>BTHU01000020.1:13175000-14375000 GCA_036184795.1 Tokudaia tokunoshimensis | reverse complement strand
CTTGTCTCCCACATAGCCCGATCTATTAGCAGCCAGAATGATTTGACAATGCAAATCACACCACACCATACTTATGCCTAATAGATGTCCTCTCACCAGCCTAGCATGGCCACCACCTTGAAGTTACTCACAGGAACTCCCTGCTCCATCTCTGGCATTTTCTCTACACGGCTTTCCGAAACATTAATCTACTCCAGTCCTACCAGCTTTTGTGGTTATTTTTTCAAATAAGCCAGGCTTTTTCCTGTCCTTCTCTTGCCCTTTCTGCTTCATTTGCCCAGGAAAAGGGCAAAGGAAATTTCTCTTCCTTTTTACCTCCCACCTCTCAAAATGAGGTATAAGTTAGGACTTCATCTCCACAGATAAGGCATCCTGGATCATTAGGCATTGTTTATCTTATTTTGATGCCAGGGAAAGAAAAGTTCTGAAAGAAAGATTAACAATTTATTTGAGTCCCTAGAACCAGAGTGCAGAGGATTGGAAATGAGAATGCGGTTACAGCGCCTTTAACACTGAGACTTCTTTACCGGAATGTATTGAATAGCAATATAAACACCGGTTTCTCTCACCCTGGGAAAGGTGAGCATTACTTAAGCTTTTCCTCTTATCTGTCTCTCTCACTAGGGAAGACCCCCCACTCCAAGCCAGACCAGTAGGATGTTCTTTGTATTCTTTCTCCATCCATCTCGGTTTGATTATTATGAGATGTGTGCCTGGCTCTTGAAAGATTACAGCTCAGCTTGGGTGAGCAAGAGCAAGAGGCAGAGCTTGGAGGAGCATCTCGAGTGCTAGCCAGACATCAAAACAGCCTCTGAGAAGGAGGCAGCTAGAGCCATTCTTTCTTGGTTATAAAGCAGATACAGCCACACACTCTGAGGGTAGCATATGCACGGCACGACCTGCTGGTCTGTTTGAAAGCATCCTTTCTCCATGGGGCACTGGCAGGCTTCCTTGTTGTCCTGAGAGCAAAGCAGACGAGGGTGACAGTAATCTGCTAGCTGCTAAGGCAAGCCTGGACCAATCGCAGCACCAGAGCATGCTGGGAAATTCTCCTCTCCTTCCTTCCTCCTCTCCTGTCTGCTTCCTAGCTTCTTCTACAGCGGCCCATCTGTTCTTGTTTCATTCTGTGCTACACTAAAAAAGTATGACCAAATGCAACTTGGAAGACAACAGGGTTTATTTGGCTTTTACTTCCAGGTCACACTTCATCTCTGAATGAAGTCAGGAAAGAAGCTCAAAGTAGGAGCCTGGAGGCAGGAACTAGGGAGGAACTCTGCTGTTCTCTGGTTCATGTTCAGGCTCAAGCTTAGCTGGATTTCTTCTTATTTTTAAATTTTTAATAACTTTTTGAGAATTTTATACATATGCACTGCAACTATATCACCTTCTTTCCCCCTTCTCTCCAACTCTTCCCATTCCCCCTAAATATACGGTCTCTTTTAAAATTGTTATTGTTATGTGTATGTATATAACATGAATACATACATGTAAAAATAACACACATGTGTACACACACACACACACACACACACACACACACACACACACACTACTGAGTTCATTTGGCCTGTCCAGGACTGGCCATTTGGAATTAGACAACCCATGTGGGAGCTTATCATTGGAGAAAACTACTTTTCTCTCTCCCAGCAGGCACAGGGCACCTGAGGGTCTTCATCTAAGGGTGAGGCCACATGAAATTCCCACTGTCTATGTTGGCATGTCAATTGATGTCATTATGCCAGGCTTTCTTAGGCTACCAAACCGTCGAGATTTCACAGGTGCATTTTCCTTGTTATGCCTAGGGGAACCTATTTAGCAAAAGGTGTCATGGGCTTCTGGTCCTTATAACCTTTCCTCCCGAGCTTCCATAAATTTTCCTAGGGTTTAGGGGTTGTAGCACAGATGCATCCATATGGGTTGGGCAGCCCGCAGCCCCTTACTCTCTTCATTTTCTCTAGTTGTGAAATTGAAGTATTCTCCATCTGTTGAAAAAGAATCTTCTTTGATGAGGAGTCATTTTAGAACCACTTATCTATGGGTATAAAAACAAGTATTTAGAATACAGCTAAAAATGATATGGTTAAGGAAAACGGGCGCTCCTCTTAGCTCTATGAACATGTGAGTCTATGGGTAATTGGCTAGGTATACTGTACTAGGCATAAATGTTCTCCTAATGAATGGGACTTAGGTCCAATTAGATAGCTGTCTGTTATCCCCAAAGCACCACTATTATACCATTGTGGGTAATTTGTTAGTCCAAGCATGGTTATAGTTCATAGGCTTTATACTTAGGTGGGACTACTGATGGCTCTGCTCTTTAGAAGCTTGCATAGCACCTTCCTGATACCATGAGAATAAGTTCTCAGGGAGGAGGCTTCCACACCAGTTCCAGCTAGAGTCCTCCAAGTCTTGTGTCTTGAAGTGTGTGATGTCTTTATCAACAAGGCCTTACCTTCCAGTTCTGGGAGGCAACCATGAACACTTATGATCGCTCACATTTCTTTGGTGAACTTTTTGTATTCCTCTGACTAAAAATTTGATGAGAGGTTTCCCATGCTAAGCACTAGGATTTTTGTTAGTTTAAGGCTCTCAGTGGGGGAACATCATCACCCCATATGGAGTAACCCCATTAAAATATGTATGTACAAGTACAGACACATATATGAACATATATGCATATGAATGCATATTATATAGAGAGCATATATATAGGCTTATAAAATCATATGTTGCCCTGTGACTTTTTGGAGCATTCTTAGTGCTGTTTACCTCTTTTCCTTTCACCCTGTATTATCCTTCTTCCCTGCTTCCCTTAACTAGCTTTCTTATACAACCCAAGACCACCTGCCTAGGGATGATACCACCCACAGTGGGATGGACCCTCTTGTATTAAGTAAAGATAAGACACTTCCTCACAGACATGGCCATAGACCAATGTGATCAAAGCAATTACTTAACTGAGACTCTTTCATGTGACCCTAATCTGTGTCAAGTTGGCAACTGATGCTAACTGGGACACCAACTGAATCCCACCTACTTTAAGAAGAGGCCCAGTGTGAGGAAGTTGACTCTGGGTTCTCACTTATCTATTTTCTCACTCTTCTCTAGTCTCTCTGGCTTCATCATGTTCTTCATACACTTCTCTACTCCCCAGTGCTGGAGACTGGCAGAGTCTTGCACATACAGCAGTAGATGAACTGGCAATGCTGTTGGGATTTGTGGGAGAATGTTCAAACAGCAAGCGGCATCTTGCCCTGGAGAGCCCTTGATCCTAGATATGGAGGTTACACTGAGGGGCTTACCAGCTTTGACATTCTTTGGCTCAGGGGTAGTGAGGAGCAGGAGCTACATCCCGTGTTTCACCACGTCCGTGTTCTCCTCCACATTCCTATCACGAGCCATTTGTCTAAAATAACTTAGCGGCTAGAAATGATGGAATTGTTCAATATCGTAGATTCCAAGGCCAGCGACCACAGCAATCATTTTGCACAGCAGCTGCTCATTGCTGTCCTCAGTGATTGGAAGGATAAACAGGGCTTCCAAGCGCAGGGTAGGCAAAATCAGAGTCTCGAAAGGCATCTCCAATATTGCAGTGGCCAGGCCTGCCCTGCCTGACTGCCTGGGGAGGCCCTGAGAGCCATGGCCCCAGGGCTAAGGCTATGATGTATACCTAATACATCTGATGCCAGGCTGAGTTCACCCATTCACCAATGCCCCTGCCGTTCACTTAGCCCCTTTCTCATTTGTTCCGTTCTCTTTTTACTCTTGCAGGGTCTGATATAGGACTGCCACTGTGGTAGGCTCTAGTGATGAGCAAAAACCAGATTTCCTGGGTGTTTTTCTGGGGCACATGAATGGGTGGATGACACAATGTGTTGGTCCTTTCTCTACTTAAAACTGAATGTCACACTCTTGCATTACTTCCATGGCTTCCCAATGGCATGTAGGATAATCTCCAAAACCTGTCACCAACTCGACACCCCACTCTCAGCTCTATGACCTGGACATTTGTAGCTCTTGCTTGTTGCAGCTTTGCATACACATTTTCCTCCTAGAATGGTCTTTCCTGTGTATTATAACCTGGCCTAACCTCACACAGTCTTTAGGATTCAGAAGTATGGAATATCTTCAGGGATCACCTTCACTGACTTCCTCAATCTGATGACATGTCCTTCACCATTCTGCATAGAATGTGCTCCCTGTAACTGTTCCTTGCTCCTCTAAGACTCCAAGATCTCAACAACTCTATTCTGTTCATGTCTGCGCCTCAGCGCACTGCATGGTGCATGGATCGCATCCCGCATGCATTTGCTGAATGAATGGTTCAGATAAGTCCCTTTCCCAGATGCCTTGTACCACCAGCTTCTGGTGTTATTTCTCCACTGTTCTCTGGGTATTATCAGCCAACTCCATGTTTCCTACATTTATAGCTTAACCCCAAAACACCAACTTGCTTCCCTTTATCATCTGTCGCTTGTTGGATAAGAATCATGCCTCTCGAATGTCAAGAACACCACCTCCCCTCAATAATTTTATTTTTGAGATTAATACAGTTCTAACATTTCTCCCTTTCCTTTCCTCCCTCAAAATCCTCCCATATATCCCTCCTCACTATCTGCTCTCTTTCAAATTCATGGCCCTTTCTTAAAATTACTTCTTATTGCATGCATATGTGTATATCTTTATACATATATATTCCTAAATGCAACCTGCTCAGCCCATATGCTATTCCTTATATGAATGTTTTCAGGGCTGACTCTTTGCCCTGGACAACCAGTCTGTATGCTCCTCCCCAGGGAGCTCTACCTCTTCTACTCCCAGAACTCCTTAGTTGCCTTTAGTTCTTGGTGTACGGTTGAGGCCATTTTTTAGTCATTCTATTCTTCTTCTGAGAGCTTTCTTTTCAGGGGCCAAGCATGTTTTTGAATGGGTCATTTGTTTTTGTTTTTATTGCTTGTTTGTTTGTTTTGTATGTATGTATGTATGCATGTATGCATATTTGAGATACGATTTCTTTATGCAGAAATATCCTGGAACTCATCCTGTAGATCAGGATAGCTCCAAACTCACAGAAATCCACCTGCCTTTGCCTCCCGAGTGGGGGATTAAAGGTTGTGACACCACTGTCAGCCTTATATGTTTTGCTATGAATCCTCTGTTGTACGTATAGCTTATATGTATTTCTTCCATTCTGTGGACTTCCTCTTCATCTTGATGACTGCTTTTTAGCTGTGCAGAAGCTTTTATCATGTTATGAAGTCCCATTTGCAATTGTTGGTCTAAATTCTAGAATAAATAGGGTCCTATTCAGAAAGTCTTTTCCTACACCTATGTCATGAAGGGTACTTCCTGCCTACGTTGTCTTCTAGCAGCTTGAGTGTTTCAGGTTCCACATTTATAATTTTGATTCGTTTGGAGTTAATTTTTGTGCAAGGATATATATATATATATATATATATATATATATATATATATATATATATGTCTAATATTATTCTTCTGCATGCAGATATCCAGTTTTTCTAGGACTATTTATGGATAATGCTTTCTTTTCTCCAGCTTATGATTTGATATCTTTGCCAAATATTAACTGGCTGAAGTTACATTTACCCATCTTAGGGTCTTCAGTTTTGTTCTATTTATTTACATGCCTGTTATTGCTCCACTTCCATATTTATTTTA
Source organism: Tokudaia tokunoshimensis (assembly GCA_036184795.1). Classification (NCBI taxonomy): domain Eukaryota; kingdom Metazoa; phylum Chordata; class Mammalia; order Rodentia; family Muridae; genus Tokudaia; species Tokudaia tokunoshimensis. The sequence continues at coordinate 14,369,318 of BTHU01000020.1, read as the reverse complement.
TTTTTTACTATGTGTCTTAGTCATGGTTTTTATTCCTGCACAAAGCATCATGATCAAGAAACAAGTTGGTGAGAAAAGGGTTTATTCAGCTTACACTTCCACATTGCTGTTTATCACCAATGGACGTCAGGACTGGAACTCAAGCAAGTCAGGAAACAGGAGCTGATGCAGAGGCCATGGAGGGATGTTACTTACTGGCTTGCTTCCCCTGGCTTGCTCAGCTTACTTTCTTATAGAATCCAAGACTACCAGTCCAGGGATGGCACCACCCACAATGGGCCCTCCCACCCTTGATCACTAATTGAGAAAATGCCCCACAGCTGGATCTCATGAAAGCATTTCCTCAATGGAGGCTCCTTTCTCTGTGATAACTCCAGCTTGTGTGAAGTTGACACACAAAACCAGCCAGTACACCATGGCTCAATAACCTATATTAAGATCTGAAATAGTAATCCCTACAGCATTTTCTTTCTTTATTGTTTTGGCTGTCTGGGATCCTTTGTGGTTCCATATGAATTTTAGGATGTTTTTTCTATTTCTGTGAAGAATGAGGTAGGGATTTTGATTGAGGTTGCTCTGAATCTGTAAATAGCTCTTGGTAAAGTGGTTATTTTCACATTAATTCTATCAATCCAGTAGCATAAGGTGACTTTCCATTTTCTAGAGTCTTTGTCTTTCGTCAGAGTTTTAAGTTTGCTTGCTGGGGGTTCTTCCCATCTTGGGTTAGGTCTATTCCTAGATATTTTATTTTCTCTGAGGGTACTGTGTGTGGGAGCGTGTCCATGATCTCTCCTCTGCGTGTTTGCTGGTTGTGTACAGAAAACCTATCGATTGCTGCAAGTTGATTCTGTGTCCTGCCACGTTTCTAAATTTGTTTATCATTTCTAGTGGTTTTCTGGTAGAATCTTTGGCATTTCTGATGTATAGTTTCATGTCATTTGCAGATAGGGCTGGTTGGACTTCTTTTCCTGCGTGTGTCCTTTTCATTTCCTTCTTTGCTTTATTGCGACAGCTGGTGCTTCAGGCACCAATGTGAAAAGGAGTGGTGATGGTGGACAGCCCTGCCTCATTCCTGACCTCAGGGACATTGCTTCAGGCTCCTCTCCATTTAGGATTATGTTGGCAGTGAGTTTCTCATAAATGGTTTTTGTTATGATTAAGTATTTTACCTCTAGCCCTATATTCTCTAGGACTTTTATCTTGAAGACATGCTGGATTTTGTCAAAGGCTGTTTCTGCCTATTGAGACGCATCTCAATATGAGTCTATTTTATCATCATCATCTTTGTCATTGTCATCATCGTCATCATCACCACCACCACCATCATCTAGCTTTTATATTTTGAGCCATCTCTCTGTTTCTGGGATAAAATCAACTTGGTTATGGTGGATAACCTTTTTGATAGGCACCTATATTATGGCTATAAGTACGTGAATTTTCGAGTCTGTATTCATAGGAATACTTGCCTGTAGCTTTCTTTTTTGCTGTTTCTTTGTCTGGTTTTGGTAATAGAAAGATACTGACTTTGGAGGTGCTTCTTTTAAATAGTTCAAGAAGGATTGAGTATGGATCTTCTTTGAACATCTGGGAGAATTCTGCTGTGAATCTCTCTGGTTAAGACCATACTTTGGTTTTGTTTTCTTTCTTTTAGTTTGGAGACTTTTTTTCCTTTTAAACACTTCAATCACCTCATTTGCTGTAGATCTGCTTAAGTTGCTGACATCTTGGTTAATTTCATAAAATAGTTCAAGTAGGATTGTGTATAGATCTTCTTTGAACATCTGCCAGAATTCATCTGCTGTGAATCTCTCTGGTCTTAGGCTTTTGTTTTGTTTTGTTTCTTTTAGTTGGAAGACTTTTTTTCTTTTAAACATTTCAATCACATCATTTGCTATAGATCTGCTTAGGTTGTTGACAGCTTAGTTAATTTTGTTGGTTTGGTTGCATCTAGATACTCTTCCACTTCTTTTAGACTTTGTAGCTTCATGGAGCACAGGTTATTCAGATACTATTCTGAGTTTCTTTGCTGCCTGTCATAATACTCTCCTGGTAATTTCTGATTCTGTTATTTTCGGTCTTCTCTTTCCTTCTTTTGGTAAGCTAGGCCAAGAGTCTGTCGATCTTGATTACGTTATCAAAGAACCAGCTCTTAGATTCATTGAATTGTTGTGTTGTTTTCTTTGCTTCTATTTCATTGATTTCTGCTCTGATTTTTATTATTTCTTTCTGTGGACCGAGTTTATATTTTGCTTGTTCTTGTTTTTCCTAATTTTTGAGTTGCAACATAAAATAATTTATTAGTGCTCTTTCTAAATTTTTTAAGATCATAGTTGCTAAGAACTATAAATCTCCCTTGTGGGGCCGCTTTCAACACGCCCTGATGTTTGCCTGTGTTAAGCGCTCATTTTCATTTAGTTCCAGGAGTCTGTTTTTTTTTTTTTATTTGTTTCTTGGTTTCTTCTTTGACCCATTCACCATTTAGTAATAAGCTGTTTAATCTCCACCACTTTGCATATTTACAAGAGATTTGTTTCCAGTCAATTTTAGGTTTTATTGCATTGAGGTCAGATTGGATACAAGGAGTGATTTCCATCTTTTTGAATTTGTAAAGATTTGGTTGGTGTCCCAGGGTATAGTCTACTTTAGAAAAACTTTTGTATGCTGCTTAGGAGAATGTGTATTCTTTGGTGTTTAGGTGGAATATTCTGCAGTTGTCTGTTAAGTCCATTTGGTATAGGATATCAATTAATTATGATGTTCCTGTTTATTTTTTTGTCCAGATGACCTATCTATTGAAGAAAGTGAGGTAGTAAAATCATCTATGATTAATAAATTGATGTCTTTAAATTGAATAGTACTTTTTTTTGAAGTTAGGTACCCAGAGTTTTGTGCATATGTGTTGAGGTTAGTTCTTCATCTTGTCTGGTTAGTTTTAGTTTAATTTTAGTTGGTTTAGTTCTATTTTGTCAGAATTGCAATAGCAGTGCCTGGTTCCTGGTTCCATTTTCCATTTGGGTGGGATACTTTTGTTCCTCCTTTTACTCTAAGGTGGTGCCTAATGTTTAAAGCTAAGATGTGATGTGTTTCTTGAAGACAATACATAGATTTTTCTTTCTTCATCTATTCAGCCAGCCTGTGTCTTTTGATTGGTGACTTGAAACCGCAGAACCAAAGCTATAGGATCTCCATGACACAGGGCAACAACGGGACATCTGAGAGGAGTCTGGTGAGGATACAGGGTTGATGGTGCAGCAGAAATCAGAGACCTTGAACCAGAACAATGACTCACTGTAATAATTGTTTGCAAGAACATGTTTGGACAAAAGGGTATATTGTGTGACATTCTATGACACACCACAGCTTCCACAGTGAGATTTTTGTGGCTTTTTTTATTTGTTTTCTTTTGGGAAAAGTCGTGGATATGAAGAGATGGGCAGATGAGTGGAATTAGGGTGCATGATGTGAAATTTGCAAACCATCAATGGAAACTTAATAAGTTGAGGCCATGATATTTGGTTATTATTGAAATGTGAGTTAATTACAATCGTTGTGTGTTGATTTTTAGTGTTGTGTTCTCAGTGCTACTTTGTGTTTTAATAACTATGGCTTTGAAGTTCTTTCATAGCTTCCTGTATGCTGATTCCATCTTCAGCCCAAAATGTTGCTTCCTATATTTTCTTTACACTTGTTTTGCTGGAAATAAAAATGTTAAGGCCATTTGTATCATGGACGTTTTTCTTTCATCTTCAATTATGACTGACATTTTTGCTGGGTATATTATTCTATGTGGCTATCATAATTTTTTAGGACCTGGAATGCATTGTTGTGGGCTACTGTTGCTTTTAAAGTTTCCATTGTGAAATCAGCTATTGCTCTGGTGGGTTTTCTTTATATGTGACTTATGTTCTCTCTCTCTCTCTCTCTCTCTCTCTCTCTCTCTCTCTCTCTCTCTCTCTCTCTCTCTCTGTTTTCTTTAAATTCGTTGATAAAGTTTAAGATTGTTCTTTTAAATTCTGTGCCCTGGGATTCATCTAGGTAAATCTCATTGACAAGCATTTATACAGGACTAGTGAGTTTGGAAGAGAAGATACTTGATCTTTCAGTTTTCTGTTTCTGTGATGATATCTAGGCATGTAGATTTCCTTTGCTTTCTCTAAGTCTGATGTGGACAATGCAGGCTGAGGCAGGAGACAGGATTGCTGACAGGTTGGGCCTAGAGGTTAGAAATGGTTTGGGTATAAGGCTGAGGTGGCTGAGAAAGTCCTGAAGCATTACATGGCAGGATTAGAGTACCTGTGGAGATTTTAGGAGGCTGTGATGGTTTGGATAAGGTTTGCCAGGGAGTGACTCCATTAGGAGGTATGGCCTTGATGGAGTAGGTATGGCCTTGTTGGAGTAAGTGTGGCCTTGTGCCCACTGTGAGCATGGGCAATGAGACCCTACTCTTAGCTGCCTTGGCAAGGAGTCTCTTTCTGGTTACCTTTGGATCAGGATGCAGAACTCTCTGCAACTCCAACACCATGTCTGCTTGCATGCTGCCATGCTTCCTGCCATTATGATAATGGACTGAACCTCTGAAACTGTAAGCCAGCCCCAATTAAATGTTGTCTTTTATAAGAGTTGCCTTGGTCATTTGATTCTTCACAGCAATGAGACCCAAACTAAGACAGAGGCCATTGGTGAAAATTTAGCTTTTCAGCTTCAGTTGCAGTGGAGACTCCAGGATACTGAAGATTCCAGTACCGTACACCTTCCAAGGTTATCTGCCAGCAACAGGCCAATGAGAGGTAGAACTGGAATGAGCCTCAGAGACAATCTCCCAGTGGCCAGGCTAGAGAAGTGGGACGACCTAAGTCTCCAGAGGCCCAGATCCAGAATGAGTCCCAGACATCAGACTTTGAGCTACAGGAATTGGATTTATACTGCTAGATTTTTGCTTTGCTTTGATCACATTATTCCTATGACCCATTCTTCTCTTTTAGAATAACAATTATGTAACTAACTTGTTTTTGATTTTACAGGAGCCTGAAGTTAAGAGACTTTGAACTTTTAAAGCACCGAGTGCTTTTAAAGACAGTGAGGTTTTTAAAGTTGTACTATATTTCATATTCCAATATTAACATGAGATGCCGGGGACCAACGAGAAAAGAAAGATACTGTTTAATTGTGATAGGTTTGTATGTGAAGTTGACAAGGGGTGGAGTTAGTTTTTACTGTCAGTTTAACAGGATCTAGAGTTGCCTGGGACAAAGAATCTCAATTGAAGAATTTCTTCGGTCAGATAGATAAACCTATGTCTATGCCTGTGAGAGATTGTCTTGATTATTAATTGATGTAGGAGTGTCTAGCCCACTGTGGGCAGCACCATCCTCCATGACTTCAGCTTGTGTTTGAGTTTCTACTTGAGTTTGCTCAGTGATGGATTGTGATCCAAATAACACCCTTTCTTTCTAGAGTTGCTTTTGGTCAGAGTGTTTTGTTACAGCAACCGAAAGGCAACTAAGACAGGCTCTGATCCTGTTCCATGCCCTGACATGGTTTCACGTACATTGGCTCATTAAGCCTCTAAGCACGTTGTGATGGTTTAACAGGAATGGTCCCTATAGAGTTATGTGTTTGAATGCTTTGTCATAGGGAGTGGCACTATTGGGAAGTGTGGTCTTGTTGAAACATGTGTGTCACTGGAGGCTTTGATGTCTCAGAAGTTCAAGTCAGGCTTAGAGCAAGCACTTCCTGCTACCTGCAGATGTAGATGTAGAACTCTCAGCTCCTCCTCAAGCACCATGTCTGCCTGAAGGCTGCCATGCTTCCCACCATGATGATAATGAACTAAACCTCGAAACTGTAAGCCAGCCCCAATTAAATTACAAGAGTTACCATGGTCATGGTGTCTCTTCACAGCAGTAGAACCCTAAGCAAGTCACATGTGAAGAGAGTTTCACTCTTTCCAGATGTTTGTTTATCAATGTAGTGACTTGAAGCCCAGGGAGATTATTGCATCTAAAAGCTAAGAGATAGCAAGTGACCACATCTCAATTTCTATACCACCTGTGACAATTCCATGTTCATAGACTCCTTGGCTGTTGCCATGATTGTCCAGGGCCCATTTGGGCTCCAGCTGGGTCTTACCATCACCTTTCCTTTAGATCTGGAGTGGCTAGGAGCAAAGTTGGCTTGTCCTTTGCACCTCGGTGTATGAGCTACATCACATACCAGAAGTGGCCTATGGACATGTCACCTGACTTTTAGAAGTACACAGTTCAGTAGGAGTAAGTTCATGCTTTGGTACGTGTTCTATTTTTAACCATATGCCTGGGTCCTTAGCCTAGAGCTTACACTCCACACTATACATTAAAATTTAACCGGCCTCACTTATTTACACCTAAATGAGGTTTTTTAATAGTTTAATTAGCAACATGTTTCAGTTTGCTTCCTTAAACCTTGCTTCTTGGAGGTAAGGTTTCTAGCCATTTCTGGTGTTTAATAAAAGATGAAAAAAAAACCTCATTCCTCTCTGGCTAAGGAGGTCTGTGATTGCCTTCATCTGATTAGCACACACCAGGGTGCCCATGCAGAAGTCACAATCAGAAAGTCGGTCAACAGTGTTTCTAACTGGCCAACGTGGTTTCTGCTTCCTGGGGATATCTGTCAACAGTTCTCCATGCTCTTCTGACTCAAAATGAAGTGACTAACATGAAAGCCATACAGGCAACACCATGACTGACCAAGGAAGGTCATGTCCCTGAATTTGGAAGTTTAGGCAAGATGCTTCAGGGAGCCCAGTTCACATCAGATCAGTTTTTTTTCCTGATACACACTTTCAATGACTTTTAAGCTTTGCAGCAGGATATTTTTGTGTTACAACGTTGAGGAAAAATTTAAATAGCAATTATTTAGAACAACTGCCCACAGGTGTTTTATCTAATCAAATCTTCGTTTTCATTTGCTTTTGTTATATTGTAACCTTGACCTCCTCCACACGCTTACCTAATTGACAAATATTTGTGGTAACAATGAAGACAGTGTTTCATAGCTTGCATCTTTATGCATGCTATTTGCTTTCTCAGGTCACAGTGAGCCATTTTATATATCTACCATATATCCCTCCTCTCCTTTCTTCATTTTCTTCTTCCCATTCAGAGAGAAACAATCAATGTTGACTGTTGTTGATACCTCCAGGTCTTTCTGGAAGCCTGTGTAGACAATTACAGATATATTTTGTCTGCGGTCGTTCTCCCTGTCACGGATCTTCCTGACCACATTTCCTCTACCCTCTTCCACCTTGTTTAATACATTGTGAACAATGAGGGGTACCTTAGTGCTCACTGCTCTGGAGTTTTACGTTTAATTTGTCACTAACCTTGAGTCTTTTGTAGATCATGTTGGATGTGGGTATCATTCTGTTTTCTTCCAGTCACACCATCAATTATGTCAGCTCTATGTCTTAATACATGCAATCTAATAATTCCCTTACCTGCCAGACATTCCCTGGTCTCTGAATGAAGTGTTTCATTTAGCTTGGTCCCTCAGAGTGTGGATATTTCCCGGGTGTGAGCTCCCTTCAACCTCTGATGTCCAAGAGCCGGACATTTGGTCTGGCTCTGCCTCCTCCCTTGTCTTCCAGGTTTAGCATCTCTATGTTTTCTCTGGAGCCCATAGAGGCCAGGTTGGAGGGGTCAGAGTGACAGCAAAGGAAAAACGCAAAGCCTGGGCTCAGCTGGACCTGAGTTGAAATCTCACATCTCACCCTTTTAAACCATGCGATTTTGGGAAAATGTCTTAAACTTACTAAGATTCAGTTTTCTTTGCTGAGTAGACATTTGATCCCTGGTGTATTGGTTACTTTTGTGCAATCATGAGAGCAATGTAATGGAGCCCAGTTGACAATGTGATGTAAGCAGAGGGAAGCTTTGTTGGGTTCATGAATTCAGAAACTTCAGTTCATCATGATGGGCAGAGCAACTTGTCTCAGGATGGCCAGGAGGGAGAGTGAGGAAGGGAGGGTCAGATGATGAATATATAGGAAGGGGGCAGCAAGACAGAGCAGAAGGACATGTCCCCAGCAACTTACTTCCTCCAACTAGACCTTACTGTCTTCTTTCCCCCATTTACTCCAAATACTATTGTATTTTGACTCTATCAGTGGACTAATCCACCACACGGAGCCAGAATACCTGAAGATTCACCTCCCCAAAGCACACAAGCCACAGCCAGGCGTGGTGGCTCGAGCCTTTAATCATGGCACTCCCAAGAGGTTGAGACAAGGAGATCTTTGAGTTCAAGGCCAGCGTGGTCTATACATTGAGTTCCAGAACAGTCAGGGCACTACAGAGAAAGCCTGTCTCAAAAAACTAAAACCAAAAGAACAAAGCAAAACAAAACAACAACAAACCGAACCAAACCAAACCACACAAAAACCAATTCGCATGAGCCTGTGAGAGACATTTTGTATCCAATCCATAACTCCTGGGAGGGTGCTATATGCACTAGAGGAGACATAGCCTGCTCTTAATGAAGGGCCATGACTTTGAGGAGTAGCTCTAGGACTTCTACCAGCTTCCCTTTAATAAATAAATCTATTTAAGACTAAAAGACAATTGACTTATAGAAGCAAGTAAATACAGAGCAGATTAAGTGGTATAGCCCTGTGAGCCAACCTGTGCAGGTGACATGTCAGTGACCATGAGTTGGCATCTGCCACACAGTAAAAGCAATACCTTCCACAGAAAGGATGTCAGGTCTCAGCTGTACAGAGGACTCACCCCTCCAGCTCCTCTGTGGGGCTTCCCCCCTCATCCCCACTCTATCCTCCCCCCAGGACTCCAGTGACTTTTGTTTCCCCAGCTGCAAAGGAATTGGCTCTCCCTCTTTCTCCCCCATTACCATGTGTTTCTGTGTGCACACATGTGTGCGTGCATGCGTGCATGTGTGTGTGTGTGTGTGTGTGTGTGTGTGTGTGTGTGTGTGTGTATGTGTGTGTGTGTTGAGCAAGACTCTGGCTCCCTTTTGGGCAGACAGCAGGCTCCTTGTCTATCATTACAAAGAGTTACTTGGTCTTTAGGGGGGAAAGCTAATGTCTGTGGTTTATAGACCTCTGCCCACACGGGAAGGACACGCCTCTCCTTTTCTTCCACCGCCATCCCATGGTATGGCAGATGTCCCTCTTGCATGACAGATTTATTTTGATTGAGTTGTTTCCATAACCCTTCCTAAGGCTGATTTGAATGAATGGAGTAGACTCATGCATGAGTCCTTCTGGTCAGTCCTGACTTCAAACTGAGTTGTAGTGATCAAGACTGTGGTCATTACTTTTGGATAAATGTCCAGGACAGGGTCCTCTACCATCATCTGTTTTGTCCCAAATGGATGCTGCATCTCAGGAACTGGAATCTGCCCCTAACAGGTTGGGGAGGCCGCAGAGATTTCAGCCTGCCCGCCAGCTTCAGACTTTCTTCTTCACTTCATCAAGCAGTAGGTGTCTTAAGGCGCCTCTCACTTATGCGATCACAATTCTAGAGAGGCTCATCTACCTTGTTTCAGGAACACTGTCCTCACTCAGCATGGCTCAAGTTAAGCGCTGCTTCAGAGAAACCTGCCAGACTGCTAATCTTGAGATAGCGAATGGAGAGGTGTGAAGCCCGGGAGCTGTAGTGACAGTTGTGAGGCAAGGTGACAATTTACTCACTCTGTGGGGGAGGAGGGACTGGGTCTGACCTGGGCTGAGAGGAATCTTTATTCCTTGGGGGAGAAGGCCCCATTTTTGTTTAGGTTCAGAAACCCTTAGCAAGCAGGAGCTACATTCCATCCTGGGCATGGTGGAAGCAGGGTTACTCACTCTACAACATGAGGAGTCTACTGCACGCCAGTTAGCAGACAAGATGTGGTCTATCCCTCGTGAGCAAAAGAGATTTGTTGGCAAAATATATGCATTCTACCTGTAAAGGCAAACTGAGAAGATGGTTCAGTGGTTAAGAATACTGGTTGCTCTTTTATGGGACTCTGGTTTGATTCCCAGAACCCACTTGGCAGCTTACAACTTGCTGGAACTTTAATTCCAGGGGATCTGATGCCTTCTTTTAGATTCGACAGTCACTGCATTCATAAACTCAAAGACATGCATGCACTCAAAACACCCGTGCACATAAAGTAAATTAAAAAAATTATTTAAAACATAAAAGAAAATCACTGGGCAATGGTGGCATATGCCTTTAATTCCAGCACTTGGTAGCTTGGGAGACAGAGGCAGGCTGATCTCTGAATTTGAAGACAGCCTGGTCTACAGAGTGAGTTCCAGGACAGCCAGGGCTACACAGAGAAATCCTGTCTCAAGAAACACAACAAAATAAAAACCTTATTGAGCATTGCACCAGGCACATGGGCTGCTTTTGTTTTAATGACAAATCAGAAAGCTCAGTGACATGTTACAACAGTCACTCAAAGATCACTGCAGGTCCTGTGGCTCAAAAGGACAGTTGTCTTCCTCATGTTGACACAAATACACAGATCTTGCTGATCCTGTGACACCTCCAAGAAAATGTGTGCCCATGTTGGCCCCAGTAGGGAAAGAAAGCATGCACAGAGGACCATACTCTTGTCTTATCCCTTAGAAGTGACAGATGTCACCTCCACTCATTTTTATGCACAATGGAAGAACAAAGGTGTCATGTGTTTGAAAATGGATGCAAGTAGCAATTAACATATTAAATGAATTAAGTCACTCTTAGAAAAATATCATGTCTTCAGTCATTGGTGGTTTCTCTTTCATATAGACACACAAATGAAAGTAAGAACGAAAGTATCTAAGGGAACAGTAGGGACTCATGAGAAGGGGAAAGAAAGAGGAGGGTGGCGGGATGCCGGGCAATGTGCTCAAAGCACATTATATCCTTGTATGAAAGTGGCTTTATATAACCTGCTGCAATAATGATAATACAGTATGAGGTGAGTCTTAAGACACTCTTGACCATGGGAGGCAGCAAGTCCAGCTCTCCCTGTCCTGGGGTAGAAGAGGATCATCAGCAGTGGGATGACCCCAGAGGTATACTTACAAATGGGGAGGAGTACATGAAGAACAGGACTGGATTTTTGAGACACTTATGAGTTTGTTCTGCTGCTAAAACACAGAACCGCAGGCTGAAAGTGTAAGTAACAGGACCCTGATTTCTAAGTTCTGGAAGGCTAGAAATCCATGGTCAAAGTTGGAATAGGTTTGATCTGGAAGGGCTTAGTCCCTTGACTATCAGATGGCCATCTCTTTGTGTCCTACATGTGTGTGCCCATCCCTGGTGTCTTTCTAAGTGTCCATATTTCCTCTCTGTGTGAAGACACAACCCAAGGAGAACATTGAAAAACCTTGTTTGGATTCACTTGCCTCTTCAAAGGCCCTATCCCCAAAGACAGTTAGGTTTGAAACACAGAGCCTTCAACACTATGGTTCCATGTAGACACAGTTCATCCCAAGCCGGGTGTAAACCAGAAATGGAGCTGAGAAGTTCAGAAGGGCCCTGTGAGAGGAGAGGAGAGAATGAGTAAAATCTGGCCATGTTGGGAAGGGAATGCTAGAGTTGGGGTCCCAGATACCCCTCTGAAGCCACGTGCTGTGGGCTTATTCCCAGCCTGCTGCTGTTGAGAGGTAGTGGAACCTTTAAGAGATGGGGCATGGGGAGAAAGGTCACAGGGTCATGCCCTGGAAGGTGTTCTCGGGATCTTTATCCCTAGAAGCCAGGAAGTGAATGGCTTCCTCTACACATGTAGGTTTACCAGTTGCCGAATATCACTCTATACACACACACACACACACACACACACACACACACACACACACACACACATGGTTCATCTCACTCCTTGTGGAGATCCTAATGAAGTAATGTGTATTCTTTTTAGATGTATTTTACATATGACAAACCTGAGGTATAGAAGCTAAATAGCTCTCCTAAGAACATGTAGTTATTCATGGATAAGGCTGGGGTTTGAACCCACAATGTCTAACCTTAAGTGCTCTCTAGCTAGAATGAAGCTGGTGTCTTCACTGAGGTTAAGGAATCTGTTGACATACAATTCTGTGTCCTGCTGCTCTAGGGCCAGCACAAAACGAATCTCACATGCTGAGCTGTGTGATGCATGGAGGCCCCTTGATGTGAGTGGCACACAGTCCCCTTGCTTGGGTGAAGTCAGGGCTCACCAGGAACCAGCAGCTAGCATTTAAGCTCAGGCTCTCTTCTGCTTCATGGACTACAGAGGCTTCAAGATTTGTGCAGGAGTTCTGGCTTCTGAGCAGGCCTGACTCGGCTCAGAGCAGGATTGGCTCTCCCTCTGTACCTGTGCTTCTGCTACGGGACCCCACGCTTGGGTTAATGGTGCCTAGAGTCATGGTCCAGGAAGGGAAATGGGTTGGTAGAAAGGTAGTAGGTACCCTGATGGGATCTGAGGAGCATCACTCGAAAACAGGAGCACATCCTCAAGATCTTACTCAGAAAAGAAAACGAAGGCAGGGTGAGAAGCTGGAGAGAGGGCATGCAGAGGTGATGGGGGTTAAAGGGTGGTGCTGGTTACACATCTGGCATTTATTGGGCATGGGCACTTTGCCCAGGGGATATACCAGTTTCCGAAGGAAGACAAGCGTAGGCATAAATTTTTTGCAATCTACTTTTAATAGGGGTTCAACCTCTCCTCTAGCCCACCACCCAGCAGAGGTAGTGGAAGAGAAAAGTTATTAGGAAACAGGGGGAAGCGGATCTGTTCAGCAATAGTTCTTTGGGGGCAAGCCTGATCTTCTTTCTGAGCAGTTCAGTCCCATAGCAAACACCAAATATGACTCAGCAGCTGCAGACCCGTCCTCTAGGCAGGCAAATACCAGGCACGAACCAGCAACGGCAGTTCAATCCTGAAGAAACCACCAGGCTTTTCAACCAGCCTGAGGTGAGGCTGCTGAAGCTGCAAGCTGCTGCAGGAACCTCACGAGCAGTTCTTGGTGAGTTTCTCTCAATGACTGTGTTACCACAAGTTGAGCTCAACAAGGCTGTATAAGGTGAACCAACACACGCATGTCATTAGCAAAGAATAGAGAGGCAGAGCCAACCAGACCAATGCTCAGCGCTCCTCTCCCACTGTCTGAGGGGTCACACTCCCTCATCCAGGGTCCTTTCATGTGTCTGCTATATCCAAACATCCCTTTACCTGTGTCTGCTTCAGGAAAACGTTCTTTCATGTGTTTGCTTTAGACAAGGGCTCTCTTTATGTGAGGCCTTCATTCTAATATGGAAGACAGGAAGTAAACTAGTGAAGGCAGATGGTGGGAAGGGGTTTGAAGGGATCAAGGCAGGCAGAAGTGAATGACTGGGTTGGGAAAGTTGAGCAGGACAGTGTGCTCAGATACACTTTCTCTGGGGAGGATCATGGAAGAGTCAGCTACTACATAATGGTTTGAGAATGTTCTAGGCTGGTCAAGAGTAATATCTTTCAAGCTATGCCAAGCTAGATGGTGGTGGTAGTGGTGGAGTCGGGGCAGGGGAGGGGAGATAGAGGTGTGTCACCATGCCTAGGAGCCATAGGAGGGTTGTAAGACCACAGAGATAAACCCCTGGAACTCTTAGTAAATACCATGTGTACTGGCTGGTTTTGTGTGTCAACTTGACACAGGCTGGAGTTATCACAGAGAAAGGAGCTTCAGTTAGGGAAGTGTCTCCATGAGATCCAGCTGTGGGGCATTTTCTCAATTAGTGATCAAGGGAGGAGGGCCCATTGTGGGTGGTACCATCTCTGAGCTGGTATTCTTGGGTTCTATAAGAAAGCAAGCTGAGCAAGCCAGTAAGGAACATCCCTCCACGGCCTCTTCATCAGCTCCTGCTTCCTGACCTGCTTAAGTTCCAGTCCTGACTTCCTTTAGGATGAACAGCAATGTGGAAGTGTAAGCTCAATAAACCGTTTCCTCCCCAACTTGCTTCTTGGTCATGATGTTTGTGCGGGAATAGAAACCCTGACTAAGACACCATGGGCTGCCACCGTGCAAAGAATGCACTACAGGGAGTTAAGAGTACAAGCCAGAGCAGCAGGAGCAGGTGTGGGCTGGGCCAGTGCTGCAGTCACCTGGGGAGGTTGCCGGGGTGAGTGTGCTCTGGGAACTAGAAGTCCATGTGAAGTTCTCTCCATGCTCTCAAGTGCAGCGACTTTGTAGGAGCTGCCTGCCCCCAGTCCTGCCCTGGAGTGCTAGCCAGAGGTGTGGTCAGTTCTACAGCAGGACTGTGTTTGGGGTTTGGGGACAGGGCAGGCCTGAGCATAGCAGCCAAGAGCCTTCTGGTGAGGGTCCTGGTGTCAGTCATTTCTAGGAGAGCCAAGATCCCGCGGTTTATTTCTAGCTGCTGGTAACTTCCTGGGCCATGATGGAGGGCAAGCATCTTCCACAGAGAGGAAGGCATATTTTGGAGACTACCACAGCCTGCACTTCAGATTTGGGTTCCTGGCCCTCACTGAGCCATCATGAGGGATGTTGGCCTCAGCAGGACCAGCCTGTGGTGGCTTTCTATTTCCCAACCTTGTCCAGGCCTTTTCCCAGCTGTGAGATTGGGAAGAGAATGAGATTGGGAAGAGAAGCAACGGGAAGTAAAGAGAAGCCTGCAGGGGCCCTCCTTCCTGCAGCACAGCCTCTGCCCCATGTAGGAAGCCCAGGGCATGGAGGAGATGAATGGATGAGGATGTTTCTGTCAGCATTACCACTGAGCACTTACTCAACGACAGGACCCAAGCTGAACACTTTTCATCTCTCACTTGATTCCTTCAACATCCCTGCAAAATACTTACTGTTGCCTCCCTATTTTACAGATGTGGTCCATGGTTATACACCAGTATGTAAGCCACTGTATCATTTCCTTTGATGATCAGTTATCCGAGCCTCTTACGAGGAGGTCCACTGGCCCTGCGTCTTGATAGGTCTTCATTCTGAACTAATTCTCTTTTGTTTCTCATCCATCATTCAACCTTGAATGTGACCACTCCTTGTGGCAAATCCAGCCCTTGAGTCCTCCTAAGTGCTGTTGCAACTCCTAGCAATTTGTAGTAACTTACAAACCCAGGTTGAGGCTTTTCAGAGGAAAATAGCTGTGGCGGCAACCAGCTGTCAGGGACAAGTGCAGTTCAACCTCAATTAATGGTTTCTTGTGTGAGTTCTATATTTACTTAGACATTTTGTGTATGTGTGGGAGTGGGCATTCTTGCCACAGGGATGTGTGGTGATCAGAGGACAGCTTGTCGTAGGTGAGTCTCTCCTTCTACTATGTGAGTTCTGGGGATTCAACTTAGGACGTTGGGCTTTAGAGGCAAATACTTTTACTTCCTGAGCTATCTCACCAGTCTGATACATGGTCGATTCATGCACAGTAACAATTTAGGATAGTGACAAAGGTCCAAAGGACAAAGATGCCTGGTGGGGGTTGACAGTCATCAACAGTCATTAATAATCATCATGAGGAATGTATTTGGGATGGACATTAGGGTAGGGTTTTATTTTATTTCTGTTGTGTTTTAAAATCTTTGGGAATACAGATACAGGTCTCGTTAGTAAATTTCCGGGGGCCACAGATCTACAGGACCTTAGAGTAGAAAAGGATTATGTCTAAACCCTGCCCAAAGGGCAGCTCCACTGTCCATCCTAAGAGCGCATCATCACCTAGGCCTCCTTACCCGGTTCTAGCACTGAGAAGCTCGTGCCCTGAGCTGTAGACTTCCTATCTATTATCCCTAGTAATCTGCTGGGCTTGAGCTGTAGGCTCGGATTCTAGATTCAAATGAGATACTTTCATCGACTTGAGCTTCTCGGAGCTTCCTCCTGGCCCCCACTTCCTCCCAGCCCCCATGTTCTGGGTGGAAGTCCTTGTGTCTCAAGTCCTTGCAAGTGCTCGGTGGGTGAGGGTCACATGTGATGGCTGTTCTGCTTGCTGCAGGGCACGATGTCACAGAGCTTGTCCTGAGAATGCCATCAGTACCCTTGCCCACCTCCTGCCGGAGCTGCCTTGGCTGTATTTGTTCCACATTTGCTGTGTGCTGGCACTTTTAATTCTGAAGGAAGGTTCTGAAGCTGAAGTTTTTTTGACAACTATTGTTTTTGCCCGACTTTTTTTTATAGATGAGGAACAGGATGTGTAGAGAGGAAGAGGGACTTATGTTCCCCAGGCAGGGCTGCCAGGTTTATCTATAAGCATACAGGATGCCCGGTGAATTTGAATGTCTGGTAAACAAATCATTTTATTATATCCCAAAAGGGGTACGAGGCGTTCTTGTTTACCTGTATTTCATATTCCGCATTCTCGCTGCAGCCATTTCTCCAAGTCACACAACAAGGAGATCCCATAGGTAGAGCAGGGCTCAGGGGTCCCACACCCCCTTCCTTGTGATCTGGAGTAAGAGACACAAGATCTATATGCTTCCATTGCCTTCTTCCTGGACTGAGGCAGACTATACCAATCAATCATAGAGATTTTTTCTTCCTGAGCTCCATCATGGTCTAAGGCCTCTGAAGTCCACTGACCAACCTGTCAATGGATGGTGCTATGGTGTTCCTCAGAGTTCAGCCTCTGTTCCTCCCTTCCCAGGGTTGTCCAGTTGTTTTGCCTGTTTCTGCTGAGCTCACATACCTGGACCACAGCACAGGCGTCAGGGAGGTTTGCCAAGTTAGTATGCACGGGGGCTGGGACTTGGGATATAGCACCTTCACATTTTTTCCAAGCAAGAGTCCCACTGGTGAGTCAGTGAGGAGCAGGTTCAGACTTAGAATAGACAGGGGAGGTTGAGATAGGCCTCCTCTTCTGTGGTGGTCCCACATCTCTTCCTACAGGTCCAGGAAGGAAGGAGGTGGAATGGGTCAGGTAGGGTCAGGACACACAAGAAGCATGTACCCTCAGCCTGCTTTGGACTCTGGGAATGTGAGCCCAGGACCGCCAGATACTCTCGTACTCTCTAACAACACCAGACATCTAGAGGCTTATAAGAAGCCTGCTTTGTGAATATTAATACAAGCTTCACATTTCTCTAAAAACAAGGTGCAGGTCATACAAAGCAAGACCACAGAAGCATCACAGGCTTGTGACCTGTGACCACCAGTCACAGGCTTTAGTTCCTGCTCAGCATTGCTGTGGGGACTGGACCCCAGCTGGCAGTCATTCCGGGCTGCATATCTAGAGGCCTCTCTCTCTCAGTCCCCTCTGCAGCAGGCCTGGGATGAGAGGACTCTCACCTCCCTCAGAACGACAAAGCAGGGAGATTAATAAAGATCCCAGCCCTGCCGATCTATCATCTTCTGACACTGAATTGCACACGTATCTCATTATCATTACGGAGCTTTTGGGTTAATTGCAAATCAGGGAGTTGAGATTATTAATGAAAGTGGAACCTTTGGGTGTGAAGGGAGGGCTCAGGCTCAGCTGGCTTATGTCCCAACCCTGGCTATAGTGTCCTCTGGGCACCTGCTGACCCCCCCAGTCACTCCCATGTCACTGTTGTTCCCAAGCTCCCTGCAGTTGACTTGTGCACGTGCCTTCGAACCATTTCCCAGGAACTCTGGGCAGCAGGAGCATTAAAGCAAATGTGCTCATTATACCTGATGGTGCACAATCCTTGCAGAGGAAATTAGGGATGATTAGGCGTCATTAGAGGAAGATGTCTCTCTTCACCCAAAATATTGACGGCCAAAAACCAGCCGCGCAGATAACAAATGAGTAAGACATAGAAACACAAAGTACTGTGGGGATGATCAATGTTGTCCCGACGGCACCCCAGACAGCTCCAAAACAACGTTAGCAGCTGCTGCAGAAAAAGCCTCTGGAAGTCTTCTCTCCTCTCCTAACTCGTTCTCCCTGGGACATGTTGGGAGCAGATATCCGAATTTTGTGGATTTTTATTTTGCAGAGGTCACAAGCTACCCATCTAATCTACCTCTGTCTATAATTTGTTTAGATTGCACGGTGTTTCTGAAAAACAAAACAAAACAATAAATCAAAACAGCTAGGCAGTGTGCTCCTGCCTCTTGGCCTCCCAACCTTCAGGTCGACCAGAGAGACTAGTCTGCAGCATAATATCGGACCCATGACGGTGTATGGAGCTGAGGGTCAACCATCTCCAAGGATGCAGAGTGGTTTGCTCCAGTCCCGCCCCACACTCTCTGTCCTTTCCCAACAGTGTGCTAGAGTAGATTTCCATTTACCACAGCAAGCACAGATGCCTGAGCTTCTATTCAATGCCTTCCCCTGGGACTGTTGGAGTTTGTCATCTCTGCTCAGGGCTACCCTTCACTGTAAGACAACTCCATTGTGCCATGATCCCCATTTCTTTAAAATCCTGAAGAGTCCTTCCTCCATCGAAAGCTACCCTGTCACTCCCAGCTTCACATGACTGTAGGATAAAGGGCCAGTTACCTATCCAAAGCTCAGCGCAACCTTCCTTGTCTAAAGCGTTTCTGAGTTTAGATCTCTAGCCATGCTGGCCCAACCCCATGTAGACATACTAGGGCCCATCCTTACTCAGAGTCACAGCCATCCCTCTAACCTGCAAAGATTTGTCCCTAGTCAGTTCTGAATGGATGCTGACTCCACACTTCAGAGCTCTCCCCCCACCTCCGTTCTCTCTCTGCATGTTCTCTCTCATCAGTGTGGCCCTCTGGACCAAAGCTACCTCCTCATCCTGGTGCCTCTGCTATTCCCAGGTCTGTCTCCAGGTCTCCCTTGCCCAGCTTACCGATGAGCACCCCGAGTGTGGCTCTCAATCCTCCGCCGTCACCCCTGTAGGGTCCAGTAGCTCTGCTCTCCGAGGACTGACTAGAATTCCTCTGGGAGGATTTACTCGGGACCAGACTAATTTCATTTTCCTCACATAGTGTGCAAGTTTTAATTGAGTTCCTAGATTTTGCTAATGTTCTGGAAGAGCATTAATTCTCAGCAAGTGCTTTAATTAGGCCTGGTGGTTCTGTCCTGTGCCTGCCAACCACAGAAACCTTCCAATCTCCCGCTCATTCCTCACTCTAATGTGGCTACTCCCTTCCAGACTGCCTGCTTCTCAGGGCCCAACACTTGAAGAGTGTCTTCCATCTTCCCAACAAATTGGTTTAATATAAAGTATGTTTTCCAGCTTAACGCAATTGCTTATGAGACAAGAGCTGATATATGGTTGGACTCAATCACTCAGAATCTATAGATTACCACTGGGTGATAGACGACTTCAGAAAGGCATGGTATGTTTGTTACACATGAAAAGGGACACATCTTAAGGCTGTGTGCCATTTACTGCCACCCTGCTCAAGAACTGAAGTATGAGTGTGTGATATTTCGAAGTCCCTGAGCTGTCCTTCTGGTCATGGAGGTCTGTCTCATCAACAACTACATGTAGGTTCCTTTAATGGCAGAGGATGCTTTCCTCTGTGATTTCTATAAGAATCAGAGTCTTTCTTTCATTTCTCTCATCTAGACTGGAACCATGCTTATATGTTGTATGTATGCTTGTGTGCAGTCACTGCTATAGACTCTCATAGCTGTGTGCTATCTTTATCCTGAATACATCGCCATTTGTCTGCTTTAGCTGCAAATAAATCAGCGGCCCCGTGATTCCATTCCTAGGAGTACATCCATCCGGCAGAAGCACATGTATGTGTTTATTGAAGAATGAAAGATGTGGGCTAGAATGTTCATGGCAGCCAAAACTGGGGTGGGGTCATGGCTTACGTGTTCATCAAGAATAGCTTGCATATACAAATGGTGATGTATTTACCGTAGGTATCTCTGTGGAAGTACAATAGAAGACACTGAATATTGATGGGTGAATATTGATGGATGAGCTTTGAGGGAAAGCTGAGGTAAGAGATTTCTCTAGGTCTGTGTCTCACCATCTTGGTAGATGTGGCCCTGCTTTCCAGGACAGGGAAGACTGGTGAGAAGCCAGGACAGAATGACCAAAACTGGAAGACTCATCACCACCCTTGAGAAGAATAAAGGAGTGGGATGGAGGAACGTGGAGACATCTGCTCAGAGAAGGGGAGAGTAGAGGGTGACCTGTGTGAGCCTAGGAGGCCAGAGCCTGAAATGGTCTCATTATCTGAGAGACCAGGCCACTGCTCAGACAAGCAGGGCTTGATCTGTGTGTGGGACAAAAGAACTGGTGGAGAGTTGATCAGTAATTCTTTCCATGCAGTTAAAAACAGCAGCCCAGGAGTGAGTGAGGGTATGATTTAATAACACACAACGTGCCGTTGAGATGCAGCCTGACTAACAGGAGTGATTAATAGACACACGCTGCAGCTGTGACTCATTCGTGGTGATGGCACAGTAAAGGGAAGACGGCTTTGTCTCCCTAATCTATGACATTGGGATCTTGACTTGATGCCATCCTTGGCAAGATCCATGGAATACACACCCAAATTATAGAACAGACAGACAGACACAGACAGACAGACAGACTCTCTCTCTTTCTCTCTCTCTCTCTCTCTCTCTCTCTCTCTCTCTCTCTCTCTCACACACACACACACACACACACACACACACATTTAAACTCTTAGTTGGATGTGGTGAATGGCCGAGTATATGACGACAGAGCCAGAATTCCTTAGTTCTAGTCATGTCTCAGCCAGTATGTTTCTTCCACTTGACATGGGACAAGCTAATGCCTCCTCTCTGCCTTACTTATTCCCCGATCCTCTTAGAAAAAGATAAATTATTTTTAAATATATTTTCATTTATTTTTAACTGCTTATCTGAAATGTGCAAGTGACTATAACACCCATGGCTTGAGCCCATGGGCGACTCGGAGTCTAGTGGACCCAGTAAGCATCTCACCTGTTCAAAGAGCTTGGTGAATAGAGATGACCTCTCTACTCACAACCCCCCTAAAGTTAAGTATAGGTATTGAAACTTAGAAACTCTCCTTGAAGGCTCTTAACTAAATTTCTTTAAAAATTTCATTAATCTTTTTCTGACAATATTTTCTCCTATAAACTTCAAACCTGACCAGAATGCACCGCGAAGCAGATGAAATCCCCTTATAAATATCTCTAACGACGCAGGGGGAGATTAATGTTTTTATTGTATTCAGCAGTTCTTTGAGAAATGTGTTATTTACATTTAACATTCCCTGAGCCACAATGTATCACAGTTGTTGCTACCAGACAGCAGTCATCCTGGGATTGCCAGCTTGTGTGTGTGGCATCAAAGCTTATAGCCTATAGCCGGAAAGACAATTCTGACCATAGTAAGGAAACATCGTTTTAGTTAATTCTGGGTCACCAATCCTCATGATAGCAAAGGAGATAACACTGTGTAGAAAACCAGAGGTGAGGTGTTCCAGAGATGAAAAAGAATTTAGCAAGATTTGAATTGTAAACCTAACGGAGCTTATGCATACTCTAACCTATTTGTATAGCGCTTTACATGAGTCCAAAATTTAACATTTTATTTTCGTGCCCAAATATTCATGAGACAGTGGTGTTTTTAGTAATTATAAAACAGAGTTTCTAGATGACAGAAAACAGCGTTTTTAAATTAGGAATGCTAAGCCGCTCTAACAGAATCACTCAAACAAACAAAACCAATAAAACACACCATCGCTGCAGAGGATACTAAGTTAGCGTTTGAGAATTTCAGCTTAATTTCTGATGAAATTCTCACCTGACAGCAAGCATAATATCCTTGTAAAACATGACTTCAAAAATTCTCCAGCGGTGGGCTCTATGCTTTTTAAAGGTATACGTGAAGTCAGGCAGTGTTGGCCTAAGGACTTGTGGCAGAGAAGGAAGACATCAGTGACGGACACAAACCTTCAGCTGTGTGATGGGAAGTACTGGACCTAGATGACAGCTCAGTGAATGTGGTCACAGAAAAGGCACAGTGTACTGGGTGTTTGTTGGCAGGACACAGGTCTTTTCCGTGGGCGACAATGGTGAGAACGTGAGGGATAGATCTGTGAGCTTGAGTGTAACAATCCTCTCAGAGTGTTTTAACTGTTCTTGGTGCCTCAGTGAGGCTGTAAAGAAAAATACAAGGAGTTCTTATAGATGAGGAAAGTCCAAACACAATACTCAAAAATAAGTGAATGCATGTACATTGAGTTTTTTAAGTTCTATATTACCAACTGATTTCTTAGGCTATATTTCCCTTTAAATCTCTACATTGTTACATTTCCAGTTTATACCTAGGATTAACAAAAATGGCTCAAATATAACCTGGCTTTACATACAGACTTATCTTTCAGAAGGAAATCAGGAAAAGACTATTCAATGTGTGCCGTGTGTTTAATTTTTATTGTAAAGAAATAAAGTACTATTCTGGCTTAAATTAAGAGCAAAATAAAAATAACCCTCAAATAATATCACATATGACCATGTCATACTGTAAACAGTCCTCTAAGCCAGGTCTGTGCTCCCCGCTGCTATTCAGTATAGGTCGGAGATGTTTCAATTGAGTCAAAGGGAATAAAATAGATATTAGAAATGAAGATGATAAACTTAGTTATTTTCATATATAACATAATTACTTATGTAGAAAATCAGAACACTGCTAAAACTAATAAGTGATTTTGGGAAGGTTGCAAAGCTAATCTACAAAACTCAAATGTGCATTTACATATAGTATGTTTACACAGAGCACACCCTCTGTATGTGATTTTGCATCTGCATTCACCCAGCTCTTGAACAGGTACAGGCCTGCTTCTTTGTATTCTCTAGGTAACACAACAGGAAGACACTTACAGAGTGTTTATGTTGCACCAGGCTTCACAAGTTTTCTAAAGACCAGTTAAAGTGCATGGGAGGATGTGTAGGTCATGTACAAACACCATGTCATCTTCTGAGAGACTTGAGCACCTCAGAGTCCTGCCTCTGAAGGGGCCAAGAATCAACTTCGTGGATGCTGAGAATTGCAAACAATTACAAAGATAGAAAAACTTGCTTAAAATGGTATAGGAAATATAAAACATTTAAGGGTAAATTTCATGAATATGTGCAAGAACTCTACACTGGAAACTAGAAAGCATTGTTGAGAGAAAGAGAACTTTTAGGAAAATGGCAGGCTTCAGAAACACATCAGAAAAATCTATATGGAAATGCAAATGGCTCACATATCCAAAAACATCCTGGAAGAGAAGAACAAATGTAGAAGAGTTCAAGATGCACTCTAAAGCTACAACAAGAAAGACAGCGTGGTGTTTACAAACAGTGAAACAGGACAGAGAGCTCACAGATAGCAACCATTGCTTTCAGCAGCAGACACAGGCAGTCCAATGGACCAACCTCTCCATCACTTGTATTAAAAGAGCTCTGTGTCCTTATTACTCAGAATTTCTACTCCATTCTTTAGCCAAGCATCATTTCAAGATGTGTTTAGATGTAAATGCAGGAACTGAAGTCTCAAAGCTTCTAGAGACACGTGCACAGATTTTTATAAGGTCAGAGGAGGAAAAAGATTATTCGAGTTCACTGGAGTGAGCGCCGCTTATGAAAGGGCAAGTGGGAGAGATGGATGAGCAGGTTGCCGATCAGAAGAAAATATTGTCAAGACTCGGATCTGGAAAGCCACTGCTCTTCGGGGTATGTAAATCATTGCCATTTCTCAACAATAAAAAGACAGACAGCCCAATTAAAAGTGAACAAAAGATCTGAATAGACAGTTCACAAAAGAAGACATATGAGCATCTGATAAACACATGAAGAATGGACAGCATCATTAGCCATCAGGGAATGAAAATCCAAACCATGGGGAGTCACCACTTCACTCCAGTAGGAAGCTCTGGAACTGAAAAGTAGACAACCCCTGGACATTGCGATGTTGTAAGCAGCTTAGGGCTTTAGATCCTGTAGATGGGAATGTAAAATAACAATTTACGAAAAAGTTCGGGTGATTTACTGAGTTAGTAAGATGACCCTCACCCATTCTGTGATTCCACATGCAAATGGTATCCCGAGGAAACAGAAGAGCACGTCTACTAAAAGACTGGTCCAGGAATGCTCACCATAGCTTAATGTTCAAGAGCTAAAATCCTGGGCCATGGGTAGGAGCCTGAATAAACAAGCTGGCAGGGGTATCGCCAGTCAGTATTGAACAGAATAGTCAGCAGCCTGAATGGCCTGCAATCATCGTTTGAATGCAGTGAGTCTTGCATAAATGAAAGTGCTGGAGTTTCTGGAGGCCAACCAAACCAAGCTGTGGAAACCAGAAGAGCAGATGTCTCTGGGGAAAAGGGGAAGAATTACCTGGGGTTAACGGGCAGTGTTCTCCGTATCTTGGGGGCTTGGTTACCATGCACATTTGTTAAAGCGTCGAAGGCACTGGAAGTGTGCATTTTGCTGTGTTGTAGCCGTGATCAACATGTTTAATTGTACAAAAGAATGGGGTTTGGTATGATACTTCAACACATAATACAGCATCACCGGCCAAGTTCATCTTCCCTTAACCCCTCTGACTTTCTCAACATCTAACAAGCATAAGTCCACAGTAGGATGGATTTCTAGTTTCTCCATGGGAAACATTTAGTACTGGTCTGTGTATGGTTTACACTTGATGTCCTCCAGTTCCTCCCATTTTGTTGCAAATATCAGCATATTTTTCTTCTTTATGGCTGAATAATACTCCATATCTATCTACTCTACATGGTCTGTATCCACTGATGATTGATTCCACATCTTAGCTATTTGAATAATGTATACCTACTCCATTATGTATAGATTTTTACATCATAACAAGGAAGATGCAAACCACTACTGAACTCCTGCTAATGAAATCCGTGCAGAACTATTTGAGGGCAAATGCATACCATCTTCACTTTACTTTGACTTATCCTGAAATAATATAGATGAATGCATGGAAGAAACATGAATAGATGTATAAATATTTCCTAAATTATGCACAATAAATGCTAATGATAGAACCCCTCACACAAAAATTTACTGTGAAGTCCCTTTACTGCATGCTCGAATGTGTTCATTAAAATATTACTAATAAAATAAATGTAACCAAAGGATTTTTTTGAAGATGTTAAAAGCTTCGAATCTGTAGTTTATACTTAGGGGTCTGAAAGGCAATGGATCCAGCATGTGTGATGGCATTATCTAGACCTTGAAGTTCCTGGGTGCTGGACACCATGCACTCTGCAGTGTAGGTGCCAGCAGCCTGAAGCATTGCCTGCCCCATCCTCCACCCCCACACTCCCAGAACAGCTTTGATGACCACATAAAATAACCAAACAGCACACGCAGGCGGCACTTTACAGAACACGGCTTAAAAACTCCCCGATTACATATTTACTCCAACCCGTCAGAAAGTAGATGGCTGTGGGCCTGTAATGAGGGCTGTTTGAAAGTCAAGTGTTCAGCAAATTTGGCCAGTGGGCATTTAGGGAGTTCCACCCTCAGAATTATGGGTTCAGGAGTGCCTGCACCAGAAGGTACTCTCAGCATCAGCAACAGCCAGGGTGGGGGGGGGTGCATCCTGCCTGTGGAGGTGATCTTCTCTTCCTAGGCAGGGTAGCCCACCAAAAATGAACAAGGCAGGGCTGGGAACAGGAAAAAGAGCTCCTGCACAGCAGAGGTCACCACTCTGAGAGCTGCTTGGTTTTTTCTCGAAAGCATAAAACTGTCCGGACCCTGAGGACAGTGCCCTTCTGCTAGAATCAAGTGTAGTGGGGCAGTTCTGTGACAAGGAGTCACCAGTCAAACCTTCCTGCCTTTGTTTGGGAGACATATCTTCACTTTTCCAAACCAAGGACCCAGCATCATGAAGTGGCTTAGATTCCCTCAGTCCGTTCCCAACAGTCGTCCTCAGAAATGGAACCGCAGGGTCCCTCACGCCTGAGACTCGGATGCACAGTGGGTAGTGTGGGTTAACGACCGGGCATTGCTGCATTTGGAATTGGGTCTGCTCAGCAAGCTAAGGAGCTTGGTTAGTCCATCTGTGTCCACAGAGCTGAAATCTGGTTGGCAGAGACAGACAGATGCCTCCTTTGCAAGAATTCTTCGGTACCATCCATACCTTATAGGATGGGACAGCGGACCGTAGAGCGCCTGAAGAGAGTTAGAGTCTCTGATGAACATCTGAAATATGGAAATTTTATGTCATTAATTCCTGTTTCACGGGTAAACCAACAGCCTGGAAGGGCCTTTGTTCCTTTGCTCAGGCCTTACAGCTGGTAAGAAACCAAGGCCAGGCTGGGGGCTTCCGCTGTAGCTGTCAATACCACAAAATCAGCCTCAACACTCAAATGAGGCTATTCTTAAAATCTTGACACATGTATATCACACCTCTGCAGCCAAAGACATATAGGCTGCGTACATCTTTTATCAACTAGAATGTGAAAATGAATTGTTAGTAGATGCTCTTTGGTTAAAAAAAAAATACTGAGGGAAATAACCCAGGCTTCTCTACAAGGGGCTCTCACTTGGTCAGAGGCCACCGGACACACTGGCTGCTCCCTGCAGCCCCTGCCATCCCAGAAAGGTGACAGTTCAGCTCCACCTGTGAAGGCTGGAGAGGGCCGTTTCCAAACAGTGGCTGACCTTAATCCGTTTCCGAGGACCCCTGCTTTATTTCCAGATTATGTTCAGTGGTTCTTTAAATTGCCAAACTGCTTTTTCTCCACAACGTACTGAGTCAAGTAAAAGAAAAAAAAAATCTGTGTGTCCTTAAATGCCAAGTTAGTTCTGTGCAGGTTTTTACGGCAGTTATAAACCCTCCACCTCAGGCTTACAACCATGGTGGATCTTTAGTGCAGTTACACAAACACGGCTGCCATAATAAAGCGCGTCTTACTTGATATTATATTGTATCAGAAGCATTAAATACACATTAAAGGGATGGTTTAAGGCTCTTTGCAGTAAGTGGCAGATGTTATGAATAATAACCTGCAAAATCCTTCTGAATTCTGAAAAGGTGTGTTCCATAAAGCTTTCATATAAATCTTTAATAGAGCAGGAGCACATTGAGCAGTGATTAGAGGGAGCCTTTAATCGTATTAAGCCATTACAAATAACGGAGAAAGGATTGGAAGCCTCAAAAATTAAATAAACCAGAGCACGGAGACAAACGCGTCATGCAATGAGGCTGATGGGTTTCCTGTCCATGTCTCCTGACAACCCTTTACTGGAGGGAGCCAGGCAGGTCCGGGTAACGCACACAGACACATAGGCAGTTACAAACGCAAGCTGCCATAATTCACTGAAATTTATGTAAATGAATATGCATTCTTTTGTATGAAAATGGGCAACATCTGCATACCATTCAAGCCCCTGATTTAATGGGGTCACCAACAGATATGGAGGTGGGCAGGAAGACGGCAACCTCATCCACCCTCCCTTTAGAGAATCTTGAAAAAACAAATAAAATAAAATATAAGTTACAGACAAGCTAAACAGCACTGAAAATATTGTCCCAGAGGACGCTGGCTTCCTCAGAAGCAGAGGTGTTTAAAGAGCCAGATGTAATAAACCCGGGCTCAATAAAACTTAATTAACCCCTTGGGGTCTTTGCAAGGAAGCTTGTCAGAAAGCTAGCATGGGGTCCCAACGCTGGTTACTAAGGGGTTAAGTTTGCAGGCCGAAGGGAAACCAGAGCAAAAGGAACTAGCAACTGCTTACACAGCACATACGTGCACACGTGTGTTCACCATATGCCAAACTTGGCTACACATGGCTCCTGCCTAACATTAGGAGGAAAGGCTAATTAGCCTCTAGTGCTGGAGCTTCAGAGTCAAGTCTTGGAGACAGAGTGCACTTATAAGTAATCATTTCCAAACCCAAACCCCTAACCAGCGCAATGGGTCGCCCAGCCTCTGTGGAACACCCTCAATGCTAGGGAGCTCATTATTCTCCATGGTCTAGGTCCTACCTTGACATGAGTGGTCCCTCTGGGGACCACCTGCCACAAGCCTGCATGCTTCCATTTTGAGAGAAGCTTTACAATGAGCCAAACCAAGTTCAGGGTTGGTTTTTTTGTTTGTTTGTCTGGTTCGAGTTTTTGTTTTTTTTTTTTTTTTTTTTTGCCTACTACCCATGAGGCTCTGACTGGAAACTTTGATACAAATTCCCAGTCTCGAATGGTTATTAGAGGTTGACTAACGTGTTTCCATGTTTCATGAAGAACAAAATACATGTCTATAAACATATGCAGAGTGAGGGGAAGCCACAAGAAATGAAGTCTCCTGGGAGCGGTCTGCGAAGTCTGCACACAGAAGTTCTGCTCCATTTTAGTCCATGGTAGCTCATGGGAGACCGGTGCTGGCTTTGAGAGCTGTGCGGTCTCATGGTCTGTACAGTTCTTTTCCATCCTTCTCTCGTTGTGCCAAGGAGAAAAATGTCATTTCGGTGCTAGTCCATCTTGACATTTCCATGTAAAACTAGACTTCAAGCTCGGAAGAAGCAGCAAGCAAAATCTGGCTAAGATTTGGCAAGTGCTGTTCATTTTCCTTACATAGATTTTTTTTAAAGCAAACATTATTGGTGTGTGTATGGGTGTGTGTGTGTGTGTTTGTTTTGTTTTTTGGTTCTTGGGTTTTTTGCTTTGTTTTGTTTATTTATTTTTTTTTGGTTTTTTTGTTTTGTTTTGGGTTGTTTTATTTGTTTGTTTGTTCATTGAAGTGTTTCCTTGCTAAATCAATCCATTTCAGCTTGAGTATGTTGAATTCGTTTGAAGGGAAAAAAAATAAGACTGAATAAAGGTACGGTGAGGTGCGTGGGATCCAGGAGCTGGGGTTCTAAGAGCACCCCAGTCACTGGAGAGCTTCACAGTGATGCAATGGTCCTCTCTTCTCAGCTTCTCAAAATGCTGCAGGGGCTGGTGCTGTCTGCAGAGAAGAGCCAAATGACTGTCCCAGGCCAGCCTCTTCTTTCTGAGCTGGCCCTGTGGAGTGTGTGGGCAAGCTGGAGCTGCACGGAGGTTGCACTCTGAAGCTCCCAAAGCCCAGTCGATCAAAGGTTTATGGCCAAACTCCCAGAGGGCATCCAGCTCACGGCAATAAGAGTGAACTAATATTATCCGGCACCACGCAGGTTCTCCTGAACACAGCAGATCTGAAGCCATAGCTCACCGGGTGACTTTACAGTGGAGTGTGCCAGAGGGGCCAACTGTGTCATCTCTGCCCATCTCAGCACCCTGGGGAGTCGTCAGCAGCTTGGTCTCTTGGACAGGGTAACAAAGGGAAGGGTTGTCAGTTACTCAGCCTTATTCTCATCCCCCAGCCTCTGACCCAGTCTTCACTTTTTGACCCGGCGCTTGCCTCCCATCTGCCACATTTGCCATGAGCAAGAGGTAAAGCTGTAACTCTCTTGGGCATAGTGGTCATTCTATTGGTGAAAGGGCCCGTTCATCTTCCTGAGGGCAGCTTAGAAATTATGCCCTCCTTGATGGTTCCATGCCAAAATTCCTGGTCCTGTCTCTGCATCACTGTGACAAGAAGTGTTTCAACATTGCTCGGAGACAGCCAGATCGCTGAGGGTTCTGAAGGAACTGCTTTCCTTTTGTTTGTCTCTTGGCTTGTTCAGTACCGAGGCTGAGCCTGCCTTCTTCTGCCTCGTGAGCAGCTTGCTACCGTGTCTGTTTCAATTTCCTCTCTATTGTTCAAGGAGATGGAGCAGAGCTCTTATGGTCAGATTCCTGGCCTGGATGGGATTTTTGCAAGGCTTCATAGAAGCACTGTTTGATTTTTAGTTCACGGAAATACAGGAGACCGTTACTGAGCTCGAATTGTTCTTTTTCCAATTCTTCTCACTTTGCTAACAAGTAGATGCTGAGCAGAAGGCTTGGGTTCCCAGCAATATCTGTAGGGAAAGGCCATGCATAGGTACTGATGGGGAAGATGGAGATGCCTAAGCTTTGCTGGGCCAATATCTATATGCTAGGATTGTTCCCAAGACTTTCTATGGCTAGTGAACTCTGGAAGTGCTGTAGATTTGTCTCTATGGTTGGTCCAGAAAGCCTTGCTTTACTAAATGATCCTGACATCAAGTGCCCCACATAGAGTAGTTCTGTCCTTTCCATGAGATGACACCATCCCATTGGCTTTCCTGATAATAAGGGACATTTCTGGTAATGTAAGTCATTTGAGCAGATTCGAACCTTCTACTGTGCCCTATACATATCCCATCTCCTGGTGTGTGGAGTCACTTAGCAACACATTTTCTTGCAAGATAACCTTATCTGTCTTGGAGAGTGACCTTACACAGGTCACCTGTCCTGTTAGAGTTATTGCTTTCTCATCTTTGAAGAAAGTCTAACTTTCTTAAGCTAACTTAGTCTGGGCAAGAGACTCAGGAGTTGGTCTCTCTTGGGCCTGAAAATCACTTTGCAATTTCCTTGATTATCTGGAAACAATCAAGCTCTTGTTTCCAGTTCTCTTACAGTGAGTGGTTGACCTTTGTGGGGGACATTGGGCATCCCTGACTCATCCCACCTAATGGGACTCCAGAGAAGGTTGGGAACCTGCTTCATAACCCTAGTGAAGTCATTCTCCAGACTAAAGCCCAACCTCCAGGGCTTCCATCACTGGACACACTGAGGCTAGAGATGGCAACTCTGGACTCCTTCAGAAGTGCCGCTGACCCACAGAGAACTAGGAAGTGACAATGCTCTACCCAGATGATGGCTCTTCTCTGATCCTTGTGAGGCATCCTGAGTGACACATTTCTAGGAATACATGGATTCAGGGCCCAGAACAATGCAGTGAGCTCAGTCCATCTTTTGTGTGGGATGAGCTGAGAGGTGTAGAAAGAGGAACAAAGAATGTGGGTAGAGGGATAACAAAGCAAGGTTTTAATAACATCCTGCTGTTTGATCCGGGTTAGTCATCAATATCTCTGCTCTTAGACTCCTGGCTTATGAGACAAGATGGCAGGGTTAATAATGCCTGCCTCTGTGATTTCTCATGAGCATCAGTTGAGATAATGTGTGTGCATGTGCTAGTAAATTGTTAGGTGGTATGCACATGTAAGGGATTTTGTTCTTTGTAAGAGCGCAAGGATGGCGCCATCTGGGGTCCCCGAACCCCTACAGCCTCCTGAGCAGATCAGGCTCATTCAGTAACATCCCAACACATGGAAAAAACATGTGAGCTTGACAGCTAATAACCAGATCCAAAACAACAGGCTTGAGGAGGGAGGCCAACCTGGGAAATGTCTTATGAGCTGATCAGAAAGGGGAAAGGAAATAAAGTCATTAGCTTAATTAAGGGGCAGGAGGGAATGATGAAACACTTCTCTAGCAAAACCAAATTACACATTTAGAAGATATTAAAAATGCATTTGAACTCCACTGGTGCGATGGTTCTCATAACATTTCTAGAGCCTCAGTCAGCGATCAGGTCAGTGCAGAAAGCAAGAAAAGGTGCTATTGTTTTTCCTGCCTTACTTCCCCACCATCCCAGACCTCCTCCCAGACACTCCTAGTGACTTCCTGTCCCCTCTACAGTTGTCTTACCACTGCCTCCCCACAGGTCTCCCTAGTCAACCTGTCCCCAGTGCACACAGTGTTTAGAAAAGTTGGCTTTGCGCTTACGTCTTAGGATCATGACTTCCTTTAATTTTGTGTTCTCATTTTTAAGAGATGCTTAAAAAATGTAACCTGAAGGGAAGAACCTTGAACATATGGGCACAGGGGAGAATTTCCTGAACAGAACTCCAATAGCTTATACTCTAAGATCAAGAATAGACAAATGGGACCTCATTAAATTACAAAGTTTTTGCAAGGCAAAAGACACCGTCAAAAAGACAAAGCGGCAACCAACTAACTGGGAAATGATCTTTACCAACCTTACATCCGACAGAGGGCTAATATCCAAGATATACAAAGAACTCAAGAAGTTAAACTCCAGAGAGGCAAGTAACCCTATTAAAAAATGGGGTACAGAGCTCCACAAAGAGTTCTCACCTGAAGAATATCTAATGGCTGAGAAGCACCTAAAGAGATGTTCATCATCCTTAGTCATTAGGGAAATGCAAATCAAAACAACCCTGAGATTCCATCTCACACCAGTCAGGATGGCTAAGATCAAAAACACAGGAGACAGCAGTTGTTGGCGAGGATGTGGAGAAAGAGGAACACTCCTCCACTGCTGGTGGAATTGCAGGCTGGTACAACCACTCTGGAAAGCAGTCTGGCGGCTCCTCAGAAAACTGGGCATGACACTTCCGGAGGATCCGGCTATACCACTCCTGGGCATATACCCAGAGACTTTACCTGCATGCAATAAGGACACATGCTCCACTATATTCATAGCAGCCTTATTTATAATAGCCAGAAGCTGGAAAGAACCCAGATGTCCCTCAACGGAGGAATGGATTCAGAAGATGTGGTATATTTACACAATGGAATACTACTCTGCAATTAAAAACAATGAATTCACGAAATTCCTAGGCAAATGGTCAGAACTTGAAAATATCATCCTTAGTGAGGTAACCCAATCACAAAAGATCACACATGGTATGAAGTCACTGATAAGGGGATATTGACCCAGAATCTCAGAATACCCTAGACACAATCAGCATATCAATAGATTTCTAAAAAGATGGAAGGAGAGACCCCTGGTCCTGGAAAGACTGGATGTAGGGGAACGCCAGGACAGAGTAATGAGAGGGGGTTGAACGGAGAAAAGAGGGAGGGAAGGGGGCTTATGGGACTTTCGGGGAGGGAGGAAACGGGAAAGGGGAAGTGATTTGGAATGTAAATTAAAAAAATAAAATTAAATTAAATTAAAAAAAAAAAAAAAGAAAAAAAAAATGTAACCTGATTCTATTTGTGATCATGGATCAAGTCTTGTCCTGTGGATTCCTGCAGCGTGATTCCTGTCTGCTTTTGGACTTAATGTTTAAGGCCCTGTGAGGATGAAGATTAAGAGCCCTGCTAACAGAACATGAGCCAAAACCAGGGGGCTATCATGAATTAGATACACACAATGCATCTTAAGTCATTTAATATAGACTCTTAGAGAATTATTGGTTTTTGTCAAGTTGACACAAACTAGAGTTACCTGGTTAGAGGGGTCCTTGATTGAGGGATTGCTTCCATCCAGTTGGTCTATGGGACATTCTCTTGATTGGTGATTGATATGGCAGAGCCCTGTCTCCTGTGGACAGGGATATCCTGGAAGCAAGCTGAGCAAGCCAGTGGTGCAAGCCCATCAACAGTTTTCTATTCCTGCCTCCAGGTTCCTGCCTTGAGTTCCTGCCTTGGTTTCCTTTGGTCAATCTTTTTTCCCAAAGTTGTTTTTTGGTCAATGTTTTACCAAGCAACATCAAAGCAAATTAGAACTCCGGGTGAACGGAAGGCATTTTTATATTAAGAAGACAATGGAATGCATGGCATTGTTGGAGCCTGATGAGAACAGAATGGAGGTATTCTCATGTGAGGAAATGTGTATCACGCATCCAAATTTGTAGTCATCTTGGTAGAGGAAAGAGGCAAAGGCGGTTTGCAAAATGTACCATAATAAACCCCCAAACTTCTACCTCCTCAAATAGGGCCATATTTGCATAATCCATCAGTTAGACCGGTTAGCTCTGTTTCCCAAAGAGCCTAAGCCTGTCTTCATCTTCATGAGATTGCCCTAGTCACAAGGAGGTGACTCTGAGGGGAAGAAAGTTTTGTGGGATTCATGTCACTAAGAGCTTGGGAAGGCTTCCAGGGAAATGGCCTGGCCTGACATCTAAGCTGGACTTGGAAGTGTTTCTGGGAGAAACACAGAAGATGTGTGAGCGAGGTGTAGAGAGAGGACAACTTGTTAGTGAAGGAGTGCACAGAGTTCCTAAATCCTGTTCCATCTGAATGAGGAATGCCACTTGTGCTCTGACTAGCCAGGACCGAGTCACAGAGTTAGTTTCATGAACTAACAGGCTACACAAGAAGGGAGTTATTCCTCCCAAAGCAACCTGATGGGTTTCATCCCTAGCAAAAGGAAGACCATAGCCTTGAATGGAAACACCATCTGTCTCCATCATGGCAGCCCATCACAATGCCACTGATGGCTCAATAAGTGTTTGAGACTATTCTGTGGTATAAGGAGTATGTGAGGCTATGTTCTGGAGGCCAAGAGAAATGCCAAATGCAACCCCAGGGAGGAGACGTGGGGCTAGAAGTGCTACCCGGCAGAGTAGGCTCTGCCCCACACTCAGCAAATGAAACCTGGCTTAATTGCTTGCATTCTTGGACGAACATCTAACTCTTCAGCCCTAGGAGAGGAAAAATTGCAGATACAACTCGCTTTCTGTCCTTGGCGTGCTGAGCCTGGGAGAAAGTTATTTAACCTTTCTCAGCAGCGATTCCCAGCTGCACAAATGGGATAGCAGTCTTTGTCCACACTGCAGGCAGAGTCGTACACTAAGAGCGGTGCAAGAGGCCTTCCGGGATGTGGCCAGGCAGTTTTTCAGAACTGTGGCATCAGGACTTTGAGGGTCTTTTCAGTTCCATTAGGTGGGTTTAAGCTCCACAACCTTCCTCCTGGCTCTCAAGATGCTTGCTGATGCTGTTTCTTGCTTCTAGTGCTAGAGGGTAGATGAAATTTGCTGAAGACATTCTCTCTCCATTGGCATTTGTGTTTCTTGTGTGTTTTCCCAAATCCTGAAAGTAATGGAAAACCTAAGAACAATCTTGAGTTGATGAGGTTACCATAAAACAGAGCGAGATGGAGGGAAGGAGGAGAGGGAAGAATGAACAATTAAGTTAATTCTAGGGCAGAAGTTGGCAAACTAAGGCCCATGCATGAAGTTGGGTGCATTAACTATTTTGTAGCATTTTTCAAACTAAGGATGGAATTCATCTATTTTTTTTTAAATTCTTTTTGAGAATTTCATATATGAATACTGTATTTACATCATTCCTACCTCTCTTCCCTGACTCCAACTCCTTTAGTGTGGCCCTCCACTCCTGTCAAATTCACGACTTCTTATTTCATTATATTTACACACACACATACACAGAGTCACGCATGCACATAACCACACACATATATGTATGTATGTATGTATAACTCGAGATGGCTGAATTTAGTGTTGCTCCTCTGCATATGCATTTAGGTCTGAGGTCCAGGGAACATTGCCGAAAAAGGGAGATAAACGGATTAAGCAACAGATGTCTGGGCATCTGCTGTAAGCAAGTGTCTTCTTCATATGACGGAAGCTTCGCCTATGGAATCTCAAAAAAACACAATGACAGCGCCAGGTGACACACCATGGTAGATTAGAGAAGAGCAGCCCTTTACATCTCACAAGACAACATTCCAAGTTGAAGAGATACAGTCAATTAATCGCTGCTGAGAGAGAATTGATATCATTTTGTGTGCGCATGTGTGGGTTTGGGTTCTGGGTTTTTGGGGTTTGGTATTTTCTAGATAGGGTTTCACTGTATAGCTGACCTGGAACTCACTGTGTAGACCAGGCTGTCCTTGAACTACTAGAGAGAGATCCAATGATCTTTGCCTTTGCCTCCCAAATGGTAGTATAAAAGCCACCACCGTGCCTGGCTTGGCATGAATATTTTAATATTTAATAAGAATGTTATGTTTGTGGAAGGTGAAAACCATATGCCAATCAAGAAAGTTGAATTGGCGCATAGACCGCTCATTCATCTGTGTGGTATTAATGGCTTATGATGTTTCAAAATCAGAAGCAGGCAGCTGGGGTAGAAGCCATGTAGCTCACAAAGTCTAAAATATCTGCAGGAAGAGTTTTCTGATCCTTGATCCAGAGAAGGAACATCTTGCCCCATATGGGATGGAGTATGGAGGATGAAGTCCCCAAGGCAAGGTGTCCAGTTACAGCACAGCATTAGTTGGAGTTGGCCACTATTATAAAGGGCCAAGGGAAGGCCTAGTCTTAGAGGTCTGCATTCCCATTCCACAGAGAGATCAGGCAGTGGGGCAGGAACTTTTTAAATTTCCTGATTAAATACTTGAAAAATATATTAGTGTATATTAATACTAATGTTTATAAAACAGAGGGTTTGTCGTGACATCTTCATACATGGATACAAGACATTCTGTTCTTATTTATCCCTCCATCACCCTTACTCCTCCCTCCTCCCCTCCCACTGTTCCTCTTCCTGTTCTACAATAGTCTTCTGCTACTTTTGTATCTTTTTAATGAGAGACAACATGATACTTGTCTGGTTTATTTTGCTTAACATGATGATTTCCAGTTCTACCATTTTTCAGTAAATGAGCTAGATCTTTATGCTAGATCTGACTAAGTTCCTATATCCTGCTCTGACACTGTTTATGCAACTTTCAGAAAGAACTAAATAACTAGATGACAAGACCTGGGTGCCCTGCTAAGGAACCCCCAGTCAGGCTTACCTGGTAGCCTATGATTTGAAGCTGGGAATTGAAACATGGTTTGATAAAAACCAAGGTTATAGGAGGAGTTTGTCAGTGGTGGTGTAAAGGGCAGCTTCAGGAAGAGAGCAACCTTTTACATTAGAGAGGATCAGTGCTAAGATGGGCTTACCTGAGCGTAGAGGCAGTTGGGAGGAGGGAAGCATTGTAGGGGAAGAAGGAGCAAATGCCAGGAGTGTCTGGAGAAGATGGGACTCCTACCCCAGCTGTCTCGTCTAGAGGGAGGATAGGTCCCCAGGACAGAGATCTAGCTGACTGACCAAACCACTGTTTGGCTCCGTGAACCTTAGACAATAGCAGGACAGAGATCTCTGGAGGTATACAGGGCCAAGTAAGGTTGTGAGGAGAAGGGGGAAGGCCTCAGAGGGGAAAGCACTGAGAAGCAGGACAAAGATGTTGAGCTTATAGAACACTTAGTTGGGGGTTCATAGAGTTGGCAGGGTCACTGTGAGGAGAGAGGACCTGAGGCTCAGCTAAAGCAGGAAGCCTTTGTTTTAACCATTGTTACTATGAGGTCATACGCAGAATGACAGAAAACTTCTGAAGAGGACAAGACAGAGAATTCTTGAGCAGACTTTTGATGTTTAAACATTGTCAGGAAACTCAATTGAAAAAGAGAGACACCAAAGAATCCTATCAAGTATGCTGGGGCTGAATCTAGCCTCAGTCCAGCATTCTGCAGTCTAAAAGCCCTAAAAACTTGAAACTATATAGGTGGCCTCTTTCCAGGCTCTCCTGAACAGTCCCTTGAGGTCCTCCTAACTGGTTCCACGTTCTCCTGGTGTTCCATCTATGCCCAGTTCAACTGTGTTTATGCCCAGGATAGTCTGAGTCTGAAATGACAAGCTGCTATTATAAACAAATGCTAGAAGAAGCAAGAATTCAACCACCAAAAACATCAGCATCCCCCCAAAAGGCAAAAGAAGGAGAGAAAAAAGGAGGGAAGTCCACTGGGGACCCTGTCTATTCTCCTGGTCCTCCAACATAACTCTGGCAATACCCAGAGTTGGGAGATGTCTGACTGGGCTGGGAAAAAAATGGAGGTGAGAAATCCAAACATATTTGAAGGAGCAGAATCTTGCCCCTGTCTAGTCTCCACTGATCACAAGGCAGATTTAGAGAACATGGGAATGGCTTGTTCCCTAGAACTTCTAGGGGAGTTCTCCATCTGGGAGAAAGAGTCCTGTCTTTGGACATGACCTGGGCAGGTGTGCCTTCTAGCTAGAGCCTTTCTGGGTAGCCAAGCAGACATAAGACAAGGCTACTTCATTATGAGGGGCCCCTCAAGTACTTTCTTCCCTGTACTTGGATACATTTAGCAAACCTTTGGAGAATGTCTATTCCGTCCAGAATTTGACTGCAGGTTGCTCACCATATGAGTTGAGGAGGGGTGTAGCAGAGCAGAGGTGTGGGCAGAGACATCTCTGTCTGTGCCCAGGGCTTGAGAAGGGGGAGTCCAACCTGGACTAAGGGGTGGGGCTGGAGGGGTTCCTTATTGAAGGATACCACAAGGAATATGGGAAGGGTAGGGAGATGTTTGAGTGAAAAAAAAAATCCAAGCCTTTTCAAGATAACGTCACAAAGTACATTTGCTCTTCAAGTATGCCTCGGGCTGATGTCTCCTGATGTTGTTTAATGGTCTTTTAAATGAATAAATGAAGGTCCAAGTCACCACCTGGTCCTAAGAATAGCAGGCAGGATGTGGAGCCACAGAGGATCTAAAAGATCCAAGGGAAATGATATGACAGAATCAAATAGTCAAGTCTGGACATCAGTGTGAAAATGCTGACAGGGTGTGGGGTAACTGTGTGGAATTGGGGAGAACCAAGGGTTTAGAGAGGACAACGGGACCACAGGTACAGCCTATAGGTTCCAAAGCTTCTGTCGAAACCCTGGGGCAGTACCTTAGCTTAGACATGAGTTTTCCGGAAGTTAACCTGCATGCGTACCTCTCCCTGTAAAACCTATAGATGTGGCTTGTGCTGGGAATGCTCAAAATATCATCCACTCTTCACCAATGCAAATCGTTTCTATTTTTCTGATGCCTTTCTCGGCTATAGATCTGGGCAACCTTCAGAATCATGCCACAGTATTTTGTCCCATTTGTCTGTGAAACCTGTCTTGGAGTTAATCCCAGCCTGGATTTGCCAGGACTCTAGAGACAGCTGGGTACAAATTTTCCTAACTCTGTGTTCAGGGATGTCATGTTGTGACTTGAAATTGGTCATATTGGTATTATTTAAATATATATAGAGAGGTAAAGGTTACACACAAACCCTACCCACCAATCTTCTGTTGACCATTTAGCAGCAGCCCACACAAATGGGTCTCAGACAGTAGCCTGGGCTCTCTGTTTAGTCAGTGACTCTAATAGTAACCATGCTATTGTTGGCATCAAAGCTTGAAAAGTGTTTACAAAGCCGTTCTGATGGTGATGGCTTCCCAGATCAAGGGGCCAAAGAATGTTAGGAAGGCTAGAATTTAAGTCCATTGAGAAGAAGTTGCTTATTAAGAAATGACCCCATATTTATCACCGTAGACAAAGCTCAAGTCCAAGTGGATGAAGGACCTCAACATAAAACCAGATACACTGAGTCTAACAGAAGAGAAAGTGGGAAAGAGCCTTGAATGCATCAATACAGGAAAAAATTTCCTGAACAGAACACCAATGGCTTGGGCTCTAAGATCAACAATTGAGAAATGGGACCTCTTGAAACTGAAAAGCTTCTATAAGGTGAAGGGCATAGTCAATAGGACAAATGACAGCCTACAGATTGGGAAAGGATCTTTGCCAACCCTACATGCAATAGAGAGCTAATATCCAAAATAAAGAACTCAAAAAGTTAGACTCCAAAACACCAAGTAACCCAATTAAAAAACGTGGTACAGAGCTAAACAGAGAATTCTCAACAGAAGAATCTCGAATGGCTGAGAAGCACTTAAAGAAATGTTCAATATCCTTAGTCATCAGGGAAATGCAAATCAAAATGACCCTGAAATTCCACCTTATACCAATCAGAATGGCTAAGATCAAAAACTCAGGTGACAGCAGGTGCTAGCAAGGATGTACTGAAAGGGTAACCACACCTCCATGGCTGGTAGGAGTGCAAACTTGTATAATCAATCTGGAAGTTCCTCAGAAGATGCTATACCATATCACAAGGACATGGGCTCCATTCTGTTCATAGCAGCCTTATTTGTAATAGCCAGAGACTGGAAGTAACCCAGATGTCCCTCAACTGAAGCATGAATACAGAAAATGTGTTTCATTTATACAGTGGAATACCATTCAGCTATTAAAAACAAGGACATCATTTAATTTTGCGGGCATATGGATGGAACTAGAAAATACCAATCTGAGTGATGTAATCTCAAAGGACATGTGTAGTATATCCTCACTGATAGATATTAGCCAAAAAGTACAGTACACCCATGATACACTCGATGGACCCTAAGAAGTTAAACAAGAAGAAAGGTCTAAGTGAGGATGTTTCAATCCCACTTAGAAGGGAGAAGAAAATAATCATGTGAGGCAGAGGGAGGGAGGAACTTGGGTGGGAGATAGGAGGGAGAGGGGAAGGGGTCCCAGGGACCAGGAGTGAAATATGCTCATTCTGAGGTTGGGGAAGGGGGCAACCTCTAGAAAGTCCCAGAGACCTGGGATGGGGGAGGCTCTCAGAACTCAATGTGCATGACCTTAGCTGAAATGCAGTAGTCAGATACACCTCTCAGTGGAGAAATGTGGACACCAACCCACCTATAAAATTTTCAACACAAAATTGCTATTGCTCTTGTCTAAAAGAAATTCAGGGACAAATGGATCAGAGACTGAAGGAATGGTGGACAAGTGACCTGCCCAACTTGGGATAGATTCATCTCATGGGCGGGCACCAATCCCTGACACTATTCCTGATGCTATATTGTGCTTGCAGGCAGGAACCTAACATGATTGTCTTTTAAGAGACTCAGTCAGCAGCTGATCAAGACAGATGCAGATATTCAGAGCCAAGCATTGGACTGAAGGTGGGGATCCCAATGGGAGAGTTAGGAGAAGGATTGAAGGAACTGAAGGGGTTGGCAAGCCCATAGGAAGACCAACAGTGTTAACTAACCTGAGCCACCAAGCAAAAAGCACACACAGGCTGGTCTGAGGGCCCCCAGCACATATGTAGTAGAGGGCTGCCTTGTCTGGCCTTAGTGGGAGAGAATGTACCTATTCCTGTAGAGACTCGATGCCCCAGAGTTGGGGGTTACCTGGGTGGGAGCACCTCCCTAGAGGCAAAAAGGAGGGGGTTGGGGAGGATAACTCTGTGAGGGGTGATGGGGGAAACATTTGGGATGTAAATAAAAGTTAATTACAAAATGTTCAGGAATAAGACAAAAAAAGAAAGGGCTCTTAAGGAAAATTATTAACTTCATATTTTTTATTTATTTTCTTAATTTTTCTTGCTGTGATTTCAGCAATGGACCCCACAAAGTCTTCTTACACCTGTTACTAAGATTTTTCCCTGAGCAGGACAGAGATAAAGAATGCCACACAGTCTCATTAAGACATTAAAGCAAGTGGCACCTGAACATGTCTTGGGTCAGATGAAATGTGCTCTGTCCACATCCCCGCTTCAAAGTCAAATAGTCCAGGTCCCAATTGCTGAGCATGTCCTCTGCCTTGGCTCATAGATGTATCTCACACTGGAAGCTGTCCTTAGAGTAGAGAGTCTTCCCAGCCTGCCCAAGGGCTAGTTTTCTGCCCAAGAGCTGAAGCAAAATGTAAGCAATTTACCTTGGTTTAGGACAACTTCAGTTAAGTTTAAAGCAACTCTAGTTCCAGAATTCACATTAGGACTGGCTGAGTCCTCTGCTGATGCACTATGAACAAGGTTTTCCTCTGTTCCAAAAAACAGTCCTTGCTTTCCTATAGTTATGTGCCCTAAGAGTGTTCTCCAATAAGCCTTCTGCCCACGCCTCTCTGTGCCATTCTCTGTTTCAATGAGATCTAGCTTAAGATACCGTTTACACAGTTCCCATGGCTCAGTCCCTCTGGGCCATAGCTCTTCCACTGTGTCACCTTGCAGAGAATGTGCATGCTCACAACTGGTCAGAATTAAAGTCAACTCTTGTTAGAAAGAAGCATGTTTGCTGGGTACACATCCTGTGCTATAATCCCTCTGGCTGACTTTGCTTTTGAACTTACAGGAAGACTGTCCAATAGAGGACTTGGAAGCAAGAAGATAGACAGCCTATAGTGAAAGTCATTGGTGTACAGAGAAAGGAGGGATCGCTGATGGGGCCTCAGGAGTGTATTCTTGGAGGAGGACATTTTGAGTAAGGCTCACTGAGACGTGCAAGGCCTGTGCAAATATGTGACCAGGCATATTCCAAAGGACATGCTGAACATGGTCACCGGTTGAAATGTTTCCATGTTACATCTCACACATTAATTTCAGTTTCTTGTCTACTAACAGCTCGTTGGGTTTCTACGAAGTTACATCATACAGTTAGAGACCGGTGACATAGGATGGCATACTCCTCAGTCTTAAGAATAAAGCTGTGACTTGGGTCTGATTGATCAGCTTTTTAAATTGGGATTAAAATCCAAATTGATTACAGGGATGGATGGATGGACATACAATCTAATCATTTCTGTGACCTCAGCACTAGAATCATGTTGACCTTGCTAGGCCACAAGCATTAATCCATACACACTATGCACTATACACAGGAAAGCCAAGTATGGCTAGGGGAACGGTTAGCTGATTTCTATCATATGATATGTTTGAGGCCTGTCTAGTTTTTGCAACTGCAGGGACTTCAATCAAAACGTCTTTCTATGCTTAAGCCAATTTGATTTAGACAATCAGTTGCAATAAAGGTCACGTAACAAATGTCAGGAAACCAACACTCAAATTCAGTCTGGTATACAATTCAGAGATATGTCACCAAACTTGTTGTGAGCAGAAGGCTTGCTAGAGAGCTTGGGCCTCCGGGTCAGTCAGGAGGAGTTTTTGGGGGCATCTCTCCATTTCTTCCCTTTGAACATGCACACCCATCTATAGTCTGTGATTTTAAGATGCTGTCAGTCTGTTTTCAGTGATTAGCCTTGTCCAGGAAATTTTCTACAGAGCCTCAGCATTTTAGTAAATTGCTTTTAGAAGCAGCTTAGAATCATCTTGTTCTCAGTGAATTCCAGATGCCCAATAGCTTACATGACCCACCCTTTAGGAGAGTTTGAAATGACTCATTCAAAATTGGTTCTCAATTTGAACTAGGAACGAAAGAGAAACTATGTCTTGGAAAGAACCCCTCCCCCAATTTTATCTGTGATGTGTGCATTAAGGGGCATTGTGTGCAGAGGAATCTGACCCACCCTGTCCATCCCCTCTAGGATTTCAGTGACTTTGATAATCTCTCTCTCTCTCTCAGCCTTTATATTTCTAGAACAAAGTGTCCCATTTTGATCTCCCCTTGAATGGCATTTCTGTCCCCCACCTCCTTGATCATTCTCCATGTCCTCCTCCTCACTTCCCCAGCTTCTTTATGTCTTTTAAAGACTCGCCCAGAACTACACACAATATTTCCAGAGATCAGAGAGCTGGCCTTTTATCTCCACCCATTGATGTTAAAAATTTGATCATGATAAGATGAATCATCCTGTAGAATCTGCATCAGAATATCGGTCCAAAGTAATTTCTCCTTTTGTCCACTCACATCCTGGAGAAGGAATGGAGAGCCCACTGGCAGTGAAAGTCTGTGATAGGTCTTTTGGGATGCCAAACAGAATGGAAAATCACCCTCTTTCCTCAAGAATGTCAGTGCCAATAACATCAGTTGGGTTGTAGACCACGTTAATTCTTTCCTTAAGAATCTTGCATTGAAGCACAGGCCTGGTTTGGTCCTCACGCCAGCTAGAGTTTCCTAACAAGGTCCCAAAAGAAGTGGAGAGACTCAAGCAGGTTTGACTCATCTGAATCAACCTTCTCCATGTTGATACTTTCCTCCAGGACTCATGGAGTTTCCCCTCTAGAAATGCACATTCTGAGATCCAACAGTTTATACTCTCATGTGAATTACAGTTTGAGATAAACATGAGAATAAAATGTTTTCATAATATGAATACTGCCATGGTTGGGACAAGTGTTCCCAAAGGTTGTTATGTAAAGGTTTAGTCCCAAGGGTGATGCTTTAAGGAAGTGGTGGAACATTTGAGAAGGAAGGCTATTGGGAGAATGGTAAGGTTATCAAGGATATGCTATTTAAGCAATTCTGAGACCCGTGTGTCTTTCCTTCTTGACTTTTTTTTTTTTGAGACAAGATCTTACTATGATGTAGCTCTGGCTGTCTTGGAGCTCACTATGTAGAACAAACTGACCTAGAACTCATGGAGATCAACCTGCTTCTTTCTCCTGAGTGCTGAGATTTAAAGGCGTGGACCACCATGTCTGGATTGGCTTTTGTCTTCATGTACTACTCTTAGCAGAATTCCAAAATCAATGATGTTACTTGATTATGAGCTAGAACTGGCCAAATAATGATCAAGAATTTTTTAAAAAATATAAGTAATTCATCACAGGTATTTTGTTACATGATTGGGAAACTAGCTAATGTAAGAGTCTATGGAGAGCAGACTTGGGGAACAGAACTC
Source organism: Tokudaia tokunoshimensis (assembly GCA_036184795.1). NCBI lineage: Eukaryota > Metazoa > Chordata > Mammalia > Rodentia > Muridae > Tokudaia > Tokudaia tokunoshimensis. The sequence continues at coordinate 14,325,349 of BTHU01000020.1, read as the reverse complement.
TCTCAAACTGGGGTGTTTCAGGATCTTCTTAGTGGAAGTGTAATGGATGGGTTGGCTTCCTTCCTACTTCAACCTACCCTAGAACTCTTTTTTTCCAGAGTTTTGCCTACCATGCTCTCTCTCCAACCAAATGCTATTGCAACAAACAGACAAATTGTCAAAAATTCAGTCTTCCAATCTCAGTTCAAATGTGAATGTGTCTACCTGCCAGCCCCACTGAGAAAAGAACAAACCGACATTGTCCTCCTCAGAAAGCCTTGTTTTCCTGTGGAGCCAGACATGATTACATGTTTTATGGTCCTTCTGAGACAATAAAGGTTGATTCTCTTCTTTCTGGAGGAGTGGAGAATGGTGAATTCTTTTGCAGTGCTTTGGACTGGCAGAAGAAACATGTGGATGCTGATAGCTCTGAATCTCATATAGGAATAGTGGGATACGGGTGGTGGGAGGAATGAGACAAGTCACACAGAGGAAGGTAAGGTGCGGGGTGGAGCCCCGACCACTGAGAACTCTGCAGGCGAGCCAGATGGCGTGGAATTTCTGAAGTTTGCAAGCAAAAGGAGCTCTGGACCATTTTTCTCGTCTTTATACAATCTAGCTTCTGCTGGGTGGGTTTCTTGCTTCCTGTCTGTGTTTCCCAGTCTTGTCTTTCCTTACCCATGACTAATGCTGGTCTCTTTTTCAAATTTCCTAAACTCCAAGTTCTGCTAGGTGAATTCACATTTAATACCAAGCGTGTGAACTCCACCAGCACAAGGAAGTCTCTGCTGCCTTTCTGGAAAATGAGGGGCCATCTTCCCCCAGTGTCAAGTCGCTGCCTCGTGTAGTAGTTTAACTAACTTAGTAAAAAAAAAAGTCTAACAAGCCAAAAGGTTGTAAATGATGATTTGTCTTTCTCTAACCTGTTCACAGACTCAGAAAAAATTCATACATTCTTGCTTGAATTATTTTTTTTCCTGTGGCACATACCCTCTTCTTCATCTATACACAGCAGCCTAGGTATTGTCCTGGTTTCTTCAGCTATGTTCCTATGATTTTACTGTTTCTGTTTGTTTGTTTGTTTGGCTGGCTGGTTGGCTAGTTGGCTGGTTTTTTTCTTTCTTTGTTCAGACTGGAGCCTTACTGACCTATCTCAGGTTTGCTCTCTCTGGGCTTCATAAACTACATCAAGCATGTCAAGTGACATTTCTATCCTGTTTATCAGTGTTTACTTCTAATGACCTTGTTTTCTGAAAACCTGGTTCTTCACTGAGACTTTGCATCTCTCGTCCCTTTCAAGTGCTTTTGTCTTACTGCTTGAAGTGTTACTGTAATGCTGCCTTTCCAGTGTGACTGCTGACTTCAGCATCACCGAGGCTTTGCTGAGTGTCTGCTGGTTGTCCTTTCTTTTCAAGCTGCCGAGAGACTTTTCATCCTGTTTGGATAAGAGTTTGGAATATGTCCCAGATATTTTGAACACCATGCTACCATGCTTAATGACTTTGGATCTTGTATTAATACAATAGTTTTTGTTTTGTTTTGCTTTGTTTTTGGTGTTATGTTTGTTTTTATAGAAAAACAATCAACTCAGCTACATTTGGGTCACAGTCAACATTTCATGGGCTGTGGTTTCCATGTCAACTTATTTTCAATGCTTCTGCAAAGTAGTCCAAATTCGTTTGTCCTATAGTTAGCTCTGAATGCCTCCAGGGTGCTGTTATAAATCAGATGTATTCAAGCACAGCTTGGGGATGGTCCCCTATGCCCACATTCTTTGAACAGACCCTGCTTTCACATTTCTGAGTACTCTTTTCCCCAAATTTCCATTTATTTGTCGTTAAGCTTGGAGGCTAAGGTTTCAGTTTCTCTGTCCCACTGCATAGTTCCTATGAAGAGCTGCCCCATGGTCAGATGGCAGGAAGCTAGGGAGAGATAAAAGCAAAAATGTTCTTTGTCTTGTTTTGGTGACAAGTATTGTAGCTAGAGAGAGGTTATTTCCTTTCCCAAAGTCTTAGGTGTCTGACACTCACCACCACGTCTGCCTGATCTTGACTACCTGCCACACATCTCCCAATGGGTCACGGCGATGGGGCTGGGGATGCCAGGGGACTGGAAGATCGATAACATCAGAAAACCAGTCTCAAAGGAATTCTCTCACCTTTCCTATTCTGCATCTTCTCTTGTAATTACACGTTTGAACTAGAGGTTAATGGACATTCCTCTGCTTATACCTTGTGTGAGATTACAGCCCTGGAGAATGGCCAAGCTTGGAGGGAGGTTAATTCACTAAGTTGAGACTTTGGAAACCTTTTTGGTCATTGCTTTTGCAAGCCCCGTTTCCTTCTCCAGTGTGTCTACTACTGTTTACTTTCTAGTCCTTAGGCAGTGGCTCCATGAGTTGTGTCTGGGTTCACAGTGGCACTTGGTAGACGGAACAAGGTAGAGCATGCCTCCTTCCTCTTAGAACCAGAACCTCTGCCTCCATTTCTTAACAGCATTACTTCGTGCAGTCTCCGCCTTTCTAAACCACATGCTACAGCCAGGACTGTGAGGTTGGCACACATGGAATTTTCCCCCCATGGTACCTTTGGAGGCATGTATCATTATTTCTACCTTCCAGATCCAAAATAAGTCTTAAAAAAAGTTAAGTAATTCATTTAAGATCCAATCATGAGCAGATGGGTGAGAGTTCTTACTCAGGCTTGTAGATACTTTTTACTTTGGCTTCCTTATGGTCCAGATACATAAAGACTCACAGCGACAGCTCAGGTCAGGATCCAAGTGTCAGAATTAAATGCTAAGACCCTTATTAAAGATTCCAAAGATCCCATAGGGGGTTTTTACATGATTTGCTATATGAAAGAGGCTCAATAAATAATTATTGTCAAGTAAGAGTTTCCTTAAGGGAAAAAAATATGCCGCAACCTTAAGGAATTATTTAAAAACAATGGGAGAATCAGGCTAATGTTTTATCTCTCCACAGACTTGCATGGTAACTCATAATACAGTCTTTCTGTACAGATATGATTCCTCTTCTTATCCTATTGATTACAACATGTCAAATTTGGTATTCTTAAGTGTGTATAGCTAGTGAAACCAAGTTACAACTGGCTATTGTCCCGAAGACTCCATATTTCCCATGCGAAAACAAACTAAAGGCTGTTGGAGGTTTAGTTCCCCCATGTGTAAGGAGAACTACTCCCCCAACCCCCTCACAAAGACTATGAGGCAAACCTGCTGTCATCAGAGCAGAGCAGAGAACTACATCTGGAAGGCTCACAAGCTGCTGTGGCAACCCATTCCCCATGGCCTTCAAGTCCTTCAGACAGAATGAAAATGGCGCTATAATGACAGTTTATGAAATGAAAGCAAATATAGTGGCCTTGCATCACAGACTTTCTATAGCAGAGAGGATGATAATAAAGACAGAAAGTGCATGCTGACCCCCATCTTGCTGTATTTCTATAACAACGCAGCTCTGTAGCTCCAGTGGGGCAAAGCCTCAGGAGAGAGAGAGTTATGGACGCTTCCTCTATGTAGAGATTCTTTAGTGTCAGAGAAGGGGGAAGGGCTTCTCTGAGGTGCATTTTCTTAGGTCATTGATAAAAGATAAATCCCCTAAAGTGAATCTTTGGAAATCGTTTGTTTGCTAGTTGATTCTCAAACACTCTTGCCAATAAAAGAAAGCCTGAGAGTTCCGAACCACAGAAGCACAATGTGCTTTGCTGAAATCGAGCTCTTTGTAAGACTTCCTTGGTGTCCCAGACATCTTCTGTGTCCTCCCAGCCAGGGATCTTCTTTGTATCTCCTTCCTTTGCAGATTTTTCTTTTGTGAGTACAGAGGACATTTGGATGTGCATAACCAATTTAGTATCTGCTCCAGAGAGAGAAACACCTGCACATTCATATTTCTGCAGCCTCTTGTGGGAGGAAACTTTTCAGAATTTTGTAACACAGGTTTGGAGATAATCCATGCAAGACCGGCGAGAACTGGATATTCATGCCGTGGCGTACCATGTAGTCAGAAAGGTTTTCGCTCACAATTTGAGACTGTAAATTCCTAGGGTAGTGTGTCAGATAGGGTTACAATCGCTGGGATGAAACATCATGGCCAAAGCAACTTGGGTAGGAAAGGATTTACTTGATTTACAGTTCCACGTCACTGTTCATCATCAAAGGAAGTCAGAGCAGGAACTCAAGCGTGGGTAGGAACCTAGAGGCAGAAACTGATACAGAGTCTCTGAAGTAGAGCTTACTCAGCCTGCTTTCTTATAGAACCCAGGGCCACCAGCCCAGGAATAACATCACTCACAAAGGGCTGAGCCCTCATACATCAATCACTAATTAAGAAAATGCGCTACAGGCACACCTACCACCTTGAATCTTAGGTGGCATCTTCTCCATTGAGAATCCTCCTCTCGGATGACTTAGCTTGTGTCAAACTGACATAAAACTATCCAGCAGAGGTTGGAAGTGAGACCTCAACCGAATGTCCACCAAAGGTAAGCTCTGCATTTCACTCTGACAGCACCATAGGACCTGAAACCTTGAAACTGTTTTCCTGGACACGGTCATTTTCCTTATACGTGGCTGAGGACTCTTTAAAAGGAAACTTTTGTAAGAGGAAAAAAATTGCACCAGTAACAATTACAAAACCCAGCACTTCATCCCACTGAGTTTTATAGATTCTAGTTGCAGGTGGTGAGCACGCAGGTACAAAGTGCCAAGTTTCCAGCTGAGGAGAGAACCTGCCTGGTGCAAGCGACCCACACTGTCATATTGAAAGAAAATCCCAAACATAAAACCAAATATTCCCACCCACTCAGGTGTCCATGGTTCTAAGAACTGGAGTCCAGCTAAGAATAGGTTCAGCTGTCAACGTCGTCATGAGGCAAGGCCTGGTGATGGAGGAGAACATCAACTCGTGCCATGGGGTAATGAGAACGACATCACCTGTCCTCAGTGACACTCTCTTCTGTTTTGTGATTTAATCTAATCTGCTCTGCATGTATTTTCTCAAGAGTTTTGGGGACGCTCATAGATGAACACAAGATATAACTTTGCAAGGAGAAGCCAAAAATTGTATGAAATGCAGAACATTCCTTTGGTTTTCAGTTCTTTCTCCAACTGATGTCATTGCTGAGTTGCTGTTCTTAACAATGGTTCAGCTGCATTGCAAGCCATAGGCTTAGCTCATATTCTCACTTATTTCTAATAATATTTGTCTACTGAGTGTTCTGGGGTGTCCTGGTCTAATATGAAGATGACTAATGGGCACTTTTTGCCCCCTGAGAGTTTAGCGTGCATAAGAATGAAGACAATGAAAGGAATATTCAGGACAAAGAGTGGACTATAATAGATGCCACAGGTCTTTCAGTAAGTGACATTCTGCCCAATCAACCCCAATTTCCATTTTTACTTTTAATTTGAAGTTACATTTATTTGTGGGAGGTGGGACTGTGGGGATGTGTGTGCCGTGTTGCATGGCTGGAGGTGAGATGACAACTTGTAGGAGTTGACTCCCCTCCACGATGTGGGTCCCCAAGGCTGTCAGGCTGGGCAGCAAGCACCTTAACCAACCAACATTTCTCAGTAACCGTTGGCTAGTTTTTGAGATGGAGCCTTGCTCAACAACCCAGGTTGGCCTCAAAGTTTCCTTCATCCTGCCTCGACCTCCAGAGTGCTGGGTTGCAGGCATGTGTTACCACGCCTGGCTCCCAAACTTTTAAATACAGTGTCCGTGGGGAATAGACGCTTTTAGGTACAGCGAGGAATACATGTGTGAATGAAGTAATATGTCATTTAGATGAGAATCTGAAGGAGTTGAGAGAAAATAGATTATTTTTAAGGGGAAGAAGGATTGCCATCTGGTTGGGACTCCTGAGTTGAAGTATTTGGAGGTGAAAGAAAGTGTTTCTCAGATCAAGGTAACAGCATGGTCACATCCTACAGTTGGATAATAGAAGAGAGATGGACAGTATGTAAACTATCATTTCTGCCGAGCAGCTTAAATTGTATTTCAAAATACATAGGAACTCGCAGAAAATTAAATAAAGCAGGCACTTGCTGAATAAGTAAAATGTGGGACACAGTCTCGGGGGCGGGGGGGGGCAGTGACTTGTCATCTGAAGTAAGCCATGGTCTGGTCCTTGGAACATTGAAGTCAGTTACAGTGACATTAAAAATGGACAAGGGCTCAGAATTATCTGGACCCCAGTTTCTCTGTCTGAACAATGGCACTAAGAGTGCCTCAATGGGAAGCTGTCTTGAGGGTTATGAGTTGTCTGCTCTATAAATTAGCTGGCGTGTAATAGACACTTGACATATGCTGATCAGTTTGGTTCATAATAGCAACAATAATAAAACAGATATTATCTGGCCAGATGTGACAACACATTACAATGAGGGTCCCATTCAGCCACATTCTACTAAGCTGCTGTAATTAAGATAATAAGACAACAAAGGACCAGCCCATTCGTTCACTCTCTATGATTTACCTCAGGCACGGATCTGCTACAAAGTGTAAAATGCCATCACCACCAGGGATTTAGTGCATTTCATGTGGATGAGCATAAAAACCAAATGTTTTCAAAGAAAGCAAGCTAGGGAAGAAAGCAGACAGGCAAGAGACTGTGCTGGGAAAGGGAACATGATCTGGAGTCAAGTCTAAATCTGAAGACTTATTTAGCCACTTAGCATCTCCGTGGCCTTGGACAAGTTACTCAACCATTCTTTACCTCCTCCTTGTAGAGGGAAAGGGGTTCTGGTGAAGGCCAAAACAAGGAACAGCAGCCAACAGTGGAACAGCAGTGAATACCACACCTACCTCATGGTCATTGTTCAAAGCAGCAGGTGTGGGACATAAACATTACAGTGTTTTATTGATGGCCAACTTCTCTCGATATGTTCTTCAAAATATTCCCAACCTCAGGTCATCAGCCTGTGGGAAGGAAGTGTGAATGTTTGCTAGGGAGCTATAAAACCTCAGCCTGTCTCCAGCTCTGCCACCAACTCATGGTGTGGCCCTGATCCAAAAATCCTTCTTACTTAATTCCAGATAGTTAAATTTCCTTATTAAATGTAGAGATTAGTTGGGTAAATCCCTTCTTACTTAATTCCAGATTGTTAAATTTCCTTATTAAATGTAGAGATTAGTTGGATAAGTTCCATCTTTGAGGTCTGACACATCAGGTTTCTATATCTCTCTTATATGAGATTCACCATTAAACAGAGTCTACGGGTAGATGGAAGGAATCAAACTAGAAGGTCACATAAAACCAGCATGCCATTTAACTCCCACTTCTCAGTATGGAAAGGAGAAGCAATGTTCGTTACCTGTGCATAGCTCTGGCAGGACACCTGGAGGAAGCAACTTCAACAATGAAAGGCTGTCTCTACTGCAGGTTTAAGCTCACCTTCGTGGGGAAGGCATGGTGGGCAGCACAGCTCACGTCGGTGGGAGCGTGTGATGCAGGATGCTCACCTCATGACAGACCAGACATCAGAAAGAACATGACCAGAGCCGGGGCTGAGCTCTAGCTAGGGCTGACCTCTAATTTCCAGAAGCATCCCCTAGTGACATACTTCCACCAGCTAGGTGGCACTCCCTAAAGGTCCCACAGCTTTCCTCAAATAGTGCCACCATCTGGGGACAGGCATTCAAATCACAAGCCCATAGAGGATATTTCAGACTCAAATGAAAACAGAACTCCTACTTCATGCAGTCTCTCTCAGAATGACCCCATAAACTTCCCTTCAATGGAGGTCTGGGTTAAGGCTGGGTTGTGTAAGGCAACGTCCAGTGGGAGAGTTTTAACTGGCCTAGATTTTTGGCAACATAAGTGAAGGCCATTCATATTATTTAGTGATGTTTTGAGTTGTTAAAATGAGTCTACATGGTTTTGGGTAGACCCAGAATAACTCAAGAACTGCTAGCTCTCAGGATTGAAAGCCATCCCAGAGACATTTGAAGATCCTGGATATTATTTACAGAGCCAATTTGGATAGCACACCTTATAATGGGCCCACAGAGTTGGAGGTGGGTATTTTTAGACTTCCCTGGCCACCTAATATTGCACAGCACCTGTTTTTCTGAAACCAAATGGCAGAGACATCTTCTGTCTGGCTTCCTTGGCACATTTTGGAGTACAGCCTGGACCCTGTGGTGTGCTACATTTCCCAGCCGCGTGGAAGCAAGGATATGGAACTCTGAGGCTGCACACGGCAAAAGGAAACCAGAGACAGACTTTGTAAATTGAAGTCTGGACTATGGGCTGGTTCTTTCAGCACCACGGACAGCTCACCCAACACTGCCTCCTTTGTTAAGCTTCGGATCCCTTTGCCTGCCAGCAGTCCTGAGTAGCACAAGGAAAACAAGCCCTCAGGCTTGTTCCAGAGAGAGTCTCCTTGTGTGCCTGCCATGGTGCCCTGTTGGATTCCTCCCTCTTTTACCCCTTGACTATTCACTTGCTCATTCAGTAAACCAACAAGCTAATGAAACAGACTCCTCCCTCAAGGGGGGTCTCATTTCCTTAGGGAATGTCAAGTCAAGGTGAATGGACTCACTCAGCAGAGGCAGAACCGAGTCAAAACAATTTGGAGACTTGTGCAGGAAACGGTGTGTGTGCCACACTCAAGGGGATGAAGCTTTATAAAATTTTAAGTCCCATTGCTGCAGAGACCTGTTTGCCTTGTTTGTTATTATCAGTAGTTCTTAACTAGAAAACACATGGTGTTCTATATTGACTCGTTAGTTGAATAAATAACTATGTTGCATGATCGCGGGTGTCTTAGTTATGTCGTCACTGTGACCACACTGTGGTCCCCCGATAGAAACAACTGAAGTGGGCAAGGATTATTGACTCACAGTCGGAAGGTTTTAGCCCATCACGGCAGGGAAGGCACAGCGAGGCGGTTCAGCTCATGGTGGTAGGGCACGGATGGAGGCTGCACAAATCAAGGTGGACCAGAGCAAGGCCGGAAGTGGATAACTTCCTGTCCAGCAACCGGCTTCTAGGTAGGCTCCGCCTTTCAGACTTGCCAGAACCTCTCAAAACAGAGCTGCCAACAGGGTAACTGCTTCCCTAAACCTCTGGGTTTCAGGAAGTCTAGTGGCCTTTCTCATTCACATTTAATGACTATGATCTGGCGACATCACAGAGCTGAAATGGGGAGAGAGGGACCAGAGGCAGGAAGACCAGTTAGAAGATGATGCTGCCCCTCAAGCAACGAACTCAAAAAACTGACACAAAACTCCAAACAGGCTAGAGGAGCTGGGTATGAAAGGGAGGACAGAATGGAGAAGCTCTAGGAAGAGGTGCAGACCTCTAGGAAAAGAGAATTTCTTTAGGGCTAGCACTGTGCTTGAGTCTAGAGGCTTGGTGGGTGGACACTGGTTTCCAGGCTTGCTTATAGGCATCACAGAATCATGGAACTACATCTCATGAGATAATTCCCTCATCTTGAGATGCAGAGCCAAGCAACTGCAGAATTGCAGACATAGGGTATCTAAACATCAGGCCAGCTGTGGCTTCCCAGATCTGCACCATCACCCAGAAAATAAAAACATTGCCAAGACAGCCATTGTCCCACTACCTCCATCCAGGCCTCTCACCTCTGCCACCTCCCAAGAGTCCACTCAAGTTTGAGTCCATTAGTGGGCTAATTCATCGTGCAGACCAAGCAGAGAGGAACCTGGAGTCTCCAAGAGGGCTGGGCACTTGCACACCTCTGTGACCTTGAGTCTCTGAAGACACTAGAACCATTCTGCCTACATCCCAGAAATTCCAGGGCAACCAGATCTTCACTGCTTCCAGCAGCCATTCCCTTCCTCCTCACGGTCTCCAGTCATACCTCCAGCCTTTATCCCACTCCTTCTTTTCCTCTTACTGGGCCTGGCTTGCACACAGACTGCCTGCCTGGGCTCATGTTCATCCTCAAGAGTGAAAGCAAGCAGAGATCCAGCCTGCTGCTTCAGATCTTCCTTTGGCTGGGGATGGAACTCATGGTCTCTTGCACAGCAGAAAGCACAACACCATTGAGGGACACACCGTAGCAGCATCTTCCAATTTTAGAAAACCCTGGAAACAGAGATTCTATCACTCTTGATTTTTAAGTGGGGAAATTAATTAATTAAGAAACACAATGCTGCTGGCCAATCATGATACATCTGTAGCCCATTCTTGCCCCTGGGAACAACCAGTATGCAAGATTTGCTCCATAGAAAGTTCGTCAAGTCCTAGGCCTAGGGGTTTTGGTTGTATAAATGCTTAAACTGTTTGGATGAAGAAAACAGAAGCACATCTATGACCTTCCTTTCTCTCCAGCAGAAATGAAGCAACAGTTATTAATTTTTAAATTTGTTTTCAAGGCTATCTACAGCTCTATTGACAAATAATAACAGAATACATGACTAAGGGTTGTGCAGCGTCTGACACCCCACATTTCAAGATGGTTACAATGCCAGCCACCAACCTATCCATCACCTCACATAGTGTCGCCTTCTTACTGTCTGCAGAGAAGATTTGAGAGCATTTTCTCAGGCAGTCCTAAATAGGTGATATATCACTGCTCTTCATAACCTCAAGCTGCATGAGACCAGTTACCTAAACATCCATCAAGTCCCCCAAATTTGTGCCCTTTGACCCATATATCCTCATCCAACCCCCATCTCCTGGCTCCGGGGAACCCATCATCCTACTTTTTGCTTTTATAAGTTTGACTTTTTCATGAGTCCACATCTAAGTGGAGGTATATGGTCTGGAGAGATGGCTCATTGGTTAAGAGTGCTTGCCAATCTTGCAAAGGGCCTGCGTTCACTTCCCAGAATCTATGTCAGGAGGTTCATAGCCATCTGTAACATCAGCTCCAGGAGATCCAATGTCTTGTTTTGGTCTCTTTGGATATCCACACATTCAAATATCCACTCACAGGCACAGGCACAGAGACACACATGACACACATGCATATGTATAATAAAAACTAATATACATTAAAGTGTGGGTGTGGATCATTTGTTTTTCTGTACTTTAGATTTCCCCCAACATGTCACAAATGACAAATCAAATTCTCTTCTGTTTTTATGGCTGAGTAATGTTCCTGTGTGTTGGAATACGTGAGTTCCTTAAACGGTTTGATAGGAGCCCTGTATCAGATATGTGGTCGGTGGGATTTTTCTTTCTCGGGCTGTCTCTTCACATACTGTGCCTTTTCTTGTACATCATCTGGTGCCACACACTCATTTCAGCTTTTGTTCCTGTGGTCTTGTGACCATGTGTTAAAAAACACCATTAAGGGTTTCTTCCCTGTTTCTTTTTTCTTCTAAGAGTTTTCTGCTTTCACATCTTAAATCTAAGCCCTTAATCCACTTGAAGTTAATTTCTGTGAGTGGCATAAGATGTCCACTTCTCTCCCATTGTTAGTGTCTAGACACAAACCTGGATCCTGTTCATTTGTATTGATTTTTGTTTCCTGAATTTAGTTTTGACAGCCTTCTGTTCCTCTCAGATTTCTTTGTATAGGATTGTGTCCGTGATAAGAAGAGGTAACTTTACATCTTCTTCTCCATTTGAGGTGCGCTCCAGGTCCTGCTCTTGCCTACCTGCTTTCACTAGGACTCCCAGCGTGTGACCTGAAGCGGTGAACCCGCTGCTGATCTCACAGAGTTGTGGGCTTCTCACAATGCTTCACAGAGGGCCTGTGCACTGTGACCTTTAGGGTACTGAGGTGCATCTTTCTGTGCTCTGGTTTGGAGCATTTCCATAAAGGGTGTCGAACTCTTTCTTGCATCTGCTGAGATGAGAGTTTGACTTTATCTTTAGCCTGCTAGTGTATGCCATCTCTGTCGACCTGCACATGCTTACCTGTCCTTACATCTCAGAGCTAACTCCGTATGTGCTCTGGCCTGTGCATTGGTGCTTTGCTGAGAGTTCTTGCATCCACATTGTTCGGTGATGTTGGTCTATAATTTTCCCACATTACCCTGATCATGCTCCTAATCTGGATTTTACCTGTGCAGAATGAATTCAGAAGGGTCATCTCTTCTTCAGCCTTTTGTTTTGTTTTGTTTTTTTGGTTTTTCGAGACAGGGTTTCTCTGTGTAGCCTTGGCTGTCCTGGAACTCACTTTGTAGACCAGGCTGGCCTCGAACTCAGAAATCCTCCTGCCTCTGCCTCCCAAGTGCTGGGATTAAAGGCGTGCGCCACCACCGCCCAGCTTCTTCAGCCTTTTGGAGGGGCATCAGGTTAATCTGGTAGAATTTTCCAGAGACTCTGCTAGGTCCTGGACCTTTTTGGGATCAGAGGCTTTGGGTTGATGGACCAGTTTCTTTAATGACCGCTGCCCTGTTCAGACTCTGTTGCTTAAGGATTCAGTCTTGATAGGTTGAGTTGTCTTGGGACTTACCCATTTCCTTTAGGACCTAAGGCTTAGGTTACTCCACACAGGTTGTGGCTTGTGATCACATCGTTCCTGTGATGAGCACTCCGGACTCATTTATTTGAGCTGTTTTCCCCTTCTTGGTTAGTGTAGCTAAAGGTTTATCAATTTTACTTGCATCTCAAAACCCAGATCTTGTTTTATTCAATATTTTCATTGCGTTTCTGCCTCTATTTCATTGACTTTTCGTCTAGCCCTAACAGCTTTCTTCAGCGGTTTGGAGAGTTTGTTTGTGCATTTGGTTGTTCTTTTCCTAGTTCTTTGCAGCATAAAGTTGGCTGTTTATTTAAGGTCTCCTCTCACTAAATCAGCCATTTAGAGCTGTAAACTTGCCTCTTACAGCTTCTATCAGGCCTCTGATGCCAGCTCTTGACTGGTGGCAGGCTCACATCTTTATTTTCATGGTTTCCCATTTCTGATTTCTTCACCGTGTATTGGTTTTAGCAGTGTGTCGCTTACTTTCTCTATCTTTGTGACTTTTTCAACTGTCCCATTACGGGTTGCTAGCTCCATAGCACTGCTGTCAGAAATGAAGCTGAATAGTTCCAATCTCCTTGCATTTTTAAGGGATGTTTTGTGGTCTAACCCACAGTCTGCCCTGGAGAACATTCTGTGTCCACTTGAAAAGATCATGTTCTGCTGCCTTGGCATAGAATACACTGTGTACACCTGTTGGGTCCCTTGGTCTATAGCGTTGTGTGCATCTGCTGCTTTCTTATTGACTCCCTGTGACAGATCACTGCTGAGAGTGAGCTTTGACATTCTTCCCACTATTATATTGCTTTTTGAGTTTTTCTTTCAGTGCTGGTAATTTTATATATTTTATATATCGGGGTGCTTTGTACATTGAGGTACTTCAATGTTGTGTGCATAAATACTTACAGATGGTCTGTTTTATTAACCAATTGTCCTGATTGAGAACATATTTAGATTAGCATACCAGTTATGATTTGACTCCATGCATACAATTGTATGCCATTCATTTTTTTTTTGCTTAATCTCACAAGTAATCACAAAAAATATAGGTTAGTGCACAACTACATCTTCTGCAGATGGCAGAACATGTATCCATGAACTTGAGTATAAAAATCCAATATGGGGGTTGGGGCCCTTTCTAGTGAGACTTTGGGTCTGGCCCAGAGATCAAGCCACTGAGCTGTTTGTCATTGTCTCAGGCTATAACTACTTCAGAGAATAAAAATATATGCAGCTAGTGCCTGAGTCCTCAATGCCTATGTCCCTTGGGAGTGTCTTGCTTGGTCATGTGTATCTAAGCACACAACCTTGGTTACCCAGGAAACCAAGGCCAAGTGGGTCTGGATGCTTTTTCTCTGGTTCTTCTGTTCAGCAGTGATGCTGCCAGAGCAGTTAAACAGTGAGCATCCCATAGGCGAGGGATTCACGCAGATTCCTTCACAGATGTGATGAATGTCATCAGGGGCAATTTGCGGTGACAAACACAACTGAACACAAACACATTGCAATTCCTCCGAAAGGCTTGTGTCTAGTACACAAAATGAAGTAAACACTCATTGGCTTGCAGATTTATTAAATGCCAGCTTTGTGACAGGCAGGGTGCTATGATCTGGGAAAGAAGTGGTGGATCAGACAGACACAGTCCCTGATCTCATGACTTCATAGTTAATTAATCTAACAAATAAATAAACAAGACAAGTTCAGTTACTAATAAGGGCTATGAAAGAAAATAAGATGTGGAAAGGAGGTGTCTGGCATGTATTGGTAAGGACAGGAGAAAAGCCACTTAATCAAGAGAAGGCAGGGGAACCCCTCTGATATGGCATTAGATCAAGAAGATCATGGCACCCGCAGCGAGGCAGTCACATTGGCATCTGCAATCTCTTCCCAGCAGAGTGAATGTGTAATCCTGCAAGGTAGTAATCAGGACCCTTCAAAGTATTCCTACTGTATGCACGTTGTTTTAGTTATGGCTTTACTGCTGTAAACAGACACCCTGACCATGGCAACTCTTATAAAGACAATATTTAATTGGGGCTGGCCTGCAGATTCAGTCCATTATGAGCAAGTCGTGAACATGGCAGCATTTAAGCAGGCACGATTCAGGAGGAACTGAGAGCTCTACATCTTCATCTGAAAGTTGCTAGCAGAATACTGAGTCCCAGGCAGCTGAGACAAGGGGATTAAAGCCCACACCACAAGGCCATACCTACTCCAACAAGGCCACAGCTCCCAACAATGCCACCAAGCATCTACAGACCATCACACAAGTACACCTTGTACCCATGACCAGGGGAGACTGAAAATAGAAAGGAACTCAAGTGAGTTGCTAGGAAGATTCCCAGCCCAGAGGGAAAAAAAAATCCTAGGTGCTGGTGCTGTATCTGCCCATTGCCAGCTGGGCAACCTTGAGCGTGCTACTCTTATTTTGAACCTCAGTCCATGTCTGGAAATCAGGTTCAAGTGGTGTGTTTTTGCTCTTGAAACTTCTCTTGTAAAGAAAGTTCCATCTGTTAGTGCATATATAAAATTAATGAAAACACAGTGCCATCATGCAGCACTGGGCAGAATAGTGGCCAAAGACTCCCCTTCCCCATTTCCAGAGACCTGGAAGTCTCTGCTTCTAGGACTGCAAGGATCAGAGCTCCCTTGTTGAGCTTCAGATCCAGCTGTGGCTTAGTTTGTTTGCAAAGCCTAGCTACCTGTGGCCCCAACTCATATTCAGCAGAGGCATCCCAGACCTGCGTACTGTGTCTTGCTTGGAATCTAGCTGGGGTATGGCTGAGAAGATTGCTAAATCAGGGTGAGAGGGCTCCAAGAGGAAGATCAGGAAGGTTATGCCTCTTTTAACACTACAGGAAGCCTGTGGCCCAACAGTACAGAAGGGCAGGATTCGAGTCCCACAGACAAACCTAGAGTAAACCCTGAGACAGAAGCAGACGCCATTTTCTGAGTTACATTCAGTGCACACACTGTGATGAATGCTCTGTGCTCCTTCTGCTGGACACCCCAGGATGACAGAGGTGGGCTGGAGCCTCTTCACATTATGGATGCGTCCCCTTGCCCTCATTTCTGTCCCCTGACTTTGTGCAGAGAACAGGCCACAGGCTGCCCAGAGCAGGGCCTGGGATGGTGATGTGTGAGTAGCTTCACTCTGAAACACCAAGAAGACACCTTTTCATTGCTCCCCAGGACCTGCATATTCCCAGGGGGACAATGAAGAGCCCATTAAATGCTTATCTATGAAATAGGATGAGGTTAAGTTTGGAATTTATTTATCTGAGTACAGGGCTGGGAGGTGAGAGAAGGAATCTGGTTATGTAAATAATGCATGACCCCAGCATGTGGGTGAACCTCCACCAGGCTGTCCTTCAGGCTCTGTTTCAGGCTCACCATGTAACAACAAAGCTAATTGCTTTAAGTGACATTGCATGCATGTATGTTTGTTTGTTTGTTTATTGAGACAGGCTCTCACTGTGTAGCCTTGGCTGGTCTGGAACCCCCTGCCTTTGCTTCTGTAATGATGGGATTATAGGTGTTCCCTATTCTTCTCTTTTGTAAAAGTGCATGGGAGGGAAGTAGGGGGCCATTTGGTGTGGGATGAGAAGCAAACCTGTTGCCAGCCTTGCTCAAGAGCACACAGAGGTCTCAGAGCCGACACCTGGCCTAGCCCTTTGTGATCATGGATTCACTTCTTATTGTTCCAGGTTTTAGCGTCTGATTTAGACAGAGCCCTTAGCCCCAGCTCCCCACCTGCTGGGAACAGTGAAAACAGGATGAAATGGGTGTACAGGGTACAGCTACTCAAGGTGTGATGTCACTGTTACCTGCCAGCCGTGAGAACATTACAAAACGGAAGGGCCCGCATTTAGAATCTGTGTTGCATTTTTGGCATTGCAAAAGTATCCAAATATTCCATAGGGTGACTCAGTTTATTCAACAGGTAATGAAGCCATTTGGGAACTGTCAGGTTCATGATGGATTAGAAGTAAAGCCAACAAAACAATGAGAACAAAAACTGATCCTTTGCCACAAATCCTTTGAAAACCACTGACATGAATTCTTGCTTTGAGAAGCTTCTCTGGATTAGCATGACCTATAACTGAGGGGGACCCTGCCTGTGACAGTGCAGCAGGGTGAGAGCCCTGAGCCCTGCAAGTCTCCTTCTCACTCTCTTTCAAGCGGCGGGCCACCCTCGAGTTCCAGTTCCCAGACCACTTACCAACAAGCCTAGGTAAGACCGAAGAATCATCTAGTTCAGTCTCTGAGTTCAAATGACTGACCTGTGAGATAAATGAGTCTCTCCTGGGACTGTTTCTTATAAAGCAGAAGCAAGCTGACCTGTAAATAAAGAGTGGTGCTGCTGTTACTGTGTGCAGCAGCTAGGCCCCAATGTAGGACCATTTGACTTGATCATCTCCTTACATTGTAAAATTAACGCATGCTAACTTTTTCCTTCGTGGTAAATATTCAACCAGTTGAGCTAAATCCACTATATTTGCTGATTTTAAAAAGAGCAATAAAATTTTAAAACACTATCATCAGTTTAAACAAAACAATAGAAGACCAGTAATCCATTAAAAATAGACAGGACTGAGGACTGGCTCCCAGGCACACCCTGTACCTGTTGACTCCCTTGGCAGCAGTGTGAAGTGTCATGGCAGGACTCAGCACCCAGGCTTTCATGGTAAGGATTTGGATCTCAGCAGGGTTGGTGGTGCCCAAGGTCTTGTAGCCAGGAAGGGGTAGCAAGAGATTGAGATGCTAATCCAGGCAATAGCTCCTCGGACCATGACATGATGCTGTCGTTACTGGGTGGGGATTGTGTCAGAAAGATCTGTGTGATGACAAGGACAGCATCAGAGTCGTGGGGCTGAGGTCCAGACATGAGCCTACCTCACAAAGGTTGGGGCAGACCGCCAGGAAGGAGTGGGGGAGTCTCAGTGCTATTTTAAGCTAACCTCATTAAAAAAAAATTCTCACCATTATCTGCATCTACAATTTATATATATATATATAAAACCTCCCCCATTTCCCTCTTCCCAAAAAAGGTTGGGCTCTCAGCATCTTTCACACAGTACAAACTTAGAATGATTTACACTTCATCTTAAACATGCCAGCCTATACCTTTCACAGAAAACCACAATTGTTACATTTATTTTTAAAACAACCAAGACGAGATCGACTCTAGCTTGTAGACTTGGTGTTCTTCAAACAAATCCATTCACTGAGCACCCTCTAGGTGTAGTGTCTTGTGCTAGAGCTCGAGATCAGAAAGATAGGGAAAGACCTCCTGGAAATGGGTCCATGCTCTCGGACACTTTGCCAAAAATGAAGTGTGTATAGCACAGTGTCTCCACGCATACAATAAAGGGAATCGAACTCAAGGAGGTTGGGGAGGTGAGAAACGCCTTGGGGTGAGCCATCTCCCTAGAGTCCTGCCCTTTTCCATGAAGAGGGGAGCAGTTCTCATTTGCATCCACTCTCTCCTGCCCTCCACAACCCCAAAATTGCACCCAGGGGATGTGCAGTGTGCTGGGAGTTAGCCATGTGCTCTCCTCTTTTTCTTCTGTCCTTTCCACTCAGTCACGAGCTCTTCAAAGGCAAACATGCCTTCCCCTTCCAACACCCATATGGCACAAGGATAGGGGCTACACACAGGTCAGCAGCAGCAACAGCAGCAGCAGCAACAACAACAACAAAATGCTGTTTCCAGAGAGAAGTGATTGGAGTGGTCTTCAGAGTTATATATTTGGGAGATGGTCATGTTACATGAGTGCTAACCTTAGTAACACAAACTGAGCACAGAACTAGAAATGCAGCAATTTCCCAAAGCACAGAGCTATTGTTATTATGCATATTGCTACTGGTGATGGTGATGGTGATGATGATGATGTGTATGTGTATTTGTATGTGTGTGTATATGCACATGTACCTGTGTGTAGGCCAGAAGTTGGCATCAGGTGTCTTTCACCTTATTTTTAAGACAGGATTTCTGGCTGAACCTAGACCTTTGGACTAGCAAGCCAGTGTACCCTGGGGGTCCTCCTGCCTCCACTTCCCTAATTCTAGGATTGCAAGTACACTACAGGGCTTAGCCTTTTGTGTGAGTTCTGGGAATCTAAACTCAGGTCCCCACACCAGCCATTTCCATCACCCTTGCTATGTGGTGATGATACTATTGTCATTCTGGGACAGAGCAGTTTGGATTTTGAGGGGTTCATTTTGTTTCAGTTTCAAACTGGGGACATCACCATGTCTCCCAGGCTGGCACAACCCTCAGGCCTCTGCCTTAGCTCCCTGAGAGTTCACTGATGAGCCAGCAAACCCAGCAAGACCACCAGATGGAGAGGGAGTCTGAAGCCCCTAGAGACACTGCCTCTCCTTTGATTTACATGATCCAGAGAGATGCCCCACCCAACAGAGAAATTCCTGCTCTATAGCCAAGAAAAACGTGCTAAAGAACAGCTTTGCCCATACTGCTGTCTCTGACTAGTCAGGGGACTCTGGTCTCCAACAGGCAAATCTCTCTCCTCCAGGATTCAAGGTAACTGAGCTCATATCCTCACTGTTGCCATGGCTCCTTTGCATTGCTTGGCATTCTGTGAGAGCATTTCTAACTGAGACCCCTGGTGTTTAAGAAGTGTTCTATTATCTACTTGGGAGCTAGAGAAGAGGCCATGGCTGAGCACTGAGAGCCCCAGTGAATGGGATGCACAGATGGGGGACGCCAAGCCAAGGCCAGCACACAACTCATTTGGTATTCGTGGATTCTGATCCTACAAGTCACTAATTTCTTAGGGGCTATGCCATCAATTTATAGTTCGGGTTTCAAAAATGAGGCCGAAGGTGAAATTAATTCCTTAGACAAGTGTGTGAATGGCGTTTCAGTTACGAATCTTTTGATTTGAAATAATATAAACCAACTCAAGAAGAGTAAAAGGAATTTGCTGAATGGAAGGCAAGGCTCTCTCAGGGAATTCTACAAAGACCATCACAGTGTCTTCTTTAAAAGACTGTAGCAGTATGTCTCTGGCCACCCCACGTGTTACTGATTTTGGCTGCACAGCATTAATGAATGACTCTTTCATTTTAATTTCCCCTGGGAAAAGAGGTATTTTCCTTTGACTATACTATAATACAGTAAAATAATTATACTATGTAAAATATATAACATATACATATGTATATTATAGTATATATTATATTATGGTAAAATATTAAATGAGGCCCTATACCCCCCTCCACCAGTTAAGGAAAAGCCATCCTACCTCACAAAGGCCAACTTGACATTTCTCCCTAGGATGTGAGTCTTGATCAGAAATACAGATAGGCAGGGCTTCTGGCTTCAGCTCCCACACCAGGTTGTTCCTGCTTTAAGACTAGCTTCATCTTTACCATTCCTTTAAAGCCCCAAGGCCACCTTAGTTGTACAATTTTTCAATTTTGTGCCTTTGCTCTTGCTTTGTTTTTATTTCCAACAACTTTCCATGGTATTCATATCTGACAAACACTCATTGTGGTGAGTGACCACAGTCTGATTTTTGCTGAACCCTCATAGGCCGCCTTCTGGAAGCTGGCCCTCTTCAGGGTGTGTCTGTCATGCTCTAGGCTCACAGCAGAACATTTTCAGAACACGGAATCTGACAGGTTTAGAGTCAGATGTCCACTGGACAGGAAGTCAGAATTATGGACTAGGAACTTGCCTACTAGAGGCTAATGCTCTTGGGGGATGGGTGGGTAACATCGTTCTTTAGAAATTAAAAGGTCAGCATATTGTACTGGACTATGGACAGAATCACTCTGCCTACCAGAAAGCATAGCCGGTCCTATTGAAACAGATCTGTAGCTGGAAAGAGATGTGGGTGTGGGTCATCATGAGGGGAGGTGGTTTAGACCTAAAGAAGGTCAGGTGGTCATGACGGCTGAAATTTTAGGCAAACCACCCAGTGGGCTCCCATGGGAGTCACACTTTGCTCTGATAAGAACTATGGTACTGTTAATCTACCCTTCAGTCAAACCTTCAGGAATCCAGTGCACAGGAGAGGAGCGATAACCAAGGGTTAGATTTCAGAATTCTGGTGTCTTTCCCACTGTCTCTTTGTCGCGTTCATATGCCAAGCCAGCCATTTGACAGCAAATATGAATTACCCAGATATTTATTTTACTCAATTCTGTTATTTACATGAGAATAGCTACCAGTTATTTCCTTCCAGTGACATTCATTTTCTCGGTCATTGCTGGGATTATTAACGGAAGGAAACTTGAAAGTCAAAATTCCCAGTATGTTTGCCTGTTTGCATTTGTTTCACCAAAATATTTGCTCCCACCTTCTAACAAATAAAAATCCTTGGCACGTTGGGTTCACACATGTTTAAGAGGCTATACTTCTAATATCCTTATAGGCCAGACTTATAAGCCACAGAAGAGCTAATCAGAAGTGGGAATCCCATTTGTCTCTGACAAAGAATGCTCAGGGCATTTTCCTCAGTTGGAACTGAACTCTTCGATCTGTCTGTTTTGCCTAGATCAACCCTCACAGTGTACAACATACTATCTCAAAGTCAGTTTTCAACTCTTACTTTCTCTCAAGGGTCAACTGGAGCTCATGTCACAGCTTGGCAGCTGAAATTGGACCATGTGGTAGTACTCTATGAACCCCCAATTCCCTCAGTTTCTACTTTGACTGATCATAGAACAGGGCTTTTGTTGTTGTACATAAGCCATATGGTAATGTGTATTACAATCTTAGGACTGCATTAGCTCAGTAGTAGAGCATGCTTAGCATACAGGAGGCCCCACATTTCACAGATATGTAAAATGACTTTAAACATCCTTAGAATCATACTTACAGTCAAGGGACTTAGCGAAGTCCATCAATACACAAGGGACTCAAACCCAATCCCTGGTGGCCAAGTCCATGCTTCTTAGAAAATACAAGAAACAACTTGAATACAGTAGGATGTTCTGGGAATCTAGGGTGAGGTAGATGTAGAACAACAAAGGTGATTGGGGGTGGGGGGTAAGAAGGGTCCTTGCATCCGATTATGGAAAGAGAAAGACGAGGGTGGCCTAGAAGAACAGAAGGCTTTCTGAGGAGGGAGTAGAAACTGCTGATGCTTTGACATGTCTGAAAAAAGAAAACTTAATTGATGGCACTTACAAATAAGACTCATCAGGAATATATGGACCAGTGACTCTGTCTTAGCCCATTTAGGGGCTACTGCAAAATATGTCAGCCTTCGTATCTCATAAGCAACCTAAACTTGTCAGCTTTGAAGGCTGGGAAGTCCAAGATCAAGGGGCTGGTATTGCAGGGAGGCCTCTGGACTTCAACCTGAATTTGGAGCAGGAAGCAGATGCTCAGATTATATAGCAGTTATTAAACATGCTGGCACACAAACACATGCATGTATGCATGCATGTACATGCACACTCATTAACACATATTATATACTTGCATGTACACCTACAAACACACACACAAGCACACACATACACACACACACACACACACACACACACACACACACACACACACACCTGCATGGTGACAATTTGTTGCCCTGAATAGAAGATCTTGCTTGGAATGGAGTAGCTGTTAGAGCTCTTGAGAGATTAATGGTCTAATAAGACAAGTATCAGTGAGGGGCCTGGCCCTTCCATCTCTTCAGCTGGTAACCAACACAGTCCGTACTTTTTGTTCTTTGCTGTTTCATCATGTGAGGACAAGGCAAGGGTACCACTTAGAAGCACAGAGTGACCCTCAGTAGACACTGAGACTGATGGTGGCTTTACCTTGATCTTCTCAGCCTCCACAGCTGTGTTCCTAATATGTTCCTAATGAACTGCATGCTCTCAGCCCTTTTGTGATCAGTATAGACATTTTGTTATAGCAGCATAAACAGACTAGGTAGGTGGACTCAGTTGATGAGGGACAACATGGTGGCTTTTGCATTTAGCTAGAGGAATTCCTCACCTTGAATGATCACATCAGAGTGGCCTCTTCAAGGACAGGCCAATAGTTAGGTCAAACAGATAAAGATGAATGTATTTTCAATTATTATGTAAGAAAGCATATGCCAACCCTAAAATCCTTCTTTTTTCTTTCCCCTGCTGTCTTGGAATTTACTCTGGAGACCAGTCTGGCCTTAAACTCAGAGATACACCTGCCTTTGCCTCCCAAGGGCTGGGGTTAAAGGTGTGTGCCACCACTGACTGGCCAGGACTCTTACTTTGACAACAAACAGATGTGGGCTGCCATGGATTTGCCTATGGAATAAATCTGTGTGAATTTGGCCCGATGATTGGTTCTGTCCAGGAACAACAGTGTAGCAAGCCCACCGTAATTATCAGAATGACTATCTGAGCCCCAACCACTCTTAACTGAGCATTTATGACATGCTGGCCTATCTTAATGCTTTGCATTTATAGCAGTTCATTTAATAAGCTAGGCTAAGATATATAACTGGGAGGTCCCAGAGGTAAGACCAGACCCAACTCTGAGTCCTTAGTTCAAGCCTTTAAATTGATGGCAGGCCACTCGGAGTTTGTGACAGGCCACCTAGTTTGCATCAGAACTAGCTAGAACAGTTACACCAAATTAGCAGTTTCTGGGTTCCCCTCTGGGTCAGCTACTCTGCAGATGCTGGGGATCCCTCAGTGCTCACCAAGTTACAGGATCCTGGGTACTTGGGAGCCTCTGCCCACAAACCTTCTTGGCTGTGGGTGGGGGAAGGGGTGTCAATTCTGTTCCTGGCTCCTCTCTAGCCCGGCTCTGCAGGCTGACAAGTTACTGACCTTGCTTTGTAAGATCAAAAGGAACCTTCTAAGGCATTATCTTCATCCCCCTGTTTGTTAGAATGGGGACTGAGGATCAGGACAACACCAACTAGACCCAGGGCCTTAACACTCCTTGAGTACGCCCTGTGCTCTCTCCCCAGTATGGAGGGACTTCACTTCCTTCTGCAGGTCCTCTCCCTTTCCCAGGACCACACATGCCTCTGCACCTCAGCAAGATGAACTGAGCCTCAACTTTGTGGTCATGCAGAAGGACAGAAGGACACTCACAACCTGATAACCTGACCTGCATGTTCAAAGACAGCACGGTCTGTCTTGCACTTACAGAAGGAAATTGTCACCTGAAGCTCAGGCAGCCATAACATTTGCTCTTGGGCGATTGAGCTCAGCGCAATATCCTCTCTGTCTGAAAACAGAGAGCTCTCTCCACCTGGCCTCCCTCCTGGGCTTCCAAGGGAGGCCCGGGCTCCTCCATCTGTACATTCTTAGCTGCCTGTGATGCAAACCTTTACACACCAGCGACCTCCAGGTGTCACTTCCCTTCTGGCTTTGTGGGTGTTTGCCTCCTCCCTCTCATTTTTTAGCTTTCTTCAAAACAGCATCAAGAAGCCTCTATTTGGCCCTGACAGCGTGATCTCCCAGGGCACCCTTGCCTTGTGTCTTCTGTGCTTGATCAATAGATTCAAATGCCAATCCTCCATCCGCACTACTTGCTTACATCTCCAAACTGTCCTAGACCAGTGAGATTGTGAGGTTGAGAAATGTCATGGGGAGGAAGGGCTGTGAGCTTCTGTCAGTGTGCAGGGGGAGGGGCACACTCTCCAGGCATACCATAAGGGAAAGCCAGAGAGAAACCCCAGGCAGGAAGGAACTCCTTCTTACCCTGGGCCACTTGTAGTACTGGACAAGCCCATCAAAGTACAGGCAGAGAGTGAGGTATCCCCAAGGACTCATGTAACCAAGTTCATTAAACTGTTATCTTAGTTTGGATTTTATTGCTGTAAAGAGACACAATGAGCAAGGCAGCTCTTACAAAGGAAAACATTTCATTGGGGCTGGCTTCTGGTTTCAGAGGTTCAGTCTATTATCATTATGTTGAAGCATGCCAGTACGTAGGTAGATATGGTGCTGGAGAAACCAAGAGCTCTACATCTTGATTGGAAGGAAGGCAGGAGAGGGTCTGGATCACACTGGCCAGGCATAAGCATGTATATGAGACCTCCAAACCCTACCTGCACAGTGACAAGGCCACACCTCCTCCAATAATGCCACACCTCTTAATAATGCTACTTCCCATGGGCCAAACATATGCAAACTACTACATATACCATGAAATCCTCAATGGGGAAAATGACACACATACGGAGTCCCAATATGCTTTTGGGAAGTTGGGTCATCGGGGACAGTCACCTGTAGTATATCTTTTGGCTTCTAATATGGGTCATATAAGTGTTCCCTCAAGTCTGGCTTCTGAAAACCCTGCACCCATGCTGGCTATTAGGAGGTCATACAACCTGTAGGATGTAAATCTCTACAGTACACCCTTGGGTTGTTGGAAGTGTGTCCTTAGAGGACCCTAGCTTTTACTTCCTGTATGAGACGTGAGGTTTGTTGGCTGCACACACACACCTATTGTGATATGCTACCTTAGAAGTTCAAAGCTTTGGGGCTGCCTAATCACTTAAAGCCATGAACCAAAATATACCTTTTTTTTTAATAAATTGTCTCAAATATTCATGTCAGTAGCTGGAAGCTGACTAGTACACCCTGTCAGTCAGCTTATAAGCGCCTCAGTTTCCAAAGTTCTACTCCAGAATGCCATCCTCCTCTTGGTCAGAGACTATAAAATAGGTGTCTGGTGCTTTAGGAAACCCCTAGGGGTTCATCAGGGCCACTCCTAGCTTCACTGAAACTAGCAGCAATTCTGTTTTGGTCTCTTAATGGTCTCTCTGAAGAGTCCAACTCAGCTGTTCTGTTTGCAGAGCCGGTCTCACTTATTAATGTAAGTTAAAATTACAAATAGATGTGGGAGAGAGGGGGACTGGGCTGCTGCTAACTTATCCAAGATCTCTGTTGATGGAGACTGCTACTTCTTTTCAAATTTTATTAGAATAAAACCCCACAACCAAAAGCCCCAATTCCTTGTATGGTGTCAGAGACTGGAATATTGTCATTTTTCCTTGGGAAATAACTCTATGAATCTTAGTGAGAGCTCTCTTGCTGTGATAAAATATCTTGACAAAAAGCAGCTTGGAGAGGAAAGGGTTTATTTGGTTTATGTGTCCTAGGTCAAAGTCCATTGAGGAAACCTGAGCAAAAGCCACGGAGGGGTGCTGCTCGCTGGCTTGCTCCACATGGCTTGCTCAGCCTACTTTCTTATATAATCCAGGTTCACTAGCCCAGAGGTGGCCCCACCCGCACTGGGATGGTCCCTCCTGTATTAAACACTAATGAAGAAAATGCCCCACAGCCTTGCCTATAGGCCAATTTAATGGTACTATTTTCTCAGTAGATAATTCTTCTTCTCTAATGACTCTAGTTTGTGTCACATTGACATAAAACTAACCAACACAATTTCCCCCTTGTCAAGTTGACACAAAACACATCATTAAGCCATAAACTTTCCAGTTTTGTTTGTCCATATTACTATCACTATCACAATATAAAACATCCCAACTTTTAAAAGTCTGTCTTTAAAAATTCAAAATCTTTAAAAGTACAGTCTCTTTAAAATACCCAAAGTTTCTTTAGAAGTTCAAACTCCCTCTAATTCTCCAAAGTCTCTTTAATTGTAGGAGCCTGTAAGAATTGAAAATAAAAATCAAGTTAAATACGTTCTTACTTCAAAAGGGAAGAACAATTCAGTTATAATTGAACAAAAATAAAATAGAATCTAATAGGTCAGACATCTGGAATTCATGATCTTCTGGGCGCTAAAGGACCAAAGGACTTTCTCCAGTTCTGTCACACACAGCACACAAAGCTTGTCTCATAGGTTTGGGGTGGCTCCACACCACACCTGCTGCTATCCTGGGTGGTTGCCCCAAGGTACCCGTTAACTCCAATATACTGGGATCTCTACTGCTCCTGAGGCTACATCCTCACCAATGGCCTCCCTTCAGAGACTCTGACCTTGGCATACGGTGCCAAACCTTAACTTCTCTCCAAGATTCATTCCATCCAGAAGCTTCTACTGCAGTGGAGGTTGCTCCTTTACCAATAGCCTCTTCTGACCTTTCACAGTTCCAAGACTTAGTGGCTCTCCATGACCCTTTCATGCTTTTAAAACCAGTACTATCTAAGAAACATGTTATCAAGTTTGACTGCCAGCACCAGGTATATATAGCCTAGGTGACTATGGACCACAGGTTCTGTGTGCTGACCCTGAGGAAACACTTCTGAGAAGATTTTAACTAAATTATGCCCTTCTTCTTCTTCTTCTTCTTCTTCTTCTTCTTCTTCTTCTTCTTCTTCTTCTTCTTCTTCTTCTTCTTCTTCTTCTCCTTCTCCTTCTCCTTCTCCTTCTCCTCCTCCTCTTCCTCCTCCTCCTCCTCCTCCTCCTCCTCCTCCTCCTCCTCCTCCTCCTCCTCCTCCTCCTCCTCCTTCTTCTTCTTCTTCTTCTTCTTCTTCTTCTTCTTCTTCTTCTTCTTCTTCCTCTTCTTAACTGACAGCTAATTCTTCAGCCCCAACTGACCAGTTTCAACTGTTCTAGGAAGACAAATATTTCTCTTTAGTGGTTCTGATCTCTGGTTAATCACAGCTTATTCTTCGTTCCTGTCTAACCAGAATGACAGATTCTTAATTCTGACTATTACATAAATGTCCTTGATACAGTCTTTGCTTCTCTCTGAAACTTCACAAGCCTAGTTTCCATCCTTTGCACTCCTCTAGCATTATCTTCCAAGTTACCACAAGAACCCTTAAAGCTCTGGACAATCAATGTCTTTCTAGCCCAAAGTTCCAAATTCCTTCCACAATCCCGCTCAAGACAACATAGTCAAGCTTGTCACAGCTATAGTGACAAGTGACTATAGTGACTGGTACTCTCTGGTACCAGTTTCTGTAAGGTTAGGGTTCCATTGCTGGAATAAAACATCAAGACCAAAAGCAACTTCAGGAGCAAAGGTCTTATTTGACTTACACATCCCGTGTCACAGTTCATTTGGGGAAACCAAGGAAAGAACCTGGGAGCAGGAACTGAAGCAGAAGCCATGGAGGGTGTTGCTTACTGCTTTGCTCCTCATGGCTTGCTCAGTCTACTGAGCCTAGTGGTACCACCACCCAGAGTGGGCTAGGCCCTCCCACATCAATCATTAATCAAGAAAATTACTGACAGATTTGTTTACAGGCAAACATTATGAAGAAATTTTCTTCATCAAGAATCCCTCTTCCCATGTGTCTAATCTGGCAGAAACTTGATTTGCCAGGGTTGGGGAATCCCCAGGGGGACACCCTCTCAGAGGAGAAGGGGCGGGTGAAGGAGGGACTCCCTGAGGGAGGGACTGGAAGGGGGAGAAGCACCTGGGATGTAAATAAATTAACTAATTTTTAAAAAAAGAATCGTTCTTCCCAAATGTCTCTAGCTTGTGTCAAGTTGACATAAAACTAGCCAGCACAGTCTGTGGTCAGAGCTCACACAATGGGGAGTATCTAAGGACTACTTCTCCCTGCCTACATACTTGGTGATAGTAGCCCCCTCATCCCCTGTATAAGGAACATGTTAGTAGTGAATAAAAGTCATCGGGCTAGGCTGGTTGGCTCTGAAGCAGAGAATGCCCCACCCCACCCTCCATTCCCAAAAGCCTCAGACCATTGCTGTCATGGTGATTTAGCTGAGAACTTTTAGGTATCCTGATGTTCTGAGAGAAGATCATGATATGAGTTTTGATGGTAAAGCAATCAAGCTTCCAAATAAATTAAAATGGGGGAATGACTAGAGAAATGGCTCAGCAGTAAAGAGTACTTACTATTCTTGAAGAGGACCGAATATCAGTTCCCTGCAACCACGTGGTGGCTCAAAATCATTCCTGCAGGCTCTAAGGACCCACCTGTCTGCCTGGCCTGCACTGGAATTAAAAGTATCAGCTATAATGTGCTGTCTTGCCTAGTTTTCCACCAGGAACTGAAACTCAAGATCTCATGTTTGCATGCTAAGCACTGTACTGGCCAAGCCATAATCTCAGTCAAGAATTCCATCTTTAAATGACAAATCAGTTGTCTTATAAACAGACTGTGAACTGCCTGTTGCCAGTCTGGGCTTGTGACTATGTGACACTGAGCATGGCCTTCACTGATGACAGAAGAGCATTTGGGTGGGGGGGCTGCTTGAGTCCTGACTTTCACCTCTGAAGCCTAGCACTGGGGATGGAATGTGACTCTGAAAAGTACTGAGTGGAAAGGCTGCGTCTTTTGTCACTCAAGGGTTGCTACACAAGTAGATGAACTTACCCCTCGTGTCCCTCACGACCACAAATACAAGGGCACTCGGAAGGGGCAGAGCTTCAGCTGGAACCAAAGCCACTACTCTGACTGTGGAGGCTGCAGGGTTGTGGTACTGGACCTCGTAGTGTAGATCTGATTTTATCAACAGTGTGTCAGCTGGAGACAGAGCAACAAAGCAGGTGCCACGCCCTCTCTGTCCTCTCAGCCCTACTCCTCCACCCTCCCATGCCCACTCTACTTTCCCAGGCCTCTCTGACATCACTGTTCTGTTTCCCCCTGCACACTTTTACACTCATCAATGCTAATATGCTTTACTGCTCTTATATGCCTCAGTTGGATACCAGTTTCAAGCAGCACTCCCTTCTCCCCAGTTAGGGTCTTTCTTCTTCTACTACTCTTTGCTCAGTTTACAAGAAATCTTGCTGACTTCTCTGAGCCCAGATTGTGTCTTCAGTCTTTCAGGAGCCCCAGATACATGAGTGTAACTGACTTGGCTTTCTTCTGTCCGGTTAGCTGTGGTTGTACTGCCTTGCTTACTACCTGGTAGGGTTCTGCCAGTATAATCCCCCAGATGGGACAGAGCCTTTTTGGACACATCTTCACAACTCTTCCTGCTGTACTCCAGTGACAGAGCTGTGTAGAATAGCCTGTGTTGTGTGGCTGGTGAAGACATGTAAAGTAAGTCTTCTACCCACCTAGACCTTTATAGGTTGCCTTGGTGTCTTGCCTTGGTGAGTTCTCATGAGCTCAGCTCCCCAGGGGCAAGAACCACAGTAACTGGTGTGATTTATCTTCCTAACTTACAGCTTCTTCATACATTCTGGGAAATCCGAGAAGCCTACCATTCTGAGCTGACAAAACATTACTGTCTTTGGGAAAATGCTTCCAAACTTAGAGTTTCTTGACCCTTACACAACATTATAATTACTTGAAAGCCTTGTTAAAGCTGAGGCTCCTAGTGTCACACCTTGTCTGGGATTTTAGCTACTTGTCCCTTTCCCTGCTGTCCTAGCTCCACTGTGTTCTACTTTTTTCTTCCACACAGCATCAAATTCTCTGCACATGAATTAACCAGTGCTTCCCAAACAGTACTTACTCTCATCCTGCAGAAGTGATTAAAACTTCAGTTAGTCAGAGGAGGTACTACAGGGTGGCACTTGCTTTCCAAGGTTGAGATGCCACCAAAACTCCTTGTAAAAAGACTGTAACCAGTGTAAAAAAAAATCAAATGCAGGGCTGGAGAGATGGCTCATCAGGTGAGAGAGCTTACTACTCTTGCAGAGGTCCTGGGTTTGGGCCCCAGCACCCACATAGTAGCTTACAACCATCTTCAACACCAGTTTCAGGGGATCCAGTGCCATCTTCTGGCCTCTCCAAGCAACAAACACTGCACATATCCACAGGCAAAACACTCATACACGTAAAAATAGTGAATAAATTTTTTAAAAGTCAGATGTAGTGGCACACATCTATAATTGCCAGAAACTCATAGACAGCTAGCCTGGAGAACACAGAAGACAGCAACAGAGCAGCAGATACAAGAGAGATTCCACCCAAAACAGGGCAGAAGGAGGGAGCCATCTCCTATGTTGTTCTCCACACAGACCTGAGCAATGTGTGCATTTCAAAGCAGACAGACTAAGCCCCGCCCAGCTCTGATGAATCTTGAGTCTTCACACAAAGCTTCTGGACCTAAAGTTTTTTTTTTTTGAAACAAGTATCCAGAAAATTCTAATCAGCAAAACCCAGAATGCACAAGTAATATAACACTTTTCCTATGAGTGTTTAAAAACCTACAGACAACTTCAGAATTTTCAGGGAAGATGAACTTGGCAGCCAGCATTTGCCCCTGGTGGCCATTACATTGCAACACAGGCCACTCCTCTTATGACCATCAATGTGTCTGGGTTTTATGGAGGCATTTGAATGGAAATTGTAGACATTTGCACATTTCCCTTAAACCAAGCAAGAGAGATGCTGTTCACTGGAGTTCAGCAAGGATGCTGTTCACTGGAATTTAGCAGGGATGCTGTTCACTGGAATTCAGCAGGGATGCTGTTCACTGGAATTCAGCAGGGATGCTGTTCACTGGAATTCAGCAGGGATGCTGTTCACTGGAATTCAGCAGGGATGCTGTTCACTGGAATTCAGCAGGGATGCTGTTCACTGGAATTCAGCAGGGATGCTGTTCACTGGAATTCAGCAGGGATGCTGTTCACTGGGTGTTCAGTGGTGATGCTGTTCACTGGGGTTTAGCAAGGATATGCTTCACTGATGTTCAGTGGGGATGCTCCTCACTGGAGTTCAATCTTTTCTCTTGAGAGGCTAAATTTACCTGGAGTGCAAGGCATAGATCCTATTTTTCCCTTAAAGTAGTTTTGACAAGTGTACACAAAGCCATTTCAAGATACAGATTTCTCCCTAGAAAGTTTCCATTCCAAGGCGACCTTTGCCCCCTATAATCAGAGGTGGTTTTCTGATATTTCCACCACAGTTTCTTTTTTGTTTTGCTTTAATAAAAATAGTCAGCAAAATGAAAATATTTCCCCACAAAGTCATATCCAGATCTCCAATATTTTATTCATCAACTTTTTTTAATAGCTTACAAAGAACTTAGGTTCATTACAACATTTTAAAAACTGTCTGTCTTTCTGTTTCTCCTTCTCTGCCCCTCGTGCATCCCCAATCCCTGCTCCAGGGAGCTTCTTTCCAATTTCATGTCCCCTCTTGCCCCGCCCTCATCCCTCTACCCCCCCCTTCTAGTTTCATGATCTATATCCCCATCATAACCTATTTGCATTCAAACAAACATTTAAAATTATGATCTATGCACTAGAGAGAACCTGTGACTTTTGCCTTTCTGAGATTCGACCAGCTCACTATAATACTTTTCGCTTCCACCCGCTTTCCTGCAAACCACATAATTTCATTTTTCTTAATGGTTGAGAATTTGACACACTATTTTAAATGTCTGCTGTGTGATGCTATGTGTAGGCAGATGCCCTGAGGACCTTGAGTAACATGGAGTGTCTCTGATAGCCTGACCTCCTAGGAGCTGCTGTCTTGGGGTTCTGCTTTGGTCATTAGGAAGCTGCTTCCATCTGGGAAATTTGCTTTCTCTGTAAAAAGGGTATTGTAGGTTCTGGGCTACCATTAACTAGAATTAAAAAATAAAGGCTCAGTTATTTCTTTTCCTCTTTCTTTCTTGCAGGGGAGGGGTGTTGCTCAAATCAATCACATGGGTAGCCCAGTTTCATTTCACAATTCTCAATAAACCTACCATATTCTGATTGTCTCAGCAACCTCCGGCTACTTCCCCTGCATGAGGCCTGTAATATAAGCCTATAATTTTCACCGTGCAGCAGGGGCAGGCTTTATAGGCTGAGGGGACACTGAGAGTTTCATCTTACCACAGGCTGCTGGCCTGGAATAGAGCTCACTGGCGTGATGTCAGAAAGAGTGAGAGACTTGCCCCCAGTCTGAAGAGGAGTCAGTGGTCCCCTGTGCTTGCTGCTGTGAATTTCCTCCTCAATCTGCCTACCTAGGCAGCTGCACAGCTCAGGTCAGCCTCTAGACGCCCCAGACAATCAGCTGCTGCCCGGGATCCTAGGATGGATGCAGCACGGCCTCTCTTGGTCCTGGCTTCGTACTCCTGAAGTTGCTTGTGCAAAGCACGCTGCTAAGTCACAGATGGAGAATGAGGATCAGGATTGAGCAAGCTAGTCCCATGCTAAAGTCATGGAGGCTTAGGGTCCAAACCAAAACCAAGGATGCAAAGGGATGCTAATTATTATAATGATGTAAATGCAAAATTGGGGCATGGTGTCTGGGCACTGGAGGACTTGGCCAGATCCTGGTCGCCCAAGATCCTGATCCTGCTTTAATTCTATTGGTTCATCTCCCTGCTTAATTGACCAGCCTGAGGCTTGTCTCCAGCTTCTGGCTATGTGAGTAGGAGCTAATTTGTCAGTGGGAGAGGGAAGAAGATGTGCTTTGGAATACTCAGAAGTGAAGGCAACTTCGATTCTAGCCTCAGCTTGAATTTTATCTGTTATGACACTCTAGGACAGACATTGAACCTCTATGTTCCCCAGCCTCCATATTCCTGATGTAGAGGTGAATGGATACCCACACCACAGAATTATAAGAGGGACCCTATGCACCAGCATTTGTCAGTGAGTCAGGGTATAGTCATTGTCCCTGACTACATTGTGATGGCAATTCCCCGTGTCCCTCTGGGAATCTCCCACTATGCTGCTCCTCTCCTGATCTCCTAGCATTTTATGCCTAGCAAGTTTTCAATGGTCATTTGCTGAATTCCTGTGCGTAGCTGTAGATTCATTGTGACCTTGTTTCCAAATATTTCCCTCCCTCAGTTAAGCACCATAGCATAACCATTGGCTTCAGGCAGCCAGTTATTGTTCCAAGAACTGATGCAGACACTGTCTTGACCTTAACCAGTCACAGCAAAAGTCATTACCAACCTAAGCAAATGGCAGCCTGCTTTCAAGCAGTGGGTTGCTCTTAGATATACGGTAAGAACCAGAATTGGATCAAGGCTCGTCTCTCTGCTGTGAATAATGGCTTTTGTTAGGTTGCAGCATAGGATGTGGTTATAATTACCCAGCCATAGCAGAGGTGACCGAACTTGAGTCCCTGCTGTGAAATCCAACAGTATTTTCTGCAATGCAAACACATTGGGTAAGGATGAGACCCAGTCCACAGGTGGCTGAGTCCAGGAACTTTCTGTCTTTCATTTGATTTGAATCCAGAGCCTTGCCCCACTAGGCTATCGCAGATTTGGTGTCAGCCAAGACAGGGTATATCTCCACACTCCAGAAATTGCCGAGTCGTTGATATGTTTCCCCACTCAGTGAAACAGTCTCCTGTACTGTTCGCTGAATACTCTGTTCCTCCTTTGTCTCCTGAGTGTGTTGTTAATTCCTAAGTCTCTTCTGATTGCGTGACAATGGGAGTGTTGTAAATAAAAGTGTAGATGGCAATGACCATCAGGAAGTCTGAGGTGGAAGTAATGGAGTAGCAGGGAGGATTCTGGGAATCCGAGTACTTCTTCCCTTAACCCACTTCCTTTCTTACTGAATCCAAAGTCTCATGAATTCTGGGTAAATGTTCTACGACTGACCAAGCTACATCCCCATCCCAGAATCTAATATTGTCTGATTTTTGGTCCAAGAGACAAAACCCAGTAGCCTACCTGTACTGCACATTGGAGACTGTAAATGGAGCAGGAAGACATGGGAACAGTTAAAGTACTAGCCCTTCAGATCATTTCCGGGAAGGAGGCTCGGGCAAGTCAACCCACCCAAGTCACGGTTTTCTCTGAAGAAGGGAACCTAGGGCTAAGAGAGAGCTCTGTAAAGATGCTGGAAAAGCACCTGCAGACAGCCGGCTGTGGCCTCACAGATGCCCACTCCGGTCCTAATGGGGGCAGGTGGCATTGCACTCTAGACAACTGATGCCTCCCCTCAACATCTGCCAGGTCCTCCACAGAGACATGTCAGCACACAGACCCAAGTAAGACATTTGCTGGAAAGCAGGCGGGCAGCTGCAGAAAACACACTGGTTCTCCGAGTCAGGTTTGTTATTTCAATGAACCGCTAAATGTCAAGCGAATGTTTTCCGCAGGCTTTTCGACCTCACCAAGATCATCTCTCTGTAATCCCAGGGAGAAGGGTTTGGCAGTCTGGACTCACAGACTGCACATGAAAACTTGGCGGGGGGGGGTAGTTAAAGTTAACCAGTCCTGTGTTAAGGCAGACTCAAATCTCTAGCCCCGGAGAACTGTATGGATTATTTTATTAAGATATGTATACGTATTCATCCATTCAGATATTTATCAAGTCCCTGATACTCTCCAGGTCTCTAGAGTCTAAGGACACCTGGATAAACAAAGGCGTTAAGTAGCCTGTCCTTAGGGATTTTGCGTCGAGAGGGGACACAGGTGACAAGGGAAGTAAATAGTAAGACAGCAAATGTTAAGGAGAAAGACTGAAGCCTAAAAGAGGACTCAGAGCTAGGAAAGCCAGGCCGAAAGGTCGGGGAGAGCAACCTGGGAGAGGAAACTCCCAGGTATCACTCTGCCTTGCTATAAGCAAATAAAGATGAATGGTCATCACACAGGCTTCTAAGTGCAAGGTGGGATGGGCAGGGTTTTGGTTTTTTTTTTTTAACCATCACTTCTATTAATAGAGTTTAGCCAGACTGTGACAAAGGTTCAAGGATTTGGGAATAGCGAGAGGTACCCCTCAGTGCTCGGCATTCTGAACCCCAGCTTGCCCAGAGAAAGAGGGGCTGAGATGCTGGTACCTAGAAAAAAAACAGGAGAGGGAGATGGTAGGGGTCGTGTTCACACACCAACTGTGTCATCCCTGTGGGAACTTGAGGTGTATCTCTCCAAGGAGCTGTTCACAGCATTTGTTTCTGGTAAACACCTTTGTTCCTCGGGTTGACTATTTTTAAACTTTTCAAGCTGAGCTAACTCCAGGTGTGACATTTCAAAAGAGTTGCCCAGTTTTCTATTAGATGAGTTGGGGGTGGGGGGGAAAAGGAACAAATTAATGGAGGTGAAAAATGAGTGCCTGTCTTTAAAGCTGATGGCGTGGTAATGACAGACATCCTGGCACGCCTTTGGGAAGACTTGGGTAACGCAGAGGGGAAAGGGTGGTACCTTCTAGATCTCCTTTCCTCAATTAGGCACCACTGGAATAGTACTGTAGGTCATGTGACCATTGCATGTGTGCCTCAGTTTCCTGCTAAGTTTTTAATCTCAAAGACGACTCTCGAAGACGAGGCCACAGTTGGAT
This sequence comes from Tokudaia tokunoshimensis, assembly GCA_036184795.1. Lineage (NCBI taxonomy): Eukaryota > Metazoa > Chordata > Mammalia > Rodentia > Muridae > Tokudaia > Tokudaia tokunoshimensis. The sequence goes on along the minus strand of BTHU01000020.1, from coordinate 14,289,893 downwards.
GTTTTAAAGAAGCTGTCTTAGTTAGGGTTTCATTGCTGTGAAGAGACACCAGGACCATGGCAACACTTATAAAGGAAAACATTTAGTTGGGGCTGGCTTACAGTTTCAGAGGTTTAGTCTGTTATCCTCATGGCAGGAAGCCTGGCAGCACACAAACAGACTTGGTGCTGGAGGAGTTGAGAGTTCCACATCTTTATCTGAAGGCAGCCAGAAGACTGGATTCTACAATGGGTGGAGCTCGAGCATTTAAGACCTCAAAGTCCCACAGTGACACACTTGCTCTAACAAGGTCATGCCTCCTCAAATAAGGCCACACCTCCTAATAGTACCACTCCCAGTGGCCAAGCATTCATGCACATAAATCTATAGGGGCCATAACTATTCAAACCACCATAGAAGCATATTTTCAAGACTAAAACACTGTTTTATTTACACATGAAGAACCAGGCTAGCTACTGTGGACCCCAGAGCTTCACATGTAACAGGAAATTCATGTAACAGGAGTAGATGTCAAGATGTTTGTCAGGAAGGAAGTGACAGGTATTCCTGGGAAGGTCATGCAGGCAGAGAAAGACAAGAGATCCAGTACTCCTTAGATCAAGGAACTACAGAGACATGGAAAATTGGGGATACTCCCCTGAGTTTGGAACACTTCTGAATGGAGGAGCTAACTTCTTATCCCTTAGGAGACTATCTGGAGAACATCGTGAGCTCTTGGGAAAAAGTCCTCATGTAGAACATTTTGCAGAGCATGCAGTTTGGACCAGGGATGGACAAGAAGCATGAAGGCTGGCACCACCACCTTTCAAGTCTCCTTGGCTCTCGTGAGTTATAGAAGAAGCATAGCTCCTTTGCTTCTTCATAGGGTGAGCTGATTGTGGTGTTGCATGGTGGGGAACTGTGTCAACTGGGAGCAGGAAAGACTTGGTTCTTTGGGTTCATTCTTCACCATCATGACTTTAGTCGGATGTAAAAGAATGTGACCTCTCTAAAGTCAAAAGGCTGGGTTCTCCTCCAAGATCAAACCAACCTGGTGTTTGCTTCATTGACTCTGCCCTCCCAGGAAGCCCTGCCATTGACCTCAGCACTGAGTGTTAAGGACTCTTGATGTTCAGGTGTCCATTAAGAGGCTTAAATCCTTACACCTCGTGACCATTTGGCAGGATGGGACTAATAGGAAACTCAGCTACAATGTCCTCCCTCCTCTGTTTTTTGTATATTTGAGGGAGACAGTAGAATTGTACTCCCTGCTTTAATTGAGAGGGGCGTTCAGACATGAAATCAAACAGTGAAACATAAAAAAGATGGAAGATTCCAAATGAGTCAGGTGAGGCAGCCATTGGCTATGTTAGGAGGTTAGGAGTTAGAAGTCTGTGGAACTCTATGTTCTGTGAGCTGAAGACGGTGTCTTTGAGGAGGAAGAATTGAATAGCCTAGGTGATGGGCAGAAGAGAAGTTACATCCCACCTTCAACCCTCTATCACTTCTTGGTTCATTTTTATACTAGTCAATCATAGTTTATTGTGAGAATCAAATACTATATAGTTACCAAAAAGTCATCCGGGCAGTTTAGACAAATCAAAAGAGCTTCAGTGGGTCTAGACTGCAGACATGCCTCCCAAAGCTTTCCTCCCTGTGGCATGATGAGGTCTTCCTCACTCACTAGTCTCTGTGCTTGGCACAGAAGAGACCTGGAAGAGGTGCTTTGCCACCCACTTCTGATGTCCACGTGGTCACCAGAGAGTACTTTCTTCCCACCAAAACACTTGGAACAGTGGGAGCAAGGAAAGGGCTTGGGCCAGAGGGTCAAGGTGTAGTTAAGAGGCTGCCATGTGGAGAAAAGCCATAAGGGACCCTCGTCTTTCTCTGTGAGGGGTGTAGGGACAGCTCTGTCCTACTGGCTTTAAGGCCATAAAGGATCCTTATCCTGCTCTGTGAGAGATGTAGGGACAGCTTTGTCCTGCTGGCTATTACAGTCCAGAAGCTAATGATGCCATGTGCCAGGGACCTTTGACTGGCTCTTAGAGAAAAGAATATTTTTCTGGAACACTGTTATTCTGGTTTCACATGGCAACCTCAGTTCCTCAATCCTAACAGGTACGGAATAAAACCCACGGTTCCAGAATAAATACATCTTTTCTGATACCCATGCCTGACTGAAGACATGCATTGTAGGCAGAGTACAGCCTACTTTTTAAAATCTTCACAACCCTGTCCTTCTACAGAGAGAATGCCCATGAAATTTATGTGCCTTCTTCTGGTGTCTCTGCCATGCCTGGTGTCAACAAAACAAGGGATTAGCTCACGTTTTTAAGGTTTTTTTTTTTAATCATAAATGATATCTTGTAGAATCTCATTTTTGCAACTTTTTTCACTCTAAAGCCTCCTTTCTCTTGGTGTGAATTCATGTTTAGTTAGACTCTACTCCAGGCTGAATCACCCTCCCCTCAATTCGTATGTTGAAGTTCTGACCCCCGAGTACCTCAGAGTGTAGTGCTATTGGGAGACTGGCTCCCTAAGGAGACTGAGCTATGCATGAACCTGATCCTAGTCCAGGATGTTCAGTGCTCTTAGAAAAAGAAGGAGTTGCATCACAGACTTACAAGAAGGGAAAACATTGTTATAAAAACAAAAGGAAACAACAATAACAACAAAGCCACAGCTCTCTTCTTAAAGGGAATAGAAGAGTCTTCATTGCAGAGTCAAATTTGAGTGGCCCTGGTCCAAGAACACACAGATTTAGATTATCTCAAATTCCATGTTCCAATGTGGAAGCAGTCTCATGAAGTCTTACAGTTTTACAGAACAAAGATATCATAAAATACATAAACCAAGACAGGTTTAAAATACACTGATGGGTGTACCAGAGAGGCCGCTACAGTAAGGTAGGGGGAGCTTTCCAGGGGCCCTCAGAGACTGCCTGATGTCCGTGGTCTGCTAAGTTAAGAGATTTCAAAAGACTTTTAATCTGTTAGTTGCAAGATGTTAGTTATGCCACAGAGGTGGGTAAGGATATACTCAGAGGGCTACTGTCCAGGACCTGAGATATTCCAGTCTCTACACATTACTGCAGTTCTAAGCAGTCTCTGCAGACCCAGGATTTTTCCAGGAATTTTTTTTCCCAACATGAAGACGTGGGCCCAGATAAGCATCTATAAGCCTTGAGAAGCATGGAGCAGCCTCTCCCTTCGGCTGGGTAGAGCAGCCTAGTGAGTACCTCGACCCCAGGACTTCCAGTCCCTCCCCGCCCGCGCCCTGCCCCCCCCCTCCGCCCGGGACTTGTGAGAATAAGTTTCCCTTTTTTTATCCCCCCACTCTCGTGAGTGGTGACTGCAGTCTGAGCAAGTGAGCCACGCAGATCCATCCCACAGAAACTCCTGCTCAAGGGCTACATGCTGCTTCTGTGCTGGGGTGAACATGGCTTCTCCTTGGGTTTGTGGGGTTTAGCGGAGGACGTTTACAAAATCTTTTAAACAGCCGTCTTGTTCTGATGGGGTTCAGACTGAACACAGGTCACTAGATTACCGGTGCCCCCCAAAATTCTCTCATGTTGAATACACAGCAGGCCTGAAATGAAAGACCAGCCCATGTCAGTAATATCGGAAAAGTCTCGGCCTCAGCCTTTACCTCCTCAGTCTGGGACTCAGACTGCTCTGTCTGGAGCTGTGCAGGGCTCAGGGGCACTTTTAAGTAGTGTCACATGTAACCCAAAGCCTGTCCTCGGGTGTCGAGGATCAGATGTGGCTACTACATCACAGAGCCAGGCTGTGATGTCACATGTCATTCTTAATGAGACCCCTGTGGCACTTTGCCTGTTCTTCTAACATAACCCATCATTTGGAGAAAACATGTGGATGCGTTCCACCCAGTAAAAGGCCAGAGGGTGGGGTGTCAGTAAGGCCTTGATTTGTTCATCGAAAAAAAAAATGAACTACCCCCCCAGCCCATGCCCTGAGGGTAGAATAAAATGACAAGGGACAAGAGAGTGTTCTGTATGCCTGCAGCCTTCCAGGAACTCATAGAATTGGCTGGAAACTCAACATGCTGCTGTTTCCAAGAGATTTAAAATGCTCAGAGGAGAAGGCAACACAGGGTCCCTTTGGGAAATATTTTGGAGGCACCATGTATAGTGGTGAAATTGGAAATACCCTCAGTGCCCACAGAAAAATACCTTTAAAAGAGGAATTTATTAGATTACGCAAACTGCTGCATACTGACGCCAATACAGCTATTAAGAGCGACGTGAAAAGATGTTGAAAAGAGCAGCAGAGTGGCTTGGGAGAAAAGGTTACTTCTTCTAAGTAATCAGGATTCCATCTCTCCTGTGAAATATTTATAAGGCAAAGAGTAGGTGCTCAGGACTGTGATAGCCAGGTCTCTGTGAGGTAGGCTTGTGTACTGTTTTCTTCTTGCTCCTGGTAACTGGCGTATCTATAAGTGACAATGCATAAATTCTATAATATTATAATTGCATGTGCCATCGAGAAGGCTTTACTCACTCTAGACAGTCCCTCACCATCTAGTGAGACAATCGAGATGATCTTTCAGCTTTCTACCTGTTATGAGGTTCCGAGATGGTGATTTTGAAGACCACAGTAGCGGTGGGGTTCAGTGACATAATACGGTTGCTGGAAGAACATTTGCATGGTTACAAGAAAAAAAATTGAAGAATCCAGATGGGTGTGGTGGCCCACTCCATTAGTCCCAGCCCTTGGGAGGCAAAGTCGGACAATCGTGAGTTCCGGGCCAGCTTGGGCTACATAGCAAGACCCAGGCTCCAACCCAAACAAATGAAATGCAGTTGGAGAACCTGGAGCTGGCTTCCACATGCTCACAATCTCTCATTATGCCCTTGCTGCTAGGGTTAGAATGATAATGTGACAATAGTTCACATTGAGCGTGTGGTTCTAGGCTGTTTCAAGGAGTTGTTTGTTTAACTCTCAGGCAGAGACCTTCATCTCCTATCCCTTTTCAGTGAGGAGACTGTGACTGTACAGAGCAAGTTAGGGACAAAGTCAGTAACCACCTGATAGCAAAGAGTGTATTGGAACCCCAAGACCAGAGCTGGTTGACAGCCTGCATCTTCCTCTCTGCTGCCCACTGTGGAGTACTTCTCTCTGCTTTGAGGGGCCCAGCACTGCCTCCTTGGAGCAGCCCAGGAGGTAAAGGGAGCGCTTGGGTCAGTAGGTGTGAATATCGAAGGGCAGCATGAACTCCGAAGCTGAATGGAACCCCGCTCATAAACCCAGAGCCGAGCTTGGTTTAAAATGAGTCACAAGCATCATCCTGGAGAAAATTCAATATGTTTTCCCCTCATGGAGAGCCCAGGAGACAGAAACTCAGTGAAGAATCTGTAGTAACAGAGGAGAGGCCAAGAGCGGTAGCTATACCTAAGGTGTCTGCATTTCCTTAAAAGTGTTATATAAAGCTTCGTACCGGGGAAGAGCGAGTGAATCACGCCACCACCATCTAGTGCTCTAAACTGGGCGGGGCCTCCTATACAAACCCTGATCTGTTCTGTCTACATCCCCAGGGAAGGGGTTCTGGTTCCCATGCCGACTTGGGTTCAGCTAACAGCAGCACTCAGGTAAAATCAGCTGGTGAGAGGTGGAGAGAGGAGCTGCATTCGCCTCCCCCCAGCAGCCAGCAGTATCCCCCCTGACAAGACACCCTCCCTTCGCCAGCTCCATTCCCCACTTCCCCTGGGATGATTCTAGGTCCCCGGGGAGCCTCATGTCCACACTATCTCCCCCCTGGTGGCAGTGTGGCTTCTTGCTGTTGCTGGACTTTAACTAGCTTGATATCCTTTGCTGTCTTTCTTTGTTCCTCTGTTGCCATGTAAATGATTACGATGTCAGACCTCAAAGGGACTTTTCGTGATTGGATTCTGCTTGACATGTTCCCTTAGTAATTTATTTCTGATATTCCCCGGGAATAGGGTAGACTGCAGCACAAGGAGAGCTTCCAGGAAGTTCCTATGGCACCATAGAGATGAGGGATATTAATTCCAGCTGGGAGTGTCAGGTATGACATTGATTTGGTCATCAAAAACCGAGGGAACTTCAATAGGTACAGGGTACAACAGGATAAGTGGAACAGCTTCTAATGTTCCATGGCAACAAGGAAAATAACCAATTGAATGTCTCAAAATAGCTAGCATAAAGGACTTTGAATGCTTCTATTGCAAAGAAATGCTCATTGTCTTAGGTTACAGGTGAGGTCATCCCTTGCACACTCATGTTGCAACGTAACTTTGTACCCTGTAAACATGTACACTTATTATGCATTAGTTGAAAACAAAATTTAAAAAATGGAGAGAAAAGAAAAGAAATAAGGGAGCTGGAGGAGAGACAGATATTGCAAATGAGAGACTGAATAAACAAAGATATAATCCAAAAGAACTGGTGGACAATGTGTGGGCCAAAAAACGACCAGCAGAAAAATGCTCGACACGGTGTGCAAAGCTTCTTTACATTTTTTTGAGATTTATTTATTGTTCCTTTTATGCGTGTGGGTTTTTGGATGTGTGTGCACCCACTGTGTGTGTGTGTGTGCACCCACTGTGTGTGTGTGTGTGTGTGTGTACGTGTGTACCCACTGTGTGTGCATGTGTGTATGTCTGTGTGTGTCTGTGTAGTGCCATAGGAGGCCAGAAAAGCACATTGCATTCCCTGGAACTGGAGTTACAGGTGGTTGTGAGCTGCCATGTGGGTGCCAGGAATCCAACCCAGGTCGTTTGCAAGACCTCTTAACCTCTTAACAGCTAATCCATCTCTCTATTAAGGTGACTGAAGAGATGGAACTGTGCATACAGCAGTGGCATTGAAGGAAGTGGACATGTCTGGAAGGAGTCAGAAGGGGTAACCCAAGAGGGCACGGTGAGTTCTGACTGAGTGACAGATAGTTGGGGGCTTCATGGGAAGACCACCCGATTCATCCCTGACTCCCCATGCCTAGGACAGAGAAGCTGTTCAGTTAGCAATGTTGACTACACAAACTCTTAAAATCGTGATAAAGGGAAAAGTTTACAAAACTATGCTGTCCCACTACTCTGGTAGATTCTGTTGACTGGTTTGGAGTGGGTAGAGGAGAGACCAGTTAGAAGGCTATGGTATTCCATTGTGGGTTTGAGACAGACAGCATTGTAAGCTATTCATAACTGGAACTTCATGGAAGGGTGCCATAAAAAAATGTCTTAGAGGCCCAACACCCTAGAGATTGGGAGATAGAAACACTACCATGAAGTTGGCCATGGTGATACCCATCTGTGTGAGTCACAGAGGCTGGGGCAGGATGATGTTTGGTCTGAAGCCAGCTGAGGCTACATAGCAAGATACTGTTTCAAAACACAAACAAAAAAACATAACAAAAACAAGACAAAAAGAAAGAATTCTTCTGTAAACACATTCATTCCCATCAAGCAAAGACCCAAGAAGGATGCAAATGAAGAGCTGGGTTGGATGCATATTTAGTGCAGACAATTATTTAATAACCACCATTGCGTCTTCTGGCCTTTTCTCCCTGTTATTGTAAAGACATTCGTTCCTCTTCAAACCAATAAATTATTCTCTGTCAGCAAGCTGGTGGGGAGGGGGGAGGGAAGAAGGAGCTGCGCTTGCTCTTGGCTTTGCCTCTGTCTTGTCCAAACACTGGAAATGTCAAGTTTGCTCACTAATTAAACATGTCTGTCTTGGACTGCACTTGTATCTTTCACTGAGAAGGTGTAGATTTCCAGGGAGACATTACACATTCATGTTTCCAAATACAGCATTTTGAAATCTTTCCCATGTGACACAAATACCAACTTGGTGGAACTGTCTCCGGGGAGGACAGACGCCTGAGTCAGGCAGCCCTGGTCTGGGAGAGAGCAAAGCCAGGGGTGGTCCATGCCCTTTTGTTATTTGCTGGGACAGCTGCTGTACGGGGCCAGCCCTGGGCCTTCCTGGATTCCTGAAAGTCTTGTTCCTTGGCTGAGTAGCAACAGTCCCCACCACTGTCCTTGCATCTGGATGACAAGGAACACACTTTGTAAGCTCATCTGTGCCTATAATGTTGCAAAGCCTTCTGCGATCGTGTTCTTCTTTTCATAAAGAACAGACTGAGGTTTGGGATTGAAATTTTCGTAGAATAAGATTTACTCTTTCTGTATTTTCTGGGGAGCAAGCTGTGTGCCTAACAATGGGTTGGGCACTGCAGATACAAATGCCAGCCAGATTGGATGGATCTTAAGTACAGTAGGAAGAATGTAAGTATTCAAACATTGGAGTATCACAGAGTTTAGAACATTCCTAGGGACAAGATACTGAGGGTTAAGAAACAGGTCAGGCCCACTTGACTTCACATCTTTGGATCATCTAGGGAGTCAAGATCTTAAAATGTGATGGAAGTCGGGGCGGGGGCTGGAGAGATGGCTCAGTGGTTAAGAATACTGGCTGCTCTTCCAGGGGTCCTGGGTTCAACTCCCAGCATTCATATGGCAGCTCACATCTGCTTGTAACTCCAGTTCCAGAGAACAGTACAATACCCACAGACATCAATGCAGGAAAAACAAGTGTCTAGGAAATAAAATTTTAAAAATGTGACCTGGGGTTGGAAATATTGGTCACTTTCCTAGCATATGGAAAGGTATGTGTTCAAACCCCAGCTAGCACCAGAGGGGGTGAGAGTTGTAGAACATGTCTGAAATCTGGGGAAGGGAGGGGAACAGAGAGCTGAGGGGAGATAGCCTGATTAGTCTGTGTCTGAGAATCTGTTCTCCCATCTCCAGTGTGCCAGGACAGTGGCCTGCTAGAGAAGGCAAGTCAGGCAACTTCTTCCCAGGCCTTCAATAGCTAACCCAGATGTCAGTTTTCAACCAACTTTGCTGGATGTGTTGTAAATCTCAGAATCTTAGGTCGCCTCTGAACATGGCCATTTTGATAATTAGGTCAGGAGTTGTCACTTCATTGAGATCCTATGGAATAATAATATGTTTTTAAGGATATGTACTTGTGTGTTCAAATTAGGGCATTGTGTTCTGAAAACACATTTAGGGTACATACTAGTGCATTTTGTGTTGCTATAATTTAGTACACAATACTGGGTAATAAATAAAGAAAATAGGTCTATTTTGTGATTTAGTTTGTGATTCTGGTGGCTCTTATAGTACAAAGATCTCTGATAAGGTATTCTGGTGACATCCTAGCCTGGAGAGAAACAAAAAGGGACTTGGCCACACCCCTAAGAAAACTGACTCTCCCTTACCCAGAAGCCATAAACTGTCCATAGCTCCTCAGCTAGAGCTGGGGACTCATGAGCCCCTCCAGATGCTATATTGGTGTGCTCCCTTGTTTGGCCTTGTATGGTCAACTACAGTGCCTGAAGTCATGAGCACGTTGGTCCTGTCATGGCCAGAAGATGTTTCACTCTAGTCCTCCCCAACCTCTTGCTCTTACAGTCTGTGGTGGTTTGAATATGCTTGGCCCATGGGAAGTGGCACTGTTAGGAGGCGTGACCTTGCTGAAGGAAGTACATCATTGTGTAGGAAGGCTTTGAGGTCTCCTAGTCCTCAAGCTCCACCCAGTGTGGAAGAGAGTCCCCTCCTGGCTGCCTGCAAAATGTAGTCTCCTCCTGACTGCCTTCAGATCAAGATGTAGAAAAAAATGCTTGGCTCCTCCAGCACCATGTCTGCCTGCATGTCTCCATGCTTTCCACCATGACAACATTGAGCTAAATCTCTAATTCTGTAAGCCAGCCCCAGTGAAATGTTGCCCTTTGTAAGAGTTGCCTTGGTCACGGTGTCTCTTCACAGCAGTAAAACCCAACTAAGACACAGTCTTTCCTTTTTCTAGATGGTCCTGAGCCTTGAGAGGAGTGGGTATGGTATAGATATCTCACTGTGGTTACATACTCCCCCAACATTTATTCTCTGCATCATGTTTATACAGTTATTTGCTTCTGCACCAAGAAACTTCTGAGAGCCTTGATAATCTATGGGTAGAGAGAGATGAATTAAGAGAGTAGTCAAAACTATGTCCATTTAGTAGAATAATAGTGGTAAGTAAAATTGTACCTCTATTGCATCTGTTGGCATATCTTTCTACCTTGTTATTATTGTGGCTCACAGGGTTCTCACATTGTTAAGATTGTTAATAACTTTTCTTCTCCAGCAGCCTATATAGAATCACCCAGTACTGTGAAAGCTAGCCTTCAGGGAGGAAGACTTCTGGTCAGTGCTAATACGATTTCCATGACCTATGACCAAAGTACATGGTGTTTTCAGCAAGAGAGCTTTACTATCAAATTCTGTTGGGCAATTCCTGGTAGATCAACCATGCTTCAGTGGATGGCCCTACACCTATGCATATGCAGGCAACAAAAATTGAACAGGAGAGAGAGAGAGAGAGTGAAAGTGGGTAAAAGAGGGGGGAAATAGGGAGAGAGAGGATGTGAAGCTGAGAGGGGTGAGGTGAAGGCTGGGATGTGAGTATGAGAAGAGCTAGGGGAAGACAGGGGATATGTATGATCAAAAAATACTGTCCAAATGTACACAATTCTCAAAGAATTAACTGAAAATAATTTTTAAATAAATATTGTTATAACTTCAATAAAATCAGTTAAGAAGAGAGAAGGGGAAGAGGTCAGTTGTGGAGGAGGCAGGCTCTCTTTATAGCCATGTATTCTGTGAGACCATCCAGCCCATAAGCAGTAACCTTCAGAGGGTGTTACCCCAATGATCTACTTGGTCCCATTTTTAAGGGCTGGGCCACTTCAATACTGCTGTGCCAGCAACCGAGCTTCCAGTTCACCAGCTCATCACCCTCTGGGTGATGCACTGGACCACACTCAAGTCACAGCAGACACTGCATACACTTCCAGGAAAGCTCTGCTGCACATAACCATCTTTTCTTAAAGAAAAAATTCTTTCACATGAAGAAGAAATGATACAAAATTCAAAACAACTCTGAGTTATTCTAACTGTTAAAAAAAATATAACTCTGTTGTCATAGTCCTTAACTGCTACAGACTGAAAAGCCACACTGCGGACAAGCCCTGTCTTTGGAACCAGGCCCAGCAGCTGGGAAGATGGTCCCTAGGCTCCTTTCAATTGTGTAAGTTTTGTATGTGAATGTCCACATGGCAGGCTGGGGTCTAGAGCTATTCTCTTGGAAGCTGGCAAGGCCTGGCTCTGTGCCATCCTTGGGTGGCATCTGGAGGCCTTTGCCTGCTGGCGGTCATGGAGTTGGTGGCATCCTGTCAGAGATCCTTCCTCCACATCCTGCCATATGGGGGCTACACTTCCACTGAGTCTGGCAGCACTTTTTCTCAGAACATCAGTCCCCACTGATAGATTCATCCCTGTCACACTATTTACTGAAACTAGGCCACTTAATTAAAAGCAAAGCTTTTGCACAAACTCCAACAGTGGCTTTATAAATTCCAAGCGTTGTAAAGGGACCAGATGGAAGAATGGGGCAACTAACATGGGGCCCAGTGTTCCCACCCTTTCTACAATGCCCCTTAATTCTGGAGGGGCCCACTGTCCTTGGGGAGTAAGCCTGTTGTCAGCTCACTATAAACATGGAAAAGTCAACCCCCGAGCAAAGAGTTTAAAAAAAAATTGAAAGTAGATTCTTCCCTCAAACAATACATCCCAACTACAGATTCCCCTCCCCCCACGCCTCCTAGATGCTCTTCACCTCCTGTCTCCCCCAGACCTACTATGCTCCTATTTTCCTTTTCAGAAAAGAGCAAGTCTTCAAAGGACAACAGCCGAACAGACAAAACAAGACAATAAGACAAGGCAAAAGCCCTCATATTGAGGCTGAACACGGCAACCCAATAGGAGGAGAAGAGTGCCCCTAAACCAGGTAAAAGAGTCAGAGATGCACCTGGACCCACTCTTAGGAGTCCCACAAGGATGCCAAGGCATCAGTCATAACATATACACAAAGGATGTGGCACAGACTCACGCAGGCTCCATGCTTGATCCACTAATCTCTGTGAACCCGTGTGAGACTTGCTTGGTCAGTTCTGTGGGCTGTGTTTTCCTTTCCCTCCTATTGTCTCCCCCCTTTCTCTGATTCCTTCCCCCCCATCTCTGAGGGACTGGACCCAATAGAGACCTCCAGTTTTAAACTCTCTCTGCACATTGTCGGGCTGTGGGTCTCGGCACCCACTCCCTTCTGCTGTCAGAGGAAGCCGCTCTGATGGTGCCAGGACAGAGCACCAATCTGAGTATAGAAGAGCACCATTATGAATCATTTCCTTGACTTTTTAAAAAGACCAGTCATGTTTGGGTCAACCCTAGGTCTCTGACTATATAGTCTCCAGTTTCTGGCCATCCAAGCAATGTGAGGCATGGACTCCTTCTTGTGTAGTGGACCTCAAGTTAAAGCAGACTTAAGTTGGCCATTCCTATAAGTTCTGTGCCACCATTGTCCTAGCACATTGAGCAGGCAGGCCAGATTGTAGGTTGAGGCTTTTGTGGCTGAGTTGGGGTGTCAGGTTTCTCTTTCTGTGGCCTGCAGAATACCTTTTTGCATCCAAGAGACTAGAACGTAGTGGTGAAGGCTCCATGTAGGCACCAGTTCAACTCTACCTTCAACAAACTGGGTGAAAGTTGCCTTCAGCAATGGGGGCATACTCTCAGTTTTCAGAGTTACAGTCTGACCTAGCCTAGAGATCTCCATGGGACCTCCTGGACCAACAACTCAACCAAACAGAATCTAATCCCACCATTGGAAGCCTTGCCTGGCTGCAATGATGGCCATTTCAGACTCAGTATCTTCTATTACTAGGAATCCTCACAAGGGTCACCCTCACAGATTCCAGGAAGTTCCCACTGCACTAGGATTGCCCACCATTCACCAAATGCTCCTCTGTTCCAGCTGTCTCTCCACACTCTCCCTCCATCCTTCCCTCCCCCCCCCCCCGCACTATCCCTTCTGCTCTGTCCTCGCCTGCCCTCAGAATCTATTCTATTTGCCCTTCCCAGGGAGATCCATGTACCCCACCTAGAGCCCTCCTCTTATCTAACCTCTCTGGGTCTGTGAATTATCGTGTGATTAACATTTACTTAATGGGTAATTTCACTTATAAGTGAGTGCATGCCATTCTTGGTCTGGGTTATCTCACGCAGGATAGTTTTTTTCTAGTTGGATCTATTTGCTTGCAAATTTCATGGTGTCATTGTTTTAACTGCTGCTGATATGCCACATTTTCTTTATCTATTCTTCAGTCGAGGGACATCTAGGTTGTTTCCAGTTTCTGGCTATTATGTGTCAAACCACAGTGAATGTAGTTGAGTAAGGAGCACAAAGCCATTTTTATCAGAGCCGGTGGGTCAGATAGCATTGTTAGACGGGCATGGAGTCAAATTATTATGAAAAGAAGGGGACTGCGTGGAGTTGTGCCCTGAAATGGGCCCTCTAGGCAGGCGTGCCAGGGAACAGATCAGCTTTCAGGGGATTATCAGGCAGAACCCTGGAGTCAGGCCGCAGCTTCGGGTCTTGTGTTCTTCGGTCTTCCTGTGTGATCTTCATAAGGCTTCTCCATACTGATTCTCCACTTTCCACACTGCTCCATACCCACATGTTGGCCTTCATGAATGGCATCATCAGATCCCCCTGCCTCTGCTCCTGGTTGAACTTGGTCAGGGAGAGCTGCCAGTGAGCCATGAGGAGAAGTCAGGCTTTTCTTGCTCATTTCTCTCCCCATATGTCACTGTGGGTTGGCCCTGCAGGCCACAGCTCCCTCCAGGTGGCCCTTCCTGTGCTCCTGCCTCCAGACTGGATGTCCCTCGTTCCTTCATCTCTGTCTGTGAAGTGACATTGTCTCCATGCTGGGGCTGACTGTGGGCTCTGCCTAATCCTTTGATAGCCTCTTTTTCTTTTTGAGACAGGGTCTTACTTTATAGTCCACATTGACCTGGAACTCATGATCTTCAGTTTCCAGTGTCCAGGGATTATAATAACACACAAACATGCTCAACTCAATAGCATCATTTAACCTTATAAATTAATCCCTTTGTTAATACATCCCTAGTTGCCCCGCCAGAGTGAGCCATTTCTTAACCACCATGTCAGAGTCCTTAGGATGCCAGAGATGAGTAAGACACAGCCCTGTCCCCTGGGAGTTGACAGTGAATGAAGGGATACAAAGTACAGACAGAAAAGGAACAGACTGTCCTATTAAGCGAGTCTGCTATGAGGCCAACTGTTGTGTTTCTCTTTAGAGAAAGTAACAAAACAGGCCCGAGCATTAGGGAGGAGGGTTAGTTACTCTCTAACCAAGTACCTAACAGACAAGAGCAGGAAAAGTGATTTCAGCTCTCAGTTTTGAAGGGACTGTATCTTGTGACAGCTGGAGTGCTCATTCTGTGGTGGTAAAAGTTTTCAGCATAGCTTGCTCACATCTTGAAGGATCAGCCAGAGAAAGTTCTAGAGAGTCAAAAAGTTATCACATATTCCCCAGTGTTCCACCACCTCCCAAAACAGCGCCACCATCTGGGGAGCAGGTACATGAGACTCTGGGGGACATTTTCCATCCAAATGACAACAGGAAGCTCCTGAGAAAAAGGGGGTGGCTTGAATGGGGTCTCAGAATGGCCAGTGTTTGGGAAGTAGAGAGACAGTGTTTGAGAAAGGAGACAGCATGCTAGGTGGGAAGACTTGGGTTTAAGTAAAGAAGAAGGTTTGGGACACTGGAGCCTGAGACTCCAGCCCTGAAGGATGGAGAAGCATGGACAGCCTGAGATTAAGGGAGAATACACCCCAAGATCTGCTCATGTCTCTCCCCGACATCTAAGACAAGCACTTCTTACTGTCTGAAAGAACTGATCACCGTGGAAGACATGAACATGAAACAGCCCCTCTTTGGAGAAGCCTTCAGTGGTAACAGGCCTTATTACACTCCAATGCCCCCCCCCATGACACCCATTTCTTAGTATCCAGTCTTGTGTGGGGATTTTGTATTGGGGATGGGGAGAAGCAGGACAGAGTGGCTTGGTGTTGAGAAATGCTGTCTTCCCAATGTGACAGCCATTGCCATTCTCACCAATTACAATTACCTCCTTGAGATTAGCACAATAACAAACCCACTAATTTTCCACTAATGGGTGGGGCCTCATGAGGCTCCGCCCTCACTTAGGGCATTTAGGCAATTACAATCAGCAGTTGTGGGGAAGAAAAAGTGTTCTTTGGTGGTGAACTTCCCACACTTGTCTGAGTAAACTCTTATGTATACCTCCAGTTTAACTCATTCACCAAGCTAGATTTGGGTGGGTTCTTTTTTTTTTTTTTTTTTTGGTCTATTTGTGACCTACCTGTGGTAAATAAACTTCTGTTCATTTTTCCAGAAAAAAAAATTCACACAAACTTGGGTCTAAGGAAAAGAATATTTTGCATATACATACGCATATACATGTACATGTATATATGCGACTCAGATATATAAAGCAGCTTGATCTATGCACCTCCACAGATTCTCTGGGCTGGGGAAGTCAGAGGACAACAGTGGAGACACTCCTGTGGAGAATCTTGCCTGGCAGGGAGCTGGGATGGCAGCGTGCTTGCTGCATGCAGTGAGAGAATCCCAGTTGTCAGCTGGACAGCAGTACGTGAAGCCTTACAGACCCTTGACACACAGAGCCCAAGAGACAAGTATCTATGGGTGCAAACTTGTTATATCAAAGTAGACAAGCAACCCAGCTTCCCTGATGACACAAATCACAGGAACAAGCTTGCTCTGTAACCATCCTTTCAAATGCTGTGATGTCCATCCTGGCCCTAGCCTTACAAGTCTCACTTAGGCTGACTCTATCACCTCTGCAATCTCTTCCTGTCCCACTCTGTCCATTATTGCTCTGGTCACACAGGATTTCTTGCTGTTTTTTGAGAAGGCATGCTCCTGTCTAATGTCTTCACACTACTGTCCTTTCTTTCTAGAACATTCTTTTCCAGTTATAAGCATAGATTTCTTTCTTTCTTTCTTTCTTTCTTTCTTTATGCATGTCTTCATGAGTTTGTTTCCTATGAGCCTTTCCCTGACTGTTGCGTGTGTTCCCCAGCTCTGTCCCAGCCCCGTTCCATAGTCTTCATTACCACCCCCATCTTCCTCTTGGCTTTCTTTTACACGTGAGAGACAATGTGCAGCATTTGTTTTGTGGAATTGTCTTGTTTCACCTAACATCATGGCTTCCAGTTTTGTCCATTCTCCTACAAATGACAGAATTATTGTGTTTTCCTTTGTGGTTAAATAAAACTTTCACGTGTGTGTGTGTGTGTGTGTGTGTGTGTGTGTGTGTGTGAGCACATGTGTGTATGTGATACTTCCTTTATGCTTTCATTTTATTGATCTTTCATTGGCATCTTTTTCTTACTTAAATCTAAGTTCCCAGAGCAGGGACTTTGGTCTATGTTGTTGACTGTTCTATAGTCAGCACTTGGACTAGACCCTGCTGGCACTAAACAAGTACACGGTGGGTACTTTTGAGCATGTGGTCATTTAGATTACAAAAGGATGACAAACGGACACAATGCATTCATAAGTCCTTGGAACAGAGTGGTGGCAGGAGAGTCACAGCTTGAGAAGGAGCTGGCAAGGAGCAGGGCTTACATAAGGAAGGGGGCAGGCAGCCCAAGAAAGGCAAGAAGAAAGTTGTCAGCTAGAATTCCAGTAGGGTCTCTGTCATCAGTCAAGAATGGGGCTCTGTAATGCCTTGGTGTGCCGAATTCTCCAGAAGAGTCAGCTAGCTGACGTCTTGATTTTGGCCTCTGTGTCTCAGAGCAGGAAATCAGGCTCCCTTGAGTTCTCACCTGCAGGACTGTGGAGCAATGGGTGCCTCAAGTGACTAAGTCCGTGGCGCTGTGTTATGGTAGCCATATAAACAGGGGCCTGTTAACAGCTAGAGATTGAGTCTGCCTGCTTATTGTGAGCGAAGGGCTGTTGTCTCCTTGCTGTGCCCGTGTGTGCCAGTGACAGGTGTGCTGAGTGTGTCTGCTCTAGAAACGGTTGAACCAATGTGTGAGCTTCTACTTCTCCATAGGGTGAGAATCAGCTGGCTGGACTTGAGAGCCAATGGTCAGAGCCACAGCTAGTTATATCCAGGCAGTCTAAGCAGATCCCCGGGCCTCAGATGAAGCTGCATGGGCAGAAGAGCCTGGCTCTGTTTAGTACTTTTCCTCACTATCCAGAAATTGAACTGCTTATACTAGAACAGAACCATGAGGCAGAGTTTGGTTTCAGAGTGAAATTCAGCTGAGATTACATCAGCAGTGTGCCCTGGACTAAAAGACATCATGGCTCTGGCCTCTAGTTTCCTTATCTGTTGAATGGGTACAATCACAGTACCCACCTCCTGAGATTTCCTAGTGATGAACACAGACTGTGTACAAGTAGAGGACTTCTCATACAGTGGGTGACCAATAAATGCTTGTTATTACTTTCCTTAAGTGTAATGCTTTGGTGTTTTCCTGGGAAAGCTCTGGATGTGTATATAAAGAGAATCCCCTTTGAGATGGATATGAATCTGATCGGTAGTGTTACCTTGCTCCTGCTGAGACCTAACAATTCCAGCCAGATTCAGCCCCTGACTCACCTTTCTCCAAACAGGGCTAGCTCCTCAAGCTACATCACCCAATGGCCCGATTTACAGAAAGCAAATGTAACTGATATTGAAGATGGCTGAGTGAAATGGGCTGCTTTGGAAATGAAGGAAGAAATTAAGTATCCAGTGATACAAAAAATATGCATGTAACCCAACACACACACACACACACACACACACACACACACACACATCACCTCTCCACTCTGAAAAGGTTAGATAGTTAAACTATTGTGAGAATAGACACAAAATATTGTACAGGGAGTTAGAGGCAAGAATCACACAGAGACATAATGCACTGCAAATTAAAGTCATTTATAAAGTGCAACAGGCACCCAATAGAAGGAAAATGATTAGTCAGCAGAAGTGGGTGGCCTGTTACCCATTCACAGGGTATTTCCATTTGATAAGAGAGAATGTATTCACTGGGGACTTGCTGATGTACAAACATATTAATGCCATGCACTGAGGACACTAGGCTAAATTATTGACTTGAAAATAATTTTTTCTCAGTCCTGTGGTCATCTCTGGCATTTTTTAGGAAGTGTGCCCTCCCACAAGATAGAATCTTCAGCTCTGGGGCTGTCCCTGATGGCTCTGTGACCACACATGGCAGAGGGGTTTTCTTGAAGAGGTTGCCACAGTCTTCTGGAACTCACCCACATGGTCATCTCTGCTTCATAGTGCTGACAGGATCTCTGTGTTGGGCTTTGCCCTGCCTGTTCATGGTGGCAGAGCTTTCCATGACTGGGAAGCCCAAAGAGCTTGGCAGGTTCCATTCAACTCTCAGGCCTGAAGACAGAAATAGGTGCCAGCCAGAAGAGACTTTGCTGATCCTAAATGAGGGACGCATCTGGGAAGAAAAGTGAACAAAGCCAGAGAAGGTACTGGACAAGACAAGAGCTCCATTGGGGATAATGGAACAGTGTGCAGTGTGGGTGGGGAGAGATGGAGGGAGAGACACAGAAACCTGCCCTGCTCGGAATGCTGACAGAGCATGGGAAGTTTTAAGGGGTAGATGAGACAATATGCAGGGCATTCAAAATGGTGCCTGGCACCTAGGAAACACTTCAACAATGAGAGGTTAACCATTGCTACCTTTACATAAAGAGGAAATATTATTTGTACGTTTTAGTTACTTTTCATCATCCAAGTGGCATTTCTGAATTTTTAGAATCATCCAAAAAGCTTGTTGTTACAAAGAGCATGGTTTCTAAATCTGCACGATCACAGCAGCACAAACTAAAACAACCATCATCTGGGATGCTTTTTGAGATCAAGGACACGGTCTGATTCCAGGAACTTGAAAGAGACTTTGCCTGTGTTTTCCCAGTACAATAAGGTCTTGGTGTCTGCATCCCAGTGTAGTTCAAGCGGCTTTTGAACTTTGCAATGGGTGATAACGGTGCATCTCTGGGAAGTATCTGAATGAACCTGGAGAAGCTTAAGGTTCCAGAGACAGAATTCCATAGCAAACACATAACAACAACAAAAATGGCTTGACTGAGTTCCTACAAAAGAGGACGTACCAGACCCAAACTCTCAAAATCCCAAATACAATGGCAACTGGGTTTTTTACTTGTTCGTTTGTTTGTTTGTTGTTTGCTTCCTACCTGGCCAGTTTGCTTTTTCTTCTTTGCTGACAGCATTGCCAAGCATTCTTTTCAGAGGCAGAGGTTTCTCATTTCTAGAATATGTTTTGAATGCAACTGACTGAGCCTAGCTCTAACAGCAAAGCAGGGGACTCAGCCCTGCTCCATTGGTACTGACTCCAGAAAGGCCCAAAAGAACATATGACCCAAGTAAAATCAATGGGATTCAGTTATAGGATGCTGCTTGAAATGGTTGTACATAGATAGTCTCACTTTCTATGGTCTATGTTTTCTGGTGGCCACCAGGAGAAGAGGTCCTGCTTGGAGGAGATCTTGCTTAGGTCTTGACTGGGTCAGTTAGAAGGCCAGGTTCTCATTCTGTCGTTTCAAATTTCTGGATCTACCAGAACTTGAAACCAGTCATCCTACTGGAGGAAGAAATAATAGAGAGGTTGACAATAGATAAATGGATAAATACAGATATGGATAGACAGTAGGAGGTAGATGATAAGGAAGAAAGGCAGATATAGATAGACAATAGATAGGTACATGCAGATCTATAAATAAAAGATAAATAATAGCTACGTAGAGCTGTAGATACAGAGATAAATCAATATGTAGTATAGAGAAGGAGGGTAGTTGGGTGACAGACGGATTCACTGATACAAAGTCATGAAGACAGATCAACACTCAGGTGACTGGATGGTTAGCTTACACTGGCTCTGAGTTGAGTTTGTGTCACTTACAACTGGATGAATTCCAAGAGAAAAACAGTCTGTTTTTTCCTAGTTATTCTCTTCTGCTTCTTTATTGCTGTTCTTTGAGTATGGTGACTGTTAAGTTCCTGAGTGCTTCTCCTCAGAGTGTGTCCTACATGCTAATCCTCCAGGAGGCTTTGAAACAACGCTGTTGAGGTGCCCTGGCCCTGGCTTTTGGGAAGAGAAGGGGTGATGGAGATAAGAGCAGAGTATATATGGATAATAATGGACATCCCTGCATGCTCCTCAGTGACATGGGAACTTAGCTCCCCCGTTCAGATGTCAGTTTCACCCCAGAATCCTACATCAGAGAAAGCATGTTCACAGAAAAGCTGCTTTGGGGATGGCTGTAAGTGACATGGCTAGAATAGAACAGGTTGGGGTGCCTGAAATCACAAGAAGTCAAAAGTGTAAGATCTGAAATCCAGTATGGGCTGGCATTGTCTTACAGAGCCTTGTAAAATTCCACACAGCCACATCCCCAATCTGTAAACAGGAATGAATATGCCTTCATGCTTCTTGGGACTTTTGGAGACTCAACGGTGATTAGAGAGTCATAAAATGACACTCTCTGCTTATTAATGTGTTGGGCTCCATATTCAGCACCTGCCTATCTTCCCTTGCGGAAAGTTCCTGAGAGGTAGGTGGTATTATGAGCCTCGTCACAGAGACAACAGAGCCCAGAGAAGTTTCCTGTTTTCATATAGCATATTAGTAGCCAAGGCAGAATTGAGTCTCATTGGGTGACCTGGGGCTGTCCATGCAGCTTCCCCATGCAGCCCTGACCGCTCAGGCCATAAGACTCAAAGCATGCTGGGCTCTGAGATTTTTAACTTGTTATATTTGTCTCTAGGTAAATGTTCTTTCCAAAAGCCTTGGCACCTTCAGATAATTTATTATTTTAATCTGGGCAGATGTTTTAATAAATAATCTTGAATCTCAGTAACCAAATACTTTAAAACTCCAGCGCCCACTCATGGACTGTTCTGATCCAGAGACCTGGGATCATTCTTGCTTGCAATATTGCGATTCCCTCTGGCCCCAGATATCCTGTTATCTCTTTTATATACATTTGGAGGACAGCAGAAGAGAGACAGGAGAGCACGTGGGAAAGTTCCTATGGCTCAGGACCAGAACTTGGCAACTGAACTTCAGACATGTTCCTTGGCCAGAACTCAACCATACCAAACCCTGATGATGAGGAGGTTTTTTTGAACATCTAGGAGTCACTGTCGACAAATGATAACCAGGATTTCCTGGCTTTTTCTTTGGCGATTTAACTGAATTTACTTCTGCCCAGGAAACCATGTCAAAAAAAATTAGACAGATGTTTTGAATATTACATGACGTATGGGAAAGAGGAAAATAACTCATCTCCTCACCTGTCACGTGATAATCATGTGATAAGATTTTAACACCAATACACCCACATGCCCCACCCCACTATTGTGTTCTCATCTGGAAGAACACAACCCAATTGCTCTCCCAGAACTCAGAAGACACACACCTCACTCGAGATTGTGACCTCTTCATAGGGCAGCTACCAGCCAGTGGCTTGGTGATGTGCAAGAATACAGACCCAAGTCTCTTGGCTCAAGGTGGCTCCCAGCTGCAGAGCTCCAGTGGGAATCCATGGAGAGTCTGTGACTGTGCCACAACTCAACAATCCTTTTATACAGCCCTCGTCCTTCTCTCCTCAACAGATATGGTCCTAAAGATACTCCTCAATCAACTTCCTCTCGGCAAACTTCATCTCAGAGTCTGTTTCCTTGGAAACCAACCCAAGGAAATTGGTGCCAAAAGGGATTTAAAGAAGCAGACTCCAAGGTGGGGCTTTCAGGCTGGACCACCTAAGTGGATGACAATGCAAACACCACCATGGTTGTCATGGAGAATGAGTATTGTCTGCCTCTAACCCCCATCAGATGTCATAGCAATTTGATCATTGACCTTCACCAGTGGTGGCCAGGAGTTGGAGTAGCCATGAAAGAGACAGGTGGAGATGAGATTCTCTCTGATCCTAGAGAAGTATGACGAGGTAGTAATTGCAAGGACTGTGGAATCAGAAAGCTCTGTAGCAATCCACACACTGGGAAAAACAGCAAGTGGCTGAGGGTGTTTAGTTATACATTAAAGCTGAATTAGATGCCATATGGTATCTTTGGCTGGGCAATAAGTCTTTTATTTTTTTGCAGCCAAAATACAGAAAAATACCAAGAACCAGGCCCCATATTTAATTATGAGAAAACCATGATCTAGAGGTGGCTGAGTTCTCTGCCTTGGAAAATTTGAGGTGAACCCCCAGATTCTCTTGGTATATCACTCACTAAATATACTCTCTCTATATATTCCCTTGGTCAACTCCTCCCATTATAGGCTAGTGCTTTCTTGGTGCCAAAACCTATCTTAGTTCAAGATTTATAGCCAAATACTGTAGATTGGGTATGTAGAGGCAATTTTCTCTGTTGTGGAGGCTAGAATTCCAAAGTTATAATGCCAGCACCATTGGGGTTGACTTCTTATAGATGACTTCTTATAGATGGCTACCTCTCACTATGTCCTCATCTGGCCAAAAAAAAAATGGAAGGAGGAAAATACAAAGAAGACAAAGGTAGGACACACACACACACACACACAGAGAGAGAGAGAGAGAGAGAGAGAGAGAGAGAGAGAGAGAGAGAGAGAGAGAGAGAGAGAGAGACAGAGACAGAGAGAGAGACAGAGAGAGACAGAGACAGAGACAGAGAGGTGAAAGTTCCTTCTCATTATTCTGATACCAGTACTATGAGATTAGGGTTCCAAACCTTTGACCATATTTAGCCTTGATCACTGCCTAAAATCTCCATCACCATATATAATCATAACACAGTTAGGACTTTAACATGTATATTTAGGTGACATAATTCAGTACATAGCACTCCCTTCCTTAGTGACTATACGGGCTTCTACTTTGCATGAATACATGCCCCTGTCACCTTATCTCCTTGACACCAAACAAGTGACTAGGGTTTGGTCACAAATGAAGGGGAAGCCCTAAGCCTTCAAGAGAGGCTATACAGGCTTCCTAAAGGTTCTGTGGGCCAGCATACATGTCCCTGTAGGAGACTGGAGAGTGTGCATGAGACTGGACGGAGGGTCCTGGACCAATGCCATAGTCAGATAAGATGAGGGAGAACAATTTGAATGCACGGAAGATGACAATACACCAACAGAGTGCCTCTCAGAAGCATGACTAGAATTGTGATCCAAGTTAGGTAAAAATGGGGGATTTCTAGTACAACCTTGAATGAAGAAATAAAAAGGCTTAGAAACTACATTGAAGAAAGCCAAAAACCTGTTAACCAACTCTGTTCTGTAGTTGGGACCAGGAGACACTATTTATCAAAGAAGTGAGCTCTGACTGGTGAGCAAGTCATGGATGCTGTTGAGAGTACAGTGACAGCCAGCCTCCATGGTCCAGGCTAATGACAGGAAGCACTGTTTCAAAATTGGGTTCCTTGATAGCAGTGGGAATGGTGGAGTCTCTGGATGACAGAAGTGGGACTGCAGTGCTCAGCCAGCCAGATGCAAGATGGATGTGATTCCTGTGAAAGGTGGCAAGGTCAGAGTGGCAGCCAAAGGGGTCTGGTGCTCAGGGAGTTCTGGAAAAGCTTAATGGGATCTGGCACGGCTGAGGTGAGCTAGAAGGATAGTCAATGACGATCCGTAAAACCAAAAAATGGAAATCAACAACGGACAAGAAGGCTGGAGTTGTCTCAATAAAAAGTTACCGTCGATAGAACAGGTTTATATCTGCCCAGCTTTTAGATCCACCCATGCTTGATATAAGAAGAGACCAGGTTTTTAGTAAAAATATCTACAATATATAGCAAGTATATAAAGAGTAATTTACCTAGATCGTCTATAAAGGGGCCCCCAGCCACTTAACAGTACACTGAGGATAATGGAACATCGAATTTTGAGGTTGTGTTTCCATGTAAGATCATGATCTCCTGATCAAAGTGGGAGACTTGAGCGGTCAGCTATTAAATGGAGTCTTAACCCAGTTGTATCATTATTAGGCCTATCAGGTTCCCTGTCTTACACAAGGGACATTTTCCCACCCAAACCTAATATCCTAGGAACTGAGAAGTTTGCTAATTGGAAAAGCCAACGCACATGGTCCGAGACTTGCAGGCAAGAGCCGTCATGGTGTAAAGGCCAGTGGAAGCTTCTAAAATAGTTCTCCACCCAACATACAAGACTATAAATCAGACACTGTCATGTATGAAGTGAGTGATGGAATCAGTTCCATCCTTAGCACCTGAGGATACAGAAGGTGCAAGGTCCCCTCCACTTCCCCGTGCATAGGTCTAGTTAATATAAAAGCCACAGAGATCTTGAAGAATGAAAACATTCAATAGTGACCTCTGTCAGGGAGAAAGCTCATGTAGCATCTTAGTCAAAAAGGAGGTCTACTTAAGACCCCTGACTGAGTTGTATATTAACTGGATGAGCATTCCCCATCCCAGCAAGTGAA
Source organism: Tokudaia tokunoshimensis (assembly GCA_036184795.1). NCBI lineage: Eukaryota > Metazoa > Chordata > Mammalia > Rodentia > Muridae > Tokudaia > Tokudaia tokunoshimensis. Next base: position 14,265,437 of record BTHU01000020.1, on the reverse strand, counting down.
AGGAATCAGTCATAGTACATGTTCATCTGGACCAAGAACAGCTTGAAGTACCATCATCCTCCCCAGGGTTATGTTTTCACATCACTGGAAGGTGATGAATTATCAGGACCTTCAGGGAACAATCTACTGGTACAGTATTAAAGACATCTGCTGACTATGAACAGGTGAACAGAGAGTGGCAACTTCGTGGGAGGTTCAAGCTGTAAGCATGGTGGGAATTAATCCCACAAAGACATATGCACTGTGACAACATCAAGAAAACGAGGGACCCAGAGACTTGAAGCAGACTGGGAGATCTACCCAGTCATAACAGATGAAACATCCTTTGTTCCACTTCTTACTGTGAAGAAGAAAGCCCCCGATCCTGGGTGGTTTTTTGGGTGCTGAGCAAAGCCTGTCCCCTACTTGGCATGAGGCTATGTCACTTGTCAGGTGACATGGAACATTGCTGACTGTGAGTGGAGCCAAGTCCAGGAAATGGCTCTTCAGCAGCTCCAGACTGCAGTGTGAGATGCCCTGCTGCTTGGGCCATATGGCCTAGCAGACCCTAAGGTACCAGAGCTATTGGTAGAAGCTCCTCGTGTTTTTGGCAAATGCCGGGTGGGGGATGTATGTCACGTTCCTAGACTTCTAGAGTTCTAGAAAAAAGCTATGGTATCTGTAGCAGAGAAACTCCATCGAAAATGTCCTGGCATGCTATGAGCATCAGTTAGGGATGATGTACCCTGCTGTAGGATATAAAATGAGCATATAGTCAGAATGGATAACCGGGAACTGAGTTATCACACCCATAAGATGTAAGGAGGAGCAGACTCTGGAACAATCCGTTGTAGCTCTGTAGAAGCGCATCCAGCCACGGTCAGGGACAGGGGATCAGGGGACCAGGAGCTGCATCATGTAACCCAGCCATCCTGCAGCATCATACTTTGTATTTCTCTGTCAACCCCATATCCATATCCATATCCATATCCATACCATATCCATATCCTTATGGATAGCTGGTGGTAGAGACAAGGCTAGTCTTGTATTAAAGTTAGCTTCAGCTGTTAACTTGACAAACCTGGGAAGAGAAAATCTCAATAGAGAAATTACCTCCATCAGATTGGGCCCATTTATGGGGCATTAACTTGATCACTGATTGATACAGGAAGGCCCAGTTCATTGTGGGTGGTACCACCCCTGAGCAAGTGGACCTGGGCTATATAAGAAAGACACCTGAGCAAACCAGAGGAAGCAAGCCAGTAAGCATCATTCCTTCATGTTCTCAGCTTCACGTTCTGCCTCTAAGTTCCTGTCTTGACTTCCTGCCTTGGCCTCTCTCCATGATGGACTCTAAGTCAAATAAGTCCTTTCTTCCCCCAAGGTGCTTTTGGTCTGTGTCTTATCACAGCGACAGAGAAGCTGTGGATTCGTGGATGTTCCTAGTGGGTCAGCTTGAGTCCAAACGGCTGCTGCTTAAGTATAGCCATTTATGGGTGTTCATGGGCGACAGACATGCGGGGGATCATGAACACTGCATTGGGCTGTCCACTTCGAGCGGAAACAGAAGTGGTTTAAATTAAGAATGGAGATGAACGTATATCCTTCTGTATTTTGTGTGAATGTAGAAAGTGGCAGAGAGTTGGTTTGGGGATCGGGAAACAGTAATTTACAAGTTGGGTCAAGGATGTTGAGGAAGGGAAGCTTTGTTTGGGGAATGTAAATACGGAGTACGAAGTCTTTCATCTCTCATGTTAAAGCTCATTAGAGAGTATCTTCACTGAATTACACTGGACTCACAAGTCAGCAGTGTAGCCAGTCTTATCTTGAATCGGGGCAACTCTGAAGAGCTAACCAGCACCACGGCTCCGTGGGGATGGGAGTGGGGATTCAACACCTTGTCCTGCATGGACCTGCTGCCTGGAGGGGAACCCCAGTCAGCCAAACTGCTGCATGCATGTCTCATACCAGTCAGTCTTCTGGATGGGGAAGCTAACCCAAGGTGATGTCAGCTGTTACCTGTTCTGTGAAACTCACTGTCAGGGATTATGTGTTCTTGTGTGTGTGTGTGTGTGTGTGTGTGGTATTACATCATGGAGAACTCCTATTGATGAGATTCTCCCAACATGTAAGTGGGTCTTTTCCTGACCTCAACATGTGAGCAGGCTCTTCTGATATGTTCTTGTTGTTGTTGTTTTAAACAGAATCTCACTTTGTAGCTCTGGCTGTCCTGGAACTCACTATGTAGACCAGGCTGTCCTCAGACTCACGGAGATCTACCTGCCTCTGCCTCCTGAGTACAGGAATTAAAGGTGTGCCACCATGCCCTGCTGGGCACTTCTGTTTCCATCCTATGAGCTTAGCATCTCCCGGGAATTTAGCAGCATACCTAGAGATGTAGGCACTCCTGAAAAGCTAGGCACCAAGAACATCTCTTGGCTCTTTCTCCTTGTGTCTAACATCAACTGAAAGAACTAAGAAAATTCCTTAAATCTAGCATCCAAAGAAAGGAGAAAGAAAATGTTCAAAGTGAAAAAAAAAGCATAGTATTAGTTACAGACTGGCAAAAATATTAATAAATTCTGGAGTCTACATGAATAATAAAGAGATCAGACACTAAATTTGATTCATCCTAATCCATAATCTTCCCACCCCACTACTGATAGAAGATTATCTCTAAATGTTCTGAGCTGAGTTCCACTGCTTAGATACTATTTTTGTTTTGAGACCAGCATTTTTTCCACGGGATAGCGAGGCTGGGGATTTTGGCATGAATGAGATCACTCAGAAGACTTAGTTAGGGTTTCTATTGCTATGATTAAACAACAAGACCAGAAGCAAGCTGGGGAGAAAAGATTTATTTCAGTTTACAGTTCCACATCACAGTCAGTCACAGAAGGAAGTCAAGGCAGGAGCTCAACATGGAGACCTTGAGTAGGAGCCAATACAGAGGCCATAGAGGAATGGTGCTTACTGACATGGTCCCCATGACCTGTTCAGTATATCCTGTCAATAGTGGCCTGGGATCTCCCACATTAATTACTAATCAAGAAAATTTCCCACAAGTTTGCCTTCAGGCCAGTCTTACGGCATTTTCTCAAATGAAAAATCCCTCTTTCCAAATGACTCTAGCTTATGTCAAGTTGATATAAAACTAGGCAGAGAAATCTGTCTGTCTATCTATCATCTATCGACCTATGTATCACCACTTATCTAGCTTTCATCTATTATCTATTAATAATCTACCATTCTACCCCATTTCCTACTTCTTTGCCAAACTGAGAGATCAATGCTTTGTTCTGGAAAAGAGGTTGCCCGTGGGGAACTATGTCTTTGAATCCTGGAAGGCTTAAAGGTCCTTCTGTTTCCCGTGCATAGAGAATACATTCCGCAGTATCGCTTGGTTCTTGGGGAATCTTTGAAGTTTGGAAGAAAAACCAGTAAACCCACTGGCCCTTTGGGCATCATAGTCCCTTTATATAGTTTCAGAACTGCTCTTGGGACTCATATTGGTCTAACCTGGGAGACTAAATGAATCTATGGACGCATAGGCCCAGTACTCCTCTATCCATCTTCTCTTCACATAACCACAAACTCAGAGGTGAAGACCCAATCTCCCATCTAGACACAAATGTTGTCAGGCCCTATGTGGGGTTTTGGGATGCTCTACAGTGCAATAAGACGGAAAAGTGGCCATGTCTTCATTTTATTTATGATTTAATTAACGAAATTTAATGTGAAAAGGAGAGAACTCCCCGTATGGCTGTGAAGTCTAGAACACAGGCTGAGCAAAGGACAGAATTTGGTACTCGAGTGACATCATTAGGAATGAATCTCTCCTTTATTTTTCCCTTCCCTGCACTTGCTGGATCTGCCCGGGCTCCACCCCCTAGGCAAGCCTTCCCAACCTGGAGGCAAGAGTGACACTGCGAGCTCTCACTGTCATGATCCGTGGAGCCCACGATTCCCCTCTCTGCCATTGCCCAGCCAGCACCCCGGCTCCTTTTGAAGAGCTGCCATGTTCTTGTTCTTTCCCATCTCAGCTCTCAGAACCTCCCTGCATCTTCTGCTGCAACCAGTGGCTCCTGGACTATGGAAGATAGGGCTCCAGGTCTCAGCTGAGCTGGGCTTACACCCTTTAAGTTGGATAAGGTGCCTTGTTAAAAACTTGTTCCTCTTTGCAGAGAATCCCAGCTTGTTCTTTAACCATGCTCACCCAGTACAAAGCCATGTCTGCCATGGGGCTGGATGGTGCACTGAAGGTGGAACAAGGCTGGTCCTACACGGGCGCTGCCCTGGTCTTTGCTCCGTGGCGTCATGCCCTTTATGGCTTGAAAGGACTCCCTGTCTGCTGGTTGGCAGATCAATGGGTGACATTGTGCTGGCATTGGTATTTGTCTCAAAAAAACCTCCCCAACTGACCCAATTCCTGTAATGCATAAAAACATGACAGAAGTAATATTTGTGTTCTTGTTTCACCTTCATTCATTTTATTTGATCAGGGCTGAGCACAAGTGACATCTCATCAAACTCCAAAGTGTGTTTCAGCACCAGGTTCATCCGAGGGTGGCATTTAAAACACAGACGTGGCAGGAACAAATGTATTTGCCAATCCCGTCCAGCCATGTAAACCTGACCTTTCTCCTGTAGATTTATTGACATGGGCCTGTTTTGTATCATATTTCATTATTGTGCGTGGAAGGATTGAAAGTTCTTCTCCCGGAAAACAACCCAGTTGGGGCCAGAGTGGTCCATAAACCTTTCTTAGGTAGAGAGAAAGGAGGGAATTAGAAAGCCAGGTACTGCCAGGATTAACACAATCCCTCAAAGAGTGTCTTTAATTAAAAAGACCTGGTGTCAACAACAAAGGCATCTGGCATCTGTTGGGAGTAAGGAACTGCATCTGAGGTAACTGTGGTTTGCTTCCTGTGGGATCCAAAACCCCACCCAGCACTTAACTCATCTCTGATAAATGTGCATCCTGTCTGTGCTTTCACATCTCTGACATGCTCATAGCAGAAGTCCACCATTGTCAGCAGGAGGCAAAGGGACTGCTGCATCTAGACTCTCATTTTTGTTGCTAATTCAGTTAGAAAATGGAGTCCTGGGAGTTTCCACAGAGGGGGAGTAAATGTGCACTATTGCACCCTGGATCAAACAATGTCTGGAGCTGAAGTATGGATAATCAGGTGGACCGGTGGATTCTAGCTCTTGGTGCTTATACTATCTGGTTAAGTTCTTCTGACGCACTATCAAGACTCATGCCATACAGACGAGTGCTGGCCAGTGTGTCACTGCACGCATCACCAAAGCCTTGAGTTGTCACCTTTGTCAATGTCTGTAGTGTCTTGTCAGTGTCTCTTGTCTGAGTGGCATCCAGGAGTTTCCCTCTCTGTTATTCTCTGAGGCACCCCTGAAAGTTGAGGAAAAATACCTGTCTGTAAATTTAGTTATTAGCTATCTCCTTTGCACGTTACATAGATCCTTTTTTTTCCCCCTGAGATGCAAATTCCTGGAAACCAGTATTGTGACCAATTTGGAGGAAACAAGAAAACCAATAAAGCTTAGTCTGACCATTGCCCAACACACGAGTTTGGCTTCCTAATGGGCCAAGAGAGGGGACAGGAAACTTCATTGTTTCCCCTTCTGCAGTTCCCAGTGCCTAAAAAGGCCCAGTTAAGCATAGAGCACAGCCACTTCCAGGGTGTGTCTGGGCTGTGGCTTTTGTGGCTCTCCTGACTGATATCGGAGAACCTGGAGGTTCAAGAACCAGCCTTAGCCATGAGGAAAACAGACTCCTGGTGAGCTAAGGAAGAAAACCACTGAGTTTTTACCATAGATGTGCCCTAATGACCATTGGTGCTGGAGACTGGCTCACAGTATGACAGCATGAAGAAGCAAGAGACCCCTTCTCTAATAGATGATCTCTCATTAGAGAGACTGAGATCTAGAGATGATTAGAAACTTTACTTGGGGGTCTACCTAGTTAGTGCCTGAGTGGTCTTAGGTTAGAGAGAGCCCTGTCCTCAGTTACTCAGTCATTTCATTTCTTAGCTCTTGGGGATGGGGTCACAGGAGATTAAGAGCTTTGGGTTCAGCTTCTTGCTCTTTGTGTGTGGGGGTGGAGGTGGGGTGGGCATCTGATCATGCCATGGTTTCCTGGACAGGTAGTGGTGCCATTCCATGGTTGGGGATTTTTCACATTCACCCAGGGGACCCTGAAGACAGAAGTCCTGGATCAGAGTGAAGAGTGGCTTCTGCTTTGGCCTTTGTCCTGGAGATTACCATTTGATGAGTTATGCATTTTATTGTTGTTGTTTTGGGTTTTTTTCTTTTTTTTCCTTTTTCTTTTTTTATTAGATATATTCTTTATTTACATTTCAAATGTTGTCCCTTTTCCTGGTTCCCCCCCCCAAAAAAAATCCCATAAGCCATCTCCCCTCCCTCTGTTCCCCAATCAACCTTCTCCTGCTTCCCTGTCCTGGTATTCCCCTACACTGCTGCATCGAGCCTTTCCAGTACCAAGGGCCTCTCCTCCCTTTGATGTCCAACAAGGTCATCATCTGCTACCTATGCATCTGGAGCCATGGGTAACTCCATGTGTACTCTTTGGTTGGGTGGCTCATATTGTTGTTCCTCCTATGGTGCTGCAAACCCCTTCAGCTCCTTGGATCCTTTCTCTAGCTCCTCCGTTGGAGACCCTGTGCTCAGTTCAATGGCTGGTTGAGAGTGTCCCCCTCTGTATTTGTCATGCACTAGCAGAGCCTCCCAGGTGACAGCTATATCTGGCTCCGGTCAGTAAGCACTTGTGGGCATCGATAATAGTGTCTGGGTTTTGTAACTGTATATGGGATGGATCCCTAGATGGGGTAGTCTCTGGAAGGTCTTTCCCTCAGACTCTGCTCCACACTTTGCCTCTGTATCTCCTTCCGTGGGTATTTTGTTTCCCCTTCTAAGAAGGATCAGAGTATCCATACTTTGTTCTTCCTTCTTCTTGAGCATCATTTGATATGTAATATGTGTCTTGGGTATTCCAAGCTTCTAGGCTAATATCCACTTATCAGTGAGTGCATACCATGTGTGTTCTTTTGTGATTGGGTTACCTCACTCAGGATGATATTTTCCAGTTCCACCCATTTGCCTAAGAATTTCATGAATCCATTGTTTTTAATAGCTAAGTAGTATTCCATTGTGTAAATATACCACATTTTCTGTATCCATTCCTCTGTTGAGGGACATCTGGGTTCTTTCCAGCTTCCAGCTATTATAAATAGGGCTGTTATGAGCATAGTGGAGCATGTGTCCTTATTACCTGCTAGAGAATCCCCTGGGTATATGCCCAGGAGTGGTATAACCGGGTCCTCCGGTAGTATTATGCCCAGTTTTCTGAGGAGCCGCCAAACTGATTTCCAGAGTGGTTGTAACAGCTTGCAATCCCACCAGCAGTGGAGGAGTGTATCCATGCAAAAATACTCAATAAAATTCTTGCCAACCGAATCCAAGAACACATCAAAATGATCATTCAGCACTATCAAGTAGGCTTTATCCCAGGGATGCAGGGATGGTTCAATATATGGAAATCCATCAATGTAATAATCCACTACATAAACAAACTCAAAGGAAAAAAAAAAACTCATGGTCATTTCATTAGATGCTGAAAAAGCATTTGACAAAATTCAGCATCCTTTCATGTTAAAAGTCTTGGAAAGATCAGGAATTCAAGGCCCATACCTAAACATAGTAAAAGCAATATACAGCAAACCAGTAGCCAACATCAAACTAAATGGAGAGAAACTTGAAGCAATCCCACTAAAATCAGGGACTAGACAAGGCTGCCCTCTCAATATCTATTCAATATAGTACTTGAAGTTCTAGCTAGAGCAATTAGACAACAAAAAGAGGTCAAAGGGATATAAATTGGAAAGGAAGACGTCAAATTATCACTATTTGCAGATGATATGATAGTATACTTAAGCAACCCAAAAAACCACCAGAGAACTCCTACAGCTGATAAACAACTTCAGCAAAGTGGCTGGATATAAAATTAACTCAAACAAATCAGTAGCCTTCCTATACTCAAAGGATGAACAGGCTGAGAAAGAAATTAGGGAAACAATACCCTTCACAGTGGTCACAAACAACATAAAGTATCTTGGTGTGACTCTAACCAAACAAGTGAAAGATCTGTATGACAAGAACTTCAAGTCTCTGAAGAAAGAAATCAAAGAAGACCTCAGAAGATGGAAAGATCTCCCATGCTGGTGGATTGGCAGGATTAATAATGACGATCTTGCCAAAAGCAATATACAGATTCAACGCAATCCCCATCAAAATTCTAACTCAATTCTTCATAGAGTTAGAAAGAGCAATTCTCAAATTCACCTGGAATAACAGAAAAACCAGGATAGCTAAAAACTATTCTCAACAGTGAAAGAACTTCTGGGGGAATCAGTATCCTGGACCTCAAGCAGTACTACAGTGCAATAGTGTTAAAATCTGCATGATATTGGTACAGTGACAGGCAGGTAGATCAATGGAATAGAAGTGAAGACCCAGAAATTAACCCACACATCTATAGTCATTTGATCTTTGACAAAGGAGCTAAAACCATCCAGTGGAATAAAGATAGCCTTTTCAACAAATGGTGCTGGTTCAACTGGTGGCTAGCATGCAGAAGAATGCAAATTGATCCATTCTTACTCCTTGTACTAAGCTCAAGTCCAAGTGAATCAAGGACTTCCACATAAAATCAGACACACTGAAACTAATAGAAAAGAAACTGGGGGAGAGTCTTGAGCACATGGGCACAGGGGAAAATTTCCTGAACAGAACACCAATAGCTTATGCACTAAGATCAAGAATTGACAAATGGGACCTCATAAAATCATGAAGTTTCTGTAAGGCAAAGGACACTGTCAATAGGACAAAACGGCAACCAACAAATTAGAAAAGATCTTTACCAACACTACATCTGACTAATATCCAATATATACAAAGAACTCAAGAAATTAGACTTCAGAGAGCCAAATAACCCTATTAAAAAATGCAGTACAGAGCTAAACAAAGAATTTTCACCTGAGGAATATCAAATGACTGAGAAGCACCTAAAGAAATGTTCAACATCCTTAGTCTTCAGGGAAATGCAAATCAAAACAACCCTGAGATTTCACCTCACACCAGTCAGAATGGCTAAGTTCAAAAACTCAGGAGACAGCAGGTGATGTGGAGAATGAGTTATGTATTAAAGTAGCATTTCCAACTTCATCTTCCCACCTGTGAAATGCACATAATTAGCTTTCATCTTATGGTCCTCTACCACATGGAGTGTGTTTTAACCCCTGATTGATATGGGATATTGGTGCCATTATCACCAATGAGGACCCAGGTAGCTAAGGAATAAAGTAACTAAACTAGAACACAAAGAATCTGGATTGAGAATCTACTCCTAACTCTTTGGCAGTCATCAACAAAGGGTAGCAATAATAAATAATAAACAATAAAGTTAAGTTGATAATTAATCCAGGCACTGTCATGTGCACCCGTCATCCCTGCATTTGTCAAGGCTGAACCAGAAGGATCTTAAATGTTTTGTTTTGTGTTTTGAGACAGAGTCTTACTATGTAGCCCTGGCTGGCCTAGAATTTTCCATGTAGACTAGGCTGGTCACAAACTCTCAGGGTTCTGCATGTCATTGCCTTCCAAGTGCTGAGATTAAAAGCCCCGTGCCACCTGGCCTGGGTAGAGCATTATCAGCTTGAGACTAGGCTGGGCTTCAAAGCCAGATGCTAGCTCAAAAGAATTGCTAATAAAGTATAAGTCACAAAGAATAAGCTCTCATAGCCTTCTGATTAAAACTCGGTGGACTGACACATTGATACAAACCAAGTCTTTCATTCTCTGTCTTGTGGTGCTATTTGATATGTGAGGTCACAGATGAGCTAACTCAGAGAATGTGAGCAACTCACTAGGGGAGGGGTGTATCCCTCCCTCTCATTCACTTTTACTTGTTTATTTTGTGTGTATGTATGCTCATCTGCATGTACCATAGCGTGGGTGTGGAGGTCAGAGGACAACTTTCAGGAGTCAATTCTCTCTTCCTACCATGTGGGCTCTGGAGATCGACCTCAGGTCCCCAAGCATGGCAAGTGCCTTCACCATCGCAGTGGCCAGCCACCTGCCTTCTTTATCAAGACCTCACCCTTTGGATCACTGTTAACCTATCACCCCAGGACTAAGGACAGTGCCAAGCCTCAGAGCCTGCTGACCTTCTTAACTACTTAGCCCTAAGCTTCTGCCCTGACTTTGCTTTTGTCAGCTGTGGAGACCTCATACAAGGCTTTCACCACAGTTTCTTCTCTCTCTGCCTCCTGACCTACCAGGTCCTCCCCATGTCATCTTGTATCATGGTATAGCTCCTTCCTCTTAGGAACTGTAACAAATTTCCTTCCGTGTTGCCCTTGTTGTGAATCAAAAGTTCTATTAGTACACTGTATTTCAGAAAGTAGGCGATAATTGTTTGCACAACTAGTAGTGAACAACCACAAGTTCTTAACCTTCTCCATGAGCAAAGAGATAATATGCTTTGTGTGTCTGTGATTTCGCTTACTTCTGCCCATTGTTACTGTGGAACTCAGTTTCCATTTCTTGCCCATCTAGGCAGGACTCAAAAGCTTCCTGAGGAATGTCTAGTTGCAGTTAGCAGCTGTCATCATCTGAGTTTCATTTCCAAACTGTATGAAATTAAACTGTCTCTTCTGGCTTCTCCCCAAGAAGAGACTGGAGGGGTGTTCCTATTGGGAACTCCATTCTAGAAGGAATGGGAGAACAGACACATTTCAAAAGCCAAGTTCTCCCTTCTTTTCTGACCTTGTTGCTTCTACTTTCTTCTGTATCTCAAGGAGATTTTTATCCTGCCAAACATTTTCATCCCGTACCAGTCTTTCTGTATCAATTCACTCCCAGCTCATTTTTAATATAAAGAGGTAGAGAGGAAGGTCTGGCCTTTAAATGACAGTGCTTTCATTTCACCACAGCCTGGGTCAATATTTCTACAGTTCTAAAGGTATTCTTCAATATTTTTACTGTCCTCCTGTTGCCTTGGAACCCCTCTCTCACTTCATTTGACAGAGACAGCTTGTTGGGCTCAGACAGAACTCCTGGATCAGGGTCTGCCCATGGCGGGAGCACATCCCATTATCTGGGACAGCCCTATAGACCTCATGTAGAGCTGAAGAACGAGAATGATGGGTGTTGGAGGAGGTTATGTCTCAGGGAGCAGGAGATGCACTAACACCAACAGAGGTAGAAAGAAGGATGCGCTGAGCAGGGGGAAGGTCTTAGGTCTCCAAAATAGAGAGAAGGTTGCCATGTCATATAGTCCAGACAATTGCCACCCACACGGGAGCAACATGATATTTAGCGCTAGAAGGTAATAACAGTAGTGGGCTTGATGGTTTTGCTTGTTCCTTATCTTCTCAATAGCCTTAGTAGCCAAATCTTCCTCTTGAGGTACCACTTCAAGGCTGTGGTTTTAGGGAGGTTGACACCATCCCTTCCTCCTCCCAGTGTCCGAATAAGTAACTGAACTATAGAATCCCAACTGGGGGTAGGGGTAGGTAGGATGCGGTCAAGTCAAGCCAATGGTTATCTTATCACACTGTGATTGTAAATGGAGTCTCTGGGGAAGCAGTGTCTGTCCTTTGGGGAGACTCATGTGATGAGATGGTTCTTGCTGGTGGCCAAGTTGGTGGCCTGAGAACCAAGCACAACAGGAGTAGGGAGCTGAGAGCACTGGGGTGGTGGGAGACCCGCTGCCCTAAACACCCGGATAGAGCTGAGCCTCAAATTAGATTCTAACTCGACTCTCAGTTGTGTAAGCCAGTAATCTCAGAGCAGACCCTGTATCTGCTCCCTCCGCTCTGGGTCTAGGTGTTTGTTTTTCTGTCTTGTTCCATCGTGTTTCTCAAAGCTGCCCTGACTGGGAACGCTTCCCCTCCCCCATCTTCTATTCTGCCTGGGTGAATTCTATTCATTCTATAGGGTTCAGCTCAGACAGTGTGCCCCCTAGACAAAGGCAGGCCCAGCCCTGTGAGCATTAGAACAGTCTTTAATAAGGTGTATATCTTGAAGTTTTTTTTTGAATTTTCCATTTGCCCATTGGATTAGCAGCCCTGTGATAGCAGAAAGCCTACTTCACTACTTGCTAGATTCCCAACATAGTGACCGACACATACAGGGGCTTGACCGATCTTTATGAGGAAACTGGACATATCAAATAAGTATTTTGTCTCTCTTATCCATGTGTTTATATAAATAAGTATCTATCTCTTACCACACAGACACAGGTGACTTCAGCTAACATCCAAGTAGGGCCTGGGGCAACAAAGCAAGGGTTTTTAAAGTTTTAGGTCCCAATGAAAGAAGTAGACAGTAGGAGCGTGGGGATCACCAGCATCAAAGATAAAAAGCCTGGTCATCTTGGGAGATGGCAGCCATCTGGTTTCTGTCTTTCTACCAAATAGGTTCCATATAACAGAGACAGATCCAAATCTGGAGGAATTGACTTAGCAAAAGAACTGTTTCAGTCTATTTTGTGTGTCTACAACAGGACTTTGTTCCTACCTACATTACCCTCTTTAACCACCATCCCTTGGCCACACCCTTAGTACTCTCCCTTGAGCATGCTTTTTCCCAGTTTAATATGTCCAGATGAAACATTTTCCAGATCTCTCTGTTCCTCTTCCCTTTAGTTGTAAATCCATCTCGGCACCATTTCTCCCTGTCTCATTCTGTTACTCAGAACCAAAGAAGCTCACACAACATCATGGATGCGTTGGTGCGTGGCAGCTTCTCCTACCATACTCCCTCACACATCCTGCTGACTCTGACTTCCACAGAGTTCTAGATCATGGACACCATCCTACAAAGTTGCTAGCAACAGTCAGAAAGGTGGGCTGGTTCCAGCAGCAGGTCTTGGAGTAGAAATTACAAGAGCCCTCACTATTCCTCTGTCTGCCACTGTTTCTGTTATGACCACTGAGGTGATCCGTCAGGGCTTCTGTCTGTCTCTGAACCCTCCCCTTAACCTCCACTTGTGACAATCTGGGCTTTTTCTGAACCTGTCCTTTCAAACCTTCTGTTGTGGCTCATGGCTAGGTCTATAGCGGCCTGTGCCTTTTCAGGTTATGTGTTCTAGCTACCAATTTTCTCTTAGTCCATTTTCTGACACTGCAGCAGAATACCTGGGGGTGGGTAACTTATAAAGAGATTAGTCCTTGTCATTTTAAAGAGTGGGAAGTCTGAGATCAAGGGCCTTTATAATCCTCTATTAACTACCATTAATATACTCCTGAGGGTAGGATCTTCATGACTTAAATATCTACTACTAAGCTCCACCTTTCAGCACTTTTGCATCAGAAATTAAGAATCTAATACACTAGCCAGGCATGGTGATGCTCACCTTTAATCCCAGCACTGGGGAGGCAGAGACCAGCGGATCTCAGAGATGGAGGCAGGCCTGGCCTCCAGAGAGAGTTCCAGAATAGCCAAGGCCACACAGAGAAACCCTGTCTCAAAAAGCAAAACAAAACAAAAGAAAACATACAACAAACAAAAATAATCATATATATGAACTTTGAAGAAATGTTTAAAACATAGTGGGCAAGGAATGACTGGGAGCCAACTTGGAATTAAGTGACGATGGTTTCTGTATGCTTTTAATATGTTAATACTTATTTCATCTCTTACAGTGTTGGTTGTACAGGCTTTTTGCTGTATTTGAAGATGCAAAATTATGAATGCGGGTTCTTTACCTCATGGGGTTAGGGAGACCTAACTCTTTTCAGAGTATGCCTCCAATGGTGGCATTCTGCATAGACAGGTCCCGTGATGAAGCCACCCACAACCTTAGCTAAAGCACACTTTCTATTCTACTCTTCCCTTGAGCTTCTTGCCTTCTAAGAAACTTGGAATTATGTCCACAAGCCACAGTGTGTCTATATTCATCCCAGAAATAGGGCTTTTGAAGAGCACATTGTTGGTAAATAAAGATGAGCTGCTGGCAAGCCAACAAATGTCTTGGCTTCCACTAGGACCTTGCTACTTCCACAGAGATGACTCCAATGAGATAAATTACATTCCTGCCAGTATAAACATGACTGCAATCAATACAGTCAGTAAATAACACGATTTTTCGAAGAAGAGAAAAATGCCAATATTAAATACATTTATATTGACTAGGAGCCAGATCGGTCAGAGGACTATTTAAATGCATACACCCAATCCTGTAGCCTTCAGAGAGAGACTCCCCCAGCTGAGCACCTGCCTGTGCCCCTCTGTGGCTCTGCTCTGGCAAGGGCACTGGGAGAGAAAGTGAGATTATGCCAAGGAAACTTGGCTTCTCATTGAGAAATCTTCTTCAGGGGTATCAGCTCTTTTTCTGTTGGACATTTGAGGTCCCCGCCTGCTTTTTGTCAGGCTGTGAAGTCTCTGCCAAGCACATAGCTTCTCCAGGTTTTATCGGCATCATCTACAAAGGGAATGTTTTTAGAAATACTCTCTAAGCACAGCTGTATGGACCTAATGGCAACACTGGAATGGCCTTGGGAATCACAAAGACCTTGGCTCATGTGATGAGGCCTATTCTATCTTTTCTATTGGTTGCCCTCTGGCCTCCCTCATTTCCTTTTGTTTTTGTGAAAGGAAATTAAAGCCCAGTCCTTCACATGCTGGGCAAGTGTTCTACCACTGAGCCACATTCCCAGTCTCTTGTTCTTGCTTTGTAATGCTACTTCAGTGGAGGAGCTTCCAAGTATGCAATGAACCCCTTGGAATTAGATTCGGCCAGAGCAGAAACTGGAAAAGGAGGGTGGCTAGAGGAATTGAATATAATAGCATCAACACTATTAAATATTTATTAAGTACTCATTATAGACTGGCCTTGTGATGAATATGGCCTTGTGTGAATTGATATAAATTGGCATTTTATATCAATTACTTCATTTAATTCTTACAACCATTATGTACTATTAAGATCCCTAATGCACAGATGAATAAACATGGGCTGCATTGGGTAGAAGAGAGCAGGCAGGGCTCTTTTAGAAGAGTGGACTGGGAAAGCCTTAATACAGAAACTATATTTCAGGCCAAAAGCGTAAATAGTAATGAACTCTGGTGTTCTCCAGTTCTCCATTCTCCAGTACAATGAAAGTATACTCCAAGCTGAGGTAGAGCATGCTCGGAGGCAGGGGATTAAAAGTCTCTCAGTGTGTTTGGCATACACTAGAAGGCAGTGTTCCCTGCAAAGGTGTGGGGCAGCGGAAAGGATTTAGGGGATAGGTGAGAGATGGTTGACTAAGGTTACAAGGACTATGAAGAACGTTTTGATTTAAGAATGAAACGTGAGTCTACCGTGGTTTGCGAAAAGCAAAGTATTAACCTGTTAATTCTGATTGACAGCTTGAATGGACTAAGAAACATCTAGGGAGTTAGTTGAGCACACCTCTGGGTCTGTGAGGGCCTCTGTGTAGACCATAGCTCATTAGAGTTCTGACACAAGCAGTAAACTGGTCCACTGATGACTCTTTAATATGGAAGTTGTGAAAGGTAGGAGGTGGGCCTGGTTGGAGGATGCAGTTAATTAAGACATGGTCTTAGTTCCTTCTTGCTTTTTCCTTTTCCTATGTCTTCCTCTCTGCTTCCTGTTTGTTTGTTTTTTTAATTTTCTATATTCTTTATTTGCATTCCAAATGATTTCCCCTTTCACGGTTCCTCCATCCCCCAAAATCCCATAAGCCCTCTTCCCTCCCCCTGTTCCCCAGTCAACCCCCTCTGCTTCCTGTTTGTATGGAATGAAGAGCCTCCTCCACCACAGGCTTCTACCACGGTGGAGTTCTGCAAAAGCATACAGGACCAAGTGATGGAATACTGAACCACTTGAAACTATGGGCCAAAAGCCCTCTCAAGTTGTTCAGGAGGGAGGAACTTAGTCACAACAATGAGAACAGTAACCAACATGCCAGTTTAACATTTTATTCATTCAGACCTCCCCCCACCCAATGTCGGTCCACATCCACTGTGCTTTATTTAAAGAGCTCGGATGAAGAAACATCTGTTTCCTATTAATGAAGCGATCCTGACTTCCAAAGAGTTTGTTAAGTACTGCTCAGACAGCAGAAGCCCAGGATAGCGCCCATGCCCTGGCATCCTCTCTGCGTCTGCCCCGTATGAACCTGACACTGAAGGAAGACCTGCTTCCTTGCATGGAGGATGTGTAATCGTCCATGGCAAGATGAGCTATGACCACTCTGAAGATGAGCTTGGAGGATTCCAGGGAGAAAGGCTCATTTTAAATTACCCAGAGACCTCTTCTTTAAAGTTAGTATAGCCTGGGGGAAAATTACATTAAGCATCCTTCCCTTGAACCAGAAGGGAAATGTGTAACATGAGGTTCTAAAGTTCGCATGGCCCCATATTGGTTTGCAGACTTGAATCTGGATTTGCTCTGTGAATACGTTCAAGAGATAAAGAAGCAATAAGACTGCATAGACACAAGAAGTGATTTATAGATTGTGTGCCCAAGTCCTGGCTGAACTATGACAAAATTGTTAGGCAGTCCCCTGATTCTAGAATCTTCTTTTAAAAGTGGGGGGAAAGAGTACTTTACTGTTATGGTTGATGTAACAGTTCTGTACTTTTGAGCACTGAACTTAGCTTTTTGGAGGTGAGTTATGAACCTGCCATTTCATTATAGGCTGGATCACCTTCTAGAGATCATTGAGAACACTGGTAAGTCTCAGTTACAATTAAGAATTGCCTAAGTCCCAGGAGAGACTCAGATTCTTAAACTGTGTTGAGAATGTGAAAGTCTATAGGGACTTCTAAAGTTGGACTGAATGCATTTTGCATTAAGGATATGGCCACAAACCTATGGAGGCCAAGGAGTGCAGTGTGATGGTTTGAGTGAAAATGGCTCCCATAGGTTCATATATTTGAATACTCGGTCTCTAGTTGGTGGAACTGTTTGGGAAGAATTAGCAGGTATGATCTTGAAGGGGAGGCGTGTCACTGGATACAAGCTTTCAAGTTTCAAAAGCCCATGCCATTTCTAGTTATCTCTCTCTGCCCCCTACTTGTGGGTAAAGATGTAGCCCTCAGCTACTGCTCCAAAGCCATGCCTGCCTGCCGCCATACTCTCTACCGTGATGGTCATGAACTCAACCCTTGAAACTGCAAGCCCCTGCTTTCGTTTATAATTTGCTTTGGCCATGACATCTTATCTCACCGTTAAAAAAGTAACTAAAACAGCTCACGAGCAGAGGGAGAACCCATAGCACGCTACACAAAGGGACCTCAGAGTCACAGCTCTCCACTTAGTCTTCACAGATCCTCCTGAAATCAAGCTGGCCTACTTGTAAGACCTGGTTCTTCCACGGGAAAGACAATTTGAGGTCTTTCTGGGTCCTTGATTACCACTCTGTAAAATGGGCCATTCACAGTTATCTTCTTCAGCTTTGTTGCTTCAGTGTGTACAGTCTTGAGATGGAGAGATCCTCCACCTCCATCAAAGCCGCATATGAACAGTGCGATCCGTGACAGGCATCTGAGGACTTACAGAAGGGGAAGTGTGCCCTTTCAACTCAGTATGACTTAGAATAGTTTCAACTTAAAGGTTGAATTGGTGTCTCTCAATGGTTTCTAGAAGGAAATATCTGGGTCATGGCCCAGACCAATAAGTAGAATCCCCCCCCCTCCCCCAAGATAACCTCCAGACGCTGTGCTTCTAGCAACTTCCTAGGCAGCAGACTTGCTTTGGGTTTGGGTTCTGGACAAGGTAAAACTGAGGTCTCTGAGAGAAGGACAACCCCAAGGAGGGAGAGACCTCTGTTTTCAGGGTTTCCCACCCAGAGGACTGACCAAAGAAAACAGAATCAGCAGTCCTCAGAGCTGAACTGAAAGTCTAGGCTGCTGAAGTAACTGGAAATGTGGGACAGGATAGCTGCAGAGAAAAAAAATGTCTCCAGCCATCATGGTGGGCATGCCTAGTGGGAACTTGGTGAAAGCCTGACAGGGAGTCACTGTTGAGTCCTTAAATAGACCAGACACTATGAGAATGGCCAAGTGTTAGTGGACACCTCAGTCAAGACTGCAGAAGGGCCGGGTATGGCTCAGTGGCATCTATGTGGTCCTGGGTGTGATTTCCAGCACCTGGAGGAGTGAATGGGGAGGAGGAGAGGAGAGGAGAGGAGAGGGCAGGGCAGGGCAGGGGAGGATAGAGTTGTGTGTGTGTGGTACACAACTGTAATTCTAGCTGTAATTCTAACTCCAGAGGCTGAGACATGAAGATCAGAAGTTTGCAGCAAGTCAGCTCTACAAAGGAAGCGCCTATCTCTTCTCCCCACCCCAAATAAAAATGGCCACATAAACGTTGTGCATAGGAGGCAAGAATTCTCTCTTCCCACTGGGTTCTCGAACTTAGCTACAGGCATTTTGCAGATAATTGCTTTGTTGGGGTAGGGCCATTCTGTACTTTGTGACAGTTTAGCTTCCACTCTACCCTCTACTCATTAGTCACCAATAGCACTTGTCAGCCTAATGTCTCTAGAAGTTGCAAAATGCCATAGGAGGTGGCGAGTCACTCTCAGTTGAAAGCCACTGCTGAGAGTCACCGCCATAGCTTAAGAGAAATGCTGAACTGAAATAGACCAGCCCTGGAGAAAAGTCATAATAGGATTGTGAATAGGCACCAGCATTTTAGAGGACCACAAAAGGAAAACTTATAACCTTTAAAGGAAAACAACATGACACAAACTCCCTGCCAGATGTCATTCACAATACCCGCCCCATTACAAAACACCGCCAGACTACCGAGGCAGGAAATGAGACCTGTAAACTGGACAGCAGTAGTCAACAGAAGCGGATGTTCAGGTGGTGCAGACACCAGAATTAACAAAAGGCCCCTAAAATAGCTGTTACAACCGTGCTCAAGGACTCATGAGAACAGAGAGGCGTGATGGGAAAGAGATGGGGGAGTTCCAGTGGCGAGATGGAAGCCACAAAAAGGATTCAAATGGAAATGATAAAACTGAAATTGTACTACTGTAACAAAGACTTCATAGCTGGGGTGAACAACAGGCTGGAGTCCACGGAGTGATGGGCCAGAGAACATGAAGCTGATCAATAGGAAACGTTTAATCCGAGGAAGAGAGAGTAAAAAGCAACCACTATTTAGACAGTCAATTGACTTTAGACTAATGTGTAAAGATTTTCAATGGGGGAAGAGATGCTTGTCAGCATGTAGCATAGAAACAGGCAGATGCATCGTGAAGAAGAAGAAAAAATAACCACACCTTATTAAAAACCAAGGAGATAAGCCAAAGCCTAAGAATAAAATTTAAAGCCTCGGGATCCCGAAAGAAAACTAAAGCTGACATGATGTGGGTACGTTTTGGGTTCTTGTGTGGGGCACAGACAACAACATGTGCGTCGGCTACACGTGTGATAAGCTGAACACTATCAAAATGGGAAGTTTGGGTCCTTCAGAGGCACCATTACAACAGGAATGAAGATGTGAAAGGCTCAGGGGAGACAGTTTTAAAGCACATATTTACAAAAAAAGTGGTAGCCAAAAGCACAAAAGATGGACTACAACTTGATTACTTAAAAACAAACAAACCCCCAAAACACCCAGAGTTTTAGGTAAGAGATTTTTAAAAGATGTTTTACGAATTTTTTTATATTATAAAAATTTGCAGGTCCAAAATTAGCCAATTGGTACATGAAGTGTGCTCACCATTGTGGGTCAGCAATAAAAATGAAAACTATTACATGTATGAATACATACACTGGTATTTTGGAAGCTTATAGAGCATCTGGGTCTCATATATGATTGCTTAGTAATAATATAAAATAGAAATATTCAGAATCGTCTCATGAAATAAAAAACATAAACAAAGCAAACCCAACCTGTTTGTTCTGTGACTAAACAATTCTACTGCTAAACCTTTACCCACAGGAAAGACAACTGATATTTATGCACCAAGAATCACAACAGCCTGATTGACAGGATCTCCGATGGAAACGGCCTAGATGCTATTAGTGGCTCAAACGGACCCCACCTCCCTCTAAGCACCTCTCTCTATTACCAGCTTCAGTCTGCTCAGTAACAACCACATAAAGTTCTGTCACTTGTAACATTATGGGTAACTTTCAAAAAGCATTAAGCTATCTGGGGCAGATTATTCAGGGAACATGGAAAGCAAAAGGAGCCACTCACCCCGGAGTCCTTTAAAGATCTTTGTCTGATGAGAATCCAGAATTCCAGTTCAAGAGAGTGAGAGACCGTGGAACAGTCTTCAGTGTTCAGGAAACTACGGAGGTCGAAAGAGTTTTACGGCTGGATGAACGCAAGGAGACAAGAGTCCTCCAGATAAAACAGGGCTGATAATGAACTCACAGAGACTGTGGCAGCAGGCATAAGGCCTGCACAGGTTCAAGCCAACCAGGGTCCCAGTGCTGAACGGAGGAAGCAGACACAAGGTCCCACTCCTAACCAAGAAGTTATATGTAACTGACCCCTGCTTGCAAAGAAACAATTAGTTTTCTTTGTTGGAGTCTTACTGGGCATATTTAACACTTCAGAGTAGGCCCCAGGCTCAGCAGCAGAAAGTTAATACGAAGTGAAACCAGTGGGATTTTTGTAGACTTTTTAATCTCATTTTTTTTGTTTGTTTGTTTGTTGATTTTTTTTTTGCCTTATTTGCCTTTTGCTCATATGTTATTCATTTCCTGACCGATAGGAAACAATTGGAAAATTACATTTAAAAACAATGTCACTTGCAAAGCCTGTTAATGACACATTTGGCATAAAATTCAAGGTTTATGCTAAAAGTCGTCAAATGTTCCTGAAGTAAATTGAAGATTTAAATAGACGGAGGAATAGACAATGTCCATAAACTGGAATGTTTGAAACCCACCCACCTTGATCTCATGTAGCCAGGCTTGTCTTGAAGTTCTTTTGTAGCTGAGGATAACCTTGAAACTCTGATCCTTCCAGGATTACAGGAATGAACCACCAATTGCAGTTTAGGGTCTCTGGATTGAACCCAGGGTTTTGTGCATACTGGCCCAGCCTGTAACAACAGCGTTGTAGCCCCAGCCCTGGAAGAGGCAATATTCTTAACCTGACAATTGGGTGTATATACTAAACTGAAACCCAACAAAACCGCCAACATTGTTATGGAATTAATAATTTCGTCCTGAAATTTACATGATAATACAAAACACCATTAGTGAAAAAACAAATTTAAAAAAAAATTGGAGGTCCCATACTATCTAATTTAAAGACCTACTAAAAAGCTAAAAAGTCAAGACAGCTTAATATTGGCATAAGGCCAATTAAGAAGTTGGAGCAGATTTATATACCCACAGTTAACTGATATCCCACAGAACTTCAACATGGCAACAGAGATGCCAACAAATGGTGTTAGGACGTCTAGATAACTGTGGGGAAACTCTAATCCAGTCCTACCCCTCAATATACAGAATTCAGTCTACTGAGACCTAAGGAAGCCTAAATGCAGACTCTGAAACTCTGGAGTTTGCGACTACCTTCGTAACCCTGAGGCAGGAGGATATTCGTAGACAGGATCTTGAAAGCACAAATTACCAGAACTTGATAGAATAGCTTTTACCTAAATTAAAAGTTGAAAATTATATACCAAGAGAAAGAAAGGAAAAAAGGAAGGAGGAAGGGAGGAAGGAAGGAAGGAAGGAAGGAAAGAAGGAAGAATAGGAAGCCACATACTAGAAAGACATTAGCTCAATAATTAAAAGAACCACCCTTCCTCCCATAAACAAAGGACATCATAAAAAAGAGTTACATGAAGAAGCCCATGCAAAGGTGTTCAGCATCATTTGTTACCAGAGAAACTCAAATTGCAGCTATGGGAAGAGCCTCCTTCACACCCACTGAAGTGGCTAACATTAAAAACGAGTCATCACTAAATGTCAAAGCATCGTGAAGCAATGGGGGCTGTCATGCTCTGCTGGTGGGAGTGTAAATGTTACCAGTACTTGGGAAAACTCCGGCAGCTTCTTATGAAATTAACCATATGACCCAGCGTCCTACCTCAGAGATAGCTCAAGCTACCACGAGACAGTAAAGAGTATGCCATCATCCCAGAGGGTAGATGCAGCCCTAATATGTTTGTGACATTCTTAACAAGGTGCTGGGTGATAGAGGCTTGCCATGAGACCCTGGAGGACTGAGGTGTTTCTGAAGAAGCCGGCCTCACCTTTGACGCAGCCACTGCAGACGTCAAAGCGACGTTCCTGCTGAATGGCTGAATTGGAAGGGATAAATGAACCGGAGGTTTGACGTCGATGGGCTGAAATCTACAGTTCAGAGAAAGCATGTAGACAGGAAGGGATGGTGTGCTCCTGCAATACAGCGCTCAGAGACAGAAACAGAAGGAGCCTGAGTTTGAGGCTAGTGTCGGCTACATTAGCAAGACCATGTTCAAGAAAATAAAAAGGGGATGAAGAAAGGAAGGAGGAGAGAGAGTGCATGCGCAAATGAATGACCCACACAACGTGAGATTCTATTGGTGTGAGCAATTTGAATGACCCACGCAGGTTGTGGAGGCCTTCCTAGGGAACACTAGCTTTGAACTGATTCGAAGATCAGTGAGTCAGACTGGCAGGATGGTGACTTCGATCAGGAGGGGCACATAAAGCAGAGAGGCATTGATTCAGCTCATGAGGGCACTCTGTGTGGACAGGTGCGGCATAGAAAGCACAGCTGACAGTTGTCAGTCAACATAGGACAAGGAAGTCTCAATG
The DNA here is from genome assembly GCA_036184795.1 of Tokudaia tokunoshimensis. Lineage (NCBI taxonomy): Eukaryota > Metazoa > Chordata > Mammalia > Rodentia > Muridae > Tokudaia > Tokudaia tokunoshimensis. The sequence continues at coordinate 14,242,619 of BTHU01000020.1, read as the reverse complement.
AAGCCGCCTAGTGCCAACTAACAACCACGCCAGGCGTGTGCTAGGCCATTGTGCCACACCAGGCTTTCTAATCTGTGGGGAGAGGGGTTGGGGTGAGGAGAATGAATGCCTTTAACTAAACACAAGCTTTGATGGAGGAGCTTAGGGTAAGGGGATTAGGAGAGAGGAAAGTCAGAGAGCATGACTAACTCCAGACTAGGTGGGCTAATCATTTTAACCCTGAAAAATAAAAAAATAAATAAATCACTCAAATCCAAACTGAACCTAAAATTGTCATTTTTCTAAAGAAAGAGGAGCATTTCCAGGCAGAACCTGCTTGGGGAACACGTGAAATGAGCTCAGTCAGTCTCAGAAAGACAGACACTGCACAGGGCCACTCACTCAAGTGTCTGAAGAAGTCGAACACTGGAGAGGGATAGCAGACAGACTTGTGGTAGTTAGGAGGATGGCCCCTGGTGGGGCACAGTGGGGCACTGTGGGCAACAATATGGCACTTAGCATTTCAAGACAGCTAGGAGAAAGGCTTCTGTGTGCTCTCACCCCAGAGCCACATGCTTGAGATGATAGCACGCCACAGCCCTACCTCAGCCAGCGCTGCACAAAGACACGGGCATCGGAGTGGCACACCAGAGCCAGCCAGTGTGTGCAATTGTTAAGTGCCAGTTAAAAACAACATTTTGGGCTGGAGCGATGGCTTAGTGGTTCAAAGCACTTGCTGCTCTTATAGAGAAATCACCGTTTGGTTCCCAGCGCTCCCTGGCAGCTCCCAATTGCCCCTAACCCCAATTCTAGGGAATCCAAGACCTCTTCTGACCTCTGCAGGTACTAGGCTCAAACGGGGTACACAGATACATAAAATTAATAAAACTTTAAAAACAATCCAACAATGGTAAAAATGCAATAAGCCAATTCCATCGGGAAATGATTTTCCAATGTTCATGACTTGGAGCCACGGTTTAGCATGACTCTCACTTGGACCGCTTGTTGGAACATAGGTGTGTTTCCTGGGCCTCCCCCAGTTCCTCATAATGCAAATTCTCAGGCCTCTTGTGCTCCTGCATTTGAGGAGCCCCCAGGAAATCGATTGCCAGTCCAGAACCAGAGGTTCGCACCCCTATCTCAGGCTACGTTTTACTCTTTGTTCACCTACAATTACCCTGGACATCAAGCTTCTTTCCAGACATGAAGTACACAGTTTTTATTGTTGCTCCTCGGTCTCAGACCTCAAATGACAATGGGACACTGCCAAGCACCAATTAGCCGAGGCTAGCTCCTAGCCTTCCCGGTTCTGGTGCACACAGAATGCTCCCCGTATTTTGGTGTCTTTCAGTGGTTCATTTTCAGCCCTGGACCCATGCACAGATGGCTAATGCAGTAACAGGGCACCTGCTGTCAAGAGTAAGGGGTCAGCTCCCTGATCAGTCCTTGGGCTGACCACTTACTTCACCCTCTCTGGGAGCTAACTGTACGTTTAATGGAGCTAAATGTACGTTTATATACCTCTGGAGAGTTGGTCTTGGGAAGTGTTGGGAACAGAATGTAGCTTCCTTTTGACTTTTTTTTAATTGTTTAAACCTGAGGCTGTGTATAAATCTAAACACCAACATACTACACATTTTTGCATTTATTTCTCTGAAGATGGCACACATTTTTCAACTACATCAATCCAAGAGCCAATTATGCATCATTAACACATCCAACTGAGGATTTAAAAACCTGTAGCCGTGCCCACTTTTAGAAGCACACTAACGTGTGACTAGCCAGGTACATAGACTTGGGTTTTTACTGAAATGTCTTTAAAGGTTTCTACGTGTGGCTAAGAATATTGACTGCTCTTCCAGAGGACTGAGGTTTGATTCCCAGCATGACATGTTACCTACAAATACCTGTAACTCCGTTTCCAGGAGGATCTGGCGCCGTCTTCTGGCCTCAATGGGCACTGCAAGCATGTGATGCACAGACATACGTTCAGACAAAGCATCCACACACATAAAATAATAAAATAAACTTTTTTTTCTAAGTTTTTTAATTTACATTCCAAATGATTTCCCGTTTCCTCCCTCCCCGAAAGTCCCATAAGCCCCCTTCCCTCCCTCTTTTCCCCATTCAACCCCCTCTCGCTTCTCTGTCCTGGCATTCCCCTACATCCAGTCTTTCCAGGACCAGGGGTCTCTCCTTCCATCTTCTTGGAAATCTATGGATATGCAAATTGTGTCTAGGGTATTCCGAGATTCTGGGTTAATATCCCCTTATCAGTGACTGCATACTATGTGTGTTCTTTTGTGATTGGGTTACCTCACTAAGGATGATATTTTCCAGTTCTGACCATTTGCCTAGGAATTTCGTGAATTCATTGTTTTTAATTGCAGAGTAGTATTCCATTGTGTAAATATACCACATCTTCTGAATCCATTCCTCCGTTGAGGGACATCTGGGTTCTTTCCAGCTTCTGGCTATTATAAATAAGGCTGCTATGAACATAGTGGAGCATGTGTCCTTATTGCATGCAGGGGAAGCCTCTGGGTATATGCCCAGGAGTGGTATAGCCGGATCCTCCGGGAGTGTCATGCCCAGTTTTCTGAGGAACCGCCAGACTGCTTTCCAGAGTGGTTGTACCAGCTTGCAATTCCACCAGCAGTGGAGGAGTGTTCCTCTTTCTCCACATCCTCGCCAACAACTGCTGTCTCCTGTGTTTTTGATCTTAGCCATTCTGACTGGTGTGAGATGGAATCTCAAGGTTGTTTTGATTTGCGTTTCCCTAATGACTAAGGATGATGAACATCTCTTTAGGTGCTTCTCAGCCATTCGATATTCTTCAGGTGAGAACTCTTTGTTTAGCTCTGTACCCCATTTTTTAATAGGGTTACTTGGCTCTCTGGCGTCTAACTTCTTGAGCAATCCAATGCCTCCTATCAGATCACTATGGAATAAGGGTGGTCTTCAATGGCAACAAAAACAACAGAAAGCCCACATACACATGGAGGCTAAACACTGCTCTACTCAATGATAACTTGGTCAAGGAGGAAATAAAGAAAGAAATCAAAGACTTTTTCAAATTTAATGAAAATGAAGGCACAACATACCCTAATTTATGGGACACAATGAAAGCAGTGCTAAGAGGAAAATTCATAGCCCTGAGTGCCGCCAAAGAGAAATGGGAGACAGCATACACTAGCAGCTTAATGGCACACCTGAAAGCCCTGGAACAGAAAGAAGCAAATACACCAAGAGGAGTAGAAGGCAGGAAATCATCAAACTCAGGGCTGAAATCAATCAAGTAGAAACAAATGAAACCATACAAAGAATCAACAAAACTAGGAGTTGGTTCTTTGAGAAAATCAACAGGATAGATAAGCCCTTAGCCAGACTAGCCAGAGGGCACAGAGACAGTATCCAAATTAACAAAATCAGAAACAAAAAGGGAGATATAACAACAGAAACTGAGGAAATTCAAAAAATCATCAGATCCTACTACAAAAGCCTATATTCAACACAACTAGAAAATCTGGAGGAAATGGACAATTTCTTAGACAGATGCCAAATAACAAAACTAAATCAGGATCAAATAGACCATCTAAACCATCCTATAACCCCTGAAGAAATAGAAGTGGTCATTGGAAGTCTTTCAACCAAAAAAAGCACAGGTCCAGACAGTTTTAGTGCAGAATTCTATCAGATCTTCAAAGAAGACCTAACACCAATACTTTTCAAACTATTCCACAAAATCGAAACAGAAGGAACACTACCCAACTCGTTCTATAAAGCCACAATTATGCTAATACCAAAATCACACAAAGATCCGACAAAGAAAGAGAATCTCAGGCCAATCTCTCTTATGAATATTGATGCAAAAATACTCAACAAAATTCTTGCCAACCGAATCCAAGAACACATCAAAAACGATCATTTACCATGATCAAGTAGGCTTCATCCCAGGGATGCAGGGATGGTTCAATATAAAAGGAAGTCCATCAATATAATCCACTACATAAACAATCTCAAAGAAAAAAACCACATGGTCATTTCATTAGATGCTGAGAAAGTATTTGACAAAATTCAGCATCCTTTCATGTTAAAGGTCTTGGAAAGATCAGGAATTCGAGGCCCATATCTAAACATAGTAAAAGCAATTTACAGCAAACCGGTAGCCAACATCAATCTAAATGGAGAGAAACTTGAAGCAATCCCACTAAAATCAGGGACTAGACAAGGCTGCCCTCTCTCTCCATATCTTTTCAATATAGTACTTGAAGTTCTAAAATAAACTTAAAACACTTTTAAAACCTAAAGTATATTACCAATGGCATGACCATTATATTCCAATGCCCCTTAAAATCCTCCCAGAAGTTTCCTGACTGCACCTTTCTTTGTAGCTGTAACTTTTTTCTACTACCTCCAACTTCTTTGGGCCTATGCTTCAGCTACAAACAGCCCCTGCCCAGCTCTCCTGTTCTGATAGCCTGCCAATCATCCAGGATCCTTCTCAGAAAGCTCACAGGAGCAGTGCCAATGGTCAGTCAATGACTTCTTGCTACAAAGAAGGTTTCCAGGGCTCCAGGTCCCCTACCTTAAGTCCCCTCCTGCAGTGGAGATTGCCCAGACTGCCTTCATTAGAGTCCTGACTTCTGTCTTCACCTGACCACACACTCTTTTACGCTGGTCTGAGAGGTGGCTGGAGCCCTGGTCTGATCTAATGAAGGGCTGTCTTTTGAAAAAAACCTCACATGTAAAGATACACATACAAGCATTATACACTGGGTTTAGGGGGCAGGGTGCTCAGAAATCTTTGATGTCCCAGGGCAGGCCTGGGGTTCTTTAAGGATGAACATCTGGCACAAGGGTCACGTACTCTGTTCGTCTTTTCTTTCTCCTTCCTGTTCTCACCCAGCACACGGATGGGATGAGGTAGTAAAGGGAAAGACCCCCATGATATCAGGTGTAAGTGACTGTGTCACTAGCAGGCAGGCTGTGGCAGTATGTCTCTGTGGCCTCATGGTGACAGAAGACCCCTGTATTAAGTACCCATTTAGCACCAGGTCCTGGACCACGAGCCGTGGACGCAGCAGCTTCTGTGATCTTCATGATGTTTCCACTGGGTCGTGGCTAATAGCACCCCCATTTTCAGACAGGAGGATCAATCATGAGAGTTTAATCACTGTTTTAGAGCCCCACCATCAGTGAACAGCAAGGGACATGAATTTTGACTAATGTAAAGTGGTGAGATAATGGGATGCCCTGGATGTCAATCATAGATGAGAAATTTATTCACTGGAGGAAATATTGAGAGTGATACCAGGACTGGAAGATTGCAGAAACGGTGCCTATGATTGAGAACAGCCAGGTAGACACATCCGAATCCTGGTGTGTGTGTGTGGTGTGTGTGTGTGTGTGTGTGTGTGTGTGTGTGTGTGTGTGTATACCTGTGTGGTGTGTATGTGTGTGTGTGTGTACCTGTGTGGTGTGTGTGTGTGTGTGTGTGTACCTGTGTGGTGTGTATGTGTGTGTGTGTACCTGTGTGGTGTGTATGTGTGTGTGTGTGTGTGTGTACCTGTGTGGTGTGTGTGTGTGTGTGTGTGTGTGTACCTGTGGTGTGTGTGTGTGTGTACCTGTGTGATGTGTGTGTATGTGTGTGTACCTGTGTGATGTGTGTGGGTGTGGGTGTGTACCTGTGTGGTGTGTGTGTGTGTGTGTGTGTGTACCTGTGTGTGTGTGTGTGTGTGTACCTGTGTGGTGTGTGTGTACCTGTGGTGTGTGTGTGTGTACCAATGTGTCTGCATGTGGGTGGACAAGGTTATCAAGGAATGTTCCCCAAGCCTCTTCCCTTTGCATCAGGACAAGGAAATAGAAAGAAATCACCCAAAATACCCTCAATCTGGCTTGGGCATGAGACACACATGACCAGACCCAGATACACTCAAGCATAGACATACACATGTACAGATGCATGCATGTATGCATGCACATAACCATGTACACAGACATACCTGTCTGTGTATGTGTGTATGTGTGTGTATAGTCATCAATGAATGTTCCACAGTCTCTTTCCTTTACACGCACACACACACACACACGCACACACGCACATGTACACATGCACATATAAATTCATGTGGATACACATGCACACAGACATGTACATTCACATATGCACACATGCACACAGACATCTACATACACTTGTATGTGCTTCTAGACCCTCAGTCAGGCTAGTACAGGGACTGCTGCATGGAGAGAAGATGGGGCAGGGGAAGGCTGGGAAACTAAGCTGAGATGATGCTAAGGCGAGCTTTGCAAAAGAGAAAGACACAGACAATGAAAGAGATGTGGGTGATCTTCCAGGCAAGAGTGACAGCCACTAAGGCAGAGGGAACCTTTGTCTCTCTACTCCTTCAGATGGTTTGGAAGCACCTTCCCTGCAAAATCTGCTACTCTGGTATGTGGGGGTGGGGTAGGGGTAGGTGCCCCACCCTTAAGCTCCTGGGTGTCTGCTGAGGACACAGGACATCAGCTAAAGGTTTAGAGAGCACGGAGCCCCTGGACAGAGGCTGAGACCCAGGCTACGCACCAAGGCTCCAGTTGTGAGGCCCATTGTCCCCTGGGTTCGGATCCAAGCCATGACTGAGTGTCTACTGAGTGTGTTACATCAGCGGTCAGCCTTATCTGTAAGACCCCGATGGCTGCCACTGGGTCTGCCTTTGCAGAGGGGCCCGAAAGCATGCGATGGTCCTACAGAGTGTTTCATGGAGAGCTGGCAAAGGTGATGCTTAAACTAAATGGTGGTGGCTGGGTCTACCCTTGCCACTCCTTTGCGACTGTCCTGAAGTCACTGGCATGTCACCCTGCCTGTGCTGCCGTCTCCCCCTCTGCCAACTCGCTGGACAATTCATTCCATAGAGGAAAAGAAGTGGTTTTGATTCAGTAAGGACAGGAAGACCGTCCCTCTGCTCCCCTGACTGGTGTCCAGGGAGAGTCACGCATTCTTTAGAAGAGAGACAATGTGCAAATAAATCGTGCCATTCAGAGAACTGGGCACCTGATGGTGACAACTCAGAGACTCTAACAGGTGAAACTGAACACTTAGAACAGAACATTTCCTTTGATTCCTTTCAGACAGAGACAGCCACTCCTCGACTGGGCCCTTAATTGGTCACACTTAGAAGCCTGCTGTTTTACACTTGACCCAGAGTTGATAAACAGCCCGAGTCCTCACTGTCTCAAGGCACATGTTCAGGAGGAGGTTTGATGGGTGCCCACAAGTATTCGCTGGGACGTTAGAGGAAATTACCCATCCATCAACCTCTGGATTGCTAGGAGATGTGTGTCAGGCCTGGTGTGCTATGCTAGCCTAACATAAACAAATAATAATTTGCACTTTCTCCAAAGACCCCCGCCCCCGCTGCTTCCATCTCCTCTTCCAAGTCAACCGCCCTCTGTCTTGCTCAGCGCCATGCTGTAGACTTAGTCTCCTCTCTGACACCTCTCTTGCTTCCTCCTCATCTTCAGTCGAGAACTGAGGGTTCTGAAGTCTCTCTGCACCCCACTCCCACTGCTCTGGACCTCACTGCGCACTAATGAGACATCTGCTGTTGTCTCCCAACCATTGCCATGCCAGTCTTCTTATTCCTTTCCTAGCTATTCTCCATGTGGCTTCAGAAGAAAGCCTTCTAAAATGCAAATCCAGACCCACTTTGCTCCTGCTTAGTCCTTCCAAAGGCTCCTTGTTAACTTCAGGATAAAGCACTCAGAGATCTTCTGGATCCCAAGGCTGCCCGCCTGCCTCCTTCCTCCCACCTTCTGCCTCTCTCAACTTCTTCCTTTCTCTCTCCCTCCTCTCTTCTATCTCCTGGCTCTGGCTTTGCTGCCTAGCACCTGGTCTTTATTTAGTAAGACCAAAGGGGCTAAGGTGTTAACCAACTCCCTCCTACCCAGCCACACAGGAGTGTGGTTTCCATTCCAACACATCCTCCAGTCCTGATAAAATGGGAAAACTGTGCCTGCACCTCCTTTTATGCTCAGTTACTTGCATGATGTCTTCTCGGATACCCCTGAGGAAGTTTCTCCTGAAATAGTGTAGGTAGATGTCAATGGCCGAATGCATCTCACTGGATTACAATGGCCAGCGTTGTTGTCTATTCTCTATTGCCAACTGGGAGCAATTTGATGTCAGTGTCTTTACAAGAAAGCTAAGTGCCAAGCACAGGAAATTTGTTAGCTGCTTTCTCCTGTCACAACTCTTGATTGAAAGGATGCGATAAAGAAGGGGTTTATTTGGCTCATGGTTTCAGAAAGCTTGATTCCATAATGGTGGGGAAGGCAGAGCAAAGAGGCCACACGTCAGTGCGGGGCAGGATCCCATTGGCCAAGTTCTCCATATAGAGGCAAGACCAAGAACCAGACAGAGCTGGACTAGATCCAGAGGTCTGCTCCCAGTGACCCACTTCGGCTGGCTATGCCCCACCGTTTGCCAGATCTGCAGCTTCCCAGAATAGTGCCAGGGCGGAGAAACTTCAAAACTCTAGCCTGTGGGACATTTCGGATTCAAACCTTAACAGCAGATGCCATGTGGACAGCTTCGCTTTTCCAACCTGCCTGGATGAGGTAAGCACCTTTTTTGTTCCCGTTTTTTATAGAGAAGGAAATCAACTCTCAACTTATGCAATAGGTCCCAGGTCACACGAGATCACAAAGAGGCTTGACCTCAGATCTAATCGACTTGCTGTATAAGGTCCTCAAGAATCACTTTCTGTACTGAGAGTCAACCAAATTCTTATCTTTTGAATTGCCACCAGTTCCAATCCAGAAGATAGATGCTGTCTACACTTTATTTGCTTTCTGCTGCTGTAACAGAACGCCCAGGATTGGTTTATTTATGATGAAGTCATTTATTTCTCACAGTTCTGAAAGCAAAGGGGGTTCTTAGATGGAGAGTCTGATGTGTTGTAGACTCTATTTCTCAAACCCATTATGAAGAGCAAAGAGCCAAATAACAGACAGACAGACAGACAGACAGACAGACAGACAGACAGACAGACAGAGACAGAGAGCACATTGAGCTGGACAACATATGGAATCCATTGTGTGGAAATGGACCCAACTCTCAAGCTAACCGTACAAATGAGCTCTCAAACTGTTCACCAAGGCTCTGACCCCTGTGGCAACTGGGAATTCAATGTCCAGCACAGCGACTTCAGAGGCAGGCACACTGACTGAGACCACAGCAGAATAAAGCTTAAGGGAGCCCATGAAAGTGTTCGGGAAAGTGCTTGCTGTCTTAAGGGATTGGCCTGGGTGGCCCTTTAAAGCAGAGCTCCCTGGAAACCAATGTCATAGGGAGAGTGACATTAGACAGCCTGAACTCCATACCAGCTCAGATGATCTCCTTCCTCAAACACAGTTTCAGGTGCTAGCAGCTGGTGGCACACCAAGAGATCACAGCTGCTACAAAACAGCAGGAGGCAAGCTTCTCTTCACTGATGGTGGGTGATGTCTGCTCTGAAATGCTGGTCACTGGAAACTAGCCTCCCCCGTGACTCACTGCCACATGTGCTAAGGCCGGGGACCATGTTCCAATCAGGATCATGTCCCTTCTACCATGCTGCTGCTTACAGTGGTCTACAGTGATGTTTGGGTGGTTAGGACTACCAAGGCAGCACCTTCTGGTCTGCATGCTATAATCCCATACTGCATGAACGTTAGTAAGTACTGGGCTATGAAGCCTACCACTACTAGGCAGCTAGGACCTAGTCTCAGATCTAGTCCCCATAATCAAAAATATCATTCTGAGTCCATTGAGGATGTTTAGGATGGCCCCAAGACTTCCAAGAAGTAGAAGCAACCAGGAGATCAAACCTGCAGGAAATTCCAGCATCCTTGAACACTGTTATTATCAACCATACTCTACACACACACACACACACACACACACACACACACACACACACACCCCTCCTAGCCCTTTCCCCTTTTTAGCACCGAAAGAGTTAATTGAAACTGCTTCCATGATGAATGGCTCTAATACTGTCTACGTAATGGGTTTCCTATTTAAATTTTGTGAGGATTTAATCAGTTGGGCGCAGCTGTGCAAGATGCACCATAAACTATGTTGAAAAATATGTAGACATATACATTTATCTGCTACAAATTAAGCTCACTTAGAGGTGGTCTTAATGGCCCATGTAGCCATCATTACAAGCATAAATTCTAAACTGTCTGTTTCCAGTGAATTTGCTTTGAGAAAAAAAAATTAATGCTCACCCTTAGTGGAGCATGGTAATAAATGAAAGAACCCTTAATTTGCAAAGCACTAATAGCTCGGGCATTTTTCATTAGGCACCCTATACTGGATCATCAGTGGCAGGTGCTTTTGTGGGGATTCCAGCGGCCAGTTCCAGGGGATGATTCTTGGTTTCCTGGAGCCTCTGTGCTTCACCAGATCTCCTCAGGGGAAGGCTGAAACCCCTTTCCAACGCTTGGAGGTACACCGGCCTGTCTGTGGGTTTCAGCCACACGTTTTTATCCTGACACCCACTGAGCTGTGCACGACCGTCGTGGCAAACTCACTGGGTGTGTGGACACTGTTGTAACAAAACCTCCTGCTGTTCAGAGGAGCTCACAGCTTCTGAACACTCCCACTTTCTTTTAGGTCCTGGAACCAGAATAGAAAAGGATGCTGGGTTTGAGCTCCGGCCTGCTGCCCTGTCACATACCTTTCTCAGGGGAACAAGGAGCCCACGGCTTGCAGATATGCTGGTGTGTACTTTCTCCATCTCAGGGAATTGTAACATGACAACTTTAAGAGACAGGTTCAGTGGTGGGGTGGGGCTGGAGCCAAGAAGAGGCAAGTAGACACATTGGATGCAAAATGAAAGGGTATACTCATTCTTGGGGTCGTGCAAGTGTCAACTCCATATCTACATGACTTCAACAGTGGGAGTCTCCTTAAACTCCCATCCTGCCTCTCATGGTACATCTTAGAATATCCAGAATAAGGACCTTCAGACACATAAATATTAGGTTTTGTTCCCATGGGTGTATAGTGCCAAAGAGAAAAGAATCCAACTCAGATCTAACTTCAAAAGGCTTTACCTTCCCGTTATCCCTGATGGAGTCAGTTTGAGTAAAAAAGCTTGACCTCATTCAGGCCCAATTGATCATGTGCTCTAAATTGAACTATGAAAGAACTTGTAGATACTCATCCTCTTATCAGCACCTTTTACTTTCAAGAATATCATCAACTCATTTCCTAAATCTGTGGCTTGTATACTCCACCCGATGTTGACCACTTTATTCAGTGGCTAAAACAGCGCCCGGTGTTCAGTAAATTTTTGTTGATGAACGTATCTTTGTCAATAGACATTGAGACAAGAAGGCGTGTGAGCATGCCTGGCTTTCCACTTCTGTTCCCAAGCACCCAGGAATGGGTTACATCTGATCACAGGGCCTGGCACATTCCCGTGTCTCTGGACACCATAAGTTTGCACAACTTGGCCATCCCAAGAGTAGGAAAAGAAGCTGGAAAAACAGCCAGACAAATCTTAAAATCAGAAATGCTGAGACAGTACTAGAAAGAGTCTAGTGGCAAGAGATGGGTTGTTCTGAAAGGTGGTAGAAAGATTAAAAGATGGGAAATCAGAACCCTTCATAGAAAACCAACAAAAAGAAAAACAATCTTTCAATTCTAACCTGTTATAAAGACACTGGAGGTAACCAGACTCCTTAGAGTGTCTCATGAAGCACACAGCATCTCATGTTCAGGTCTTAAAACAAGCTTCCAAAGCACTTTCTCTCTGTGTTGGACTGGCATAGTCTCCCCATTCAAGGCATGCCCCACTACCCACCCTTCCTCCTGGCTAGGCAACCTCCCCTGATGTGCTACCCTACGGGTTCCCCAGTGTGCCCCCAGGGCCATTCTCAGAGCATCCTGCCCGAAGGATTCTGCCCTCAACCTCTCCCTTCTGCCCTCGGGGGTGTAGGCAGCAATACTTCATTGGTTGCTAACTCTTCTCCCAGCTCGACTGTCAGGATCAAGATGCTGGCAGCCACGAATCATTAGTGTCTACCCGAGGGCATCTCAAATCCTGTGGTCTCTATCCCAGGGAAGCTTGTATCAGCGCAGACTCTGCCCAATAAGTCTAAGTATTTGGTTTTTGTACCAAGTTTCCAGGTCAGGTCTATGCTGCTGGTCTTGTGGCTTTAATCAGTGAGAGTTTGTTACTGTGTGAGGCAGGAGCATGGATCAGCCTAGCTCTTACTTAATGAAGTGAGCAAGCAATTAACAGACTTACCCTAAATTAGCAGCATTTTGCTAGATGCACTATGTATATGCTAAGTTACACCTCTTAAACGGAAGGTTGCCATTTAAAACATCTCATTTAAAGTATCCCTAATACACGGTGAGGATAGGCTACACTGAGCATGGGGACAACATTGCCACAACATCCCCCAGATCAACTCCCTTGGTTCCATCTGCTGACTCTGCCCTGAACAACCTGGGGGCCTTGGGACTGTGATTCTGATGCCCCATCTTTAACAGGGAGATGATTTTAATACTCAACCCTGGGGTGTAGGAAGAGCTGAAAGAGAGCTGTTCTTGAAAAATGTTGGACACTGGAACATGGTAAGCTGTTTTTGTCTCTCTGTGTCTCTGTCTATTTCTCTCTCTCTCTCTCTCTCTCTCTCTCTCTCTCTCTCTGTCTTTGCTTTCTCCCTCTTTTTTCTTTGTGTGTGTGTGGTATATGTGTGGTATATGCCTGTCAGTATATGGGCTTGGAGTACCAGGCATACTCGTGTGGAGAACAGAGAAAGACATTGAATGCCTTCCTCTATTGCTCCCTGCCTTGAGACACAGTCTTTCACGGAACAGGAAGCTTTTGGCTTGCCAGCTAGATCTTGGGATCCACCTGCCTCACTCTCCAGCCCTGGGGTTACAGGGCCTTACAGCCGTACCTAGCTTTCTACATAGATATTGGAGATCCAAACTCAGGTCCCCACACTTGCAGATCAAATGCTCTTACCCACTAGGCTATCTGTCCTGCTCATCAGCTGTTCTTAATAGTAAGTCCATGCTTCACATACAGTGTATGTTAGTACAGTGCTGGTATATACCAGCACTAAGAAAGCAGAGGCAGGAGGGTCCTGCATTCAAGGATGGCCAGGATCACATAGCCAGACTTTATCTCTGGGAAAAAAAAAGATAGAGCTATGCCTCACCTGGCCTCAACTTGAAGCAGTAAAAATAGTTTTAGGGCATCTGCTCAGAGCCACATCAGAGACATGGGTGACTAAAAGAGAGCTGCCACCCAGGCTTTGTGGACAATGCCTGCCTATAATAAAGTAATTTAATCAAGAGTCCTGCTCACTTGTAGACATACAAGGATGTAAACTTGAGTTGCAAACCTCTCCAAGCCCTGATGCCATGGTCCCCAGGCACTGTGTAGGCTCAGGGGCAGTCCCTGGAACTCCATGACTCTGCCTCTCATCACAGCACTCTCCCACCCCACAGGTTCTGTCCCCTCCCTCTACCCCCCCCATCTCACCCCCTGTGTTCAACAAAGCAGCAGATTATGTAGTTGAATGTCCCCAGTGGACTACAAAGTGGAGCTGGTGCATTCTTGCCAGAGACAGGCTGAAGTCGCACGGAACTAGATGCTCCCAGGTCACTCTTGGATAAAATGCAGCATCTTGCTTGACCTCGGGTAAATTTTCCTCCCTATCCCTCCAGGAGAGGCCCTGACACTCCACAGCTCCAGTCTTCCTCTGGTCACGTGGCCCCATTCAACCTCCTGTTCCCACCCCTGGGGTCCCTGTGCTTCCCTGCCTGGATTCCCCTTACCCCCGTGCCTGGATGGGTATCTGAATTCTGTCTTTCCAGAGAGAGGCTGGTGCCTGGATCCAAGGGTGGAGCTCCTGCGCTCCTAATTCATAGTTCATTCATTAAGTTTCTACTTCTATGTTTCCAATCTCCCTTTCTCAGCCTCTTGGGTGCAGAGACAACAGGCCTGTGCGATAGTAACTGGCCTGCAGTATACTTTTGGAGGAACTGTATTTGCTGTATTTCCCTTCCTCCCCTCCTGAGTGGTTTTAGCATTAAACTTAGTTTTCTAGACAGGCAAACAAGCAAATAAACAAACCAGAGATTTTCAGTACCTCTTTACGGTCATCCAGGAAGTAGGTCCACGAGCCTATGCGTTTTGGATGCACTGTCATACATATGTCCAAAATACAGTGCTAAATGAAAGGATGATTCCATGGAAGTCCATCCAACTCATCTAATTCAACCTCACCTATATCACTGGGTTCTTTGCAGAGGATTTGGGGGCCCATACCCTTTAGGGAGTTCCTGGTGGCTTGGGAATAGCAGCTTTGCAGCAAATAAAGTCCCCAACCTCCTTGCTTTTCTACCATATGCCAAATTAACTCATCAGCTGTCCTGGGGATTCTAGATTCTCACGCAAGGTGGAGTTGTACAGGACAGAATGAACTAAGGGGTCTTAGTGATCACTTTGGAAAAGCCAAGACAGGTAAGACAGATCCCTAAGATGGAAGAGAAAAGTTGTCTGGACCCCCAGACTGGCTATGGGGCACCCACCACACCGCAGAGATCATTTGAGATTCTTTTAACAGGTGCACATCTTTCCTTCAGTAGCTTCTCACACACACTGGAGGACACAGTCAGGAGCAGGAAGGCAGAGTTTGTCTGCAGTGATGTAGCCAGGCAGTGCTGAGCCAGTCTTCAGTCCAAAACAGTACCCAGAAATCCTCCTAATGTCACTAATTACAAAAGGGCTGCAAGCCACGGAGGACAACAGAAGCTCAAATGCAGCATCTTTGCTCCAGAAGCCCTGCAGACTTTGGTCAGCTTTGAAGTTTATCACGCAGTGAGCACCCAGTAGGAAGCACTGCTGATATCCTAGCAATAGACTAAACACCTTGATACTTTACCTCGGGATAAACTCACTTTAAAATTTAAATATAATTATTTAAAGTAATGAAAAATACAATCATTTAGAAAATACCCATTAAAAAACTCTAAGTGGAAAATAAGTATTATATCAGGTGGAATATTAACTATAAACACAATGAGAACAAAAGAATGTAATTAAATTCAAAGCAGATATTGTTGCCCAGCCTCAACCGGAAGTTCACTCTGTATTTCTTAGGCAGGGGGATAAATACCATTACCAAGGAATGAGTACAGCAGGTCAGGACCATTTCCTCACACTGTGGCCGTTTGTCATGCTGTGTGATGCCACAGGCCACCTCGAGCCATCCATGGAACATGAATCGTGGTCTAGGAGACACAGGGCAGAGTTTTGAGCAATCCTAGCTCCCCTCACTGAACTGAAAGATCTCTTCTCTGGGCCTTGGTTTCTCTGCTTGAAAAAATACAAGGTTAGATGAGAATGTAGTGAATGGGGACATTTCAGAAGCCCTGACTCAATTCAGCAAACCACTGCCCATGGAAACAGTGCCTGTGTGAACATGCACCTTGTGTGGGCATGCACCTTGTGTGAACACGCACTTTGTATGGGCATGCACCTTGTGTGAACATGCACTTTGTATGGGCATGCACCTTGTGTGAACATGCACTTTGTGTGGGCATGCACCTGTGTGGGCACGCACCTTGTGTGAACATGCACCTTGTGAGAGCACCTCAAATAGACACCTGTTCCACAAAGGGCTCAGTCCTGGACTTAAGTCAAATTTCAGGACTTTCTGAAGAAAATACCCCCCATTGGCAGGGGACATTCAGACAGTGAGAGGACTGGGGCTGAGGCTGAGGACTCAGCAAATAAAAGTCCATTCAATTCTAGAAAACCAGCCTCAGTGGGCAATTGGATAGCTCACTTTGGTTAGACTATTTTGTAACCAGTGAGATTATCTGCAACGCTAAAATTCACAGCTCCCAGTTTTCAAATAAAGAAGTCCCCAGGAGGGTATTGATGGCATCATTGTTGTGGGAAAGAAAGAAAGAGTGGCCTGGAGATCCCATTGTGTACTGAATAAAAGGGCTGGGGAAACAGGTCTATTTTTGTATTAGCTGGCTGCAGACCGTTGCACCCCCAGATAGACTCATTCTTAGGCCACATCAACTCCCCTCCAGGAAGTCAGGATGTTCTTCTAGCAAACAAACACAGGCCTGGACACCCTCTGTCCAAGGGCTAGATTTAGGGGAACAAAGAAATGCAGGTGCCCTGAGCTCATTCTCCATACACCTGAGCCCACTGTGGATGGCCCCCACCCTCAGTTTCTCTGCTGCAGTGACAAATGACCCCCCACCATTCTGCTCTGCCCATCAAATCATCTCCAGTCACCACAGGAGACATGGCGAACTAAGGAATAATTCTTGGTGCTGCCCACAATTGCGGAATAGCATGGGAGCCTCAAAACTGGTCATTCTGTTCACCAGGACTAATGATCACTTGTTTGTGTTTTTAAATTCAACCCAGGAGGGTGTGTGTTTGTGGGGTATAGGCTCAAGGGTCGAGACCTTGATAAGGGTTTAAAACAGTGGCCACTTCCTGACAGCTTGTGCATCAGGCACTGTTTATTCTAAGTGTGTGATTGGTATGCTGAAGACCAGTGCCTTTCCCTGCACCAGCCATCGTGGGGCCAACAACAGCTACCGTCTCGTTTTACACTTGTGAAAACCAAAGCACAAAAATGTGAAATGATTTCCCTAGGATGGATGAGTCAGGTAGTGCCAACGCCAGAATCTGAGCCTTGGCTGGCGAGCGAGCCTGAGTCCCTGAACACAGTCTTGGACTGCGGTAGACACCCATCAGAGAGGAGGCAAGCTTGGTGCTGGAAAGACACAGTCCTTGAGTTTGTATCGGTTTTCTCATCTGTGAAACAGGAATAAGAATGTAAAGAATAAAGTAGATAAACCCTGCCTTTTCCAGGAAACTAGGTAAGTACCAAAGATACTTTCCGTTGAAGAAGTCATCATTGATTTTGCACTCCCAAGCCTTGTCCCTTCTTGCAGACTCCACCATAGAAGTCTCATTTCCTCTGTGTGTCTATGTGTACATAGTGAGGAATGAAACCCGTGTCCTTAGATTGCTGGACAAATGCTCTACCACTAGACTATGTCTTCAGCCCTTGTGTTTTTGAGACAAGACTCTGCATGTAGCCCAGGCTGACCTTGAGCTTGTGATTCTGCCTTGGATTTCTGATGACAGAATTACATCTCTAACTTTACCTTGCAGTGGTTTAGATCTTCAATGTGTCTTGAAGGTCCATCCGTTGAAGGTTGGTCAGCTGCCTGTGGTACACTGAAAGGTATTAGAGCCTTTAGGAGAAAGTGAGTCTTACCAGAGAAAGTTAGATCATTAGGGCTGAGCGCTTAAAGATGATATTGGGAAAGTAGTCAATGTTTTATTGCTGCGATGAAACATCGAGACCAAAAGGCAAGCTGGAGAGGAAAGGGTTTATTTGGCTTACACTTTCAGCAGATCAGAGTCCATCATTGGAGGAAGTCAGGACAGGAACTCAAGTAGGACCAGAACCTGGAGGCAGGAGCTGATGCAGAGGCCATGGAGGGGTGCTGCTTACTGGCTTGCTTGCCCTGGCTTGCTCAGCCCACCTTCTTTAAAACCCGGGACCGTCAGTCCAGGAACGGGACCGCCCTCAGTGGTTCACTAATTGAGAAAATGCCTTACAGCTGGATCTCATGGAGGCACTTCCTCAACTGACGCTCCTTTCTCTGTGATAACTCCAGCTCGTGTCAAGTTGACACACAAAATCAGGCAGTACAGGAACCTGATCCCTTCTTCCCTTTCTCTGCCTCCTCACTGCTGAGAGGTAAACAGTTCTACTCCACCATGGACTTCCTGAGAGGATTCCCTGCCTCACCACAGGACCAAAGCAATGGGGCAAAGAAAGCACAATCTAAAGTCTCTGCAGCCGTCACCCGGCATAAACCTCCTTAGAGCTGATTGTCTGAGGCATTTTGTCACAGCGGTGGGAAAGCTGAGTGGCCTGAGTAGCAGTTCTGGAAGCATCCAGGGGCTTCCTTTGCTCAGTCTGTGGATGTGGCTAGAAAGAACAAAGAAGGAAGAACCGGGCAACCTCACCAGCAGATGAATGAAGCCTGGACTCCCACATTGTGCGTGTCTGGCCTGTGCCTGGGTTTCCTGTTCCCACCAGACCGTTCTTATCACGCCTCTTCACTCTGAGTCTCTGGGACCCACATCATCCTCTAACATGGCTCCCCGGCAGGTCTGGAAGAGGGTAACTTGGTCCATAACTCGGCTGCGTTTCCTGGCGGCTGCTTGCATCAGAATCAGCACCTCCACTCTCTGCACCGCAGCAGGTCAGTGCCAAGGTTGCTTTTCTTCCTCTTGGAGATTCCAGAGCTTAGGTTACTGAATCTAAATCAGCCAAATCTGATGGGTCACTCCTCCCTCTCAGGCCCTGTCCTTTTCCAGACCCAATAGTCACCCCCCCCCCACTCATGACCACATTCAAGACAAAAAGTTAGGCCAGACATGACAGTCCCTACAAAAGTAAGCAGACTCAGCCTGTTGATGGGTGAAACAGTACTGTCCCCTTTTCCTGACTGATCTTAAGACCATAGCCCCTCAATCCTGGAGTGGGAGTCTTAAGTGTCTAGTTGGCAGCCTGGCCCCAGAGGGAGAAATCAGAAGCTCAAGGTCAGAGCATGGGAGTTCTAAAAACAATGTTAGATTCTAGTTATTATAATGTACATCCTCAGTTTAATGACTAAAGGGGAAAGGCTTGGCTTGTGAGGTAGACACAAACTTCTCTCACAAACCCTGGCCAACTAAACTTCCCTCCAGAATGCAGTGCTCTCTCAGCTACCAGGACTTCATGTGAGGCTCACCCTGGGCTCCCCCGATTTTGGTTATGAATGATATAGTATATACAGTATACACTCCTGTGACCTTCAGAGGAACAGCAAGGATGCCCAAGTCTCTTTCTGCAACTCTGTAATGGGGCATGAAGTTCTGACATGCAGGTTCTTGAAGGGATGAAATGAGGTGCTAGACACATGACTCCTTGGACTGTACCTGGCACACAGTAGGATGCTGCACGTGCATGCTCCTGTACACTGTGTCCTCATGTCTCCAGAACTTTCTTCAGAGTTGACTACTATTATGACGTCATGCAAGTGGGTCACACTTCTGAGTCTTTATCTGCAAAGACAGCCTTCTGGATTCTTGTTTGTTGGAATATACTCATGTCTCATAGCTGCATGTATTCTTTTCAATATGGAACATGAACACACACATATGTATATGTGTATATGGTGTGTGTGTGTGTGTGTGTGTGTGTGTGTGTGTGTGTGTCTAGAACATTCTTTCAAAGCTAAGGGCTACAGAAGGATGGGTTGTTTGTGCTGATCTTGCTCCAGTAAGTGATGAGAGACTATAGACTTTTCTTTGTCTTCTTTCTGCAAGATGTTCCACACCACTGTTGGCATTGCACTCTGCATCTGAGGAAGACATAGTGCAGGCTGGAGAGGTGGTGGGAGAAGTTGCTGAGGTAGAGAGTATATCTCCCCTTGGAAGATGGCAGGGAGTCATGGGTTGAAGGTAGGAGACATGAGCAGAGGAACCTAATGACCCATCACATACACGCTGCTGCCCACTTTGCCAGCACAGGCCCTGGCATGGGGTTAATTGCCTACTTTCCCAACATGCTACCTGGAATCTTTCCCAGCCTGCACATCTGTCAGAGCTGGCCGGTGCCTCTTTAGAGGAAGAACCAGAAGGAGGCTAGGAGGTGGACAGGTGAACTCTCCCCTGTACCTCTCTGTTGCCACCACAAACACCTGGGCTGCCTCTGCTTGACCCTCAGCACCTCCTGAGCCATCTGGCCCAGAACCATCTGTGGGACTGTGGAGGCTGGGATACAGCCCTGTCGCTCTTTGTCCGTTGGATGCTGGGCTGTCCACTTGGATCAGCCATGAGGCTTCCTAAGACCTCAGGCTCTCACCGAGATGCCACAAAACTTTTTGCAGTCATTTTCAAGGCAACAGACAAGCATGGATTTCCCTCAGGAGACAGAGAAGGAAGGGCTCCAATGGTGTGGTTTAGGGGCTTCCATTGGTTTTCTGGGGCTACAGCTATGAAGTACCAACAACAGGATGGCTTAAGCAACAGAAGTGCAGAGTCTCTTCTGGGAGATAGAAGCAAGAGAGTTCTAGAGTGACTATGGGAAGTTCCATGCTTCATATCCCCGTGCATTGTGGGTAGCCACCTTCTTCTTGTTGTCATACTCGTCTCTTCCATGAATATGTCTCCATGTCCAAATTTCCTTCTTCATAAGAATATCATACATAGTGGATGCATAAACACATCCCCCAGCATATCATCTTATCCTCAGGACTGAAGCAAGCAAGCTTTGGAAGCAAACACGGTCTACCCACAGCACCTGCGCCATCACACAGGCATGGATGCCAACGAGAGCCCTGTGCTTGGATGAACCCAGCAGCCTTGCTAAGCCAGTCTCCTTCTCTGTAAAATGAGGTGATGTTAGACCCGGACTGGAAGGACAAACTGAAATAATGTATGTACTGCCTTTAACTTGTGAGCTAGCAGGTAAGGGGTTGGCAGAAAGCAGTTGCTGTTATGATTGTCCCATAAATGTGGGCCAGGAGAGCTGTCCACATTACTGAATGGCAAGGTCTTCTGAGTCAAAGTACTTGAGGAATGAGGGTCAGAGTCCCCCCAAGCCTAGGCAACTCTCCTGTAGCCTAAGGCTTAAGGAAATGCTTTAGAAATAGAACAAAAACTTCCATTGCAATTCAAATTCCTTTGGTAAAGAAGCAAAATGACTCCTGGGAACAAAGTATGAAGCAGAATTAACCTTTGGGATAATAGCCATGCCTGTTATTTCATATTTTAAACAGAAGCCAGCTTTTAGAAAGTATTGTCTTCCTTGTATCTTGGTTTCCTTTGTCTTTGGAGGAAGCCAGAAGCTCAGGAATGGAGTTCTGGAAGCCTGGAGCCTTTTTGCTAGGAATCTTCCTCCCATTTCATAGTCATTTTCAAATATTATAAGGGACCAAAAGGAAACAGATTCCTGCTTAAATGTGTCTTCTGTCTTCCAAACCGAAAGGTCTCCTGTCTGCAACAGAACATCACCACAATAGCCGTGTTCCTATCCAATTAGGAGCCTGAGCTGATAAAATATGTTCTGCCAAGAATAGCAATGAGAGAGAGAGAGAGAGAGAGAGAGAGAGAGAGAGAGATTTTTTTCTTCAAAAGTATGGAAAAAAGGGCTTTTAATCAGAAAAGCAGATCTTTCTTTTTTATTACCAAGGATAATACAATATGAATTTCTCCTCCAAACTATACATAATGAAGGTAAAATGAATCATGGGAAATTCTCTTCAGAACCATGAGATTCTGATGAGGATGGGAACTTAGGATGTTTCTTTTACTTGGCTTGAATCATTATCTACTTTTTCTCAATAGAAGATATTTTCTTTTTATTCAAAGAACTGGCCAGATGCCAAGTCTCCCAAGTATGCGCACACACTAATCCCTGCAATGGCTATCTTACTGTCAAACTGCTAGACTATCCTACCAGCCTTTGTTTTCCTCTGTTTTGTCAAATGATAGTCTAGGTACTGGGATAATGCGACTCTTGTTTGTATGAGTAAATTTTGAATAAAGCAGATAATGTTCTGGATGTAGGTGGACATCAACCAATCAGCCTAAGGCCTTTCAAGAAGAAAATGAAGTCTACTGAAGAGGAAGAATTCTCCCTCACAAGCCTAGAACTCAGGACAGCATCAAGACTACTGGAACTTTGGCACGCTAGTCTGCCCTGTAGAGTTGGCACTTGTCTGTCTCTGTAGTCAAGTAAACCAAGGTGTTCTTTTCTTACCACCCTTCTCCCCCCTTATCTCTTCCAACCCCCTCCTCCCCAAACAAAACACTAGGTAGGGGAACAAGGGTTAGAAAGGAAAGGGGTGTTGATATTGTTAGACTACTCCATGCTGATTAGGGGCATCGAGTTCCTCGGGGCAAGTTCAATCTTCATCTTAGGGATATCTCCAAACAACAATCCAGCAATCCACAATCCAGCAATCCTGCAAACAGCAAACAGCAGCAGTAGCAAGAACAATGACAGTGGCGATGGTGGTGGCAGCAGCTGTGGCAACAGAGGGTGCAGTTACCACCTTTGTCTGGCATTTTATCTCTTCTGAAGAGTCTCCAGAATTCCAAACGTTAACTGTCTTCAGCTAGCGAAATCATGCCCCTGTAGAGCATGAGGCAAATCATAGTCAGCTGCTGTGGACAATCTGAAGCAGTTCCACATACCACACTTGGGATTAAAAACAAAAACCTATTTCTATACCATTTCTGTGTTTAACGAAACCAAACTTCTCACAAAAGGAGGTGGTCCTGAGTATGGGGGAGCCTCATTCAATCACAGTGGCCCTCCAAGAAGAGAGAAGTCTGAGTTTGAAGAGGAGATGGTGTGAGAAGAGAGCTTGCAGTTGTATTTATTGTGGATAGAGGTCATGACCTAAGGCATCCAGCATCTTCTGGAGATGTCCCCAAAACAAGGGACACACCCTGGTAAACTCTCAGCTTGAGACTTTTGGTCCCCAGATTTGGAAATGGGGAAGTCTGTGCTCTTTTAAGTCACTAGGTGTGTATGGGGAGAGGGGGGTGTTAAAGAGGGGGACCTGAATCCAGTGTGTTAAAACTACCAAACCAAAGTGAACTTGGGTGTGACTGAAGGTGTTTTGAGAGTCCCATGTCTTACAACATGTACAGTGATCACCACTGATGCTTATGATCCTTCCTGGCAAGAAGTCCAGGGCAGATACCAAAAGAGTATCTGCAGGAAATCCACAGAGGAACAAAACACAGCATCGAGTGAACATCATAAACCGTCCAGTCACCTGTCATCACACTCATGACATAAGACAAGGAGACATTTCTGCTGCCACCACCTAATACACACCTCAAGCTATGCCTCCCATGAAGGAAAGATCTGTGGTGAGTCAAGCAAGGCTGGTGGGAATGTAGATCAAAGTGATCATTTGGGAACTTGTTTGGCTCTTTTTGTAATCCATTCACCGACATGCTCACTTTCAGGAATGCAGCCTAAGGAACCAACCATCAATGAGCCAAGGTGAATGAACAGGCATGTGCTGTAGACAGCAATGACAGAAAGATTGAGACATCACCATCAATGTCACAAGAGAAAGTCACTGTAGTCAATAGTGTGCAAAGTAGCTCAACACTTGTATACTGGAGTAGTGTCAGCAGCAATGGTTAGTGAGAGCTCCCAAAGGCTTCCTCTGGGTGAAGCAAGAAAAAACTAGCAAAAAATCGGCAGACTCTACTTGTAGCACTTAAACTATAAACAAAACCTTGCAGCAATCCAGGGAAAACATGCCAAGAAAAAAGCAGTGTGGCTGCAGCGGTGAGTGCCGTTGGGTTCTAGCTGCCATCGGTGCACCCATCGCTTCTTAGTTCAGAGCTAGAAAGTAAACCTCTTGTCCTCAGTCCCAGCCCAAGAGAAGCAGAGACAAGCTCAATGAGCCTAATTATCAGTTTCAAATGGTCTGATTCCATGGAGGTCTGCTCAAGTGTTCATCCAACTTTAGACTCACAAGGGCCTCCAACAGCCACGTAGGACATTCATCAAAACACAGACAAATATGTTAGCTGCTGAAGTATGAGGCAGTGAGTGACAACTGGGTGGGATCTAGGCTCACCAGAGCTGGGGAGGAGGGGAAGCTGGAGGGGTGAGGTGCTTGGAGAATCCATGGTTCAAAAGCCTGCAAACTCCTTTGGGATTTTGGAAAGCCGTGTTCCCAATGCACAGGGTTGGGACAGAAATATGAAAACCCGAAAGCCTTCATCTCTGACTCACTGACCTTGAAATTATCTACAGTGGGGAGGAAGGCCGAAGCAACGCATGAACTTTCCTGGCTAGTTTCTGAAGGCTTATCCAACACATACAAACTGCAAAGGCCACCAAATATTTTGGTTTCAGGCTTTGGCCACTAAGCCAGTGGACACAGGTGTCAGAGGCTATACATCACAGAGGACACAGACTTCACAGTTGTTCATAAATGTCACCAAATGAACGAGAACAATAAGCTGCAACATGCCTACTCATTCTTCAAAGCTGCTGCATTATGATATCCAACATGCGCAGTTATTAACTCCAAGATCACACGATAATGGCATGGCTCCCTGTATTAATCAGGGTTCTCTAGAGTCACAGAACGTATGGGTAGTCTCTGTATAGTAAGGGAATTTGTTGATGACTTACTGTCTATAGTCCAACTCCCCAACAATGGTCAGCAGCAGCTATGAATGGAAGTCCAAGAATCTAGCAGTTGCTCAGTCCCACAAGGCAAGCAGGCAAAGAAGAGAGAATCTTTCTTCTTCCAATGTCCTTATGTAGGTCTCCAGAAGAAGGTGTGGCCCAGATTAAAGGTGGGTGCCACTACGCCTGGATCTGGGACTTGCTTTGTCCCAGATGGCTTTGAACTCAGAGATCTCCTTCTCTTAGTCTCCTGGGATTCATAGTCACTATGCCTCAAGATCTGCAAGCCAAGATCCAGGTCAGAAACTTGTATCTCCCAGCCTGAAGATCGGGATCACAGGTGAGCCTTCCAATTCTGGATTGTAGTTCATTCCTGATATAGTTAAGCTGACAACCAGGAATCTCCACTACACCCCAACACACAAATGAATGAAAATACTGTCACTTGTCCCTCGTAAAGCCTACACAGTGAGCTCATCTAATCAAAATGAAAACACTGGCCCCTTGAATTAAAAAGAAATCATCAAAGTATATACTATCTCATGGAGACTCAACTTAGAATCAAAGACACAAGTAGGTTGAAAGTTAGAGAAAGAGAGAGAGAGAGAGAGAGAGAGAGACCTTGAGTACCAACTGCAAACACACACACCACCACCACCACCACCACCACCACCACCACCACCACTGCCACCACCGCCACTACCACTACCATCACTACACACCTTCTGGAAAGAATAAGAGCAAACCAACTTGTCCTTAAGACATAGCATCTTCCAAGAGACAACAAAAAGAATATGCTGCAATGAGTCGCAAGAATATACAATTAAAACGTATATACACTTAATAAAAGATCTCCAAAGGACAGAGAGGAAACACTGACTGGACAAATTGGTAGTAGATAGCCCCACTGGGAAAGCTGGAGATCTGACACATCCCTTTCAGTTATGGGCAATTGAACATAAGACCGTCAAACAAACAGTAGATTTGACAACACAATCAACCCACGAAGATGTTCCTTAAGTTAAAACATGATTATGTCCTCAAGAACCTATCATAGGTTAAAATTGTTTTAAATTTTAAGAATGCATCTTAGGGGCTAGAGGTGTAGCTCAGTTGTAGTGTTTTTCCATCATGTGCAGAGCTGTAGGTTTGAACCCCAGCAACTCGTTAAACTCAGCATAGTGACACATCAGCCCTGGGTTTTTGGTGGAAGCAGAAGGATCAAGAGTTCAAGATTCAGGACCAGCCTGAGCTACCTGAGACCCTATCTCCAAAAAGTACATTTAATGTATATTTAACCTGGCAAATATCTTCCCTTAGCCCACCCTGCTGTAAGTGTCCTCAGAGCATTAGCACGTAATCGAGCAAAATGATCTCATACAAAGCCTATTTTGAAATAGTTTTAAATCTAACATGTAGTTTATTACCTACTACAGCGAAAATAAAAACCAGAATTGGTTTCTGCACTGCTTGCCTGGGAAAAAGCTCAGGATTTACAGCATAGTGTCTCCTCAATGCCCGTTGTTTTTACACCATCATAGATAAAAGAATAGCCTTTTAAGCTGGACCTTGATAAGTCAGGGACTGTCTGTAGGACTAATACAGGCCCATAGAACTCTGCCCCTCAGCAGCAGAGCTACACTTTTACATATACATGCAAGAAGAATAAAGTTTATTTTGTTCCACAAAACAATTTGAAAGAATGAAATCATTTTGTCCCTAGTTACTTCCTCTTTGTTGTGATGAAATACTGCAGTAGTTACTTTTTGTTGCTATGACAAAATACCAGGATCTAAAGCAACCCAGGGAAGAAGCTTTATTTTGGCTCCCAGTTTCAGAGAGAAACTCTGAGCGGGTGGGGAAGGCGTGGTCACAGGCAGCCCAAACAGGGAGCTAAGAGATCACACATCATCATGCGCATACACAAAGCAGAGGGTGAACTGGAAATGGAACAAGGCTACCCCCTGACCGCCTTCCCCACCCCAACCCCAGTAGCATGCTTCCTCCTGGTCGACTACACACCTCATGTAACAATGCCAACAACTGGGGATCAAGTGTTCAAAAGCAGCTCAAGGAGCAAGGGTCTGTTTTAGCTTATAGTTCCAAAGGGGCACATTCCATCATGGTCACAGGCAGACAAGGTGTGATGGTGGGAGCAGGGGGCTGGTTGGTGACCCTGAGAAAGAACACACAGTGGGAGGGACCACGCTATAAGGAACACATAGTGGAACCATTCTATATAGCCTCAATATCCACACCATTTGACCCACTTCCTCTAACAAGGCTTCACCTTCTAAAGATTCCACGATCTTCCCAAACTAGCTGGGGACCAAGCCTTTGAACACACGAACCTCAGAGAACATTTCCCATATAGACTGTCACGTGTATGAAACACTTCCTTTAGCAAGAACTGAAAATTCAGCTGAAATTCCAAAGTAGAAAATAATTTTAAAAATTTAAAAGACTGTGGAAACCAAACAAGGCTTTCTGGAATAACCACAGTCCAAAGAAAAGTCACAAGGGAAAGTTAAAAAAAAAAAAGAATTTAACAAATGACACCAGGAGAACACAGCCTGAAGAATTAACAGAGTCTGCACGATTCTGTGCTAGGTCCTCTGCATATACTTTGTAGCGTTGAGCTTGGGGTTTTGTGGGACTCCTAGCACTGGGAGTGGAGGCTGTCTCTGGCTCTTTTGCCCACTCTTTGGACCCTTTTCCTCCTACTGGGCAGACTCATCCAGTCTTGATATGAGGGTTTGTGCCTGGTCTTACTGTAGCTTGTTATGGCAGGTTTAGTTGGTATCCCTGGGAGGCCTGCTCTTCTCTGAAGAGAAATGGAGGATCTGGGGGAGACAGAAGGTGAGGGGAGGGAACTGGGAGGAGTGGTAGAAGAGGAAGCTGCCGTCAGAATGAATCATATGAGAAAATAATAATAAAAAAAAATACCACAAGACTGGGAAACAAAACAATGCATGGTGGAATAACCAATGGACCAAAGGAAAGTTATACGAGAAAGTGAAAAAAAATGAAATTAACAAGATGAAAAATGCAAGATTCCGAAATCACAGAATGGAGTAAAAGTGGTTTTAGAGGGACATTCTTAGCTGTGTGTGACTATCATAATTAATGCCCCCAATATTTCAAAATCACCTGAAAAATCAGATTGTAAATATTTTACTGCAACAAAGGATAGCTACATAAACTATGGGTTTGCCAATTAGCTTAATAATTTCACCAGTAAAGCATATATCAAAACACCACATTATACTCCATAGATAGCTAGTCTGTCAGTTACAAACAATAAATGAAGAATTTAAATATATATATATATATATATGTGTGTGTGTATATATGTGTGTGTGTATATATATGTGTGTATATATATATATACAGTGAAAAGAAGATATCATGAATAAATACCTTAAATGTTAACTTTTGAGAGCCTGGAGGAAATAAGAGCAAACTGAACCCAGAGTGGGATCAGGAATCAGATTAGGATAGAGAGATCAAGCATAGTCTAGAAAAACAGTGAAAACAATGAAAACAAAAGCTGTCACTTTGAAAAGATCATTGACCTTTCAGAGTAAAGGCCTCGAAGTCGATGCCATTATGATCCCTGCTTCACAGATGAGCAAGCCAGGCAGAATAGAGTCTACCCAGTCATGGAGAGACAGTTATTAAAGCCTTACTTAGGGCCAGGCTGTAGGCGAGGCTCTAGGAGGCAGAGGCCAACAAGATACACACTCAAGCATCTTGATGCCTCATCTCAGGGAGAGGCATGCCCCCACACAGGTGGGGAGCCTGCCCTGGGGTTCAGGAGAGACTCCCGCAGAAGTGGAATTTTGATGGAGACAAGGTCTTATATATAAGCAGGTAGTGCCAGACTGGACCCCACTTGACAGAGGTCTGTCCACAGTAGGTGTACAGAAGCCAGCTCACCAACCTTGGGCCTTATCAGCTTGCCACACAGGTTCCTGTCTTGGCCTCAGTTCTCCACACTAAGGCCTTCCCTCCCTTTCCCTGACTGTTTCGCAAAGGTGGAAGGGAGAAAGTATTTCCTCTCCTCAAGCTCCTGGACCCTTTGGACATGTCTGCTTGCTAGAAGATTGAGAAACCCAAAGCTACAGGGGCAGACTCTGTACTGGGCTTGGAGCCTGGTGGACCATGCTATCTAGCCTCAGCATCCACCCCGTTTGACCCACTTCCTCTAGCAAGGCTTCACTGCTAGAGTGGGTGCCAGGAGAGAGGAGGGTGGGATGGCTTCTGACTCAGGGGCACAGCCTTTAGACACCTCAAAAGCAAAAAGTGGGTCTCTTTGCTCAACAACCAAGTGGCCATATACACAATCACAGCAATCTCCCTGCCTTTATAGTACGGAGGTTGAAAACTGGATCTGGGCAACCAGTTGCTAAGATATCTGTGCTCTATCCCTTGCTTCATGGCTACTACATCTAGGTCCCAGAAGAAGTCACTTAAGCTACTTAGAGCCATTTATATCTTTACAATGGAGATACAGTTGTTCCTTACCCATAGGGGTCTGTTGTTGGACTCCTTATTGATGTGAAATGTTTAGATGCTCAGTCTTTTACATAAAATGGCACAGTAGTAGCTTATATCATGTGAACATCCTCCTATGTAGCTTATATAAGCCACTTCTAATACCTAATAAAAATGTAATCATTATATAAATAGTTGTCATGCTGTGCTATTTAGGAAATAATGACACACACACAAAAAAAACTGGCTGTTTAACAGATGTATCATTTTAAAAAATACTTTTAATCTGCAGTTGGTTTTGTCTGTGGATGTGGTGTTTCCTGATGAGAAAGGTCAACTGTATTTATTTCTTTGAGGTGTTTGAGACCAAATGAGATAATATATTTTAAATGTTGAGGATGGTAGACAATAAATAGTATCCATTTAAAAAAATCAGTACAATTGACAAACTAGATTGACCATCTAGATAAAATTCAAATTACTGAAATCAGAAATGAGCATTCGAATGCTGTTATTGATCTTGCAGGGTTGAAAAAGGATTCTGGGAGAAATTATGAATGACAACATGCCAAGAAATTAGGCAGCAGCAGAAATGAACAAGTTCCTAGAAACACACATTACAATGGAATAAGAAATAGAAAATCTGAGCATATTCATAACAGGAAATTGAGTAATTTAAAAATCTCCTAACAAAGACAATCCTAGAACCAGATGCTTCCAGGAGAACCCACACTCATCTTTCACAACTTACTTCAAAAGAGGGAAGAACACTGCCTAGCTCATCCTATGGAGACGGCATTACTATGATACAGGAGCCAGACACAGGCATCATGAGAAACCTACAAGGGGGTCTGAAGAGATGGTTCAGCGGTTAAGAGCACTGACTGTTCTTTCAGAGATCTTGAGTTCAATTCCCAGCAACCACATGGTGGCTCAGAACCATCTGTAATGGGATCTGGTGCTCTCTTCTGGTGTGTCTGAAGATAGCTACAGTGTATGCACATAAATAAATAAATTAAAAAAAAAAAGAAAAAGAAACCTACAGACACCCTAAATGGTCTACCCTTAAAAGATCCTCAACAAAATATTAGGTCAATAATATGAAAATTTCTCAGCAAATTGTTAGCTGAATGGATCAAGTAGCCTGTCATGAGGGTCATTTATTTGCCCAAGTTGAAGTTATACCAAGAATGTCAAAGTGTATCAATCTGCAAAAATCATTGGGAGCGCACCACCCAGAGAAAACAGAGAAAAGCCACATCTGATACAGAAGTCCCATCTGATACAGAAAACACATTTATTTGTGGTCAAAGTTTTGGAGGGTCCAGACTGCAGCTGGTTGGTTGGGTTGCTTGGGAGTCTTTCATGGTGCACACAATACTGGGAGTATGTGGATGAGCAAACCCACTGGGAAGTGAGGGAAAAGAAAGCGATTGGATCTACAATCTCCTTTGAGGGCATCTCCCCCGTGATCTAAAGATCTCTCACTAAGCTTGCCTCTTAAAGAGTCCACGCCTTCCAATAGCACCCAGCTAGGGACCATTCCTTTGACATGTGAGCCTTGGGTAGCATGATTGATTCAAACTATAGCACATGTCCCACTAGGCGTTCATCTGGGTAAGGGATAGAAGCCTGCTTTAGCAGCATCAGCATCACATGATCTTTTACAGATGGCTGCCAAATCCTGATTTTGCTACCTACTAAGCCAGGAGGTAACTGTGGGCCATCAAACAACTTCTCTGTGCCTCAGTGTTCTCACTGGAAGTGAGGCAGAGAAAGCAGGAGTCCTACTGTGTGACTGAGGTGTGGCCATTGATGGTGCTGATTGAGTCTACTCACGTTAGAACGGCAGTAGGGTCACAATCAGTTTGATCCAGATGGAAAGTTTGCTCTTGTTTAACCACTGAAATTCATGCTTGAATCTAATCCCTTATGAGATACCTCAGAGTGGGATGGGTGGAGCTTTTTAATGGCTTACTTCTAACTTAAACTTAAAAGCAGCAGGAAACACTTAAACTTACTGAAAAGGATATAGAATATTATGTAGACATCAGGACATTTGACATCATAGAACAAGAAATATTATATTCTGTCAAATATATTTGCTTCGCTTTTTGTTGTATTTATTGCTTCTTTTATTTTTAAATATATTTAACATAATATTTAATATATATTATATAATATATTAATATATAAAATATATTTAAATTTTTAATATAATTATATAATTTTCTCCTTCCTTTCCTCCTAATAAATGCTTCCACATATCTCTCCTTGCTCCTTTTCAAATTCATGGCCTTTCTTTATCATTAATTGTTGTTTATTATTAATTGTTGTTTGTTGTATGTATAGACATAAATATTCCGAAATGTAACCTGATCATTCCATTAGATAATGTACTGACAACTGGTATTGGATTAGCAGT
Source organism: Tokudaia tokunoshimensis (assembly GCA_036184795.1). Classification (NCBI taxonomy): domain Eukaryota; kingdom Metazoa; phylum Chordata; class Mammalia; order Rodentia; family Muridae; genus Tokudaia; species Tokudaia tokunoshimensis. Next base: position 14,211,430 of record BTHU01000020.1, on the reverse strand, counting down.
TAGTGAGCTCATCCCTGGGAAAGGCTCTTTCTCCTACTTTAGCATGACTGCTGTTGTCCTTGCTCATCTCATGTATAGACAGTCACGTTAGTGAGACTTTATGGATGTGGTGTCTAATATTACCAGGAGACACAGTTTCACGCTAAACTCCCTGGTCCTCTGGCTCTTATAACCCTTCTGCCCACCCTTCTGTAATGTCCTTGAGGCTTAGGTGTGAGATCTATCCATCGGGACAGGGCTCTACTACTCTGCTTTAGGATTGGTTGTGGTTTTCTGTGATGATCTCCATCAGCTGAAAGAGAAATTTTGATGATAAAGGGTGAGACCTCCATTCATCTGTAGCTATAAGGACAACTCTTTAGAATGTAGTTAGGGATTGTGCTGCTTTAGTAAAGCGGTAGCTGTAGGTTCTCCTCCAAAATTCCATTACTTCATTAGTCTGAGGTAGTTATATTTCTGGTACAGGATTGTTTTCACTTTGACGGACAGATCATAAGTCCAATTTGAGAGCTGTTGGTTACTACTAAGGTCTGTGTGGCAATACTGCACCCTAATGTTATGGTCCACCTTGGTCATTGTGGTTCATGTGTGTCCTAGCTGGGTAAGACTATTGGTTGGTTCATTCCTTTGATAGCTTCCATGGTGCCTTCTGGTACCATGAAAACTAGTTCTCGGGCAGGAGGCTTGCGGGTCAAGAAATTCTAATAGATTGACAGATGACTAGGTTAAGAGATGGTTCAAGAATGATTTTGCCATAAAAGGCAGTGTAGTGCAGCTGAGTCTCTGACACACTCCTACCTGGAAGCATATAATCCTCTGTGCTTTCTTAGGGCTCTTACACCAAGAAGACCATCTTCTAGCCAGGTATGGCTCCTCAACTCTGGCTCAGAAGTGTAAGTCCAAATAAACCCCCTCAGTCTCTAACATCATGTCATTAGCAGCAAGAGTCTGAGGACCCTCCTTTTCCTCCCACTGCTGTATTAAAATACAATGCAGGTTACATTCACCTCAAGGCAAACCATGCTAGATTTCAGATCTGTGTGCATGAATCCTAGCCAAACTAGCTTTTTAAAAAAAAATTGTTTAACTGCAGACACACTCTTGAGATATCCCACTAACACATCAATCCATTAATATATAAATTACATAAAAGGCTTAATCCGTTCATGAAGGCACAGCCCTAATTGGCCCTTAAAGGTCCCATCTCTGCCACCTCTTTCTGTCTCATAATGGGGATTAATAATGGATCAGGAAGAGACAAACCATATCCAAACTTGATTAGTCGTCTTTCTTGTTGCTATGACAAAAGATCTGATGAGCGTTACGTAAAGGAGGAGAATTTGCTCTGGTTTCTGGTTTCAGAGGGTTGGCCATCTTAGTGGGGAAGGCATGATGGGAGAGCTCCACCTGGGGCAGAAGAATTTGGCAGACGCTCCTTACAAGAAAGAAGACCAGAAGGCAGAGAAGATAGACTGGAGCCTGTGGCAGTTATAACTTTCAAAGGTCCACTCTTAGTTACCTATTTCTTCTAGGCTAAGCCCAAATCCTAAAGGCTTCACAGCCTTTGAAAGCACCTCAAGGTTTGGGTGGCTGTTGGAAACACATGAGCCTGTTGAGGATATTCTGGAGTCAAGCCACGACAAATCACAGCTACAACAAACAACTTTCCATATAACACAGGCCGACTCTCCAGGTACTTCTGCAAGGATAAGTTCACTCCTATTGCCCACACATTAAAAGCTGGTTGCTGATGTTTCTGGCTTTGGGTTTCATGGGCTTCAATGTTCTAGTCCAAAGCAAAGAAAGTACTGTGCATAACAGGAAAGGAAGGACAGTCACACATCACAGGCATGGGGTAGCAGGGTTGGAGAACTGGCTCAAAGGACTAGGGTGATGGGCTTCTCCATAGCCATCCTGCAGTATGGGGATTGAAGACGCTCTATGCTGCCCTGGGTATTTGTAAGACCTAAGGCCCTTGCAAAGTGGAGACAGGAGACGGGAGACAGGCACACATGTGCCACTCCAGCTGGGCAGTGATCACATTTTGTTTTACTTCCTTATTACTGCTTTGTCTTTTAATCATTACAATACCTTTTAGGTATGAATTGTCCATCCAGCTTGTTATATTCTCCTACCTCTTCAATATATCCTACAGGGTGCACCACCGCAACTGGCAAGGCTATCATTATTACTAAGTCATTTAAAAGTTTTGGAGTTCTATCAATGCTCTGTAAAAATGCTGTGATAGAACAAAGTCCAGTGTGTTCCAAATGTGGTAACAAAAGTAGGTGAACTGGTCACTGGAGAACTACAAATATTTCTTAGTGGCCATTTAGCACACTATGGAGGTGTTTATGTGCAGTTGTTTCCCCATAACCAAGGGGGGGATGTTTCAAGACCCTCAGCAAATACCTGAAGTCCTATGACACAATTCAGTGCTATAGATGAGCACTAGAGTATCAAAACAGCTGCTCTGATAACCAAGGTGGTTATGATGGCTATTCTCGGTTTGACTGCATCTGGAATTAACTAAAACCCAAACGGCTGGGCAAACCCATGAAAGCTTGTTGTATTTTCTTAAATCATTTGAAGTGGGAAGGCCCACTTCTTCTAATCTGGATTTTCGAGGTGGGAAGCTACACCTTTAATCCAGACCTTTTGAGGTGGAAGATCCACCTTTAATCTGGGCCACACCTTCTGCTGGCTGCCTACACAAAAGACATTGAAGAAGGAGGCTTGCTCTCTATTTGCCTGTTTGCTGTCACTGTCACTGTCAAGTCCATTTCTCATTGGAATTAGAACCCGCTTCCCTGGCATTCTAGCATATACTGAAGACCAGCTGAGACGTCCAGCATCATGGAATGAACAACTACTGGACTCATGGATCGTCCATTGATAGGCAGCCATGGTTATACTAGCTGGACTACAGCTGTAAACTATTCTAGTGAATCATACACACACACACACACACACACACACACATACACACACACACACACACACACACACATGCACACACACATTCTATAAGAATATATATGTGTATATATATGTGTATATATGCATATATATGTGTATATATGTGTGTATGCATATGTATTATCTGTATAATGTATGTGTACACATACACACAACCACACACACACACACACACAGACACACACACACATTCTATAAGTTTTGTTCCTCTAGAGAAGCCTGACTATTACAGTGGTACTAAGTGGTAAATGGAGCAGTAGTACCCCAGAGTGGATATGCTGTAAGAGGAGATAATTTACACCCCAAAGCAGGATAGAAAGAAAAAAAATACAAAATTGTTCTTCTGAATACACTTCTGAATGACATGCAATTGAAAACTGATGGAGTTGTTTGGTTCTGGAATTTTCCTTTGCTATTTCAGACTATGCTGAGCACGGGAAAAAGAAAGGGTGCAAAGGGAAACTGTGAGGATGAGTGTGTGCACCTACATGTTACACTGGCTTATGCTTATGGACGATGTGAAACTCCCTTTATAAGTAAACTTATTTAAGTAGAATGTGTCAATTTAAAGTGAAAATATGAAGCAAACAGATTCAGAGAAAGCCATTCCGTGATGAAGTGTTGGGAAATCCCACTGTAGGCAAGGCTATCTATACATCATGGTTGTTGTCAAGTGTCAGACAGATTTTTTGATCCGTTTGGGGTCTGTGCGGACTAACACATGATGAAACTCTAGTTTAAAGTCTGTTTTACTGTGCATCAGATATTAGATAGAGCGTTTTGTTTCTCTGAGCCATGTGACTGTAATGTCCTCTCTTGTATTCTGTTTGGGAAGGATGGAGTGGTGTGGCCTTTTTGGAGGAGGTGTGACCTTGTGGAGGAGTGTCACTAAGAGTGGGCTTTCAGGTTTCAAAAGAGCCCACCACAGCCCTCATTTTGCTCTCTCTGCTGGCTCCCTGTGGGTCAGGGCTCCTAGGCTTTTCCAGCGCCATGCCTTCCTGACTCCAAACACCATAATCATGAACTAATCCTCCAAAACTGTAAGCGATTCCCCAAACATTTTATTTTATATAATTTGCCTTGACTATGGTGTCTCTTTACAATTATAATTACAATTATTGAAAAGTAACAAAGACATTACCCAACCGCCCCTGCCTTCCAGTCAAATTTTTTATGGAGGACCCAGTGTCCTAGGATAGTTGGGTTTCAACAACAACCCATCAAGATCAGGGTGGCCGGCATGATCAAGTTCTGGTGATGACTCCTGAGGACGGCTATTGTCCTCACAAGGTGGGAAGGAGTTAGAGGCCTGTTCTAGTTCACTTGGTTGCTATGATGAACACAGAGACCAAGAGCGACTTGGGGAGAAAGGGCTTTATTTCATCTTACAGCCTACAGTCCACCATCAGGAGGGAACTCAAGTCAGGAACGTGGAGGCTGGAACTGAAGTAGAAACCACAGAGGAAGCCTGTTCACCAGACTCTTGCCTCTGGCTTCTTCAGGAATTTCTGATAGACCTCAGGTCTGCTTGCCAAAGGAGGGAACAGCCACAGCCAGATGGACCACTCTACATCAATTAGCAACTAAGAAAATGCCTCACAGACATGGCTATGGGCCAATCTGATGAAGGCAATTTCTCTACTGAGATTCCCTCTTCCCAAGTATGTCTAGTTTGTCTCAGGTTGACAGAAACTAACCAGCAGAAGAGGAGTTAGCAAGACCCTTCTTCCTTCATCTTACTAAGGTATTACTTCCAGTAAAGAGGGCTCTATTCTCACAACCCAATGACCTCACCAAGTTCCCACCTTTTAAATACCATCACGCTGAGACTATGACTTCAACTCCCAAAATTAGCACAAACTTTCAGTCCGTTGTACCTGGATAATGTTCTTGCCCGTGGCTTCTCCAAAGAAGCAGCTCCCGTTTCCTCATCTTTGCCTTGGAGAGGAGTGGGCTGGACATTTCTAACTTGTTCCTATTGATTCTATTTGTTAAAGATGTTATCGGATCTGGCTAGGAAAATGGAAATAGTATGCCTACCGTGTGCGTATTTGCCACTTACAGGAATGTAACTCGAGAAAAACATTTGAGTATTCTGTGTTGTGGTTTTAATTAGAATTGCTAATTAAACACATAAGCTAACCTGATGCCACCAGAAAGAAAAAAAAATATTTGTAAAGAAGTTAGGCGGTGTATTGTGTGGTTTTGCACAGATGTGGACATTCTAGTTTGAAGCTCCTGCTTAGTGGCAAAAATAAATAAATAAATAAACAAATAAATAAATAAGGCTTGGAACTTAGAGGTGCAATCACTTTAACAAGATTGATGTGTAGGCAAATAAGTCATGGTTTAATTTTGCCTCAGTTTCCCCTTCTTGAAAAGAGCAGAGCTATAATCTCGGCACAGTTTTTGAGAGATCAGTGTTTTGTGAAATCGGAGTCATGGTCTGGTGCTTGGCCACAGTGTCTCTGCTCTCTGCCTCTCAGATGGCGCTGGATCACAGGTCACCAGGAACAGATGAGGAGGCTGCCTCCCCCAGCTCTGACTGTATAAGCAAATAACACACAGCAGGGCTGAGGACTCCGGATGCTAAGCCCCCTTTCCTGTTTGTCACTCCTCTCGAGTGCTTGGCAATAATTTAAGGCAAATATCAGGAGCCCAGCGGGGAATTACTGTTAAAAAAAATTAAAAACGCTGGTGTGCTCTGGCGTAATTAAGCAATATAATTAAAGTTCTCCTGTTGAAGTCAGCTGGCAGGGGATGCAGGTCACTGTTTCAGATGTAACCAAGTACCAGCGTTTGTTTGCTCCTTCCAAGGTTTATCCATATTTTATGGTTTTTGTCTCATTCTGACTGTACCAGAAACACAGAGAAATGTGTTGTGTGTGTGTGTGTGTGTGTGTGTGTGTGTGTGTGTGTGTGTGTGTGTCTGCCCCGTCAGTCTGTAACTTCCTTGAGTGAACAGGTTGCGTTCCTGATAACCTGCCTTTCCCCGGAGACTGTAGGATGCTGGTGAGGTTGGTGATTACCCAGGGAGTTCTCCCTAACACTGACTGGCACTGGCATATTCCCATCCAGAACTTTATTCTGGGAGTCCTGTGGTTGTAACTTTAAGTGAAATTGCCTGATAACGTGGAATAGTAATCCCTGGCAAGGGGAACTTCTGAGATGTCCCTGAGGCCTGCTATGCCTCCGATCTCTCATTTTTGTCAACAACCATTCACTCAGAGTCTTCCAATTGCCACTCGAAGCATTGCATACAAGGAATAGAGTGATAAGCCCACCAGGCCAGCTCTAAGGAGGTGTACACTCTAGAGGAGGACACAGGAGCGAAGAAGGAAGCTTGTGCCATGTGTTGGCAGTGGGTGGCATGTGTGAAGGCGACACAATGAGGAAGCAGAAGTGGCAGGAAAAGGCTTGTGTAAGGAACAGAGAAGTTGGGAGACAAGGGATCTAGGGAGAATGCTCAACGAAAGAAAAATGGTATGCCTCAGATTTTGGGGTGTGGTTGAGCATGGACATGGGGTATAGTTGGAAGAGAGAAAAGCTCTATTTTATAGAACACAAATGGGGGCAGGGTGATGGATGATAAGGTTGGAGAGATGAGGCAATCCCTTCAAGTGGATCACATGGGCCAAGGAACAGAATCTGAGTTTTGTCATAAGAAAGAGGAGTCTCTGTAGGTCTTGAGGAGGGAAAGGTGTGACATGATGTGGGACAAGAGCTCTCAGCTGTGTGGTAAAGCGATCACGGGAGCATACAAGCAGAGGCGGGAACATGGCTTGGGAGGCTACTTTCATAAATAAGTGATGGACCCTTGTACAAGATGGTGAAAATGAAAAAGAAGGTAAAGAAGGGGAGCTGAGGATGGGGGATGAGCGGAGATCTCGTCATCTCTGATGCCTATCCACCCACCCGCAGTACAGAACATCTCCTACCATGGCCGCCTCAGAAACTTGAACAAAGGCATCATGCAAATGCATGTGCCCCTGCCACAGCACAAGAAAGTCCAAACTGTGTCTGGGCTGATGGCACTGGAGAAGGACTGTGCTGCATGTCCCACATCCTGGATTCTGAGCCCATGTGTAGAAGAGTTGCCTGAGTGGCATTTGGATGGTTCTGGTTCTTTTCAGTCTGAGGACTCCAACAGCAAAACATACCCCATCCTTGTTCTATGTTTTGGGACACCTTTCTGCAAAGACCCCGACACTTCAGTGACATTTTCTAGTATAACCAGAACCCTTCAGAGATCAATTAAAGTGACACCTGTAAATGGATAGTGGATATGGTGAATGACCAGCATCCTTGGTTTAGAATGGAACATACTCTCATGAGAACAAGTTGGTTGGCTTTCCAGTGGCTTCTCTGGACCCCCAAGTCCATATTACTGTGGTGGCAGACAAAGCCAATGGCAGGGATATTGTGAAGGCTCACAACTGGGTCTGATTATTCGCTGGAGTCAAGATTGCCGAGACAAATGCAGAGGTCATACCTGCCCAGTGGGAACTCAAATGGGACCATATTCCAAATAGGACCCAATGAATATGAATGAATCCACATGGGAGATCATCTCTGGGTATCCCATTTCATCTTGTATCATGTATGTAAAGACTTGGAATGATAACAACCTTTGATTCTAAACCTACTCCTGGGAACTAGAATTGTGCAGAATACCTAACTTAGATAGGGTTTCATTGCTGTGAAGAGACACCATGACCAAGGCAGTTCTTATAAAGGACAACATTTAATTGGGGCTGTATTACAGGTTCAGAAGTTCAGTCTTTTATCATCAAGGCAGGAAGCATGGCAGTGTCTGGGTAGGCATAATGCTGAAGGAGCCAAGAGTTCTACATCTTGATTGGAAGGCAGCTACTGTCTCTCACATGGCTAGGAGGAGGGTCTCAAAGCCCATCCCCACAGTGACACACTCCCTCCAACAATGTCACACCTACTCTAACAAGGGCAAATCTCTTAACAGTACTACTCCCTGGGCCAAGTGTATTCAAACCACCACAATGCTATTCCAACTTTAACACTAAGGCTATGCGAGAGGAGAATCTGAAGGATCCTGGGACAGTGCCTGATATCTGACTGGACTCAATGAAACCTTTAACATCAAGGTCTTTTTTTGCTAGTTTTGTCTACCACAGCACTATGATCTGCACTCCCTGGACTATCAGCCAGAAGAAGAACAGTTACCTTGAACTCTGTTGCCCTTCTACCCATTGCAATGCCTTTCCAGTGACAGAGGTCATCATTTTCTCAACTAAACTGAGGAAGAATGCTTCTAGTAAGAAAATGAAGTAAACTAGACTTTTATCCATCAAGCCCTTCCTGGCTCTTCATCCTACTGAAACTTTTCCATCTGCCATTCATCCTAATTATCTAGAGTCTTATCTATTTCTAAGAAATAAAGATAGAAAAGGAAGTAAAAGAATACTAGTTGGTCTCTATCTTAGAAAACAGAAGTTGGAGTGGGTGCCTTCCTAGGTCCCTGAGGACTAGGTTTTTAGTTTTTTGAAAGTATATAGTTTCATGGACACTTGTCCTAAGAGTGGCTTGATTGCAGGTGTGACCACGGTTTTCTAAGCAGCATCCTGCAGAGATGAAAGCTCATGATGCCTCCCCATCCTGAACCTCAAAACCAGAGTCTCTTCTTGCACTAAGTAGATATATCAGAATAGCATATCACGTGAGCAAGGAATATGTGATTATTTACTTGTCAAGGTAATGGGGCAAAAAGATTTATAGAATCCTGACTGTGTGACAGAGTAACAGTTCTTGTCACTAGCTTTGAAACACTCTGTATTATAGCAGGTTGGCCCACTATAAACTTGAGGTCTTTCAAAGTGGAAGCAATGGGTGATGAAGAGATGGCTGAAAAGTTAAAGAGTGTTTCCCACACAATCATGAGGACCAGAGGTCAGATCACAGAGATGGGTTTTCTGGCTTCCAGCCTAGCCAAGAAAGCACAAGGCAACAGTTTAGGGAGAGACCTTACCTCAAAGGAAAAGGTGGAGAGTGGTAGAGGATACCTTCTTCTGGCCTCTGTGTGTGAGGCACAAGCCACATGCCCATAAACTCATAGAACACACACTCACGCACAAATAAATAAATCTTCACACAAAGATAAAAGATTTTAAAAAGCAGTGTGACAGAGTAAAGAGTTAAACTGATACAGTTTTATATGGTTGTCTTTGAAGATGGAAGAAAAAGCCCACACTTCAGATGTAGGGATGGGAGGTGGGTGGGAAGAGAAGCTGGTAACGATCAAGAGACAGATTCTGTAGTGGAGTCACTGGAAAGGATGGAGCACTGCAGACATGTTAACTCTCCCGAGTGTGACTCAGGGAAGAGGCCTGGAATGTGTGAGAGGGGTTTCCCAGATACCTCTACTGATCATGTTCTACCGTCGGCCTAGGGAAACCCAATCTATATTATTAGCCAGCAGGGAAATGTGTAAACCAAAAGCTACAATGAGACTCTACCTCCACCCAGACACAATGGCTGCCAACAAAATGCAAGCTACAGCAAATGCTGGAAGTAAGCAGGAAAAGAAAGAAAGAAAGAAAGAAAGAAACAAACAAACAAACAAACCAACCAACCAACCAATATCCACTACTGCTGGGGAGGTAACCTGGTGTGACCACTGTGGAAAATCAGTATGGTGGTTTCTGAGAAGCCTGGAACCAGAGAGAAGAGCCAGCCAGACACTTCCAAATATGCCACTTCCAAGTATGTAAGTCACCGCACTACAGAGATACTTGCATATTCCTGTTTGTTGATTCACTACTTGCAATGGACTAAGCATGGATTTGTTCAGGGTAGGTAGGGAGTTAGGGAATCTGAAAATGACGAATAGCATCCCAACACTAGTCTTTCATTAACGGACGAAAATTCCTGGACAGTTCAGTACTGACCACAGTCACTGTAACATATGCTTGGCCAATTCTACTGCACTTGGGCACAGACCTGGTATGGGACTATTGTGTGTGCCCTACTACTTTACTGATTTACAAACAGGGTCTTCCATAGGCTGCGTAAGATTGAACGTGGGCAAATGACATTTCCATTCAAGCACTCGCTTCAAAGATCATATATCCCAGCCATGAAACTTCCTCTTCCAACAGCACGTCCTAAAAATAATAGTTTCAGAGCAGCCAGGGAAATAGGTGCATTACACTTTCCAGCTGAGAGGCTCATCTCCGACTCCACCCTAACCTTCAATAAAAGCTACAACTCAAGGCAGGGCAACCTCTTCCTTCCAGCTTCTAGTGTTGCTTCTGAAGGTGTGCCTTTAAGTACTTTCATTAAAAGCTTACTTGCAAGTTGTCTCCTCTTTGCCTGGGAAGGCATCCTAATCTCAGCCACCTCACCGGAGGACAGAGGTATTGTTCCAGTACGTCAGTAACAGAGCCGTTAGATGAGGCTTAGAGATGAATGGAGAAAGGAGCTGTAGTATATGGACACAGTGGGATATTCAGCCACAAAAGAATGAGGTACGGCCACTTGTAGCAAAAAAAACAAATGATGGAGCAGGAGAATGGCATGCTAAGTGAAGTCAGACACAGAAAGTAAGGGCCCCCCCGGGTTCTTACTCCATTTGGAAACAGAGACCTGAAAGGAGAGGAGGGATTTCTAGAGACTGGAAAAGGTGCTGGGTGGGTAATATCAAAGTACGGTGTCTGTCAGAATATCATCAAGAGCTCCGTGCGTTCATACATGGAATATATGTAAATAATTACAGTAATAGCACTTTGCAACAAAGCCACAGACCATGCCTCTTAGACAGGTGGCCAAGGCTGCCGGGAAAGCCACAAAGGCCTCTGGGGGACTTGTCTTATTATGGGGCTTTTGCTTCTTGATCAGTGGGTGCTGCACGGGCAAGGGGGGACTTGATGCCCTTCATGACCTCCACCTGGCCAGAAGGTGGAAACCTCAGTTGCAAAATGAACTTAGCCGCCTTGTTTATGCCTTATACAAATGCAGGCCCTTCAGCTGAGGCTACCACTCAGTAGTATCCTAGGGGAAATACAACCTTCCAGACAGTTGACAAAAACCCCACTTGCTGAGAAAGCAAGGTAGCTCCAGGGAAGACCTGGGAAGCCAGAAGATACTCTGTGACAGGGCAAGACAGTGCACATTCCTCCATCTTGTATTCTTGCTGAAGCTCTTTCAGGCTTATCTAGAATTTGAGCTCTTTGGTGGAGAATCCCGTTGAAAATTATCCATCTCCATCCTAGGAACCCAAGGTCAAGACGACCCAGCTAACTTAGCTTCTGTTACCAGCGTACATGTGCAAAACCTCTCTCCCTGTAGCTGCTACTACTGTAAGCAAGATACTAGGTAGGATGTGGGTTTTGCCTTTATAAAACTCTTACCCTAAACACTAAGGGCTTCACTTAGGTCCCAAATACCTACCTGAGTGTACTCCCAGTGGGCTGGAATAAAGACTTTCAGTTGACCATAAACTGTGTCTGAGTGGTCACCTCTAGTGGGCTCCCCGTAACAACTTGGGGCGTTTGCAGGAAAGGTGTGCCCTGCAGAGATATGCTGGTGAACATGGGGACCTGTGACCCTATATACAGGGTGACTACCAGGCCTGACTCATTCCAGCAGAAGGTACAGAGGTGTGTGAGGGGTGCTCTATACTTCCTGCTGCTAGCTTGTCACCCCCTCTTTTGACTGAGCTTTAACTAACTCGTGTTAGGGAGCCTTAAAAAGTGGAAGATTCTGAGGAAACCACAGAAGCCCTGTCTTGCACAGCCCTGTGTCTCTGCTGCATTCATCCAATGGCATTTAAGGCTCATTAAATTTTGAATCCTGTGTCACCTGCCTTAGGCTCAAAATAGTTCTATGTGGCTTTTGTTTCCCAACTCCATTTTAATGGAAATTGTCTCCATTCACCTCTCTGTTCCCTTCTTCCTGATAGCGATAGCAGATCTTTAATAATCTCCAATACTGAATTACTCACTCTGTGAACCTGTCGCCTGGGGGGGATACCCTGGACCTTGACGGGTGTAAACAGTTGATCGTAGAGACAGCAGGCGTGGCATTAGAATGTGGCTCTCTCCAGCTTTGGCCCACTCTGGCTGTTTGTAAGGCACCCACTGGTTGATCATCCAAGAAGAGCACACCCACTGGTAGCTCTCTGACAGCCATTACTACACAGCACAGGTCACCCCCAGAAAGTTCTAGCATCTAACGCAGGAGAAGCCTCTTGGAATGGCAGTCAGGTGTCAGTCCTAAGAATAAATCTGACGTCGCACAGAACATGCCGTAGGTGCTGATCTGAGAGCTTCTGATTGGATGACATCAGGACTACCCTCCTTACTGTATGAAAGGAGAGCAGGCACAGAGAAGCTGAGCGATTGCCCAGTGTCACAGAGCAAACAAGCTATGGAGCTTGGCTTCAAACACAGGCCACACAGAACTGGAAGCTTTATCATGGCCGGTCTTGTGTGAGCGCTCTACCTCGCTCCAGCTGAAAGTTCCCTTGTAGCATGCCTGGCGACCACCAAGTTTCAGGGCTGGTTTTGATTGTTTTCAGAAACACTAGCACTCTGAATGTCTATAGGAAATGTACTAATGCTTTAAACTGGCCAGTGAAACCATTACAAGATGTATCTGTGAATGGGGGACTGGTGTATGGACCACCTCTGCGAGACCTCTGATTTCAGCTAATCCCTTAAAATAAAGTTCCAGGACTTTAACCTTTTCACATTAGCAGAAAGCTTCCTTCAGAGCCAGGCAAGGGAACCCAAAGACCAGGTGGGATTCAGTCCCAGGATCCCGACTGACAACGTGAATGTCACTCTGCAGATAGAGCCGGCAGTTTCCCCAGTTGGGACCTCACAGCTGCCTTAAAGAAGTGTTTGAGGGAGATTGCTCTGTGGCTGGGGGATACCTGCCCTGCCATAACTCAGTGCAGCCATGATAGCAAGCAGTGCAAGAAATGTCAGCTCTCATTAGCCTGCATATAAATCTGCCGCTGCGAGAAGCGGGATTGAGGGACGACGGGAAAATGCCAGGAAGCAGAAACATATGTTGTTCACACAAAAGCATCTCCACAATGGGCGTCCTTCGCCACCTGGAACCAGGGAGGCATTGTAGTGGCTTGTGTGGCTCCTGCTCCCCCTCTCTTCCCCCTCCCCCTCTCTTCCCCCTCTTCTGTAGCAGGAAGCTGAGACTTCATCATCCCTGGTAGGAGGTTCTGCTAAGTGTTCGCTGACACAGCTGAACAGTCTCAGAATGTCATAAAGAGTAAATGACTTGATAATGCAAAACAGTAATTAGGATGTGGTGCATGTTGACGCTATTTACATATTTTAACACCCTGATATTAACGAGTCTTCCTGATAGTACACAAATGAGCCCGCCTTTATGCAGTTCACCCTCGATGGCCCAGATAGGCAAGCCTTCGAAGAAGAAGCGAGTATCACCCCCTCTTCTCTCCTCATTTGGTATCTGCATTCCTGGAAGGCCCCCTGGGGGAGGGTTGATAAGTGGTTAGAGCAATTCCTTCCTTAGCAGTGAGGTGAGGCTGTCACTGGAGGGAACTGGGCTGAGGAGAGTTCTGCACTGGGTAAAAATTTCTGCTGCCTAGGGGGATGGACTGGTGATAAACGTGTATCAAGAAGTTTCTAGGATGCTAGACAGATGGATGGAGATAGATAGATGATCCGTATCTGTGTCACTTAGCAGTTCCCATGGAGAAAATACTCCTTCTATGACCAAGCTTTTCATTTCACTTCACTGAACAAGGCTGGGAAGAGGTGCATGTCATTGGGCCATTCTGTCCCGTGCACCTTTAATTAGGTTGCAGTTCACTGTATACCTGGCCTCAGTCACTGCCTTAACCCCCATCTGCACACAAAGAGAGAAGCCAGGGCTACTACTCCATAACTTTTCTCTGTAGTAGACATTTTTCAAGTTGCCTGGACCCAGACCTTTCATTCTGCAAAAGCATCTGACTGAAGAGCGAGAAATCCATGAATCTGTTGCCCCCAGCATGCAAAGGGGGAGATCACAGCTCAGAGTGGGGAATAATTTGCACAAGAATGCACAGCAATCTGGCGCAGTCTGGGATCTGGAACTCAATTCTTATTTCTAACAAAACGCTTTCTGTACTATGAGACTTTTCTTGGGCATCTCTTCCTGATTTCTGCCCAACAGATAGATCTTTGTACCTGAAGATCTCTTCCTGCCCTCTGTGTGTGTGTGTGTGTGTGTGTGTGTGTGTGTGTGTGTGTGTGTGTGTGATGGAAGAAGGCAGGCCAGCAGGCTCCCAAAGCCCTGTGTGGTGTGGTGATGGTGGTTGCCAGGTAACAGGAAGACATCATGGCAGGGAGCCTGCCTTGGCAGATATGGACAAATGGACGCAGCAGGGGATTGAAGAAAGAATGGTATGAGGGTCCTGAGTCAGAAATGGGAGTCCAACGTGAGGCGGACAGGAGAGACATTGCAGCTCAAAGGAACCTTGAAGGATTGCCAGCCGTGCCCTTGTATACTGAGTAGGAAAACTAGGATCAGAAACTGACACGCCCAAGGACCGTCACCCCATCAGCTGGTGGCTGAGTCAGGGCTGCTGGAAGTGAAGGCAGAGGACCTGGGATTCCCACTGAACCCCACTGAGCACGATGGCAACCTCCTAAGGTGGAAGTAGCCCAAGGGCCAAGTGCAGAGGGTGCACAGCCACCCCCATGGCTGTGTCTGCAGAGAGTTCAGTGGGGCTGGCCCTACTTACCAGGGCCCCTCCCTCCCCATCAAGCAGCCTGGGGAAGGGCCACAGAGGGACAGAGCAACCTATGAGAAGGAATGAGGCTGACGTCATAGGGTCACTCAGTTGAACAGATGGCGGGCAGATATTGGTTTTAACTCACACACGGTTGAGTAAATAATGTTTAAGTTTTTCTTGCCAGCCTGGGGAGCTGAGCAGATCGCGCAGGGTGGAGGTACCTCCACCTCCTGCCCGCTTCATCTGCTCTTCCCGGGGTTTTCATTTCCTACCCTGTTTGTGCTTTAGAGCACGGCTGGCTGGGCAGGAAGCCGGTGCCCTTGGAGGCAGGAGTGTGTGCGGAAAGCAGAGGGAGGTGGGCGAGTGGGGGAGCAGGCCGGCACTGTAGCGTAATATTGCAGTGAGTGTCTGGGTGGCACCTGCCAGGCAAAATCACCGTCAAGGCCCCTTGCCTGGGCACTGGTGGAATTTTAATCCCTCATAGCAAAAAGTCCCATAATGCAACACACCCCTTGGACTTCCCCATCAATAAGATTGCTTAGGAGTCCGGTCCACTGATCAAAATCCTCGATCTGATGAAGCTTCTAAGCTGAAATTGATCCTGATTCAGCTTCCCACGCGCACTAGGTACTTACTTACCTAAAGGCCCTGCCTGGAGCCTCAGTTTCCCCATGGATATAATAGAGAAGTCGGCATTGGCCCGACTTTCTTCACAGGGAAGAAATGTTTGACTGAGGGATGCCGCATGAATGGGGGCTGGGCGTGAGGAGAAAGAACGGTGAAAATGCGCATGGCATGGCGGGCTGAGGTGAAGAGGATGCTACCGTGCAGGAAAGACGGAGCCACTCCATCGGAGCCGTTTTCCATCCCTGCTTGTCTAGCCTCCTGATACAGAAAGAAACAGGGTTCAGGAGTCATATCGAGGAGGAGCTCTGATCCTGAGAGAACAGAGAAGAGAACACAGTCACAGGAGTGCCTCACAAGAGTGGGTTCTGGTGTGAGACTGTTTTCCTTTGTCTACTTTGTCCAGATATGAAGCTAGGTTGGTATCCTCTGGGTCTCAGCTTCCGCATCTGTCAAATGGGCATTATAGCAGCTACTTCTTTGGAAGGCAGTTACAGTAAATTACATACAGGACCTGGTGGCTTGGCCCACCACAAAGACTCAACATGGAATATTGTCATAGTTAACAAGTGTTATGCCAGAGATGGCCCAAGATGCTGGCAGAACGTAAAACGAGCCATCCCAGACCCAGGGCAAGGGCGGGGAGAGTTCTGGGCTGAACCTTGAACAGTAAATTAAGAAACAACTTAGAGAAAACAAATTAATGCCGTAAGCACACCTGGAACACAGATGGATTAAGAAGTGCCAAGCAGGTGGGACGCCATGCTTATACCCGCTCTCATACCCGTCCTCCTCGGAAGCCCCCGGCTGTCAATATCAAAGGCCTTGTAGGGTCTCCCAGCAACTGCCATGGGCCCTGCACAAGAACAGCTCGAGAACAAACACACACGGCCGCACTCCCATAGAGCTCGTCTTTGAGCACTGAAACCCGAACAGAACATAGTTTTCCTATGTCACAAATTATGACTTTTTCTCTTTTTTGTCAATGTAGAAGCCATTCTGATCTCTTGGCTCACACAAAATTAGAGAGCAGGCAATGGCTGACCGTTGCAGAGTTGCAATAGGGGTATAGGAGCTCAGAGTGATGGCTCATACCCAGACAGTCTCCGAGTACCAGGACATAACCCTGAACACACAGATTTAGGTACAGCAACAGGGGTATTTTGTGAGGAGGTAAGATCAGACTTGAAATTGAATATTGCAAAACCTACACCAACTGAGGATTAATGCAAAGGCGGGCTGAAGCTTAGGCAGCCCCTGTGTCTAAAGCTGGTGCTTGGTGGAGGGGAAGAATTGTCTGCGAGAGAGAAGGTACATCCAGAAACGTGCATAACGAAAGCTTGGCTTCACATGGAACCTACAAGTGATTAATTCACTATCTGTGCAACTGGCCTTGGTTTGATAGAAGGGAAATATTTGAAAAGGGATTCGCTATGTAAATACCTTTTGTGTTTCCTTTTAACATGTAGGGACAAAAGGAGGGACTGCATCAATGCCTGTTGAAATGCCAACTCCCAGGCATTATTATCTCCCGAGGGTAATGAGTCTCTGTCTTGTCAAAGGACAGAGCAGGAGCGTCTCTGGCGTGGAATTCCATGCACAGTGCATGCTTTCTCCCATGCTTGTGAGGAGGTGTTTCCTAGTCACTAGGCAACCACCCACTCCCCACACACACACCCGACTGATTCTCCTAACATCTGCCTTTGGGGGAATGTCACCAAACAGAGTCTTGGAGGAGATTTAATTAAAACATAAATGTCCAAGTGGGGAGTCTCACAGTTGACACTGTCAGAACAGGGGTGGCACAGTCACTGGTGCCTTTACTGAGGGTCACCTCACTGACCAGCTGCATTAGTGAGGATGAGAATTCAATGAGACAAATTTGGATAGGAATAGGTGTGGTATGGAAACTGAGGCAGGTGGATCTAGAGTTCAATACCAATCTGAGCTGTATAGCAGGACCTTTACACACACACACACACACACACACACACACACACACACACACACACTTGTTTTTTTTTTAAATAAAGCTGTCAAAAGTCCCCCCCCCATATTGCTTTCCAGATGAGCAGAATTTGTCCACATAGGAACCCTGATTCTGAGATGAGAAATTTCCCGACACAGCCCTCATGCCCTGCACAATCCCCACATTCAGCACATATGCACCATGTGTGCAGCACATGTATGCAGACATTCATAGCCACACAACACATGAAACATACATGCACAACAAAACATAGATCATACTTGCCAGGCACGCTACTCAGAAGCACACCAGCCCAGTCACTGCCAACATCACCCACACAAACACGCCACTCATGACCACTCGGGGTTCACAGGAGCGTGAGTCCGTCCGGCTGGCACTTGGATTCTCGAAGTTCAGAGAGTCCACAGCCGTCCTGGCTTCCCTGGAGAGAGTCATCCGTCACCCTGTGCTGCTTGGTGGCTGTTCTGCAGCAGGTGCCAGCTGCCTAATTTCAATCAATTAACTTCTACTTAAACGCATTACGTTTCTTAATGCTGCTGCACCAGGCCATTTGTACAGTATATAGTGAACGTGAAGGAGACATATCACTCAAATTTGCCTTCCTGGGGAACAAAGCCCCCATTAAGGTAGCATTGTCTCAGAAACTTCAAGCCAGGCAAAAGAGAAAACTTCTCTCAGGGACAGGGTTTGGGGGTTCAGTATGACTTTCTTTGTGGCAGAGAGTATTTGACCAGGTAAGGGTTGGTAAAATGAGTTCTGAAAGAAAGCCCAGGAGAGACAAAGGAGTGTGTGTGTGTGTGTGTGTGTGTGTGTGTGTGTGTGTGTGTGTGTGTATGTATGTGTGTGTGTGTTGGGGGCAGCTAAAGAGGCAATTGACAGACTGCACATGGGAGAGAACCTTTGCTCTAGGGCTCTGCTCTCCAGCTCCAGACCATCTCCAGACAGGACCTGGCCCCCCATAACAGGGCAGTAGACCATTTTACACTTCACTTCACTGTCTCCCCTGGTCTGCTGGGCCCCACACCCTATCCTGTCCATCCGCTCTGCCTTGCTCACAGGCTGGCCACACTGTACTTGGAGATGCCCTGTGATTACGCTCACCTTCTCCTGCCTCGGGGCTGCTTGCATCTGCTGTTTGGTGCACCAGCTGGTCCCCTGCCTGGCCTGAGACCTGCTCACCCCTGTAGGGAGAACAGCCACGCTCCCTGTACCATCGTCTTCTATTCTCATTTATTTAGCTACAGCTACGTGTTCATGTCCCACCTGTCTGTTCACCGAGAAGCCCCAGTGCCCACACATAGTGGGTGTTACCCATGCTTGTTGGCATTGTAAGTTTTCAACTAGGTATCTGAGTCTGACAGGAAAACCAGCCTCCCACTTCCTGTCCCCATCTCCTGTCCTCACATCTCCCATGACATTTGGTTCTGCTGGCGTGGTTCTTGCCTCTGTCCTCAATCCCAAGCTGCCTGCACTGCTCTGAGCCTGCACCCCTCAATCATTATCCACAAAACACCCTCCAGGGTACACGTCAGTCTTGAGTCTCTCCTAGGAAGCCTTCCCTGACCTCCTCACCCTCCAGGAATTTTTTTTTTCTCCAAAGCCCCAGTAACTTAAACACTTCACTCAAAGGCTCCCAGGCCAACTGTGTCTCTGGAATCCCCGAGGATTGTTTCCACAGCCCTGATTCCACAGTTTTCCAGAATTGAGAAACTAGAGTGGGTTCTGGTATAAGGAATCTGGGTATAAGGAAGGCTGTCGATGGGTTCTCGTGGTTGGTCAGGGTTGGGCCTGGGCCTGTCCCACAGTAGTAACTAAAAAGCCATCTCTGCTGTTTAAAATACATTCAAACAAATAGCCACCGGCCTAGGGAATACAGAGTTCTGGGGAACCAGGAGGGGCTCCCTGAGTGCAAGAAGCAGAGGCAGGCATGATGACTGGAGTTGGGTGGATGGACCTGGGGTTGTAGGTTCTCTGCCCTTACTCACATGGTCTTCCTTGAGCAAACAGGCTCCCTCCAAGAGCTTCATTTCCTGCACCAGAATGGAGTAATTAGCCTCCATCTCCCACCAGGATTTTGGGGGAGAGTCAGAGCCACAGTAGACAGTGCCTGGAGTGCTCCCACATGCAGCTAGTGATCATGTGTGGGAATATATCTTCTGTAGCTAAAGCAATGCTTGTCCACAGAGGCAGAGAGTGCCGACACTTCCTCTTCTCCATGCCTGACTCAGCAGCAACAAGGAGGCTCCCCTGGTCTCTCCTCTTCCCCTCCCCTCTTCCCACTCATTCCTCCAAACCTGACTCAGGTTGGGGGGTCTACTCAAGCAGCTGCCAAAGTTGTGTGCCCGACCAGCATTCCATCCCAGGCTCCCACCCCTGCCCACCCTGCCAATCATGCCACATGGCCGTCCTCTCCGCCTGAGGATCCTAGCTGTGCAGCAGCCCCACGGCACACGCAGGGCTCACACATGCTCACCTGGTAGCCTGGCACACGGGCCTGTGTACTGCCCTGGCCAAGTGCCCACTCCCGGACATATTAAGGCCAGTGTGTAGCCCAGCAGATGGCAGAAGGTGGGGAGCAGGAGGGGCCAGGGCTCCTGCTGGTGCTGGAGGTGAGGGCAGCTTGGCAGGCAGGCAAGAGATGCTGTAATGGTTCGTCTGTGGAGTCCTGTACTGTGCATCCTGGATGGGCTTTCCCTCGGCGCTGGTCACGACAGTAAGGCTGTCAAAGGATGAACTGAAACGTGCAGGTGAAATTGGCTTTAAGACGGAGTGTGCAGAGATACCATAGTCCGCTTCGGCCCTAAAATCCATTTCTGCCCGAAATGGACTCAATCGGATTCCACATGCATTCTGCTTGCCCTGGAACCAGTGCTATCCCATCGGAAAACTGAATAGAAACCAGAGCTCTAGGAGCTGGTCCCAGCCCTGGCACGGGACTAGCTAGCTTGCTTCATTCTATCAAAACCTTGGCTGATGTGTTGGGATGAGAGGGACAGCTACAGAGATAGCATTGTGGTAATTGTTCCGATAATTCACAGGTGTGCCTGGCCTTAACAAACTGAAAGGTGCTCGGAAAATAAAACAGTAAGATCAGTCATGTGCCTTTAAGGAAGGAATGAGGCAATACAAAGGTCTGAGTGGACCTCGGGGACAGGCTAGAGTGGGCCACATGAGCAGAACTTGGGGTGTCCGATGATGGAGGAAGGAGAGAATTCTCAGAGGCCAGAAAACAATGGGACCTAGGGCTCCAGAGTTGGTCTTCCCATCCTCAGCTGCAAGGCTGTCAGGAAGACTGGGGCCACTGTCTTTACCAGGGAATGGAGTGAGGAGAGTTCTCAGCCTCAGAGCAGGAAATGGTATAAGAGAAGCAGCCCAGCACTCAGGAACCCCATGATGTTTCAAAGCTGCCACCATCCCAAGGGACTGTGGAAATCAAAACCTCCCCTCAGGAAAATGTCCAAGTGTGAGACATAACAAGTGCTCAGGGTACGATCAGCGCTGTGCTATCTTAGGTTGGGCCTTAGAATTCTCTACTGCATTATGAAGAGTGTATTTGCTGTTCTTTCCCCTCCATAGATTAAAAAAAGAGTGGAGCCCAAGTTTTATTAGATACTCAAGACCATCTAGTTTGAAGTTTGGACACCTACTCTGAGATCTTCGATTCCCCAATTCCCCCATCCTCCCCACTGAGACTGCCCTTGGGCTTGCCTCACCCAGCCCCTAACACTGGCAGTAGAGGACTGGCACCCAGCAGCCTGCTAGACATCTCCTCTCCAAGAGAGGCTAGGGCTCCCTCCTCCCCAGTATCTGCCTGTCTCTGATGTGGTTCCTGGTTTGTGCTCCTCCAGCCCCCTGGCCTCCCTGCTGTCATTCAAACTCCAAACTCATTTCTAGCCAGTTCCTACCAGTGCAAGGCTTTTGTCCTTGATGTATATTTTTTGTCATTGTAACCAAAATGCCTGAAAACAACCCACAGGGCGGAATTCTTTGTTGTGCCTCTTGGTTTCAGGGATGTTAGTCCATCGGCACTTGGCCCCGCCCAGTTTGACGGAGCCCCAGGGCAGTGGGAGCCTATGGTGGACATCATTAATTCACCTCTTGGCAGACAGAGAGTAGAGAGGAGGAGATGATAGAGTAAGCGAAAAGTTCTCTTTTGCCCTTCATTCATACACTACCAGCTCATGGGATGGCAATGCCCACCTTCAGGACGGATCTACATCCTATTTCTTCTCTTCCTCATGGACACACCTAGAGGTGTTATCTGCCCCTTCCATCTCCCAGGTGATCCTACATCCAGTCACACTGACAATCAAAGCCAACAATCTCTCTGTCCCTTTGACCTAGTAGACGTTCTGTGGTGTGTTCTGTGTTGTGGTAGATTATGTTGTGTGTGGTGGTCAACTCATGTGTCAGCTCTTTGACTGTCCCTTCCCTGGCACTCCCCACCTGGAGTGCCTCATCTAGGCTTCTTTCTTCCTTAGAACTGAAAGGACCTTGCTGGTCTATTCCCTTGGCCTTCAGGTTGCCTTCATGAGAAATGAGGCCAGCCCATGGCCCCATGGCCCCATGGCCCCATGGCCCCATGGCCCTGCAGGCTGATTTTGCCAGCACCTGATACAATGCCTGGCCTGAGTCCTTCTTGAGACATTCATGAAACAGAGACAGCAGGGGTGGGGCACCCCACCTCTGGCCAGACTAAGGCTCCCCAGAGACTGAAGGGAACCTCCCAGAAGCCAGTTGCCAGCCTTGCTGCTTCCTGCGTTCTCTGACAGCAGAGGAGCACCTGCTGGGTCAGGGCGACCTGCTGTGGCAGCAAGCTCTCTTCCAATTTCAGTTGTCATTGAATCCCTGTTTATCTTCTGCAGGGGTCCCCATGACTTCAAGGAAGTCCCCCATGGCCAGGGCTACTGCCTCAGCCTGGAGCTCCTACTCAGTGGTCCACAGAAGCACCAGCAGGAAGGTTCCCCATTGATGTTTCCAGGGACCACCTAACAGGCCCAGGCTCCAAATTACACATTGGAGATGTCAGAGTCCTGGAGAGAAGGCTTCCTTAGGCTCACAAGTGTCCAACCTACACAGCAAGACAAGCTTGATGAGGGCAGCGTGGGTCTGCCCTGTTCTTACTGTATCCCAAGTCCCACAGTCAGGGCCGCCTCAGTCTCTAGCCCAGGGAAGCACATTTTATTCTGTTTCAGATGTTGTCTGCTCCCCATGATTCTCCTTTGTTTCCAAGTAGCCCTGCCACAAAGCCTAGGTCTATGGAATAGCTGTGTGGTGCTGGAATGAACCTCTGTTCTCCTTACTGTTAAGTGAAAATAATCATCCTACCTCCTCACAGGCCTGTGGTGACTTAGTGTGACAATACACATGTGATTACAGGCAGTGCCTATCACAGAAAAGGAACCTAACACATTTCTGCGGTTGTCGTTGCTACTTTCAATTAAGGAATGGATACTTAATAAAATAAATTAATCCCCAAATTTCAGTGGCTCAGACAGCAAAGGATGCTACCTGATTACATTCCTTGCTGGCGTCATTTCCACAGAGACTGAGAGATCAAAGCTCCTTTCACAACCTCAGAATCTCATTTACCCATTGGTTGAAAGAAGACGAGAAGCCAGGTCTGAATGCCTATCACACTCATTTCATTTGCTAGAGCTCTGTCACATGGTCTTGCCCAACAACAGAGAGTTCTGGGAAATGTAGTCCAGCTACTTGGTGGGGTAGATAATTTGTTTCAGTTTAACTCCCACCTTCCCCCACCCCTACCCATGCCCCCGTGCCCACCCCAGTTATCAAAGCTGCCATGGCACCTAGGAAGGGAAGGACAGACAGGAAGGATCCGGGTCCTGGTATCCTCTTCACAGGCCCCAGTGACCTCGCTGTCTCCCACTAGGCTATACCTCCCTATAGAGCCCCAGGCTTGGGGCTAAGGACTTTTGAGGGACATTCCAGATCCAACTCAGAGAATTGCTTGGGCCTGGTGGGAACTGTGGTGAACCCAGGACACAGAAACTGGCTGAAGGCAGCAGCTACTCCAATCCCAGCTAATCCAGGAACAAATATGACCCAAGCTGGTTAGGTTTTTACAAAGCAACAGACTGGAATTTTTATGTGCAGATTCCCAGTTCCTCATATGTAAATTTTGCATGGCTTAAAACACAGTGTGCTAAAACCAACCAATCAACCCACCAACCAACCAACCAAACAAACAAACAAAACCTACAAAAAGAAAGTTGGAGAAATTCTACAAGGTGGAAAGCAGAAAAGCTATTATAGGGGCTGGTGAGATGGCTCAGCAGTTAAGTGCACTGACTGCTCTTCTGGAGGTCATGAGTTCAAATCCCAGCAACTACATGGTGGCTCACAACCATCTGGGGGCTAGAGTGAATGGGGATGGAGCAAGAGGGAGAAAGAGAAGGGGGGAAAAAAGAATTTTTTTGTTTGTTTTTTGTTTTTCAAGACAGGGTTTCTCTGTGTAGCCCTGGCTGTCCTGGAACTCACTCTGTAGATCAGGCTGGCACCTGCCTCCCAAGTGCTGAGATAAAAGGTGTGAGCAACTCTGAACTTTTAGCTAAAGAGAGAGGTGAAAAACACAGCATAGTCATTTCGTTGACCCATCCCAACCACAAAATTATTTTCATTGCTCCTTCACAATTATAAGTTTGTTACTGTTAGGAATGGTAATGTAAATATTTTTGGAGACAGAGGTTTGCCAAAGGGATCATGGCCCACAGGTTGAGAACCCCTGCAGTCTAAACCAACCACCTGGGAATGACAGATGGGAATGTTCAGATGAGAATGACAAATATTTCTTTTAGTTCCTTCCAAAGTTCCTTTCCCCTCCAATTTATGTATGGACTGTATTAGTCCTAGAATATGTGTGTTTGGGGCTTTTGGGGGGATAGGTAGCAGGGTGTGAGCGCTGACTCCTGTGGCTGTAGTTATGGAGGCTGAGTAGTAGATACACCTGAGCCCCACACTAACCTGAAAGTCATCAGGTTCAAGAACCAAAGAGAGCTGGTGTTCACTTGAGGGAGGCCAGAAAAGACACATATCCCAGCGGAAGGTGGGTAGGCGGAAGGCTTCCTCTCACTAGCCTTTCTTGTTCATTACTTGTCAGCTGACTGCTTGAAGCCATCCGAATTATTGAGCAGCATCTGCTTGGCTCACACCTACTGGCTTTAGCACAGTTAGTCACAAAGTTCCCTCACAGACACACCCAGAATAGTTTGACTAGATGTCTAGATATCTAGAGACTCTCCAGCGGAGTCAAGTTGACACAGAAACTAACATCTCAAAGACTTTGCCTTCCAGTCCTCTAAAGACAGAGAGACAGTGCATTCTAGCCCACTGTCCTGAACTCCATGCACCGCCAATGTACTCTGTGGTCCCCAGGTCAGTCCCCCATGTCCACACCGAGGAAGTGAGTAAACTGAATCCCATGACCCACACAGTCTATTCCCACTTAGCAGCCTCTGCCTCGGAACCAGAAGAGACCACATTTACCAGACACATTGCCATGACTTTATTGAGTAATTTGTACAAAACCTCCAAGAATAATTTATTCACCCAGCGGTGTGAGACAAAGGAAAGAAAATCAATAGCACAGTGTCTCAGTCATTTTTAATTTTCTAAACCATGAAGAGATCGTATTCCATTTCAGAGTACTTGCAGGCAACTCAGTCTACGCTTGTGTCTTTATGACCGACTTTCAAGAGTGCCTGAAGAGATTCATTTGGGGCCCAGAAAACCTTCAGCTCCATAGAAACTGTCGGAGGGGGCCTCCTGAGAAGCCCACATTCCCAGGCTTCTCCTGACAGCTGGGAGGGGCTTCAGAAGGAAATCAACATCAGCCCTAAGTCATGCCGAAAAGAACTCAATTGCCATCTCTCCAGCACCACAAAGCCGTTATGACCTCCTTCTCCTCCATCAAGGCAGCACTCAGGCCCTGGCTCAGCTTGCTGTGCTGGGTCGCTGCAAAGAATGCGCAGAGGGTTTCTGCAGACTGTTGTGTATCACCAAGCCTGGAGAAGAAATTTGGTTGCTTTGTTTTCTGCCTCCAGTAGACTGGGTGGGAGGCAAATGGAAAGGCTTTTCATTAAAGAGGCAAGGTTCAGCCCTCACACTCACAAGTAGGTTGGAGAAGGAGTCTTTCCAAGCCTCAGTGGTCTCACCTGCATAATGGGCCAGGAGGTTTTATCTACTTCCTTAGTAGAGGTCAAGGGTCTTGAAAACGACCATCTCTGCTACTAGATATTTGGGGTTGTGAGCAACAGAAATCAACTCCGGCTGCCTTGACAAAAATCAATCCAATGGAAGCTTGCAGCCCACAAGCCTCTGGTAACAAGACGGCTGGGCAGAGCCAGGCTGGGCAGGGCAGAGCCAGGCTGGGCAGGGCAGAGCCAGGCTGGGCAGGGCAGAGCCAGGCTGGGCAGGGCAGAGCCAGGCTGGGCAGGGCAGAGCCAGGCTGGGCAGGGCAGAGCCAGGCTGGGCAGGGCAGAGCCAGGCTGGGCAGGGCAGAGCCAGGCTGGGCAGGGCAGAGCCAGGCTGGGCAGGGCAGAACCAGGCTGGGCAGGGCAGAGCCAGGCTGGGCAGGGCAGAGCCAGGCTCTGGTGCAGATGTCATATTTGTGGAGTCTCAGCTTCAGTTTTTGCAGTTTGCTCCATGATGTGATTTTTCTGAACGTTGACCTATTGAGCTTTGGTGAGAGAGGTTACTATTGCCACCCCCTTTCCATCTGCTTAATTTCTAAGGATATCTGTCATTGGGTTTAGGGTTCACCCTAAAATCTATGATGATAGAATCTTAAGTCCCTTGGCATGAGAGTTTTTGGAGGGAGACACTCCCTCCAGATTTGACTCACTACAAATAGCAACATCATTATGCTTTATTATGAGCTGTTTAATCACTCACCTTCAAAATGAGTAGTAAAACCCTACAGCCTCTTCCAACCTCTCCAGGCCTCTTCAGAGATCTCAGCAACTTAATGCATGTTAGAGGAAACATGGCCAATCCAGTTCTCCATGGAGAAAATGCCAGGGGAGACTCAGACACTGCTGACATGAGCTACCCATCAATACCCCAAGAGCAACTATACTGGTCTACTATCAGCATCTATTACAGTCTTGTCCTGGCCCTTTCCTGTATTTCCTTTTCTCTGTTTCTGGGCAAACACGATGTCAGCTGTTCTGACCTGTCATGACTTCCCTGACAAAATGTCCTCAATGAGCCTTCTGAAACCATGAGTCAAAACAAGTCTTTCTTTCTTTCAAGTGTTGGCATCAGGGACTGTGTCATGGCAATGAGAAAGGCACTTCATATAGCCACCTTCCCCAGACCCCAAGCCACAGCTGCTCCTTCCAAGGAGGGCTGCTCTGGGAGTCTAAGGTGTTCATATGGAATCTTTGGGAGATGAGAGAGAACACCTTGAACAGCACCAGGGAGGCTTATAGCTTCAAATATAGAGAGGAAATCCCACAAGTTCCATCTCTGGTGGGTGATTACATGTTATTATGTGAACAATCAGATTGCAGAATAGCACAAAGTTTGAACCAGACTGATGTAGATCTCAGAATGATGCCCATTAGGTGATTTTCAGCAGTTGTCCCTAGATAGTGAGATTACAGACTATTTTTATTTCCATCAGTTTCTTATCTGCATTGTCTCAGCGTTCTCCAGGAAGCATGTATCACTGTGGTAATGAGATTTTTAAGGTTATATAAAAAAACAATACTAGCACCTTGCAGTTACATAGTGCCTTGCCAGGTCTCACATCTCTAATCTAATTTCTTATCTGTGAGGTCAGAAGGGCAGATATTTTTATCTCTGCTTTATGTATAGGGACTCTAAGGAGCAGAAGATGTGAGGTGTGATATGCCCAAGGTCTGAGAGCAACCCTGAGACCAGAGTACAGTCAGGACTGCCAGATCTCAGCTCTATAGGCCTTGCTTCAGGCCTGAAACAAGCCACACCGTTACCTTAGTCTGGAAACATGGTGAAACATCTTCCCTTTGGTCCATCTGCCTCCTTAGGAAAGGTAGACAGGAATACCATCCTCCTCCAAGTCCACACAGTGAGTACTTTAAAACCATGCCCCTATCTCTTGGTTCAACATGCTCACAACAGTGGGCTTTCTCCTAAAGAGTCACTTCAGAGACACCTGCATTTGCTATTTTGCTCCTGAATTGTCCTGAGGCAACATCTCATAAATATTACAGGAAACAAGTCCAACTGCACTAATTAACTCCCAGAGATTTAGCATCCCCTCCCTCTCCCCAACCCTGAAGGCATTCAAAGTTCTGAGCCATCTCATGGCAGATGTAGGAAGAGAACATAGGAAAAGTTCAAGCCGGGATGTAACTGAACAGGGGTAAGGGGAGGTGCCTGGTTGACTGCAGTCTTAGAATCGTAAACAAGAGAAAGCCCGCACGAACGCACTGGAGCAGAAAGGGCAAGGTCCGTCCGAGAAGGATAGAGACACCATCTCAGGTGACCAGGCAGTGCCATAGCAGGGTCTCAAGGCCGACTAGAGCACAGACCCATTTTGGCTTGCTCCCTCCACCTTCTTCTCAGTGTGTCTTGCATCTATTGGCTGTAGCGCAGCTTTTGCTGGGACTCATGGTTCTTAGACTCTCAGTTCCTGCCACCACTGAAAGAATCAACCTCTCTCCTTAGATCCAACATTCAAAGAGGATTCCAAGGAAAAGGCATGGCTAGATCACCTGGAATCTGGTGCTCAACCCTAGACTTGACAGCAAAGCCAGGAAGCTGAGTCCCTGAGCTGGGAGCAAGGCTGACCGAGTCCATCATTGCTTAGTTCTAGACTGGACGTCTCACGTCTGAAACCCCACACTGGTTCTACTCTCTGCTGAGCTCATTTTCTGCAGGATCCTTAGCCTTCACGACCACCCCATACAGTGGCCAGCAACACCCCAATTATCAAAAGAGATTCAAACTCAGACAGAGCAAGTAAACTGCTCAAGTCATGGAGTCAGTGACTGACGGAGCCACATTTAGATTCATTTCTGATAGCTTCAAAGTACATTTGTTTTGCGCATGTCTTAATTTAAGAGGCATTTAAAGTAGTCTAACTGCATGCAAAATCCTGCAAAGACTGTCTGGAATCTACTTAGGATGGTCAAGTAGCGTCAGAGCTGCCCACTAGGTACTGGGGTCCCAGTACTCCTTGAGTGCTGACTGTGTGCTGAACTCGGTGCTAAACATTTTCACATTGATGCTCCAGGTTTGTCCTATCTGATCTCAAGGCTCTTCGGGGTGGCTATTTACATTTAAATGAACTAAAATGAAATCTAAGACCGGCCACCTCTCAAGTGCACATACTCCCATGTGGTGGCTAATGTCGTGTGGGAAAGCCCCGATTGGGGAGAGTTCAACAGCCACAGAAAGTTCCATTGGTCGGCACTGACCCGGAGGCTCCAGACGCATACACTGAGTTTGCTTCTGCTCTCCATTCCATACTCTGCAATACCTACCTGAGACTGAGTGGGATCGCAATAGTTATGAACAAATGACTGACTGACTGAATGAATGAACGAACGAGCATCATCACAGATGCTAGATGAAATTATGTATTTAATTAGAACTTCCTGCAAGCGCACAAATGCAAGAGGCAGTGTGGGACGCCTGGTTTCCCTGAAGATAGCACATGTTTAGGTATAGGTGGAGTAGGGGGATGGACAGAGTCACAGAATAGCTTTCCTGTCCTGGGCACTTCTTTTCACTCAAATGTCTACTTCCGAACACTCAGCAACCTTAGAAAGCTAGATCATTAACCTCATTTTGTGAATATGAAAACAGAGTTTAAGAAGGTTAAGCAAGCCGTTTATAACCACAGAGCAAATACATTTCGGAACCTCCTCTGCCCAGGCCTTCGCTCAGCCAGGCTGCCTTGCCATTTCCACCTCTGTGGCCCAGGAAACACTGTGCTCCGGGCATAGTTTTCCGATTTGGCGGTGAACCTGACTCCCTTCCCTCAAGCGGGAGGATGTTTTGGTCCCTTTCCATTTCCCCCCAAAACCCAATCCACGAAATAATCAATTCGCCAGCCACACCTGACCCAAAGGTGAGTCTCCACCCCACCCCACCCCCCACCCCAGGTCGGCCGCGCCTTGCGGAGGAAAACGATGACTCTTCTGCGCCCCCTTGTGGCCAGGTGAGGCATGTGCTGAAAGAAACAGGGCAGCCCTTCTGCGACTGCGAGCTTCCTGGTGGTCTTGCCGAGCAGTTCTAGCCCTCTAGCACAGCTACTTGGAGTGGTGATGAGCCTGTTGGATGTGGCCAGGTTTGCGGGGCCTTTGTGGCTCATTACCTAAGTGTGCGCTTTCACCCAAATTACCTTTCCATCAAGGGCTCTCATCTTTAAGTTGCTAGAGTGCTGCGTTGTGGAATAGCTCTTTTCTTGCTTGTTTATTTATTGCCTATATTTGATTAAAGCACATTATATTATCGGGAGCTCCCCTTCTCCCCCTCCCCCCCCAGGGGTCACTTTCGTCAAGCTCAATTTAATTAAGCAGTGCTGACTTGAAGATGGGAGATAGAAACAAAAGGTCTTCCTTATCCAATCTGAGCCCAAATAAAATCATATTAACACTTCACCTTTTGTTCCCGTGTAAGAAAAGCCTTTGGTGCACTGTATCAAAAGCTATTGAAATCATTATGAAGGAAAGAGAGAAAAGGCGGAGACACAGTGGCCGTGAATTGGGACCCACCCTCCTTGACCTAATAGGGAAGAAAGAGGAAGAGAAAGCAGAAGAGACAAAGGAATTAAAAAATGGAAGAACGGAAGAGAAGAGAAGGAAAGTACAGCGCACAGTACCAGGCTTCAAAGTCAGTCAGGGAAAGAGGCCAGGCTGGAAGCCTCCTGCAGGCATCGTGTTTGCCTAGCCACCTCCCATCACCCCTAGAGAGGCGCCCGGTACAGGGCGGCCACTCAGTGTTTGTCAAATATTAATAACAACCCAAGCAAGCGGATGCACGGGAGTCTTAGCGCGCTCTGGATGCTACAGCAAGTCACTGCTCCCGTGTGACCCTGAGCTGCTTCCTCTGCAAGCAGGAGGACAAGGTGCCTTCCCTGCCTCCCTGGCTGGGAGCTTTGAGGACAAGAATGCAGAGGCTGCATCGAGGCGGTGACACACCCATCCACCACGAGGACTCCTTCCGCATGCACCTCCAGAGTCCAAGCCACAAGCCCGTCATCCACCCGTGCCCTTGACCAACACAGATGAGAAAGCAAATAAATGAAAGCCAGCCAGGAGACTAGCATCACTTAAGCAGAGGAAGGGGAGAGGGACAGAGGAACCCCAGACTCGAGTAGCGATGCTATCTCTATTCTCTGAAGGGAAAATGTGGCTGGGCTGGGTACTTCAACATCTCAAATGCCTGTCAAATTGCTGCAGGTCTCTCTCTCTCTCTCTCTCTCTCTCTCTCTCTCTCTCTCTCTGCCTTTCTGCTCAGAATCTTCACGGCTGGGAATAAATAAAACGTGACACAGAAGAAGTTGCCTGCAGAGGGTAAAGGTCACCAGGTGTGAGCGCTGCAAGAAAGAGTTTATTAAAGCCCTGGCGGGTGAACCTCCCCGACAGACAGACGCAGAGCTTGTCAACAGAGTTCCTGTCGCCTCGGTGCTCTGCTCAGGTGGCCGACAGCAGGTGTGGGCCCTTCTCCCCCAGCTCCATGAGAGACATCGGAGGCTAATTACAGATGTGTCTTCTGCCTGCGAGAGGGCCATGAAGTGCCTTCCTAAGGTCGCGTGTGACAGGGTATACAGGATGGGAAAGCTCACTCCTCCTAGCTAGGAGATTACCAAGGAAGCCTCAACCGCCCCTGTTCCGGCTCTCCCACCTCAGAGCGACAGAGCAAAGCCCAGGTGATTCCAGGTGTCCGATTCCTAAGGTCACCAGCTTCCATGTAAATTATTTGGTCTGAATTCAGTAATCAGACAATCCATGCTTGCTTAAGACTAATGCTTCTGTCTGCCATTGTTGTGCTGGACCAGTGGCAGAGAGCCTGGTATTTCTGTCCCTTGAGGAGCACAGGGGTGTGGGGGTGGGGAGACTGAAGACAAGTCCTGGGAGGTTTCTCCCCATGGCCTCCACTGCTCTTCACCTTTCCTCTGGAGCCCCCACTAGTGATGCCAGTCTCTCTCCTGCTGCAGTCAGCATTCTGACAGGCAGAGTTAACCAAGACGGTCTGCATTTATTTTATGAAGACACATGATTTTACTTTTCTTGGCCTATGTTGATTCCACAAAGAAATGGCATTTCCATCCACATACAGGATGTGCCTCTGTCTTACGACTCTCCCTCATCCCCCCCCCACTCCCGTGTAGTTTTATTCTGAGCTCCTTTCCAAGTCTGGCCTATTCTGCTCACCTGTGAGTGACACTCTTTGGTGCATGGGAAGAAAAAAAAAACAACCAACAATAACAACAAAAGAGAAAACCATGTTCAGGATCTTTAAGAGTGAAGGAATTGTAGATCAGAACTACTGTGGAATTCTGTCACCCCAACCAGAATGGCTCTCCTCAAGAAAGCAGGTGATCAAGAGGACAAGAGGAAAGAAGAACCTTGCACACTAACTCGGGAGCAGAAACTGGTGCAACTAGTATGAAATCGGCATGGAAAATCCTTAAAGAATGACAGGTGGAACTACCATACGACCCAGCTCTAGCACCCTCCGGGGATATACCCAGTCAGCAGGGACTCCTAACACATCACATCACACCCTTTGTGATCCCTTCTCAACAGTCTGAATATACAATCAGCCTAGATGCTAGGGTCTGTTTGTATATTTTGGAGGGTTAGTTGCCTCTGAATACAAACATGATGGTTCCAATAGAGAAGTTTCCATCCCCTAGGCCAGAGACTTCTGGGAGGAGTTGCTTGTTGGAGAATTTTGTCTCCATTGCAGAGGAATGAAGTAAGCCCAACGGAAGGTATATGGCATTCCTGGGCAACTGCTTCGTATATTCTGTAAATATTTAAATTTTAATTTTTTAAATTAAAATATAATTAATATAATTATCCCTTTCTCTTTTCTCCCTCAACTCCTTCAATGCCGTCTCCCATGCTACTATGCTCTTTCTCAAATTCATGACCTCTATTTTTTAATTGTTGTTTTACACAGAGAGGGGGGAGGGAGAGGGAGAGAGAGCCTGGGTTCCTAAATATATAAACACAACCTGTTCAGTCCAAATAATTTTACTTGTATGTATGTTTTCGGGGCTGATCCTTGGGTTTTAGATGACCAGTTGGAGTGCTTTTCCCTAGGAAAGACTGTTCCTCCCCTTTCTGCATTTCTTAGTTGCCTGTAGCTCTTTGTCTAGGGTTAAGTGCTTCTTTATACCTGGACGGCGCAACCTGATTGGCTAACGAAATGAGAACAGTGACGTCACGTAAAGCTCTGAGCATCTCCGTTTCTCAGCCCTTCCCAGATCCTCCCCAGGCCCTAGAACAGGAAACAAGGGTCCGAAAGGCTCGGCCTTGAGGTTTCACCCTGAATCTGCTCAGGGGACTTTGGCTCTATCATTGGGCACTACACTGCCTCAGCTCCTGCCTGTGTGGAAGGGGACTGTTGTGGGTCCCCTCTGTAGCAAACCAGCACCTTCGAGATTAACTGCAGCTAAGCCCACGAGAGGGACGCTGGCATCCTGGGTCCACCTCTCTTATGCCACCTCCCTACCCTGGCCCAGGCACAGGCCTACGGCACCCTTCACTAACAGGCCAGGTGCCCAGTCACTTCTGCACACGGAGTACTTCCCCGCATGAAAAGCTCTGGCTCTCCATTTTTACCGGAGCAGACCATGACCTGTATGTTGCTTCCTCAGGGTTGTCTCCCCTGATTTCCCACACAGGCATTCCAGTCTCTGCTCTCATGAATCCTACGATGTCCCGGTGTCTGCCAGGCATATGTCCTTCTGCATGGCCCATCTTTTCTTCTGGGCTGTAAGCATCTCTCACAGTTTTGAACTGAACAAGCCACACTAAGTATTAGTGAACAGTATGACTACACTGTCAAGAGCTATACAAAAGAAAGGGATTTTTGTCTGCCTACATTAAATGGCAATTCTACCATCTTCAGCTTAGGTGGATTTTGTAGATCCTCTCACCGTTGGGGCTTGATTGCGTTTTAAATAAAAAGCCCTGGTCCCAAGACACCATGGCAGCCCACATCAGAGCATTTCCCCCATAATGAACTTCCCCAAACATTATTGCAGCTTTAAATTGTGTTAATCAAATGGGAAGTGGTAAGCGGTTTCCCTCCCGCGTAATCCTCCCTGAGCCGAACACCCTCGGTGGGGAAATAAGAAGGCTGACAGAGCAGAATACAGGATGGATCAAAGAACAGCAACAGTTTTGATTTGTGTTAATTTTGCTTGTACAAGAATGAGCCTTCCACCTTCCTCTTTTATTAGAAAGAGGCAGAAGTAGGACAATGGCGCTGTGTTTGAGGAGAGGTGATCAAAAGCGGAGTGTTTTGTGCAGACTTCTGCAGAGGCAGAGGGGGAAGAGAGGCTCAGACAGGATGTTGTGGATCCTGCAACTAAAGAAAAAAAAGCCCTTGGCCAAACTTCTCTTGGAAGGATCCCTGTTTTTAGGGGTGTGGGGTGGGCTACAGCATCACCTCCTTCGCATGATGCAGCCATTGGATTGGGGTTCAAAATACCCATCTTTCTCTCCTGTGCAGTCACTAGTTTCTGCATGCATGGACAGGGCTGTGACCATGGAGGAAGGCCTCAGTGCCAGGGAGAACTAGGACATGAGAGGAGCTAGCCAGTTTGTCAGATGTCCACTGTCCCCACAGTCCTACTGCACAGAGTACTGACGGACATGGCAGAGTCCTGGACAAACCAAGGAATAGCAATAGGTTTGGTCTATGTTAATTTCACGTGTGAAAGAAAAATTGGCCATGACTAACTACTTCCTGGGAGCTCTAGTCACAGTCAAGGGCTCTTCCAGTTTCTTGGCCCTTGAGGAATTTCCACAAACGTGGTATGTTGTTCCTGTCACCACTGTGACCCAGCGGAAGATGTTTAAACGAACAAGGGTTTAATTTGGCTGACCATTTCAGAGATGCAGTCCATCTTGATGGGGAAGGTGTGGTGGAGATTACGCAACAGAATCTGTACAGAAGCCTCCTCAGGCATTGGGAAGCCATGAAACAGAGGTCTCAGGACAGAACCAGAAGCAGCATCTCTGACCTTCAAGGGTAATTCCAGTGACCCACAACTTTCCAAAACCGTGCACCCAGCTGTTGACTGAGCGATTAAACATGGGCTCCCATAGGGGACATTTCATTCACTTAGATAGTTAGCATCCTTTAGTAACCCCAATGTCCATGAGTTTGCTTGGTTTTGAGTCCATGCTGACTCTTCAGAGAAACTCCGAAGCAAGTTGAAGAGGCTGGTTCTATCAGAAGTTCCTGAAGTTTGCTGGGACTTCCCAGCTATTGGTGGGGCTCTTGACAAGACATATACTGGGCACTGGAGAGGAAGAAGAGGCAAGAGAGAAACAAGGCAGCCAAGCATGGCAATGTGGAGCTTACCACAACTCCGGCAGAACCTCCTGTCACACATGGGACACTCAGAAGGGAACTGAGAGCATCAAGGGCAAGAGGACAGGAAGGTCACATCACACAAGCTGGCTGCCGAGCCCTTCTCTCTTATCCATGCTGAGGTGATCAATACACTGGAATGAGAAGGGGGAGTGGGGAGATGCACATCCCTGAAGAATGTGTGAAGAATAAGAGTGCAACTCACAGCAAGGTGAGGTAGCCACGTGTGGGCACACACTTGTAAGTCCAGCACTCAGGCCAAAGCAGGAGGATCCAGCAATCCAGACCAGCCTGGGCTACACTGTCAGATTGTTGGATGACGCACACACTTATGTACAAGTAAATGGGTTCTCTCCTATTTCTTTTTACATATATCTGAAAATTGTCCATTTGCCAAGTGCTATGCCACACACACACACACACACACACACACACACATACACACACCCCAAAATCAACAACCTCTACCTAAAACAACAACAGTGAAACAAGAGACAATGCCTTTCACCTCCTTATGGCCACATTTCAGTGGAGGTTGATACACACACACACACACACACACACACACACACACACAAAGGCTTCACGGCACATCATCGGCCCTCTGCCACGTGACACAAACCAAGGTTGTGGGTTAACAGTTGCATTATATTCCACTGTTTGGGTTCACATAATTTAGTCTCACTGTTCAGGAGTTAAGTCTTGTTTTGTTTTTTTAATGTCAGAGAAAGAGGACAAATATTTACTTTCTTATGTGAACTTTCAAAAATACCTCACTGGGATACAAGCAAAGTATAGAAATACGGAACAAAAGGGTATAGCCTAGGATCTTAGATTCAAATTTTAAGTCTCTTGAAATAAACTAAAAATCTACAACAAAGATATCTGGGGTGGAATAGTTGTCCTCAAATGCTGGTGAATTCACAGCCCACTAGTAAATCATTATCGGTGAGTCCAAAGGAAAGCCAATGGGAAGTTAGAGAGTAGTTGAACAAAGAGTTAAATAAATATAAGTTACAGCATGTCAAATATATATTATGTAGTTAAAAATCATCAGATAGAGATTATAAAAATAAATACCTACATTAAGAAAACAGTAGCTTTATATAGGAACACAGCATTTTCTTTAAGCAAAAGCACTAAAGAAAAGGAAAATAAACCCAAAGCAAACAGAAAAAAAACTGGAAATCATTTAAAACCCAGAAAAATGGAGAAATCAATGGGAACAGAACTCAGTCCTTTGAAAAGACCAATAAAATTGATAAATCTTTTGATAGACTCTCACAGAAATAGAAAATATACAAATTACCATTATTTGGAAAGTAGGGTTTTTTTAACAAACCATGACAATAACAGTTAAAGAGGGAATATCAAACACTATCCTAGACACATATTCAGCAGCTTAAATAAAATCATTCATTTCTTGAAATCCAAAAATTCATAGATGACCAACTAAATAGCTTAAATAGTTCTCAGTCCCAACAATCTGAAATTACAGCCAAGACTTCTATAAAAGGAAACTACAGATTCAGATAAATTCTACCACACATTTAAAGATTGTGTTCTATCTAGATTATGATAGAAAACACTCTTCATTTATTTTATAAGGCTAGCATTTCATTGACACCAAATCCAGGAAAAAAATATTACAAAGACCAGCATCTTTCATGAATATAGACACAAAAATCCTTACCAAAATACTGGCAAGTAGAATCCAAGAAAATATACAAAAGGTGGTCCATTATTTGTTTGTCAAAATGCTTGTCCCTGGAATGCAAGGTTGGTTCAGCATTTGAGAAAGAGTCATTGTGATCTTCGTCAACAAAGTCGAGAAGAAACCACGTGGTCCTATCAATTGACACTTAAAAAATTAAAGTATTTTAAAAATTTAATATCAACATAGGATTTAAACAAAAACAAAAAAGCCTCAGTAATCTAGGAATATGGAGAACTTCCTTAAAGTGATTTAAAAACAGCCTCAAAAATCCTACCGATGATGTCTTGTTTAACACCAGATGAGAGAGGTTTGTTTTTTTGAATGTCAACTTTCTTTTCAAATGAAGCCATTTAATTCATCCTTAGTGTAGTCTCTAAAGAGGCCAAATGTTGCCAACACTGTTGGTCCCTCAGCACATTGTGTACAAAATATAACACATAGCAGCTAGATTTTTTCCCCTCTTATAACTTTCTCCTTTAATTGCAATTATATTTTAATTGTAAAACCCAAGTTTCCCATCTTGAAATTAATCAGATTGAAGGATGCTGTTTTCCTACATCTTGTTCTTCAGTCCATCAAAACTCCTCCTGCCTGATCCTGATGCTTCTTAGCAGTTGATTGGTTGTGGTTACAAACACTAGCCTTCCCAAGAAGACATGGAGTATCTACAATTTCCCAGGAATGCAAGTTCTTAGTTTTGTGTGCTTGCTTGTACAACCATGAAACCCAGAGCTGGTGATCTAGGCATTAGGTACCTAGCTGCGCTTGCTTGGTCTCCCTCTCTCTCTGCTTCTCCCACCTCACAGAAAATTACCATTGGCTTGCTACTGTGTTTTATGGCTTGTAAACAAGTATCTTAACAGATGTGCTGGCCAGATGAGAAACTGTACCTCCTAGAATGGAAGTTCCTGGAAGGTAGGCTCATATCTGATTGCTCACCACTGCACTCCATGACGTGGTAGTGCAGGCTTTTAATCCCCTCATAATGGTACCTGAGGCAGGAGGATGCTGCGTTTGAGCTACATGGCAGGACCCATCTAAATAGCAAAAACAAAACAAAGCAAAGCAAAGCAAAACAAAACAAAAAAATGTGGCTGTCATTATGAGCATGCGTCTTTGCTTGGTTGGTTGGCTGGTTGTTGAATTTCCAGAGCCCGGAAAGCATCTACCACCTTGCTGGCACTCACTCATACTGCATAAGCAAATGCACAAATTTGTGGTATGTGCAGTGGCCTGGCTCTGTACAGGAGTCTGGAAATACAGCTATAAACCAGCAAAACAAGCTTAACTCCCTAGGGGAATTTGAGACACACAAATAATTAGCTTTAAGCTTGCTTCTAACAATCACTTGGAAGAACAGAGAACATTCGTCTGAAAATCCAAGGGCAAAGCAGGCTACTCTCCTCAGCATTGATCTGCCCTTTCTTACTGCCATCTGCTCCCTTCAGGATCTGCCTCCAGAAAC
Source organism: Tokudaia tokunoshimensis (assembly GCA_036184795.1). NCBI lineage: Eukaryota > Metazoa > Chordata > Mammalia > Rodentia > Muridae > Tokudaia > Tokudaia tokunoshimensis. The sequence continues at coordinate 14,173,344 of BTHU01000020.1, read as the reverse complement.
AAAACAAAACAAAAAAAAAAAAGGAGGAGAAGAAGAAACCAAATAAAATTAAAGATGTGGACAGACGTTCCTAGGCCCACTGTGACATTAATCAGTATTGGGAGACTGGGAACATCAGGAAGAGACAGGTAGAAACACACATATTTTCTGGACATAGTCTTGAAGGGAAGAACTCCCAAGAGGAAGTCACAGCATGCCAGCTTGGAACTGGAAAGCATTCCTGCTGAAGATGTTTAAGCAGCAGCTCCTCTTGTCCCACTGCACACCTTGTGTCCCTGAAGCCACACTCTGGTCCTCTATCTCTCTCCCACATTTGTCCTGTGACTTGTAGCTACCTGTTGGTCCCATCCATGGAACATCCCACCTGGAAGCCTGGGGAGTACTTCCAAATCCCCAAGTCTAGAATGTAGCTTCTGCCTTCCTACTTCCTCTCATCAGCACCATGCCTCTCTGTATACCCAACACATACAGTGTTCCCAGTCCTGGTGGGTGTCACTGTTCACTCTATAGTTCAAGCTAGGAACTGAAGATATTCCATGTTCGCCTTTTTTATCTGGTCCCCATTTCCTGCACAGAGTGTATTGTCTACCTCAGCCTCCGAAGGTCTCTGCCTCATGCCTTGTCTCTTCACCCCACAGCCTAAGCACATCTCCTCGGTCCCATCAGTCTCCCCTGGATCTCTCCCAATGGCTCTGTTCTGCCCAACCACACCTCATACCATCCTGTGTGTGTCTGGACAACTCTGATCCCATTAAGTCTTTGTGCTAAAACTAGATGGCTCTTTTTCTTCCCTTTTAGGGTATTGGATGCTGTCTTAATCAGAGTTTCTATTCCTGCACAAACATCATGGCCAAGAAGCAAGTTGGGGAGGAAAGGGTTTATTCAGCTTGCATTTCCACATTGCTGTTCATCACTAAAGGAAGTCAGGACTGGAACTCAAGCAGGTCAGGAAGCAGGAGCTTATGCAGCGGCCGTGGAGGGATGTTACTTACTGACTTGCTCAGCTTACTTTCTTATAGAACCCAAGACTACCAGCCCAGAGATGGCACCACCCACATGGGGCCCTCTCTCCTTGATCACTAATTGAGAAAATGCCCCACAGCTGGATCTCATGGAGGCACTTCCCCAACTGAAGCTCCTTTCTCTGTGATAACTCCAGCCTGTGTCAAGTTGACACAAAACCAGCCAGTACAGGTACCATCCCATTCTGAGGCTACCTGCTCCTTCCAGTCCCACCCACTCATAGCTGATGATCCCTCCTCCTTCTTTTCTTCCTCACCCACCCATAACTCCTCCCATCTTTAGTCTATTGGAGTGCAAAGGACATTATCTGAAGGCAGAGTCACATGCCTCTTGCCCTGGGCTGTGACTTTTTGGCAGAAAGCCATGACTGTTTTGTCCTGTACCTCACTCTCTCTTTACAGCCTCATGCTTCCCAGAGCCAACTCTTCAGGCCAGGTAAGCAGTTGCACAGTCTTCCTCATATGGTTTTACTCCCAGTTCCATCCTCTGGCTGCTACTAGTTGGACCATTCGGGCCCCACAAGTCTTTGCCCCGACACTTGAGCCCCATGCTTAAGAAAGCCCATGTCATGGAGGAAGCATTCCCTAAGAGTGCTGCTCTTTCCAGTTTGATCCATGTGGCCTATTCCCCTTTAGTCTGATTTACTGCCCATCCTCATGGCTTAGGATAATGCATGCTTCATTAAAGAAAATGTAAATACAACAGGAAGGGAAGAAGAGCAGGAAGGAGGGAGCGAAGGCAAAGAGAGGCAGATAGGCGGGTTGGCCTCTGAGCAACGGGGCTGCTGTGTCTGTCTGAGTCTTTGTACTTCATTTGGCTGATGCACTTGTCTGGCCTGTGTTATGTAAGAACTCAGAGAAGGGAGAAAAATCGCTCCTGCTTGAAATGATCAGAGCTGGTTTCTGGCCACAGACAGGACCATGCAGATAGCAATTCAACATCCTTACTAGCCTTCCTCAACGTGTTGGGTACCATGTATAATAATAATCAGGACATATATCTGACCAGGTCTAGTAATAACTGAGGCGCATATCTGGTTGCTGGAATGTATAAGGTTAAAATTCAGCCATGAAGAGTATAAAGTTGAGGAGGGTTAGGAATGTTGAAATTGAGCCATCAAGAATATAAAATTGAAGGGCGTTGGGAAGGGTAGACATACTGCAGTCCAGTTAACATGTAAGGCACAGCAGGCCTAGAGCAGAAAACTGACTGGCATTCATTCTGATTCTATAGCATCCTCAACACACAGTATTAAATACTTTGAATAATACTTCCAGAAGAGGACAATTTGGATGTCAGAGTGAGCTAAGTAAAAATGGTTTGATTCCAAACTCAGGGCTTTCCAACCTGAGACAAGTCGTCACTTTCATCAACATGTTCCTTAGGGTTGTCATTATTTTTATTGATGCTGGGACAAAATGCCCAGTGGCAACAAGTCTAAGGGAGGGTTTATTTCGGCTGTTGATTGCAGAAGTTTCGTGGTGAAGGTGTGGTGGAGAGATCCACGGCTGTGAAAATGACCCAGTTGGTAGCAGTGGGAGCTTGCAGATTACTCACAACTTGGCAGATCAAGAAGCTTGGACTAGAACCAGAAGTAGATGTCACCTCAAAACTTGCTCCTAGTGACTCACTTATACTAGCTTGGCCAGTTAAAGGTTTCACCATTTAATATTTAAGAACAACAACAAAAAAAAAGACCTGTGGGAGATATTTCACAACCAAACCATCATATTCTGCCCCGGTCGCCAGGCAGAGTCTTGTGCTCCACCCCTCTCACCATCAGGCTCCTTTCCTATTGTCCCAATTGAGAGCGTATGACCGCCTCTTAACACAAAATGCACTTAGTCCGATTTTAAGAATTTCTGTAGTTTTAACAAGTCTGACACTGTTCAATAGCCAAAAGTCTCTTCTCAGGTTAAAGGCATACTCATAAAACAAAACAAAACAAAACAAACAAAAAAGGCCTAACTCCTTCAATATATAATGGCACAGTAGTGAAGACTTTTATTTCAGAAGAGGAATTCTGGATGGTAGCTAGGAGTGGGATGGAAGCAAGGGATAGGACTTTAGCAGAGAATGACTGGGAGAAGTAAGCCCTGTGAACAACAGACCCTGCAGCTCCATGCCTACCCCTCAAGGCTTGTGACATCACATGAGCTCCAAACAGGTCCAAGGAGCCCTGTTCTATGCCTTTCAGCCTGTGGCACACATGTCCCCTTCTCTCTTGGGTCTCCTCTACTCTGCTTGCAGCATTATTTAGCAGACATTCCTAAGTGCTTGTGTCTTTAATATCCTGGGTATCTCCGTCAAACTCAAGGTCCACCCTCAGCACTTCATACCTTGACCTTTGGTGGCCTCTCTTTAGGGAATCCGATCCAGCTACACATTACCTTCCCTCATTAGCTTTTGTTCTTGACTCCTGAGGTAAGCCTCAATGACCTCATTACCTTATGCTCTGCATCCCTTAAAATCAATTCCACAGGGATGATGGCAAATTCTTCTGCTAGCTCAAGATGCATCCAACCCCTCTTTCACTATAGCTGCGGTGGCTTCTTTGTGCCTGCATAAATGAGCCTGGGAAAACGTTCCCCAAGAGACCACCTTCAAACAGGGTGCTCCTGAAGTAGCATTCTGTCCAGACCCTGTCCCCTGCTTTATTTTCAGGCATACTCATTCCTTTTAAATGAGAGTTTTCCCAATGAATTTGCACTGGAAATTCTGGAGGCTTTGATAGGCTGAGTCTTGCCCTCAAGACTGTTCTGTTGTCCCAGTTCAAAGTGTATGGCTTGTTCATACTGGCATTGATCCCTGAACAACCACAGCCATGCATTTTGACTTTGCACCTTCCTTGTTGGCAACTTTAACTGTGCTCAAACTCCTTTTCTTGTCAAACTGTACAATTTTTCCATGTCTTCCTACTCTGCCTTCTGCTCTGAATTATCCCTATAAATCTATTTAAATGCAGTGAGCAATAGCCCTGCCATAGACTCAATTCCATGCTGTCTAGAAATGCCTTTCACCAAACAGTTCAGTTCATTCCTTTTGAATTCAGCCTTGCTCAGAGTTTTGGATGTAGCCTGGTCCTTTGCTGGAATATCACGGGGAGAGTCCCCAGGATGATTTCCCATAGGGTTCTTGTTCTTCTGTGAGACCTCATGGGCCAAACCTTCACTGTCCATATTTCCATTGGCACACTGGATTTCTGCACTCTCCATGGCCTACCAAGCTCTGCTTCCAGTCTCCTAGGCAGTCTTCAACATAAATCAGTTCCAGACTCATGAATCATGTGGTTAAGTTTCTCACAACTGTGAGCCCACTTCTCCACATCAATTTTTCATATTGTCTATTTTCTTATTGTCTTGACAAGTTGTCTGGACAAAGCAACCATGAAGGTTAACCCCACTCAGTTCTAGAAGTTTAATCTGTCAGGACAGGGAAGGCACGGGAACAGAAACAGCTTGATCTGCTTCAGTAGGCGTTTGCAGCATAGCTGTCTACAGTGGGCAGATCAGGAAGCATAAAGAGATAGGGGTAGAATCAGAAGATGGTGCAAGCATCAAGGCCCACTCTTAGCAACCTACCTCTGCTAAGTAGGCACAATCCTAAAGGTTCTGCACCTCTCAAACAGTGTTGCCAGCTGGAGACTGTAGCATGTAGTTTTATGTTCTACCTACCTTTAGCTCTGGGAAGTAACTGCACTTCCAGCCCCCACCTGGCTTCCCTTGAATCCTTGGACAAAAGATACACACACAATTTGTTCCATTTCAACTCACCTTAGGACACAATTGCTGGGTGCTACTATCTCCTGCCTGAAAAAGTGTGCTCTTAATAATAATTTTATCTCTGCTCCTCCCACCTGCCCTAAATTTCAGTGGCCAGTCCCACCTAGTTCCAACCAAACATCCCTGACCACCCCCACCTGTAGCAGTGACCACAGGCCCCAGCTCCTCCCAAGACCTCACTTGGCTGCTGGCTTCTTCTCCCTCCAAAGCATGGCAAGAACTCCTCCTCTCCTTTTCCTCCTGGGACCAGAAGTCCTGCCTGTACCTTTTGCCCAGCAATTGGCCCATGGCTTTCTTTACTGACAGATCAAGAACCAATTGGGGAACAGGACCTTAGCATCAGAACTGCCCCCTACAGGAGACTACATGTTCAAGCCTACAAACCCATAGGAGACATTTCACATCAAAACCATAACACTTAGTGCAACCTTTTGGTCACATCCTAGAATATTCACATTCAACTTCAGTTTGTTTTCAATTTTGAGTGATGTTTCCTGGAAATGTTGTCATTGTTGTGATAAGTTACTTCATCCTTGTGTCATGGCTTCTCAGATGGAAATACGGCAAATGATGTAAAAGTAAAGAAAGAAAAAATAATTAAATAAAAACCTGAACTCCAGAGTTTTAAATTAATTTTTGTATGACCACAGTACCCTGAATGGTATATTACCTAATAGTTTTGCCAAATGTTTTATCACTGGAGGAGGTCAGGCACAGGGCACATACCATCTCTCTCAGTTATTCCTTGCAATGTCTATGAACCTATAATCACCTCAATAATCATTTTGATTAAAAACAATGACAACCTAAGCCCAATACTTTCCTCACATGCTGTGCACCTGGTGGAAGTTTGGATGGTTCTTTACATCTTTTGAGGGCAAGGAAGATAGGGCAAGTCCAAAGTCTCATACTAAAGGCCAAAGGAACTATTGATAATTGCCACCGTATTCCTGAACTAAAGGTCCTAACAACCAAACAAAGAAGCCAGGGCTGAGGTCTTACATGTGAAGACTCGCTGCTCTGTGGTCCCTCTGGGAATCCCCTTTGGGCCTGTTCCAAGGGATATCAATTGATTTTGTCTGTCCAACTACGTTCCAACCTACAATAACAATGCACTTCAACTGAAGAACTCCCCAGTCCCGCCTCACCTGCTTCAGCAATGGCTACTTACCACACTGCCCTCCCTGGTGGGCTGAACAACAGGCATAGGCACAGGCCTCACTAAGCACTATCTTCCTTCCCACAGACAACTACCATTGCCTCAAGATTGGATGCACAAGGAGAGATCAGCCAATCAGTGCCATTCATGGATTTCCTTTTCCTTCAATCTGGCTAGAGAAATGTTCTTTCTTCCCATGTTGCTGAGTTATATGATGCTGAGCCTAGAGCTAGATAAGTCAATGCTGGCTCTCACACACCTATAAAGAGAGACTCTACCAGTGAATGGCAAGAGAGTTTGAGGCTAATATGCAGCGACCAAGAGATGAGAGAATAGGGAAAAGGACCGAGATAGAGAGGAAGCAACTCCAATGGAGTCTCTGAAAGTCTCTCTTTGACCTCCGGTTACAAGATCCAGGGCATCTTTGCATCTAAGTCAAGTCAGGATGAATTTCTGTCACTCGTCCATGGCTTAGCCCTTCAGGAAGTAGGCCTGTGACCTTATGCTGTCAAATCCTGAACTTGTAACCCTGACTGATTAGCCCCAGTAAAAGCATCAAGTTCCTTCCCCAAGACCCTGTACTAAAAACAACATGTTTCTAACAGAGACAAACCTCAGTCCCATGGATGATAAATGGAATAAGCCTGCAGAAGGGCCATGCTGGGCCACGAAGCAGCAGCCTGCTCTCCTGTACACACAGATCCTGAGCTGAGATCTTTGCAGTCCCTCTGCTGAGGCAACTGCCTCTTCCACAAGATTAATATTGTTTACATGAGCTATTAGTCTCAATGCAGGGAAAGATGAGCTGGGCAGAGAGAAGGTTTGATGTAAACAGCTCCATCTCTATCTCAGGGTATGAGCTACCACTCTGGAAAGTTCAGGGGCAGCTTGCCAAAGTCCTTCTAAGTATCCAGGTGCAGTATGCATACCTATAACCCTAGATTGAGGAGACTGAAGTAAGAAAGCCGCAAGGTCAAGGCCAGCCTGGACTAAATAGCAAGACCCTTCCACAAATAAAAGACAATAACAGAAATCTTAGGCACCATAGAAAAGGAGGGCATGACCAAGGTCATTCCTCCAGGAAGCCAGGCTGATGAGCATGAAGAGCAGATGTATCATAATGAAATTAAAGCACATTTATGGACCCAGAATGACTATGTTCAAAACCTCCACTTGACCAACCTTTGACCATTCAGGAGCCAGAAGCGGGCAGCAACTGTGTTTCTTGAGCAGGCAACCTAACTTCTATGGCCTTTGTACTTCATTTTCCTTCTCACAAAGTAAGAATAACAAAAATGTTTACCTATGGCAGAATTAGGACTGAATTGGGTAACCCTCATAAAACTCCTTACACAGAATGCAGGGTTGATAAATATCCCGTGTACTGTTATCATTATCAATCAGTATTGCTATTGTTCACGAATGCTACAGCGAAGATGCTAGAATAGCCGTGGAGGAGGCAAAAACTCAAATTTTGATGGGAATCTGGGCAGAGAGCTTATCTAGGGTTGCTTGTAAGCTTTCTTGAGGAAATCAAGGGTGAAGGGACCTTCTCAGGGTGGCGGAACTTCTCAGAGCTGCAAGTCAACAGGCATGAATAGGCAGACTCAGCCTGATATTTTAATCACTCAGACTCATAGAACAAGAAATCTGCTCAAGTTCTGAGGAAGCCAAGACCTGGAGTGCGTTAAGTACATGACCTTGTGGCTACGTCTACAACTTTATCTTGGAGCCCGGGAGATCTCAGCTTACGGAAGTGGACAACCTACCATTTCCTCTTTCTGCCCAGAACTTCCAAGTCCGGGAAAACTGTGATCCCAAGTCCCTTGACCAAGCTTGCTCTTCAGAGTTGTCACTGCCATTCTGGGTAGCCACAGCACAGCACAACCCTAACCTCGATGCCTGGTACCACGCCTGGTGTTGAGCAAGGTTTTGGCACACACATAAATACCTTGTCTGAGATCGCTCTCATCCCATATAACCTTGAGCTGTGGCCTCTACAACTGATAATAATAAGTGACATGCTTGCTGATTTGACACCAACCAGCCATGGTTAGTTAACCCAAAGAGGGATACCACTTAGATGCCTGTGACAAGGTAGAAATGCCGAGTCAGCGTATCCAGGATCACTTTTATGTGAGTTCCTCTCCATAGACATGTTTGGTGTCTTTTTGAGTATAGGTTTTTGGTTTTTTGGGGTTTTTTTAGTAAATGGAAAATTTTTATCCTGTTACTGGCCCCCTGGCAGCAGCAGCAGGAGGTGGCTTCAAATCTACCTAGAGAAACCACTCACTTCACATCTGCCCAGAAGAGGCTCTGGTTCTTATTCTATTCAGCCTGGGAACCCCAGGGAATATTCAGAGCCCTGGAGACAGAAACAATATAAGACAGTCATTTCTCTCTGAAACAACAATTTGTATTTTCATATGTTTGATACATAGCCTAATACTTGAATCAATAGGCCAATGGAGATTCGCCCAGTGCAAGTTTAATAAGGAAAAGAGTTTTAAAAAAATAAATAAAGATGTGCAAAGCTAGCACTATTACCTGCAGGTGTGCTAGATGGTGGGGGCAGGGCACGTCAGCTCCTTCTGTTTTCCCCAGTGTAATGAAGCAGAAGCTAAACCTGAGTTGATTATAATCATATAGAAATGGGAGCTCCTGGCTGTTTTCCTCTCTCTGTCCTCGCCCCTCCTACCCCTGCCCCAATCAATACAACGAGTTTCATCTTCTCTGATGAAAACTCAACTTCCTGGCTGGTTTTGCAATCTGAGTTTTTCAAATCTGGTCTGGCTTTGCAGCCAGGTAAACCAGCTCCCAAACTCCAGTATGGTTTGGGAATCCAACCCAAAGTCTCATTACAGAAGGTGGGTGGCAAATAGATTTTATATATATGTGTGTGTGTGTGTGTGTGTAAAATGGAAAAGTCTGGCAAGGCTAAGGGTCAGCAGGTTGGGGACATGATGCCATGGCGTTGTGTTGCCCTGGCCAGTCCCAGGATTCTGCAGCTACCTAGGTCTTCAAGTTCAGGTTAAGGCAAACACCCTAGCTTTTTAAAAGAGAAATGTGTCCAGGAAGTTTTCAAATCAGTGTTCTGAAAGGAGTGACAGGCTATGTCCACTCACTAAATATTCTAAGTATTAACTGCTCAGTACTGTCCTGGATCCTGAGGGACTCAGCTTCTATTCTGGTAAGAGGAAGCAGAAAATGAGCAACAAAACATAATATCACACAAAAAAAGAGCCACAGGAGAAGTTTCTAAAGGGTTACTAGTGATTGAAATTGTATTTAAGCAAAAAAAAGGGGGGGGAGCTCCACATAACCATTATGCAGAGATTTTAAGGGGTTGCAGGGGTGGGGTGGGGAACCCTTCCAAAGCAGAGGAAACTGCAAATACTGAGGCCTGTAGGTGAAGCAAATTTGGTTAGAAGAATAGAGAAGACAGTTTGTAGGGCCCAAGAGCAACGAGTGTGGTTATGAAATGGGTGAAGAATTACTCTTGGTGAGTGTGCTGCAGAAACGCAGTTTTGAAATAAGACGCTGGTAGGAACAGGTGATTTGTGTTTTGATGATTGTTCAGGCCACTGCACACACGACGGACTGTCAGGGTGGGTGATTTGGTTGTGTAGTAGCTGAGAAGATCCTCAGAAAGCCATGTTGTAGCTCAGGCAAAATGGCTAAGAACTGAAAGGGGGTGGGGCAGAGAGCTTCCTAAAGTGCATGGATCTAGGGTACCTTCAGAAGAGAGAGCTAATGGGACCAGATGCTGTGTCAGAAAAGTTAGACTTAGATTCAAAGATGGCTCCTGGGTTTCCACTTGGGAGGTTGACTGGCTGGATACCTCATCCAACCTTGAGGTAAGGAAAGTAGGAAAGGAATTGAGCCCTTTGCTGGATGTTGAATGTTTAAGACCCTTGCATGATACACTGGCAGAAACATCAGAAAGACAGATCAGAAAGATCTTTAGTAGAAGATCCAAGAACTTGGTTGTAGAGTCCTGACAGTGCCCACGCCGCCATGGTGCCGAGTATCAGGCGTAGTCCTGGGGGATTAACAGAAAACACAGACTCAGGTCATTCTGGTGAGGAGACTGTCAGAGCTTTACTGAGGGACCAGCAATTTATACTTGAGGCCAGGTGAAAAACAACGGGGGGAAAAACAGTCTTAGCCATAGGTCAGGCACCTGGGAAGTCCCTGCCTCACTGGGCAGGAAGACAGAAATCAAGCTGAGTGGCAGGATGTTCCGCTCTCAGGAAACCTTTGCAAACAGCTCAGCGGAGGGCGTTGAGCTAAGCTCACGATGCCCAACAGAGTCCTAAGTGCTCTAGAGCTGCTTTCAACAACTGTGGTGTAAGAACTTGTCTTCCATCCGGCTAGAGCTCACTTGCTCAGCCATTTCCAAGGGTCTACAAGACCTGGGTTAGTGTTGAGTCACACGGTCATGTGAACCACTGTCAAGGTGACCTGCTGTGCAGGTCAGACTGGTGGGTCCTAGTTCTTTGGCATGTGCTAGGAACATCTAAATTCAGTTTCCAGCTAAATGGCCATCCCAGTGGGCACGCACACATCTAGTTTAGTAAGGCAGACACTCAGTTGGCTGTCCCTGGTGCTTACTTGAGGAAATGTCTTAAAAGAGTCCTTAACTCATACCTCCTCCATGCTCTTTCCCAAAGTAGACCTGAGGTCCTCTGGTGACATGGCCCTCACTATACATGCTCCCTGAGGCATTTAGGTAGGTCTTTACAATTGCACTCTCAGGGGACACCAGAAGGCATGGGGTCAAATTGCCAAACTTTGCCACTAGGTGGTAAATCTGGGGACTGTAAGCAGCCAGCAGTTTTTAAAGGTGCCTTGGAGTCTGCAGCAGGGTTGCAAAGTACACCTCAAGGCCTTCACTCCTTGCTGGCTCCTAGCTAGCCCCAGCCAGCGTCTCAGGGGAGGGCGAGGGGAGGGCAGAGGTTACTTTCTATCAGAGACAAATTATCTCGCATTGCCAAGGATCTGAGAGGTGGCCCTTGGTTAAGATTTATTACCCCCCTGAGACTCTCAAAGCCACACACAATACCCACAAGCTTTATTGATGGACTCTCTTACCTGACCAGAAAAAAAAAAAAAACCAGACATCCTCCCTCCTTCCTGGTTGAAAAGAGGAAAAGTCTATCCTCAGGATTGCATGTCCAGCTCCCTAGGTACACTGGTCCTGTCATCTTCCCCCCCCCACGCCCCTCCCCCGTGCTTGCCTCCCCTCCCCCCACGCCCCTCCCCCTCAGCTGCTTGCCTCCCCTCCCCCCCAGCCTGCCTCTAATCCTCTCCCCCAGGCTGTCAGACCTCAGCTCTCTCCACTCACCAGAGCTTTAATTTGGGCTAATCTTCACTCTTGACTCAGGTGGGTGTGGTGGTGATAAATCAAAATGAGGGCACAAGCTGTCAGTAACGAAACAGGAGAGACTTGACAGGCTAATCAACTTTATTAGCCTCGTGTCTCAGGCGAGTCTCCAGCAGCTTTTCCCCTTCCTCTGCGCTTCCCTCAGGTCTTTACGATATCCCCAGCAAAGCAGATAGCTGCAGCCACACTGGGCTACACAAGTCGGGTGACCAGAGCTCAGCCATTAGGCTCCGGTGGCCGGTAGATGGAAGGCAGAGACTCCTCCCACACAATCTGAGGGTCTGCTCTGCAAGCAGCTCAAGGTTGGGGGTGGGGAGAAGGAGAAGGGTGGTAAAGAGGGGGAAAGAGAGAGAAGGAGGGGGGTGGGTGAAGGGAGAGAGGGAGGGAGAAGGGGAGGGGGAGAAGGAGAGGACCATTGCTTGATTCCTTGTGATGTCATAGCTCTTGCTTCTAGACTTGGTTGACAAATCCGTGGCCACACTATGCACCCTGGGGTCTCAGCCTGTCTTTCTTTTTCTCTGGAAGCAGGACTCTGTTTCTTGCAGCCGAAGCAGTGTGGATTTTTAAAAGTTCGGGACTATGCCATTTTATAATTGGCACATACCACTTCATCTTCAGTCAGAATTTTCCCTGAACCTCACCAAGGAGCTCTTTCCATTTTCTCCAAAGGAAACTGGCATCATAAAAGCATTGTCTTGGAAAGAGGCCACCTATGGTGTGAAGCCCGACCAAGCATGGGGACAACCCAAAACTACTTTAACCAGGATGTACTAACACTAACTCGAACATTACGCTAATTTTTCTGACTTTCAACTTTTGTAGTTTCTCACCTTTTTAAGTTTTCTTATTTGGTATGGCCGACTTTTTGTTGTTGTTGTTGTTGAATTCACCTCCGTCTTAGTTTATAACTGTGTAACTGTGACCAATGAGCTGACTAAAACAGCTTAGGATTTATTTTGGCTCAAGGTCTCAAAGGATTTTAGGACATGGCAAAACATCCAAGTTCATGGAGGTAGGAGTATGTGGTAAGAGCCTGTTCCATTTATATCATGATAGGTTAGAGAGCAGAGGGCTCCAGGGACCAAAGGCCTGCCTAGTGGTACCTGTCCACCAGCCACATCTCACGCCTTCTTAAAGGCCCCAAAGCCTGCGACAATATTCAAACAGGAGCCTGTGGCAGACACTCCAGGTTCAAGCACAACATGTGTGCCTAACTGTTGATTGTTGTTTTGTTTCTGCTTCCTGGCAGAGTTGCACATACAAGGTCCTTCGCAGGCTAATCCCAGCCACCCTGGCCTTGACAGTTCAAATACAGACAGCCCTGCAAGCCTGTTAGCTTCCTGCAGAGAGGCAAGATGAGCAGGGAGGAGACATGAGAACATTTCTAAGTTGGGTCATAGACAGAGGAAGGGGGCACTGGGGAGAAAGCACCTATCTGCAGCACCCAGTGGTAGCCTGGGCTAAAAGTTTGGCTTTGGCTAAGAAAATGAGTCTTGGTTTGCAGACAGGAGCCACTCTGCCCTCTCTCCAGAACTGAAGCTCTCGTTCCCTCTGGCCCTCAGTTTGGGCTGAAGCCAAATGAGCTCCTGCACTTTCTTTGTTTATCAGCTGTATTACCAAGATGGCAAGAGCCACCCACTCAATAAAGCAAAGCAAACTCCCACAAACTCACAAACAGCTCTGCGTGCCCGGGTCCCTGTTTTTATTTCCTAATTAACAAGTCGTTCTCAGCCAGTCTGATGATTTGCTTGTCATCTTATTTGGATTTGTGGGCAAACAAATCATCCCCAGGCCTTGGGCAACAGCTCCACTTGACGGGAGGAGGGAGACCTGGGATGTTCTCATCTCTCCTCCCTGCTCATCTTGCCTCTCTACAGGAAGCTAACAGGCTTGCAGGGCTGTCTGTATCTGAACTGTCAAGGCCAGGGTGACTGGGATTAGCCTGCGAAGGACCTTGTATCTGCAACTCTTCAGCTGCTGTTTCCTGGTCTGTGGGTCAGTGCCAAGGCTCGGATGTGGGCAGATGAGTAGTGTGGATGCAGAGGCAGCCTCTCTGTGTAACTGGAGCACGTGTCACGGCCTCATCCAGCCACGACCCTCCTTGCAGCATTCTGATGATTCTGTATTGAAGCTCCAGCATCCACTGGAGAGAAGAAAGGGTGACCGGAAGGCCATGCGACATTCCCCTCCCATCCAGACGACTGCTGTCTCGAGCTGTATCTTGGGGCAAGCTGTACTCACAACTGGGTCTCTCTCCCCACCCATAAGAAGCAAGAAGAATAGCTTAGGGTTTGCCAGGAGAGGTTCTCGATCCAAACGTGTGTCCTGAGAACTCCGCTTAGTCTAGCCTTGTGATATCTGGACTAGCTATGTACTTACAACATAGGGAGACCCCAGGCTTTTTGAAAAAACAGGAGATCCGATGCCCCTGGGTCCACATTCTTTATATGATAACCAGGAGCTGCAGCTAGGCCTGACTGGAGAAGAGGAGCCGGTGCCCTCCGATTCACCACAACCCTGTAGGTTGTTTGTGAATCGTGTGACAGCTGTTAGTCTCTCTTAGATGCTGGAACGTCTTTCCTTTAGTATGTGGTGGCTCTAATCACAGTTTGTCCCTGCTGAGCCTTGCCGGCCCATTCCAAGGAGGGGTTGCTGAGTACTCCTGCGCCTCTGCTAAGCACTGAGGAATGCACAGGCGGGGTGTAGAAAACATGGTCTGTAACTCAGAGGACTCTGGCTTCAGGTTCAGGGCTGGGAGGATTGGCTGGGTGAGAATGTGTGACATCAGATGTAGCCTGTCTACCTGGGAATGAGCTGAAGCCATCGTTCCTGCACAACCGTGAAGCTTGGAAGCTTGGGCTCCCAGATGATTTCCCGTCACAGCTTTGAGACCGTAACCTGTATTATTTCCAGATGTTCACAGATGTCTGTGCTTTTCTGTTGTTTATATTTTTAACATTCAGCACAGATCCAACCATCACTTTAAAGCTAGGCGTCCTGCCCTCTAGATGCATGAACTTCTTAGCCCCTGGTCCTGTGCCTTAGGGAACAGCCCTGGTTCATGGCCAGGGAAGGTAGAGACTGACTTTGAGTTGAAGGTACAGCAAAGATCCCACTGGATCTCTACAGCTCTTAATCCATGTGTCCTATGTGTTGGCACCAGCCAGTTCTGATGTCATGAGCATGTCCTGTATCCTTGCCATCCTATGGTCCAGCTGGTATCCTACCGTTGACCTTGGATTACTGGGAAATATATGGGGCAGGAATACCCCTTGTTTTCTTGCCCACCAGAACTGGCCTAGGGTTGTTTTCCTGAAGCTTGTGGTCAAACCCCTTCTATGAGCATCCTACATCCATCTGCTAGAATCTTAACATTCTAGACCAGGGCTTTCTGCCATAAGTACGAAGCCAGTCGCCTCCATCTGTACCTTGGGGCTGGCCAGAGTCATTTTGAATGACAGCCTTCCAATACTGCATGATCTAGCTGATTCTAACAGATTGCAATGTGCAGTTTGGGCCTGGGTCTGTAGATCTAACAGCACAGACTACCCCCACCCCCCGAGAACAAGTCCCTGCTCTTCTTTGGGATTCCAGACCAAATAGCCTGTGCACCCCAGTGACTGCCACCAAGGCTCGGATTTAGATAAGACTGATGGGCCCAGCTGGCTGCCAGGACACACAGTGAGTCCACCACATCTCACAGGCAAGCTTGGTGCTTCTCTTGCGGTGAGAGCCACCCTGGTTAACAGCAATAAATCTCCTCCAACTTTCCGTGACAGACTGTTGGCTTGCTTCCTTTGGCTTTGACATAAAGAGGAAATGTAAACCCAACACAATCTGGAATTAAGGAATTTATCAGACTCAAAGGCTGGGCGTCTTCAAATTAGATGTAAGGAGAAGCCAGACCCTGCTGGAGAGTGCAGGTCACTCGGTTCCTGGAAGGTGTGGCTCAGCTAGAGCTGGGTCACCTTTAACCTGTTTTGCTGACCCATTCTTCACTCCTGACCACATATGTCTCCATCAGGGCATGGATACCAGACTTCAACGTGGGCTGTGGGATGGAGCAACCTATTGGCCCCACAATGACTTCTTTTCATTTCATTTAGGGGAAATCTCTTGGGGACACTAAGAACCTGGGGGTAGCAACTAGCAACTGTTTACCAAAAGTGCTTTGAATATCAGTGGGGGCTGAGCTGCTGAGGTGTCCAGGAGGCCAAATCTGTCACATTGATCCTCAGAGACTCTGCGTCCCACGGTCCCAGAAACAGGATCTGGGCTGGGGCCTCTGTCCCTCCAAACTGTACACTGTCTCTATAACGGGGAAATGATAATAGTGACTCCGTGAAACCTGGGCGTGAGGAGGGACACAGAGCATTATGGGGGTTGGGCTCAGTGTCTGGCCTAGAAAAGATGCTTCTCTGCTTAGCCCTTGGAAGATGGCTTTTAAGATTAAAATCACTTTCCAAAATTACGATATTTGTTAAGATGGTGTCTATCCTATGACCCTGCCCCTCCTCCCAGAGGGACCCATCTGAGCAGAGCAAGGAGAAGCTTTGGGAAACAGCAGACCTCCCATGCTGTTCCAGTCAGCCCCACCACCCCTATCCACCTTTATTTTCAATAGAGTCTCGCTTGTGCGGGTCATGTTGGCTCAAACTTATGATTCTCCTGTCTCAACTTCCCAGTGCTGGGATCATATTCCTACACCAGTATGCCTGATTGAATCTTACTAGACACATATACTGAATTTCCAACATTTGCACTTCCTATTGCCCTTAATCTTGTATGCACGAAACGCATGTGTTTGTTTGTTTATTTCTGTGGTGATTGGGATGGAAGGCAAATATTCTGCTTCTGAGCGCCACCCTCAGACCCTGTCTACTTGCTTACATGTACGAATCCCTTCAGACTAGCAGCCCAGGAAAGAGACTGTGACCAGAATCTCAGTAAAGATTGGTGACTCTCGACCTTTGTTACAAAGTCCACTCACCCAGGCTGGTAACCTCTGGAGTTGGACTTTTCCACTGCAGTGACAATTGCATCCCCAGTGCAGTACCTTAGGTCACAGAAAAGGCATAATTTGGGGGAACAGGGCCCGAGTACTCAGTGCACTCTGTACTGACTAGGAGATAGCAGTACTCATGCCTGCTGGGGTAAGGCGAGTATGCAGAGGAAGTACTGTCAGCAAAACAGGCTACTGGAAGTGAGAGAACTTTCTAGAAGTTACCTGTATATGTGTGTGTGTGTGAGAGAGAGAGAGAGAGAGAGAGAACGAGAGAGAGAGAGAGAGAGAGAGAGAGAGAGAGAGAGTTCTAGCAGAATCATAGGCCCTGGTTAAGGAGGATGATCCTTGTATGTTTTTATTTTCATTTTTAATCAAAAATAAATTTTCTTTGGTAATTTTGTAACATATATATACATATATATATCATAATGTATATGATATATATATATATGTATATCACAACATTTTTACTGAATTTGATTGTTTTCACCCCATAGCCCTCCACAGTTCCTCTTCCTCTCTCACTGAAACCTTTCATTTTCCCAACAACCCCCTCCTTCTCTGATGTCTTATATTTTTATCTTTTGACCCTCTGAGTATAATCATGGTTGCTTGCATTAGCACGGGAGGGTGGCTATTAGCTGGCAACTTCTCAGTGGCTACCCAACTGAAAGAGTGACACTCCTCCTCCTCCAGCACCTGTTAATTACCCATAGTTCCCAGGGAGGGATGGAGCCTCATGAGCCCCTCCCCCATGCATGATGACCCTGTGGCAGGGTCGCAGCCTTAGCGAGTCTTTGAATGCAGTGGCCGTATCCAGAAGACACTTTTCGTATGAATACGCTCTAACTTCTGGCTCCATCAGTTCCTACCATCTCCTGTTCTGAGATGTCCCCTGGGCCTTGGAAGAGATGACAAGGACGTCCCACTGGGGACCCAATACTCCACAGCCACTGTTCACACGTTGGATCCTTGAGTCTTTATTCTTGACCCCAGCTTGTCCAAAGTCATCGCCCCTGGAAAGCCTCCTACCCCTCCTCTCGCTTTCTCCTGTGCTCAGAGCATCCTCTCATCCCCTCCTTGCCCTTCCTATCCTCTGGTTCACTGAGTCACAGGCTCTAAGAACAGATCCTCCCTGTGCCTAAGGGAAGACTGAGCAGGTAAAGAGGCTGGGTATAAATGTGGCAAAGAGGGAAAAATCTGTGGTTCCTAGTTGGTCCCCAACTCCAGGTTTTTACCCTGAAAAAAGAGTACCCCGGGTAAGCCATGCTTTCTTGGACTAGGAGTTCTCAGCCTTTAAGGCACACTGGAAGATTTCTGGGGCAAGGGATGCAGCCAGTGTTTGCCAAATTTAGTTGGATTTCTTTCTTCCGATGGCCATCTTGCAGATTGATGTTCATTGGAACAGTCATAGGAAATACTGAGCCATGTGACTCTCCTGAGCCAGTCTGAGGAGCCACCTGGTCCCCTTCTGAACTGTCTGCCCAGGAGGTACACCACCAGCCTGGACCACTCTTCTGGAAGCACGAGCCTTTAAAATCAAATCAGGGAGGGGGAGGGGGCGGGAAAGAGAGAGAGAGAGAATGCAAAACAGATTCAAAGGAACAAAATGCCTGCTTTCACCTTTGTTTCATTCCAAAACTCCACGTTTAATGAAATATTTCAGGATGGGAGGGGACAAGCAAGAAGCAATGTTTGTCTTCCCTGCCACACTTCTGCCCAGAGCAAATTAAGCCAGCAGCTTCTAGACAGGAGACATGATGAGCAGCCCAGCAAGCTCTCAGGCTGGCTGTGGTAGAGCCAGCCCAGCTGCAGTAATAAAACCTGAACAGGACCAGCCAGACTCTGGAACAAATACCTCCTAGCTGTTATTTTCCTGAGTCTGCCATCCACACACACTCGTCCTATTATTTAATCTGGTGAGGCTGAGAACTGGTATTTTCTCACCTTTGTAATATGAGAAACAAGTTAATTAAAATCAATCCCAACTCTGTTCTCAGATGGCCCTGCTTTAGCTATGGCTCTGCTGACAGTATGTTTGGATAATGGTGTGTGCAGCGAAGGTGCTTATTCAGAGACACTGGTAATTACATTAATTTGGGAAGCATTAGCTAAGCCGAGCAATTAATTACAAGGTGCACAGCCCTCAGATAGCTGGAAGAAACAGGTAGAAACGCCACCTCCTTTTATCCAGGTCTCATCTCCCAGAACAGTCGACTAACCAAAACCTTGTCTGTTGTTCCTGCCCTAGTTAGGGTTCTATTGCCATGATAAACATCCTGACCAGAAGCAACTCTGGGAGAAAAGGGTTTGTTTGTTTTACAGGTTGCAATCCATCGTCAGAGAAGTCAGCGCATCATCTCCAGGCAGGAACCTGGAAGCAGGAACTGGCGCAGAGACCACGAAGGAATGCTGCTTACTAACTTGCTCCCGGCGGCTTGCTTAGCTTGATTTCTCATACATCCCAGGACCATCTGTCTCGAGGTGGCATTGCCCACATAAATCACTAATGAAGAAATGCCCTACAGGTTTGCCTACCAGCCAGTCTGATGTGGACATTTTCTCAATTGAGGTTTCCGCTTCTCAAATGACTCTAGCTAATTTCAAGTTGACAAAAACTAACCAGCACATTCACTTATGTTTGAATGGTTAGCATCCATGACATGCCTGGAGACTTGGAAGGTCCTTACATACCCTAAAGCAGAGATCAGAAAGCTGTTTTTACAATGTTCACTTAAGAGAGTTTTGTTGGACTCTGACTTTTTGAGAGCTGATCATTTGGGTTTTGTTTTGTTATGTTACATTTTCTTTTGGTTTTCGACACAGGATTTCTCTGTGTATCCTGGCTATCTTGGAACTAGTACTATATACCAGGCTGTCCTCAAACTCAGAGATTCACCTGCCTCTGCCTCCTGAGTGCTGGGATTTAAAAATGTTCGCACCACCATTGACCAGCATGAAAGCTGGTCATTTGGAAGGAATAGTTGCAATATAGCTCATGGAATCATATTTCTAGTTAAATAATTTTTATCCAACCTTCCCATTCAGTAACTATTCTGAAACAGAAATGGTCTGCCTCCTCCATTTTTCACTATAGACACATACTGAGAAATTAATGTACATCTTCCCTGTAAGTACAAAGACCATGTGAGTACATACATATGTTAATAGATTTTAAAATGAGAAAGCAATCAACCTGGGGCTCACAGCATACTAGGTCCCGGGATGAAGAAACAAGAGCATTGGAGTTTGAGGCCAGCTAGTGTTATATTGAGAAAAACCTCTAAAAAGGTAAACAAAAGAACAACAAAGTCAGATGAAGACATACCCTGGTTTTCAAAATTCAATACAAAATGACAGAAGTCTATCAGAGGAGGGGGCTGGGTGTCTCTGTTCCCCCACCATTGTCGATCAACTCTATCCCACCTGCAGTGTCCTGTCCTAGGTCTTGGGGTCCAATTCCGATGACCTTTTTTATGGCTAGTTTCAAGGACTTCTGATTGGGTGCAGAGCTCTGGGCAATTACCCTGAGAGTACTTTAGGGAAACTGTCGACCTGTTACCTGGTCCATGATGCTAAGATTTATGTAGGCCTCAGCCTGGGCTCTGGTTTCAGAGGAGGCCTGTAGGATACTGTTAGCAGCAGGACTGCAGGGAATGTACAGCACAGGAGAGTGAAGATTGGTCAGCCCTCACCACCCCTGCCTCCAAAGCCTTAGTTCCTGGGTATCATGACCCCAGGCACCTGAGGAGGGAGGTTCCTGAGTAAAAAAAAACTGTCCATTCTCTCTGCTCATTTAGATGCTCTCATGGAGCCATTTAGACATCCCAGAGACATTCTGGTTTGAACTACATTTCTGTGGCTTCAACCTGACTGTGGGTATAGAAGAGGTAATCCTTATTTTGATTAGCATCATCACATGGGAGGGCACTGTCGTAAAAGATGCAAGTGACCAGAAGATGCTAGGAAAGAGGGGCCAGGCCTCAGCCACAGCTGCTTCCTCTTCCTGCCTCATGTGTTCAGATCACCTATGTGCATCTACTTAAGCCGGAGGTCAGCTCTGTTAGGACCAGGCTGCCCTTGGAAATATGCTTCAGTGTTTTATACTATGCCATAGAAATTATTCAGTGGTGGTATATATATAAAGATACCTCTTCCTTTTCCAGTATAGCATTCTAGTTGCTTGTTATTTTGAGACAAGGTCTAGTAGTCCACACTGGCTTTGAACTCAAGACCTTCTTGCTTTGGTTTTCAGATTGCCTCAGAATATAGATGTGCACCACAATACTTAACTTGGTAGTATTCCTAGTATGCTAGAGCTGCATCATTTCATAAAGATCTCCTTCAGTGGGCATGTTGGCAGATCACAAGGCTTGGTCCCTAGAAGTGAAGTGTGTAGGTGTTATGAAAATTGAACTAGTCCTCTGTCAAACTTCTTACATTGAAGTCCTAACTCCCAGCATGCCAGGATGTTGACTTCTTTGGAAAGACAGGTGTTGTAAACATAATTTGGTAAGATGAAGATGCTATGATGGGGTTTACTCCAATTTTATCTACTTTAATTGCTATCTTTTACAAAAAGGGGAAGACGTTTGTACTCAGATTTGTTCACAGAGAGAAGGCTACATGAAGACAAGAGCCTGCAGGTGCTGGGGTGACATACCAAGATACCTGAGAAGCTAGGGAGAGGCAGATGTGAATCCCCTCTCTTAGTGGGAAGTACACTTCCAGCACTGCCTTTCTTTCAGGACTGGGAGGCAGTAAATGCTAATTTCTTAAAACATTCCACTGGTTTGCTGTCAGAGCAGATCTAACTAACATGGTTAGCCCTCTGTCCTCTGTCACTTGATGACTCAGTGACACAGAGCCCTGGCTTGTGGCCACACTTTGCCTCACCCCTCTGAATTCCACTTTCCTGTCAAAAGGGTTGGTTAACAGCCAGCCTGCTGGACCTTTCTGAGAGCACACCCTGGTCAGGACTCTGTGTTAATCTCAACTCAACGAATGTGAATGGCCCTCTCCACCATGACCCCAGATATCTATTTGCTGAGCATGACTTAAAAAAAAATGAAGATTAACAACAACAAAGGAACTTTTAGAAGAGTAGTGATCACCATAACAGGCTTAGTGCAGAAAGCCCGGGAGTATGGGTATGTCTGTGATGGGTTTTGAGAGAATGGCAGAGGGGTGACCAGCACCAGAGTCATGCAGAGTGTATCAGAGGTGAGAGCTGCTATGTGTGCACTGATATGGGTCAACTCCAAGCCATGAGTCATGAAGCAGTTAGGATTGGAAGGCTAAACTTAGCCCCAAAGGAAACTCATCCCCATGTGGACATCCAGGGCTATAGAAACATCAGTGGGAACTGGGGCGTACGGCAATGGTATCCAAATCAAGGTGGAGGATGAAGGTTAGCGAACATGGTATCAACTTTACAAGTTGCAATTGACTTGATTTTCTGATGAATTATTGGGAAGAGAAACACTGTGTAAATCAAGGCCATCTGGTTACGAGTGATCAAGACCAACATCAAGGCTCAAGCGATGCAGATTTATGGGTTTTGTCATCTGGTCTCTTTCTCTCTATTCCTGTCACCTGTGCTCTCTTCTGTGTCGTCACACTCAGGCAGGCTCATTCTTCTACGGTGGAAAAATGTTTCCTAAAGTCTTATTTATATTTTCCTCTGGGTCATCCAGATAGAAACCATAATTTATTTTCTCAAAAGAACCCAATATATAACTAACAATAACATTTTATTAAGTTAATCTAGATCATGTACCCAGTTCTGAATCAATCACTGTGACCCCATAGATGACTAGGCCTGAAACACATACTTCACCAGACCTAGAAGGATTGGACTGCTCACTGTAATCATAGGATCCAAGAGTTGGGGAGCATTTCATGGTCAAGGGCTCATTAATAATAGTCCCTCTTTTCTCTGCTTGAGTCCAAGACAATTGTGAGAATTGGGGGGGGGTAGGCAATGGGAATGAACCCAATGATGACTATAAACTAGATTTGGAGCAGGTAGCTTCATTATTCAGTAACAAATACCCAAATATCTGAACCTCAGAAACTAGCTAGGTGTGGTGTCGCACATCTTTAGTGTATATATAATGCCAGCCCCCAGGGCACAAAGGAGCAAGAGTTTAAGGCCAGGTGGGATAGCAGACTGAGCAGATGTAATCCAGCTCCTGCTCCAAGAAGCCTGTACTAGATCAGGCACTCCACACTACTCCATCTCCTGAGAAAAGAGAAGGACAAAGAAGAACCTCACCCCTGTGGAAGCTTCTGTCCTTGGAAACACAGAGAGGAGGGGCTAAGGGCTGTATCCTCTTGCCTAGCAACAGGGGCACAATTCCCCAACCCAAATCAAAGCAATACTACATGGGAGGGCAACAGTCTCAGATCATTCTTCTGCAGTGACATCAAGGTGTACACTTGATTGAAAAAAACAGATATATAATATTCACATATATACATGACATATATACATATATAATATATAATATATATACTATATACATACTATATATGTATTATATAGTTATAATATATAATTATGTATTTATATTTTATATATTTATATTACATAGAAATATATAATTAATAATATATTATATATTAATAATGATATGCTAAATATGATATATAATAATATTATATATCCACATTATATATACAACTATATATTCCAGTCCAAATTGGAAACTGTCAAGATTCAAGACCATTTATAAGATCCTTTGTAGGGGGTGGGGGTCAAGAGGCAAAACAGTATTAGTCACCAGTGTCATATGGAGTTTCGTACCAAAAGTCACAGTAGCTTTATAGTGTCCTGGACAATAGCTTGGAAAAGACAAGATGTTGGCCCAGTTCAACCTCCACCAGGAGGAGCCTTGGGCAAGGGGCTCATCCTTCTGAATGTCAGTCCCCTCTGGTGCTCATTGCAGCCCTGGTCATTGACTTCAAAGCAAGACAGAAGGGAACTCCTAGTCACGGTGGCAAGTTTCATCAATCACCACGTGTCAGGCTCTATTCTAAAAGCCTGAGATATGTGATTCTAACCTAGAGAATTCTGCTGAGTAGGTACTTCAGCAGAATGCTGGTGTTTGAACATGGATTGGCCCCAGAGGGCTTGTGTGCCAAAGGCTTGGTCCCAGCTGGTGGTGCAATTTGGGAAGGTTGAGGAAATGTTGGGTGGGTCCCAGAGGAAGGAGGTCATAGGGTTATATTTTATCTGGGCTCCATCTGTTCTTTCTCTCTTTCTCACCCTGTCTCTTATGAGACGGCAAAGATCCTCCACCATCGTCTCGATACTTGCCAAGGGCAAAGGGCTGTGCTACCATAGACTTTGAAACTAGAAGGGAAAACGAATTCTCCCTCAAGGAGTCCTCTCAGGTGTGTTTTATCATAGCAATGTACAAGTAGTGAGTGCTTTCTTAGTCTGGAGTCCTCTTGACTGGCGCCATCTTGGAGAAGGGTAAACCAAGGTGTAGAGGGCGTAAGAAGCCTGCCCAGGTCTGGAAGATGACAGAGAGATGGCAGTCACAGGTGAGGCTGCCATCTGTGGTGGCAGAGCTCAGCGGATAGCTTAAAGGAGAAGCAGGGGTGGTGACCTCAGTGGCTTTGCTGGGCCTGCACCACTTCGCAGGTGAGTGGTTTCTAGTTTGGATAGCCTTGAGAGTCAGGGATGGGCACATGGCCTAAGGTGGACTCTAGGAACCTGTGAGAAAATGCAGAACATACTAGTCCTAGAGTCTCATTTGGCCTCCAGTCTGAGCCAAGAAAGAGACTCCTAAATATGACACAGATATGTCCGGGCCTGGGCACTTCTAAGGTCTTTGTTCACAAGTGAACCCCAACCTGGCTATCTCATGCAGGCGAGGAGATGAGGGAGACGAGGGAAAGTAAACCTATTAGGCCACGAACAAATGAGCAAGTATGGTGGCCTGAATGATCTTAGCTGGCAGCCATCAACCTACCATTCGTGTTTACATTACTTGGCTTTGCTACTGGTCAAATATATCCCTGGGTTTTCTTTGGAGGTTTAAGATTAAACTGGAAGTATTTTTCTATTGCAGCCTGTGCTTTCTAGAAAGAGGGACAAATATTCTTTGCCAAGGCCTCCCATCTCCCCAAAGACAGAGGGATATAGATGTTCCCTCTGGCTAGGAGACAGAGTGAGAAGAAATCATTTTTTAGCACCTGTCCAAATTGTGGTAGACTGTATTAGATGATTTAACTTTGTAGTTTAGCCTACGTTTGATTTTGCTCTAAGATTTATAGTAAAGCTGTAAAGATGAGTCATAGTGGTTCCTTTGCCCAAATAAGGATAGAAATGACTACACTCGCAGCTCTGCTTTCCCTCGTGGGTCAGTGGCAGACATGGCTAATCAATTAATGATGCTGTTTCCCACTGACCCTAGACATGGCCTCAGAAGCTTCACCGTAGCCCTGCAGGCTATCTGAGCTAGTGCATCAGATGAAAAGCATTCGCTCTTCCTGCCAAATCAAGAGGACAACCTGGGAAGAAAAAGAAGAAACAGCAAAGAAGACAGACAACATTAGGTGCCTGGAAAAAAACACAGACACGGAGAGTTATGGGCTCTGCCAAGTAGATGGTTCTGGGAGACAAGTGAAAGCAAACAAGCTTGGGGGATGTAAAAGTTGCAGACAGGCTGTGACTCTGGCAACCAAAACGAAAGTATTTTTTTTTAATTTAATTTTATTTTATTTTTTTAATTTACATTCCAAATCACTTCCCCTTTCCCGTTTCCTCCCTCCCCGAAAGTCCCATAAGCCCCCTTCCCTCCCTCTTTTCTCCGTTCAACCCCCTCTCATTACTCTGTCCTGGCGTTCCCCTACATCCAGTCTTTCCAGGACCAGGGGTCTCTCCTTCCATCTTTTTAGAAATCTATTGATATGCTGATTGTGTCTAGGGTATTCTGAGATTCTGGGTCAATATCCCCTTATCAGTGACTTCATACCATGTGTGATCTTTTGTGATTGGGTTACCTCACTAAGGATGATATTTTCAAGTTCTGACCATTTGCCTAGGAATTTTGTGAATTCATTGTTTTTAATTGCAGAGTAGTATTCCATTGTGTAAATATACCACATCTTCTGAATCCATTCCTCCGTTGAGGGACATCTGGGTTCTTTCCAGCTTCTGGCTATTATAAATAAGGCTGCTATGAATATAGTGGAGCATGTGTCCTTATTGCATGCAGGTAAAGTCTCTGGGTATATGCCCAGGAGTGGTATAGCCGGATCCTCCGGAAGTGTCATGCCCAGTTTTCTGAGGAGCCGCCAGACTGCTTTCCAGAGTGGTTGTACCAGCCTGCAATTCCACCAGCAGTGGAGGAGTGTTCCTCTTTCTCCACATCCTCGCCAACAACTGCTGTCTCCTGTGTTTTTGATCTTAGCCATCCTGACTGGTGTGAGATGGAATCTCAGGGTTGTTTAGTTTTTGCAAGGCAAAAGACACCGTCAAAAAGACAAAGCGGCAACCAACTAACTGGGAAATGATCTTTACCAACCTTACATCCGACAGAGGGCTAATATCCAAGATATACAAAGAACTCAAGAAGTTAAACTCCAGAGAGGCAAGTAACCCTATTAAAAAATGGGGTACAGAGCTCCACAAAGAGTTCTCACCTGAAGAATATCTAATGGCTGAGAAGCACCTAAAGAGATGTTCATCATCCTTAGTCATTAGGGAAATGCAAATCAAAACAACCCTGAGATTCCATCTCACACCAGTCAGGATGGCTAAGATCAAAAACACAGGAGACAGCAGTTGTTGGCGAGGATGTGGAGAAAGAGGAAAACGAAAGTATTAATAGGACTCTTACCATGTGGACTGTGACTCTCTAATTCTGTAAACAAGCTGTGCAGAGAGTTCTGCTAAGGGGCCAGAGACAGACAGAGATGTTGGGAGGATAAACAGGGCTGTCTAACCTCAGCTAAGTGACTAAGGAAACAAACACATACACATGACCATTCCTTTCTGATAACACCAGTAGTAGTTAACATTTGAGAGGCCAATGTGTGTCAGACACTGTGCAGTGTTTCTTCATGTACTCATATAGGACCAGAGGTTTTTATTATCCTGTTTTTATACATGCCACAATGGAGGCTCATGCATGCTAAGTAATTTATCAAGATCAAGCAGAATATAGTGTGATCAGTATTTGGCCCCAAGCAGTAGCCTAGTGCTTCTCACAACTGTGTATATATAGTAGAACCCTATAAACAAGAGAGAGAAGCTGGCCCAAGTTCTTCCTTATCTGAGGAATTTGTTTTTATACATTTATAGTTTGTTTATTATTCACTCATTCATTCATTGCAATTACTTATCCAGAAAGTTCTTATTGTGATCCTCGGTGTGCCAAGTACTTGGTAGGCATTAGAGGTGTCAGATAACCAACATGAGACTCTGAACTCACAAAGCCTTCCTGGCTATTACAGCTGGGTATGAATGTCCCAAAGACTCCTGTATTGAAAGCAGATATAGCCATGTTTAGTTGAGATCATGCCTTGAGAAACTGTTAGAGAACTAATCTCAACAACTGATTAATCCACTGATGAGTTCATAGCTGAATGGACAATTTGGATGTTGCATTTAGTTACAAGAAGTGGGTCACTGGTGGGGTCTTGCTCTTCTCCCTCAGTTTACTTTCTGGTTGGCATGGAGAAGTAGCCTCTTCTACCATATACTTCCACCATCATGAAGTAATTCCTTACCTGTGGCCCAGCACTATTGAGCCAGACAACCATGAATAAGCCTCTGAAACTTTTGATTCTAAACAAACCTTTTCTTCTTTAGGTTTCTTTTCTTAGGTGTTTTGTTATGGCAAGACACTACAGTAGAAGGACTTGGCAACTGGGATAACTGGGGAAATGGGATTGGGATTGAGAAAAAGAGTAAGACCAGAGGTGAATGGGGCTCAGCCTGCCCAGCCAGGAACTCAGCAGTCAGCCCAGCCTATTTTAGGACTGGCTCTTTCCTTGGTGGGGTTCACTAAGGCCCATTGAGGCTAATGATGGAAACCAAGTTGCTTTGCTGGTCAGAAGGGTTCCTGTGTGTCCAGACAGTTCTGATCTGCAGTACAGGCTAAGGACCACTAGCAGGTGAGAAGGGTTGACAAATGTCTTTATATGACAGATTTGTGCTACCAAGTCTGGCATGTAGGGGGTGAAGCATTAGATGTCCATGAGGTCATGTGGATCCAGCACCTCAGTATATTTGGGAAGGCCTTACAAGGAAACCCTTGGTGACTGCACAGTCTAGCCCTGGGAGACAGGCCAGAAGTGGGACCAAGGAAACATCATGCCTGCCCCAGCACAATAGCTGTTTGGGTTTATTTCAGACACTATTTTAAGGATCTGGTTGAAAAGCTTCAGACTGTTTTCAAGTTCATTACAAGTTCAAATTGGCTCAGTGGGTATTAAGGGTCTTCTGCTGATGTTGGGAAAAATGGAAAATTACCTTGGCTTGGTTCATAAAACTAAGGAGAGAGGAGGGGGTGGAAACTGACTTGGTTTGAGTGCAGTTTGGGCTTTTGCAGGTGAGCAAGTGGTTTTACTTCACTGATTCATAGGTTCAAGCCCCAGAGACAGCTCTAATGAGCAACATCAGTCTGGTTGCTCACCAGACTGGGAGGCTACAACAGCTCAATTCCCAGGGAAGAGAAAAACAACCCCCATGCCCCAGAGAACTCTCCCCAGTGACTGAGCAACTCCTGGGTCCCAGGAGCCCGGAGGATAAATGAAGCATGCTTACAAATGTCTCTTAGTGGAAGGTCAGTGGAGACAGTTACAAAATGGAGCCCAGAAATGCAAAAGGTGAAAACCAGGGGCCTGGGAACCCCAGAGGCTAACTTGGACAGATGACAAAAGAGAGTTGTACGCTGACCTTCTGGTCCATTGACAACTGATCACGTTAGCAAGTGACTGACGACACCTTCCAGAGCCAGAGTGTGGGACTTCAGAAAGGAGGATGAGCTGGAACCAGTCCCAGGTGGGGACAATGGACTTAAGTCCACCTTTCTCTCCCTGTTTATTAAATCTATCTGCTTACTCTCTCCCCTCCTAAGATCTCCCTGCTGACCTGAGGGAGGATTGTGTGTGTGTGTGTGTGTGTGTGTGTGTGTGTGTGTGTGTGTGTGTGTGTGTGTGTAGGGAAGGACCATCAGGAAGACTTTAAGCAGGCTGATATCCCTGGATGCTAAAGGATTGCTCATGCTTTGCTCTGGCCCTATAGCGTGGCACTGAGGCACATCTGATGACAGAAATGTGTTGCCCTTCCTGTCTGAAGCTGCCTCACACAGTTCCCTCATTCATAGTGCCTTTGAGGTACCTGCCTCCATCTGGCTAATGTAGTTTCCATCGGTGTTTGTAGTCTTGTCTGTGGTCTGTCTCCTCAGTGAAGACTTAAGCACCTAGAACCAGAAAGCAGGCATGGGGTGGGAGAGGGGACTTCTGTGGCTTCTTAGCTGTTTCATGTCAAAGACAGAGCAGGGCTGCAACTCTTAAAATGCTCAAAACTTGTTCAACTAAAAGAAACAAACAGATAAGTAAAGAATCCAGAGGTGGGTAAAGAGGGAGAGTGGCCATCAATGTTTTAGGCAGGCAGAGGAAAAATAAAATAATCTGGGGTCCAAGCTGTTACAGTCACCCAATGACATGGGGCCCAGAGAGAGAGAGACAGAGAGACAGAGACAGAGAGACAGAGAGAGACAGAGAGAGAGAGAGGAGTGGGAGGGAACGCAGGAAGCAGGGAGCAGGATATCTTACAAACTGCGAGAGGCAAAAGAGGAAGGGTGGGGTGCAGAGGAAGGGAAAGTGAGGGCTGTGTAAGACCATCTACAAACTGAAGAGGGACAAGGCCACTGTGCTAAGACAATCTTCTCCTGTAGCATGAGTGAACCTTCTAGAACCTTGGTCTTCTTGTCTGTCCAATGGGATAAGAGCTCTGTCTCAGGCTGTCGTGAGAGTTAAAAAGACAGTGTGGGGTACAGCTAGGATAGAGCCCAGATTTCCTTTCAGAGGCTATAACTCTAAGCCCCCTACCTCAGGAGCTTCACCACATCTTCACCCTGCACTAACATCTTTCCATGGAAAATGACTTAAATAAGAAGGAGATTGAAAAATGCCTTTGTTTGGAAATGCAGGGTGCCTTCTGGTCCATCTGAAACCACACAGGTTAGACCTTGAATAAAAGTAGCTTCCGGGCTTCTTCATGGGTTGACAACTCCAGAGGGAATTTTTACCATAAGCCCAGAGAAGGCTCTCTGGCTGGACTGTCACTGTGCCACTGATCCCAAGACAGGCTGTGGTACCAGCCTTCAGAGAAGCAGCACGTGAGAAATGACCGTCCTGTGCCTTTCATGTCACAGAAGCCAACATCCTTCTAGACTCAGGAGGAGCCAATGCCACAGGCTGGAGGATGATGAGGAAGTGTATGTTCTCATGGAAAGCCTTGGAGAGAAGCTGGTGAGTGACTCTGGCAACCTGCCTGTGACTGGCAAATGGCAACAAGCCCATGGTGCCACAGTTGAATTCTTCATAGCTGTCTGGAGAAAGTTTCATCTTGCTCTCCAGAAGGTGTATGGGAGCTTCTTCTTGCCTGGGACCAGTGTGAGGTCAGATGTTCATGCTTTTGCTACCAATGGTGTGAGCTGAAGCAAGGCCTTAAATTTTCAAAAACAGATTAAGCATCTGTAAATTCTCACTAAAAGGACATGTCATTCCCAGATTGGTTATTTAGAAATATTTTCCAAAGTCATAGATGACTTCAATTATTCTAGCACTTCCATACTTGAAGGAACTTTCAGAGTAAAGGAGGCCCCGCATCTGATTGGGTTGCCTTAGTCTTAAGATGGAAAGAGATGCTGTTGACCTAGCCTGGGTGAAGGCATACATTAAGGATGAGCAGGGAGTAGGGGAAATTGAGGTAAGAAACACATTTACCAACTAGGTCTGAAAACAGATTGGGAAGGGTGTGAGTGACCAAGGATAGAAACTAGGGACATCTGGGTCCTAAGGGGTCTGGGACTGGATGGTTGACATATAAGAATGTATCCCTGCCTCTCGAGATATAGCTTGTCACTCTTCTACTCCTCCAAGAACACTTATTCTGTCCCCTGATTGGTGAGAATTCTCTCTGCTGTTTTCTTCTTCACATTTCTCTGTGACCTTCCAGAATGTCAGCTATGTGGTAGCTTGCCCTGCTTTTCAGTTGAAGTCCCACACTACAACAAGACACTGAATAAAGACTCGGGGCCCGGTACTCCGCCACTTTCAGTCAGTGTGGTCTTGGACATGCTCTGCCTTAGTTAACTTTCACCTCTATAAAACTGGAATAGAAATTGTTTCCTGTCACAAAGGCAGTGTGAGGGATCTATGAGTGAATTCCTGAGAAACATTCAGAGTAGTACCTGGCAATGAAATGCTTAAAACCATCAACTATTATAAAACCCATGAGGAATGCAAACTTTTACAGACCAGATGGGTTGCAGAAGCCTTTGATTCAGGCACCGAATATTACAAGGGGGATATGGGGGCCAATGTCATATGACAGAATACATGGCTGGCCAATTTATTTGAGTGCAATTTAAAGAGAAAAGTCACTATGCAAGTGAACACATCCAAGGACCTGTCAACCACCTTCGAGAGAAAGCAAGACTGCTTGGCTCCGTGAAGACTCTGAATGTATATTTGCAGCAGATTTACCCAAGGTCAAATGGGTATGGCCAGAGTTTGGGGAAAGGAAAAATGGGGTATGTCATAGTGCTGATAGAGCTAGGGCAGGAACTGTGGCTAAGGGCAGTCTTTTGAAGAAGGAGTGGGACCAGGCAGCCTATATTTTTTATACCTTCTTTTGCTGTATTCTCAGCAAAGGTGCAGGGAAGCCCTGAGCCAGCCAGACAGCCATATCACATTTCCCAAAAACAGATATGCATGTTTGCTTATCTATCAGCTATCTATCTATCTATCTATCTATCTATCTATCTATCTATCTATCTATCTATCTATCTATCTATCTACCTATCATCTACCTATCGTCTATCATAGATCTATCATCCATCTACTAGCTATTATCTATCCACCTATCATCTATCATCTGTCTTTTATCTATCTTTGCTTCTGTAAATATCAGAAAGGAATCTAAATAAAAGTAGAATGATTTTTAGCTTTCATGAACTCCTTGAATCCCACTGAAGGAAAAGACCCCAGGAGAGTTATTATCTCTGTCCTCCTCCTCCTCCTCTTCCTCCTCCTCCTCTTCCTCCTCCTCCTCCTCTTCTTCTTCCTCCTCCTCCTCCTCTTCTTCTTCTCCTTCTCCTCCTCCTCCTCCTCCTCATTCTCATTCTCATTCTTATTCTTATTCTTATTCCTTATCCAAGATGCTTTCCCATACTCCACAGCATCCCAGACAAATCTCCACTACATGAGCATGTTTGTTCTTGTTATCACCAGTGCTTCAGCAGCCAGGGAAATTCTTGAACCTGCAAACCTAAGCCTTTCTACTGTTGCCAAAAGGAGGGGTGGATGAGAACAGAGAGATGAAATAGCAACGTTCATCCTTGGGGGAACATCCTTTCAGAAGAACACTGCTGGAGAATGCTATATGCTAAAAAACAAACCAAACACCTCCAGAATTCAAATTAAAAGAAACAAGTCTCCCCTGGCCGTTCTACCCAATGATCTTAGAGCAGGGGGAAGGAAGAGGGCTTATGGGACTTTCGAGGAGGGAGGAACCGGGAAAGGGGAAATCACTGGGAATGTAAATAAAAAAAATATAGGAAAAAAAAGAATGAGGAAGAACTCTGATTCCAGTGGGAGCTTGGAGGTCAGGGCAAGTTGGATGTGACCCAGTCATTCTCTTGCAGTGAGACTGTGCAAACTACTCAGCCTTTCTGTTTCCTGTCTATAAAGTGGGTGTCATCACACTTCCTGCCTGCCATCATCACAAGGAAGGAGCAATAAACATGGACAGCAGCTCTTCTGACATTTAAGGCTAGACTCCAACAGCAGGTTTTCTGGTTTCCAGGCTGGACGGCATCAATTTTTCTGGGTGGCATCACACCCAGCACCTGCCAAATATAGCAGATGTGCGTTGTTGTTTTCCCACTTGCCTACAATGTTTTCCTTTCCTTGGACAATGTACCTTGCTTTGCTTAGAGTGAACTGCCTCCCACTGAACATGTTTGGTAGACTGTCAGTCAAAGTTCATTGACCGCCATTCACCAGACTAAGCAGACACGAGCAACAGTTGGGTCTCATTTGACTACACTGGAGATATGACCAAGCTTTTCCACTTTCTTCTGTTCCTTCACACACACCCCCACCCCTTCCCTTCCTTTCATTTTTAGCTTTCCAGGGATGGTATGAGGCACTAATAAATTCCATTTCTTTTGCTAGAATGTGTCCTCATTGTTTGTCACTGAAGAGCACAAATGGGAAACTTGAGTTGGTGGAAGGCTGTGAGCATCCCCATAGGTAAGGTCGAGGTGCTGTCTTGGGTCTTAAGAGTGAGAAAGCAGGCCAGGTGGTGGTGGTGCACGCTTTTAATAGGGGGGCAGAGGCAGGCAGATCTCTGAGTTCCAGGACTGCCAGGGCAACACAGAGAAATCCTGTCTTGAAAAACAGAAAAGGAAGAGAGAGAGAGAGAGAGAGAGAGAGAGAGAGAGAGAGAGAGAGAGAGGAAGGAAGAAAAGAAAGAAGAAAAAGAGAAAGCATTATAAGCTGAGGTTAAGCTGGGAGGAACTGGGAGGAAAACCCTATTAGAAGCCTCTGTGTGGCTGTGACTGAGGAAGGCCCTGCAGGTAGTGGGACAGTAGAAAAGGTCTCTCCTAATAAGTCAGCTGGGTTGTGTCCCCATCTATTTGACTCTGATAAATATAACACCATGCCTAGATTTGAGGGGACATGGGAAGGTTTTTCTAACTGGCAGAACTCCCAGGTTTTGAGGGAAAAAGGGAAAACAAATGCTAAAATTTGTTTCCTCAGAATGTTCTGGACTCTATCCAGGCACACCCATAAAAGAAAGTTGGCACTCACCCTCCAAAAATGAGGCTATGTATTTCTTCAAAATGCATCCATAGTTCCTAATTGAATGTCTCTTTCAAAAATTCATGACATGAAAGACTGAATTATTAAGTAAATAAAATCATAAATGAGGACCATAACAGAGCTAATGGCTTCACTAAACAGCTTTCTATTGTGCTGGAGCTCTCAAACAACTCCCTGAAGGTCCAGTGTAGCTGTATCCATGTGTAAACTTCTAATACACTCCCTTCCCTCAACACAAAAGATGGGACCCTTTGCCCTTCAAATCTTACTCTTTGTGTACTGGATTTTTCTTCCAATTAAGAAAACTGAACAGCACAACTTCCTTTTTCATGAGACAATCAAACTTGGAGATGACCTCTCCTCTTACCCGTGTCTTGCTGGGCTGTCACTCAAGGTCCACTGGCATCAGTTTCTGCATCCCTGACAGTCTCTGACAGCTGTGAGTCCACGCACCAATCAGACACCCACATCTGATTTTCACTCCTACCTAGTTTGATCAATGATTTAGAAAGTTCAGCAGATTTCCTCCACAATCTTTATATTCAAACTGAACCTCACAAACGGAGATGCTGGGTGCCCTTATCTGCCTATTTTCCCCAATCCTCATGTATTCAACAAATATCTAGAAAGTCCAGCTCTGTATCTAGCATCCAGCAGGGTCAAGGGCATCCTGTGGCATATGGTAGGTACCACTCACGGTCTGCTGGAGAGGAAGAGTTAGACAAAAAGGGTGCCCAGATAAGACAGGAAAACAAATTTGAACTTGTAGTGTGGAAGAAATAAAATGAGCCTAAAAAGCAGTTAGTTAAATTTGTGGGCAGGGTGGGGACTTAAGAAGAGTCGTCATAGCCAAGATATTTAAGTTGGACTTTCCAGCAAATGGGAACTGAATTGGCAAGAGGAGAAAAGCATGGGTGGGTTAAGTATTCCCATCAAGAGGAAATACAGCAGAAAGCTCTTAGGAAGAAAGGACCTGGCCTACTGGAGCACAGATTGTCAGCCAGTGTGCCTAACCTAGAGGTGGCCAAGCCGAGATGGAAAGAAATAGGAGGAAACTTTTAATAGACATGGAATGGTGACTCAGCCAGGCTCTTGATGGACATGGAATGGTGACTCAGCCAGTCTTCTCTTGATGGACATGGAATGGTGACTCAGGCAGTCTTCTCTTGATGGACATGGAATGGTGACTCAACCAGGCTCTTGATGGACATGGAATGGTGACTCAGCCAGGCTCTTGATGGATATGGAATGGTGACTCAGCCAGTCTTCTCTTGATGGACATGGAATGGTGACTCAGGCAGTCTCTTGATGGACATGGAATGGTGACTCAGGCAGTCTCTTGATGGACATGGAATGGTGACTCAGTCAGACTCTTGATGGACATGGAATGGTGACTCAGCCAGGCTCTTGATGGACATGGAATGGTGACTCAGCCAGTCTTCTCTTGATGGACATGGAATGGTGACTCAGCCAGGCTCTTGATGGACATGGAATGGTGACTCAGCCAGGCTCTTGATGGACATGGAATGGTGACTCAGCCAGGCTTCTCTTGATGGACATGGAATGGTGACTCAGCCAGGCTCTTGATGGACATGGAATGGTGACTCAGGCAGTCTCTTGATGGACATGGAATGGTGACTCAGCCAGACTCTTGATGGACATGGAATGGTGACTCAGTCAGGCTCTTGATGGACATGGAATGGTGACTCAGGCAGTCTCTTGATGGACATGGAATGGTGACTCAGCGAGATTCTTGATGGATATGGAATGGTGACTCAGCCAGGCTCTTGATGGACATGGAATGGGTGACTCAGGCAGTCTCTTGATGGACATGGAATGGTGACTCAGCCAGACTCTTGATGGACATGGAATGGTGACTCAGGCAGTCTCTTGAAGGACATGGAATGGTGACTCAGCCAGGCTCTTGAAGGACATGGAATGGTGACTCAGTCAGACTCTTGATAGACATGGAATGGTGACTCAGCTGTGTTCCTCAGATGGATATAGTCAGGCTCCTCTGAGAAGGGAACACCCAATGACCTTGGAGAAGGGTTAATGGGAGACATAGAGGTACAGTGTGAACTTTGTGATCTGTGGTCTGGATGTCAAGGTCCAGAAACCTTCAGAGGACTGTTGTAGGGACGTTGTAGGGATGAAGTAGATAAAGTCTTGCATAAAGGAAGCACTCATTAATGGTGATCCTAACTCTATCAGTGACATTTTTCTTGTGTTACAGACTGTAAGCTAAAACAAAAACAATTGGTTCCTTAATCACAGGCCATAGTCTGTCTGAGCCCTTTCTCACACTGAGCCCAAATGCCTGGCTGGTTTGCTGTGGTGGCCAGGCCATTCCTTGACCCAATATCAGCTTGGTCCTAAAGACCTTCACTGTTAGAGTCACATGTTTGATTTTACCCACATACAGCTCCTTGTTTGCTGGTCAAATGTCTTTTCAGGAATCTAGCAGAAGTGGAAAGCACTCATTGCTGAGCCCATGGTCAGCACCCAAGTCCAGGCAGTGAGGTCTCCAGTCAGGGTGGCTTCTGACTCTCTCCTCCCAGGTGATTAGCCCATCAGTAGCTAAAGGACGGTTGGTCCTGCTTAGGAGAAATCAAGGCCTGATCAAAGGAGTTCTAGGTTACCCCAGAAACAGGGTGACTTGGGTGCTCCAGCTCTGAGCACCACAGCCATACCTGAAGGTAGGGTTTATCCTTTAATATTTGATTCCAGTTAGCATTAGCTAACTAGTAAAGGCTCTGCCAGGGTGTTCTATTGCAACCTTCTACATTTAGTGGAATAGGGGAATCCTTGTTCCATATAGGGGAAAAAAGGATGTGAAATTATCTTCTTAGAATGGTTTACATGGCAGTGTGAGAGGAAGGAAAATCAGCAAGGATGGGTTACCCAGAGTCCCTCAGGCTGAGAATTCTCTGAAACACGGAGGAGAGACAATGCCTCTACTGAGGTCATTTTTAAGAACATAATTGAAGCACAATCAATCTACAAAGGACGGCAGATATTTATGCGTACGATGTAATGAGTCTGAAAGATAGGCACTCGTGATACAGACATAACAATGGCCATCTCTCAAAGGGTTCTTTGCTTTTGTTTTTCTGACTTTGTGTTGTATGTGCGCTCGTGTTTATGTGCAAAGAACACTTAACATACAATTTATCTTCTCTACAGATTTTGAAGTAGACATCACAGCATTGCTAGTGGTGGGCTTACACCAGTCGTCCAATTGTTCGAGTTTTTTTTTTTTATTTCTTTGGGAAGATTTTTGTTGTTGTTGTTGTTTTGTTTTGCTTCTTTTGCTGTTAGCATTTGTTTGCCTGATTGATTTTGGTGCACAGGATGGAATCAGGGCCTCATGCATGCTGAGCAAGTATTCCACCACCCCCGAGCCACACCCCAGCTGGTGGACTTTCAAGTCTTCAATAGGATACACTGAGCTGACCTTTTAAGAGCTGCTGCAGGGGACAGCATCCTCAGCGACTACCTGGCAAGTGGCTTCCTTTGTGTATTCCTGGCAGATTTGTCCTGTTACTGTGGCGTTCACCCAGTCTCATTTTATCTGTTCAGATGTATCCCTTCCTTTAGATGGTTAGTTGAGAGCTGTAGAGAGAGATGGTGTTCTTAGCCAGAGCAGGCAGCGTCACCATTGTGTAAGTAGGGTTAACCTTGGCTTCCCTATGTCTGAATATTACTTTCTTGGCTGTTATTTCCCATCCAAACAGTGGTCCTTGGTCTGATTGTTACCTGGCTTCTGGGAAGAAACTGGGTCTGAGAGGCTCAGTGGCTATTATAGAACACAAGCCTGGACTACACAGAGGCTTTGAGACAAAGCTTTGTGTCCCTTCAGGAGAGACCCACATGCTCCTCACACAATAGTAGAAGGATCTCTGTCACTGCCAAGTATTTATCTCCACTTTGCACGTTACTGAAAAAGAGGTCCAAAGAGCTGGCACCCTATCCATTAGTGAGCACGGTCAGGAGAAGGCAGGTTGAAGACATCAGCCTACACCAGGCAGCCCCCAAACTCCCAGGCCTGCCTGAGTTACTTCCCTGCCCTCTGCCTGGACCTGTCCCTAGCACACAGGCATATTCATGTCTCTAGCCCCAACCACACCCTGACAACCAGTCAAAAGACATCTGAAGCTTCTCCTATCAGGGACACTGCAGTGGCAGTGGTGGTGGTGGTGGGGTTGTCTCTATGCTCACCTTGTCTGAGAACTGAATAACTTTCTCTCTGCTCTGAAACTTGTGGGGGTGCCATCTATCTCTCAGCCTGCAATGTGTGTGTGTGTGTGTGTGTGTGTGTGTGTGTGTGTGTGTGTGTGTCTGCAGGTAGCCAAGGCATACTTTGCAGACTATGGACCAATGCAGGTCTTCTCTGACTCTCTGGACTCAGTGGCAGAACTCTTGTTCAGCATGCATGAGGCCCTACCTTCAATTCACAACACTAAAGAAGACAAAAGAGATCCCCGCACACCTGCTGCTGCCACCACCAGACCCAGATCCAGAGTTTGAGTTGGCCAACCCCAACATCTACTCCACTTATGAACTTGCGGAGTGAGAGTGTATGAAGGGGCCAGTCTGGAAATCCAATGCAGCAGGGTCTCCATGACACAGGACAGTAACAGGATATTCAAGAGAAGTCCTAGTGAGAATCCATATTGATACTGTAACAGAAGTCAGAGGCCTCAG
The DNA here is from genome assembly GCA_036184795.1 of Tokudaia tokunoshimensis. Taxonomy (NCBI): domain Eukaryota; kingdom Metazoa; phylum Chordata; class Mammalia; order Rodentia; family Muridae; genus Tokudaia; species Tokudaia tokunoshimensis. Next base: position 14,135,203 of record BTHU01000020.1, on the reverse strand, counting down.
ACCAGACCAATGACTCACTGCAATGAACATTTGCAAGAAAAGCTGTTTGGGCAAAAGGGTGTACTGGGTGAATTTTTTGGTTTTTTTTTTGGGGGGGGCAAGGGGGTTACAAGGAGAGAGGGGAGGTATGGAGGGACAGGAGATGAGCAGGATTGGGTGTATGATGTGATGTGAAATTCACAAAGAATCAATAAAAAAAGGCAAAAGAACTTCACTAATCCTGTTTAACAACAGGGGTCTGGGGAAAGCAAGTATGGCCCCCTGCGGCCTTCACAGCCATCGTTATTCTAGGGAGAGTTAGGGACTTAGGGAAACCCTTAGGAGGCAACAGGGTCCATCATGGAGATTATTATTTACAATGCAAATCTGGCTGGGCATGGTGGAGCAAGCTTTTAATCCCAGCACTTGAGAGGCAGAAGCAGTCAGGTCTTTGTGAGTTTACAGTCACCCTGACCTATGTAGCATGTCCCAGGTCAGCCAGGACTACATACTGAGACTCAGTTTCAAGAAAATCAATAAAATATAAGGCAAATGTATACAAGACAGTGAGTTTACTTACCATCTGTTTACATCCCTGCCGCACGAAGGTGATGCATATCTAATAGAAATCATACTTCAGGTTATGAATTTTGACCATTTCTTAGGCTAGAAAGATGCAATGCTACTCAAAGGATAAACAAGCTGAAAAAGAAATTAGGGAAATGATACCCCTCACAATAGTCACAAATAAAATTACATGCCTTGGTGTGACTCTAACGAAGCAAGTGAAAGATCTGTATGACAAGAACTTCAAGCCTCTGAAGAAAGAAATTGAAGATTTCAGAAGATGGAAAGATCTCCCATGCTCATGGATTGGCAGGATTAATATAGTAAATATGGCCATCTTGCCGAAAGCAATCTACAGATTCAATGCAATCCCCATCAAAATCCCAAATCAATTCTTCATAGATCTAGAAAGAGCAATTCTCAAATTTATCTGGAATAACAAAAAACCCAGGATAGCAAAAGGTATTCTCCACAACAAAAGATCTCCTGGGGGAATCACCATCCCTGACCTCAAGCTCTACTACAGAGCAATAGTGATAAAAAACTGTTTGGTATTGGTACGGAGACAGGCAGGAAGACCAATGGAATAGAATTGAATACCCAGAAAAGAACCCACATACCTACAGTCACTTGATATTTGACAAAGGAGCTAAAACCATCCAGTGGAAAAAAGACAGCATTTTTAACAAATGGTACTAGATCAACTGGCGGTCAGCATGCAGAAAAATGCAAATCGTCCCATTCTTATCTCCTTGTACAAAGCTCAAGTCCAAGTGGATCAAGGACCTACACATAAAACCAGAAACACTGAAGCTTATAGAGGAGAAATTGGGGAAGAATCTTGAACACATGGGCACAGGGGAAAATTTCCTGAATAGAACACCAATAGCTTATGCTCTAAGAACAAGAATCGACAAATGGGACCTCAAAAAACTGCAAAGCTTCTGTAAGGCAAAGGACACTGTCAATAGGACAAAACGGCAACCAACAAACTGGGAAAAGATCTTTACCAATCCTACATCTGATAGAGGGCTAATATCCAATGTATACAAAGAACTCAAGAAGTTAGACTCCAGAGTGTCAAATAACCCTATTAAAAAATGGGGTATAGGACTAAACAGAGAATTCTCAACTGAGGAAATTCAAATGGCTCTAAAGCACCTAAAGAAATGTTCAGCATCCTTAGCTATCAGGGAAATACAAATCAAAATAACACTGAGATTCCACCTCACACTGGTCAAAATGACTAAGATGAAAAACTCAGGGGACAACAGATGCTGGAGAGGATGTGGGGAAAAAGGAACACTCCTCTGTTGCTGGTGGGATTGCAAGCTGGTAAAACCACTCTGGAAATTAGCCTGATGGTTCCTCAGAAAATTAGACATAGTACTACCTGAGAACCCAGGTATACCACTCCTGGGCATATACCCAAAAGATGCTCCAACATGTAATAAGGACACATGCTCCACTATGTTCATAGCTGCCTTATTTATAATAGCCAGAAGCTGGAAAGAACCCAGATGTCCTTCAACAGAGGAATGGACACTGAAACTGTGATATATATATATATATATATATATATATATATATATATATATACACACACACACACACACAATGGAGTACTATTCAGCTATTAAAAACAATGAATTCATGAAATTATGCATGGAACTAGAACGTGTCATCCTGAGTGAGGTAACCCAATCACAAAAGAATGCACATGGTATGCACTCACTGATAAGTGGACGTCACTGATAAATAAACAAGTTACAGTTCACAGACCACAGGAAGTTCAAGAAGAAGGAGAACTGAAGTCGGGGTGCTTTGGTTCCTCTGAGAAAGGGAATAAAATACTCACAGGAGCAATAAAGGAGTCAACGTGTGGACCAGAGACTGAAGGAAAGGCCACGCAGAGACTGCCCTGCCTGGGCATTCATCCTATAAACAGTCACCAAACCCCTATACTATTAAGGATGACAAGAAGTGCATACCAAAAGGAGCATGTCATGGTTGTCTCTGGTGGGGCGGGGGGTGCTGCCAGAGTCTTACACATACAGAGGCAGATGCTAGCAGCCAACCATTGGACTGGGCATGGGCGAAGGAGTCGGAGGGCGGTCTGGAGGAGCTGAAGGGGTTTACAGCCCCATGGGAAGAACAATGATGCCCCAGGACTCCCAGGGACTAAACCATCAACCAAGGAGTACACATGATTCCAGCCAAAAATGTGGCAGAGGAATACCTTGTTGGGCATCAGTGGGAGGAGTGGTCCTTGGTCCAGTGAAGACTCAATCAATGCCCCAACAAAGGGAAAACGAGGGCGGGGGAGGGAGAGTAGGTCAGGTGGAGGGGAGGCTGGGGGTGGGAAGAGGGGTTGGGGGTTTTCGGGGAGGAGGGAAACCAGGAAAGGTTTTAGCATTTGAAAAGTAAATAGAAAAAAATTAAAAATTAAAAAAAAGATGCAGTACAGCTTTCTGGAGATGCTGGACTATGAGACACGGCTCCCAGTTGATCTCGAATCACCAGAGAAAACAGAACCTCTGAAGTTGCTGCATAGCAAAGCTGGGCTTTTGGCAAGCTAGGTGTCTTCAAAGCATCCGGACAAAATATCCTCGATTTGCTGTGAGTCCTCAGGATGTGGCCTGTCATAAGTTGAGCAGCAGTAGCTGCTGCAGACAAAGCTGAATCGCAAGCCAACGTTTTATAAAAGCTTGCATCCAGGCTGGGGCTCCATAGGTGAGTCCCCTCTCCCTTATTTTTTTCCACATCTTTCAAAGTTTATGCAGTGAACTATTTAGGAATGAGTGGACAATAGCCTCTATGATATTTTTTTTTGTGAAAAATTTAGATGCTCAATACTATATATTAGAACCCTTTAACACAACATAAGCAAACACAACAAAAGCATCCATGATCCTCTTGCTCTTATAGCCTTATTGACTACAGGTAACCCTGTTCCTGTGAAAAATGAAGACGTTAGTTTGAAAAAAAAAACCAATTAAAATAGGAACTGACAAACTTTTTTGGAAATCTGTGCCAAATAGCCTCAGCAGACTATGAGTCAGGCCAGAGACCATTCTCAGGGCAATGCACCAGCTCCAGGTTCTTAGTCATGGATCATGAAGCTGAATCCTCAAGAGGAACAAGATACATGAGGCCAGGTCTGCCAGGGAGCCTTCTGCCTGGGTTCTGTGTAAGCTGAAGCTTTGGTTCTTGAAGCCTTTGTTCTAGTCCACCACCTCAAAAGCACATTGTTGGGTATGTGGGTATCTGGGCCTCCTAGGAATGAAGGCAAAGAAGATGGAAGAAATAGACCAGGGAAGGGCTTGCATCGAGGTCCTTGAGGATCTGCTTCTGTTCTTTTCACAGGGGACCCTACAGGGACTGACTCCTCATCGCTCCAAGAGTAAATTTTAAATGTCTTCATTGCAAAAGGAGGGGCAGGGCATGCTGGTTATATTGAATTATCCCATAATGTACTCTATGGAAGCATCACATTGCACCCCATAAATGCATACACCCCATCATATGTCCTACAACTGTATATGATTACTGCCAATTAAAATTTTGAAAGAAAAAGAAATCTGGGTTTCAGATGCTAATTTATCTACTAATAGCTTGAATTCTATAATCCTTCCTTGGCTGTGTCTCTCCTTTTTTTAGTCATCCTAAAGGGTATCTTTGTTTGTTTGATATCTGAATATCACTATGATAGGACAAAAGAATCTTGTTCAACAGGGGAAGGATGAGAAGACAATTTACAAGGAGACAGAGAAGCTCACACAGACCCTTATGGTCTACATGGTGCTGGTTGCTATCGCAACAATTTTCAAATGATGGTCCTAGCTCCCAGTCTCTTCTACCTAGACCCCTCCTCTCCCATCTTGGCTCTGTTTATCTAAATCCTAGATATCCTCGAGGCCTGGCTCAGTTCTCCCTCCTCTAAGAAGAACTTTCTGATAGCTCTGGACTTGGGAAGTGACTTAAGAATAGAAACGGCTTCGTTTTATTGTAGTGAAGCTATAGCCTCCAAGAGGAACACAATTTACCAATGGTCATCCAACAGGTCCTTAGTAAGAGGAAAAGCCAAACCTCAGAGTCTGTTGTAGTATACGACACACATTGTATTCTCTGGATGCTCTGATAAGGCCCCATCATTGGGGTGGGCACATTCACCTTGTCCGAGCTCCTGGGAATCACTAGTCAGAGACAAGTAAGAGATCCTTTCTAGGGATCTGGGGATTCCTCCTCAGCTCAGGAGACCTGCTTACCCAACACCTTGCTTTTTCCATGGCCAATGACTGGTGCGTGTGGGAATAAAAAGGCCATTCACTCTCTTCTCTCTAACTGGGGTGTTTCTAAAGGCCACCCTGTTTCCAGATAGCTGGCCAAGGTTAACTTCCCTCCCGAGCCCTGGCTGCCTTCTTTAACTATGTGCCTCCCAAGAGCAATGCCAAGCACATTTCTACAGGTTCCCATCTCAAGAGTCTGTGGCAGAGCCCAAAGGGAGACTCATGGTATTTCTTCCAGTATCTGCCAGTATAACAATGTGCTCAACAAGTTCTGATTACAAACATGCTTTTGAAAGACCAGCAGACCTTGAGTGCAGTCCATTGCTGGAACCCGTGCTTACCTCCCTCACGTGGACCTCACATGTACAAGAAGGATGTTATGATCCTTGTCTCACAGATGGGAAAGCACATACATGTGTGCTTATTGCTATGGTTCCCACAGCTCAGGAGCAAATGGGAGAGTTGGGGGTCTGGTCAAAGGCCTGCAGGATGAGGCGAACTGGAATCATGTGATTGGTCGTGGCTCTCGTGTCATCCCCGTACTGTGATGCACACTCAGTAAACACTGGGACTACCTTGCTTTACAGGAGGCTTGTTGACCAAGCTGAAGTCAGGCTAGTCCTGTGACTTGTAGAGCTAGTCCTGAGGGACTGTGTGGTCCCAGCTAAGAACTTCTGCTCTCCAGGCAGTGTGGTGCTGTTTACCTGCAGGCATTTAAAGGTCAGGGCAGTAATATTAAGCCATGGACTTAATCATTTCTGCTGGAAGCACAGACTTTAAGGAAGCAGTGTGTGTGTGTGTGTGTGTGTGTGTGTGTGTGTGTGTGTGTGTGTATGTGTGTGTGTATGTGTTTCCTCCCAGCAGTCTTTGCCTTAGGGATCTAAACTGATGGCAGATTCTGACATCCTGCAGCCCTATGTAAATAGTCCAGTCTGGCAGTGGATTTGGGTCTTGCTTTATACCACTGACGGCTTATTCCAAGCAAGTCTTGACTCTGTTGTTATGTCAGGCTCCCTCTGAGGTAAGCAAAGACCTAAAACCCACTCTCAGAAGTACACAGCCTCCAGCACTGTGTGGGACATGAGACAGGCTTGGTGACAGCTGATAATGGGGTGTGGGAGTTGACCCTACTTCCTCTGGTAACTTAGTCACCCTGTCACAGTCACCACAGTGCAAAGTCTAGATGGTAGCACGCAGCACGAGTAGTGGAGAAGAGCAGGCAGGAGTGAGCCTAACACACACACACACACACACACACACACACACACACACACACCCCTCCCCCTCAGCCCCTCACCCCCGGAAGCAGGTGCTGAAATGACCCGGAAGACTTTTTGAAACACAACAAAACATCATTGCAAAAATACAGTCATCAGTCTGGCCAAATCAAATTGCCAGTGTCGCACTGGACAAGGCTTGGAGTTCTCCAAGTCAATACCAGCTCTGGCTCTCTGACAAATCTCATATTCCAGCCTTGAGACTTCTTCCTGTTACCCCTTTCACACGAGACAACTCCCACAGGGACTTCTGGTTCCGTGCATGCTGACAAATACACACATGCGTGCGTTCATGGTCATCAACCACCAACATGCAGAACATTCCCATCATCCTAAAACTTTCCTTAATGCCAGGCACAGGGGCGCACACACGTAAAACCAGCATTCAGGTAATTGAGGCAGTAGGATCATGAGTTTCAGGTCAGCCTGGGCTATATACTAATACTGTGTCTCAAAAATCAATTCCTTCCTGATTGTAACAATCAATCCCCCAATACATAGCTGTCCAAAATGTAGGTGATCCTAGCATGAGAACAAAATACACAAGGCAAAAATTGACAGAAACAAGAGGAGAAATCCACAGTTGCAGGTTAACTCTCTCAATAATTAATAAACTAATAGACAGACAACCCACAAAGACACAAAATATTTGCGAAATAGTCTCAATCAGATTGATTGGCTGACATTTAGAGAACCAGAATACAATGTTACAGTCTTTTAAACATTTACCAAGACAGTCATATGCCAGATCATGGGGAAAAAAGCTTCAAAAAATTCAAATGGATTTAAATCATATCACATTTACACCATAATCACAGGAAAACAAATTTAAAATAATTGTTGAGTAAATATTTTGAGAATGCACAAATATGTGGAAACTAAACAGTATTCTCTAAAGGGTTTCTGAGTCAAAATTTACAACTCAAAAGGGAAAGCAGATAGTGTATCTGAAGTAAATTATAATGAAAATGTAATGTCAGACTTTGTATGATGTTGTTAAAGTGGGGCTTAGAAGGAAATTCATATTCCTAATGTCTATATTAGGAAAGAAGGAAAATCTTAAATCACCAAAACTATCACTTGTTTTAAAAGACAAATTTGATAAATCTTTAGTGAAGATAAAGAGGAAGAGGTACAAGTAGAGAGAGAAGGGAAAGAGAGAGAGAGAGAGAGACAGAGAGAGAAAGACAGACAGAGAGAGAGAGAGAGACAGAGAGAGAGAGAGAGGCAGAGAGACAGAGAGACAGAGAGATGGAGAAGAGACAGAGAGAATGTATCTGAATCCTACCAATCAAACATGCCAGAAGAGATACTACTATAGATCCTATAGAAAGTAAATACGAAAACATTATTGGAAACTATGTAATAAATCTAAAAGCACAGAAATAGCCTAAGAATGGGAATACTCACTTGTGGTCCAAGTATCTGGGAAGCTGAGGCAAGACGACACATTTGCAGTTAGCTTTAGCTATAATGTGAAAGTTGTTCAAGAACAAAGTAAAAATAAACTAACAGTGGAATCCCACAGGTTCCTTGAAAGATGAGAATCCTCAAAACATGGGGTTGAGGAGATGGCTCAGCAGTTAAGAGCGCTGGCTGCTCTTCCAGAGGGTCCAAGTTTGGTTCCCAGGACCTGCATGGAGGCTCACAACCATCTGTAACTCCAGTTCCAGGAGATCTGACACTTTCTTCTGGCTTCCAGAGGTGGTGCCTGCGCATGATGCATAGGCACACATGTAGGTAAAATACCCACCCACAGAGAGAAATAAAATCTCAAAAAATTCAGAATTCATGGAAAAAGAAATATAAAATGAGGATAATCCATTTAACAATGAAACTTTCCCACAAGCCAGTCAGTTGTGGTAGCTTACAGCTGTAATCCTAGGTACCCGGGAGGCCAAAGGAGGAGGGTCATGTTGAGTTTGAGGCCAGTCTGGTTTGCACAGCAAGTTTTTAAGGCCATCCTAAACTATAGAGTGAGGCCTTGTCTCAGAAACAAAACAAAACAGAAACAAAACACCAGATCCCCAAATGAACAAACAAACAAAGTGAACTTTCACAGGAAGCTCTAAGCTCAGGGCTTATAGTTTCCCTGACAGAACCTCAACCAAGGAATTGCCTGGGTCACACCGGTCTGAGGCCACATCTGACTGGTTAATGCTTGATGTGGGGAGACCTAACACACTATGGGAGGACCATCCCTAGGCGGGGAGGCCTGACCTATACAAAAAGCCCTAAAGCTTGGAGTATGAGAGCAGGCTAGAGAATGGCAGGCAAGCAGTGCGCTTCACGACCCCTGTTGATTTATTAATCGGACTTTTTCCTCAGTGATGGGTTGTGCCTGGGAAGTGTGAGCCAAATAAGCCCTTTCCTCCTCCCTACATTGCTTTTGGTCATGGTGTTGATCACAGCAACTGAGAACACACTAAGATACCCAAACAGCTTAATTACTTACCAAGTTTATTATACCAATCGTTTGCAAACTCCTGGAGGTAGAAGCAGAAGTACCTGTTCCCAAGTCTTTTTGTGAAGACGGTGTACCTACAATACCAAAACTTTGACAAAGATGGAACAACATGACAAAGAATTACAACTACAGAGCGATAGCCTCAAGTGCTTATACAGACCCGTGGAAGGCGGGTGTTTCAGAAATGTTTTCACTCATCTTGTGTGTATCTGTATACATACATATGTGTATGGATACATGTGCATATGCACACACACACATATATGTATATAAACATGATATGTTTATATTAGTTATTTTTCTGTTGTTGTGATAAAGCACCATGACCACCATGGCGACTTCCTGGAGAAAGGATTTATTTGGGCTCACGATTCCAGAGGGATGAGAATCCGTAATGGGAGGCAGCAGAACAGCAAGGAGCAGTCACCGGTGGCTGGCGCAGGAAGCTGAGAGGTCTCTCCTTGAACCGTGATTGCAGAACAGAGAAAGCAAGTTGGAAGTAGGCAAGGCTATCTTAGTCTCAAAGCCTACCCACAAAGCAAGGCTGAAACATCTAAATCCCACCCCCCCCCAACAATGCCACTAACTGGGGACCGAGTGTTCAAATGTCAGAGACTATGGAGGATACTTGTCATTTAAACCACTACGATATATGGAGAGGAAAGAAGGGAGAGGAAGAGAGTGGAGAAAGGAAAGCCCTTTCAGATGGTCTCAATGGAAAGTGCAATTTAGAGATGGGGAGAAACCCTGAGTAGAACACCAGCACACCCGTGGAGCACCAGCACACATGTGGAGCACCAGCACACATGTGGAGCACCAGCACACTTGTGGAGGACCAGCACACATGTGGAGCACCAGAACACATGTGGAGCACCAGCACACATGTGGAGCACCAGCACACATGTGGAGCACCAGCACACATGTGGAGTACCAGAACACATGTGGAGCACCAGAACACATGTGGAGTACCAGAACACATGTGGAACACCAGAACACATATGGAGCACCAGCATACATGTGGAGCACTAGCATAATATGGAGCACCAGCACACATGTGGAGCACCAGCACATTTGTGGAGCACCAGCACACATGTGGAGCACCAGCACACATGTGGAGCACCAGCACACATGTGGAGCACCAGCACACATGTGGAGCACCAGCACACATGTGGAGTACCAGAACACATGTGGAGCACCAGAACACATGTGGAGTACCAGAACACATGTGGAACACCAGAACACATATGGAGCACCAGCATACATGTGGAGCACTAGCATACATATGGAGCACCAACACACATGTGGAGCACCAGAACACATATGGAGCACCAGAACACATAAGGAGCACTAGCATACATGTGTAGCACTAGCATACATGTAGAGCACTAACACACATGTGGAGCACCAGCACATACATGAGGCCCAGAGTGTGGACTCCAAGAACCCATATGTAATACAACCATTTTAAGCTTATCTCTGACTAGCTTGCAAATAAATGAGATCAGACTATGGTTATTTTATTTGGCTTTGACAATTACTGGGGAGTGGGGCTAATCCCTAATCTACTCTTCCAACTGCTGGCCTGCCTACCTCACTAATGGTATACCCTAAATACTTGTTATTTCTACTGGCCATGTCTTCATGATCTCTGTCTCTTTCTTCCCCCTTTTCTTCTGGGTCTCTTCTCACTCGTCTCTCCTCTCCACCCCCAACCAGGTAACTCAAAGCCCATCTACCTCTAATCCCTCCAGTAATTGACTGTAGCCAATTTTATTTAACCAATAGTTTTAAATCAAGGAACAAAGTCTGTATAACAAAGGCTTGTAAACATGAAATGTCGCTTGTAATAGAATTTAACATTACAATAAACCAAACCTCCACACCCATATAATGGCAGGCACTTACCTGCAATTCCAATTCTCAGGAGGTATAAATAGGGAACCCCCAGAAAAGGATGGCTGGCTAGACTAGCCAAATTGGTGAACTCTGGGTTTAAGTGAGAAACCTTGCCTTGAGGTATGTGGTTGAGGCAGGGGACCTAATGGTTAACACTGCGTTACGAACATTAGTGACTTGGAATCCTCCTTGTGTGACTCTCTTTGCCCTCTTCTGTGGCCTCTCCAGCAAACCTAGCTTCCTTCCAGCTGCTAGATGCAATCTTCTTCAAAATAGGCATGCAGTGATGGTTTGTGTGACTGAAGACCACATTCAGGAAAAGACTCCAGGGGGACTGGATGGATCTGTGACTCATCCCAATCCATTAGCTTTAAAGAGAGAAAGGAGAAAAAGGTACTCCTCCCATTTCCAGGGGCACCCCACACACACCCCCCGGAAAACCTGAAGGAGCTAACTGGCTGGATGACTCTTGCAGCATCTTCCAAGAGCCCAGCTTCGGGTTGTATGTAGCAACTGTAAGTCTAAACCCAAGCCACACAGGGCTGCCTGCCTGTCAGAGCTTTCACATTGCCTCTACTCTCAGAACACAGAGAAAATGATCAAATCCAGACCCCAGACTCAGACATGCCAGGCCCAAGTAGACAATCCTCAGAGAACACCAGCTGAGCATACACAGCCACAGAAAGGAAACGCCTAGTAGGGCTGGCTCCAGTGTCCAGGCCATTATGATCCAGATCTTTCCTCTCCTCTTTTTTTTCCCAAGAAGTTCTATTAAATGAAGACCCTTGGCCAAGAGCGTATATCTCACTTGGGGGTGTAGTAATGTCTTACTCAGTTGGCTTTTTCATATTCCTAAAGCCTTAGGTAAAATCTCCCTTGGTGGGAAGAATTTTCATTAATGCATATGACAAGTTTTACTGTCTCTTAAGTATGTGCTTGTTCTGGACTAGGGCCCTTTAGAGATCCAGGGTGAAGAAGGCAGGGGGGCGCACTGTCAATAGAGATCCAGGGTGAAGAAGGCAGGGGGGCGCACTGTCAATAGAGATCCAGGGTGAGGAAGGGAAGGGGTCTCACATAGTGGACTACACCACAACTGCTTAAGATGAGGCAGCCTTACACACAATGGTAGGAAGAGAATCTTCAAGGTAGATTGATAATTTCTGAGCAATAATAAGCAAATAATATGTATCATACGTTATTTGTGTTCCAGAGAGAGAAAGGAAAATGAAGGCAGAAGGAGCCACAGTGATGGAGACAGACAAATGTTCACATTAGCATCTAATTCTGAAAGACTATGACGGCACAACAATGGTGGGTAAGGCTGGAGATAAGAGTAGCAAGGTTCTTCATACCAGGAATATTTTCATCATATAGTATTTTGTACCATTTTTAAAAAAAAACTATCTTAATGTATTATCTATCTTTCTCCAAAATAAAATACTTTATTAAAGAGAAAAAAAAAAGTAAGAGGTAAAGAAGACAGAAGACAGATTGCTATCCCATAATCAGTAAGTGTTAGTATAGTTAGCTTCGGCTGTCAACTTGACACAGCCCAGAATCACGGGAAAAGGAAACCTCAGTTGGGGAATTGCTTAGACCTCATTGGCCTAGAGTCATGCGTGAGGCAGTTTCTGAATTGCTAATTGATATAGGAAGGCCCAGCCCACTGTGGGCAGAACCATCCCTAGGCAGGTGAGCCTGGGCTCTCTAGGAAAGACAACTAAGCAGACCAGAAGGAATGAGCTAGCAAGCAGTACTCTTCCTAGGTGTCTGAATTCCTGCCCTTACTTCCCTCAGTGATTGTGACGTGGAAATACACCTTTTCATCCTCCAAGTTGGTTTTGGTGTTTTATCACTGCAACAAAAAGCAATCTAGGAAAGTAGGCAACATAGTAAATGATACAACGTTTGTGTAGCTGTTATGGTTCTTGAGAGAAGACACTACACTTGGGGGGACAAGACAAGATACTCTTATTGAGGAGATATATTGATTAACTCTTAAAAGACAGTATTCAACTATGAAGCATTTTTCAAAATACCTAGCATGGTGATACATGCCTATAATCTCAGCACTCAGGAACAGAGGCAGGAGAATTGGAGGTTTAAGGTCAGACTGAACTACATAGTGAAACTTTGTCTCACAAAACAAACAAATATAGAGTGCTGTGGAAAGATTTCACAGGTCTAGTGTGGTCTCCGGGGAAAGGTCAAGGCTGAGACCAGATTTGTCTCTCATGGAGACGAAGCTATCAAGAGAAATAGTGAGCCAGGGCCAGGAACCCAACCCCAGGGCATGCAGGTAAATGTAGTATTGCAGAAATTATTTAATTATCATTACTGCCTTTCTGCCCATTCCAGATTGCCAGCATGTGGAAGACAGGTAAGGTATCTTTGGCCTTGATACCTTGGGGTCATCTTGAAGAGCCTCATTTCTGTCAGGGGAGATGAAATTTCTAAATTGGAATTGCCCAATGCACCACCCTATTCCTCCCACCCCCATTCCTGAGCCACCTCTTGGAGTGAGAATTCTTTAAGAGGAGACCAGGTCCTCACTGACATCTCTTTAGAGAGCTCCATCAAAATCCTGCACTTGCCCAGTGTCCTTTCCTTGGCCACCCGTAACCAAGGAAACGAGATTCTATGGTAACAGGGAGGAGAGGAAGAGAGGCCTCTAGAGCCCTTTCTTGCATTCTTTCTCTCCTCTCCTGGAATCAGGCAGTTGCAGGGCGGGGGACCCTGCTCTCATTCTCCAGGAGGAAGAGGCCGAGGCACATGCATGGTTTAGTGACTGATGCCCACTTATAACCTGAAGGCTGATGTGCCAGGGACTGCTAACCATGGCTGCCTAGGTGGAAGAACCCTCTTCCCTCCAGGATCTATATAACACAATGTCTTAAAAACCTCACTGTAAAGGAGGTAGACATGTTTCTTTAAATCCCATATAAGCAAAACTCCAAACCCTAAAAGTATCCTGTATGAAAGAATTACACCTTTTTGGTCTTTGTTGATGCTGAATTGGGCTTGGCTTTGCCCTATCTTTCTGCCTCCTCCCTCCTCCTCTCATTAGCCTGTCCACCCAGCTCTTTGGGTCTCTGCTTCTCTAGCACCCTGCTTCTGTAGATTTCTCCTGAGAGCTGCCTTCCTGCCTCCTTCCAAACTAGCTCACCTGCCACTCTCAGGATGGAGTAGCTTCAGAATAAAGACTACTTCTGGGGCCAGAGTACAGGTCTACCCAGGCTGACTGCAATTCCCTCCATGTAGAACACTGTTCCTTCCTTCCTGTGATTTCAGTGTGGGCAGGCAGGCTGGATAGAAGACCTCCTGGCAGGACAAAGGAGACCGTCCTGGAAGAAGTCAGAGCATTACAAATCATGAACCATGTGGTGATGTCATAAATAATAAATTAGGTAGGGCTCGGCGTAAGTGCAAGGACAGCTGCCTTTGTGTTCTTTTGTTTGCTGGATCTTGTTTAAAGTTCCTGAGATTTCTCTTCTGAGTTTAAAAACATCATCATTTATTTCTTTTCTTAAATGGGCATTGAAAGGATCTGTCCTACCAGCACAAGGTGCCTCTTTCTTTCAGAATTGGGGCCACTGCTCGGTTTTAACATTTGTTTGCTTTGTTTGCGACAGGGTCTCACTTCATAGTCAGCTACTCTAAGACTCAAAATCCACCAAGTTGTGAACCCCCACACCTTGCTAAGAGTTGCTCTGGTTGTTTCTTTGTAGACCATGCTAAGCTAGTGTTCTACTAGGAAGGGGCCACTCCTGCAGATTCCTGTGTTCCGATCACACCCACCAGGTTTAATGCCACTACTTTGATCATGATTTTAAAACTCACACACACACAAATGGAAAATTAAAAAAAGCGATATATCCTCTGGTGAACAGTGATCCCGTGTGAATCCACGCAATCATTTCAAGTGAGCAAGATCTTCCTTGGCTTCTCAGTCTCATAGGTCAAGTTTCACACACATGCCCCAAACCCAAGAAGGATTAACAGAAGGACAAGGGTGTGAGAGTCTCCTCCTCGGGATGTTTGCATCCTAGTGCTTCCAGCCTCCACAGCAGGCATGTGGCTCAAGCTGCAGAAATGCTTTGTTTGGGCTGTGTAGCAGGCTGGCCCTCTAGGAGGGCATGCTGCTCCTGCTCTTCTCCAGCTTCAGCAGCTGGCTGGCTCTCCTCACATCTCTGCGCTACAGCGCATGGCCCACCAAAGCCTTCCCCTTCCCATAGTACGTGCGCCTGTCTCTATCTCCAAATTCCCTCTTTTATTATGGGTTATATTAGATCCGGGCCCACCCCAATCTCATTTCAATTCTAAATTGAGTTACACTCACAGGTTAAGACTTTGGCAGGTTTGGGGATATACAATTTAAGACTGGGGCCAATGGTAGAGGAGCTAGTAAACAGATGGGAAGCTTCTTCAGGGTAGGTTGACAGGCAGCTCAGAGAAGCAGGGAGGGGTCCCCTGGCTAGGGCTGCCTGCTCTAGGGATGGGGGGCTCTCCTCTGAGGATGGAGACAACAGCTCTCTGCCTGCTGCAGGTCTCTGGTAGCTGCTGGTTCTGAGAAGTCTCTGCTTATCAAAGTAGTTCCGAATCGTCTTTTACTCTGTGGTTCTAAACACACTCTGTGTAGTTGCTTCTAGAAAAGAACCTGGTTACATGGACAGCAGGAAACCTCTGCACTGATGTAGCGACTCCACTGGGCTTTTCCTGGAAGAACAAAGGAAGAGCAAAGACACACCCTCCTGACGCCTGATTTTGAAAGCCACATAGTGATGTTTGTTTCCTAAACAAGAATCGAATGTTTGTCACTTGTACTACTTCATTATGACCAGAGAGATTTGCTACCATTATACATTCTGTCCATGATGCTTATTCAATTTTGGTTTTAAAGAGACAGGGCTATCCAGTCACCAAGTAACAAGTGTTAAACCTCAATAAATAGCATTTTAGTAATCAGGTTCTAAAATGCACAGATCACCGCTCCCTGCTCATTCTCTAAGAGAAACATTTTAATTATCTATTGACACGTATCGCACATGGAACAACCTTCTTTTTAAAAGATAAATGGGCTTATAGGCGAGCTGGGTTAATTAAAAGCCAGTGGAGTATTACAAGTGTATTTACTGGGGAATGTTCACTGTAGGAGGGGAGGGAACACCTCTTAACAGTTGTCAGAATTCTGTGAATGTATTGTTTAATAACCACTTGGCACTTAATTATTTCAGGGTGGTGATCACTTAAATCTAAACTAAGTACTGTTCCAGTTACCTCTTCTAAATGACTCCTTCTCAGTGGAGTTGGTTTTCCAGATCAGACCATACTAAGTGGTAATGTAGGCAATTGGACCAGAGGAGCTCACGACCATGGGCCTGCCCCAGACTAATTCTTTTTTAATGCTGAATGCCAAGAAGAAAAGTTCAAGTTCAATTTTACAGGTAAGGGGAAATCTGGAAGGTCTTTCACCAAAATGGCTCATGTTTCTGGAGGCCCCAGCATAGCCTCAGATAAGGGTCACACATCATGGCTGAGTATTTGGCAGAGCCAATCCTCATCAACTAGAAAGCTGAAGAAGAATGAGAGGCCAGGGTCCCACAGTCCCCAGTGACTTAGGAATTTCCCATTAAGTCCATGTCCTGACAGTCTCACTGTCTCCAATATCACCATTCTGAGGACCAAGCCTTTAAGATGTGGACCTTTAGGGGATACTCTTCCAGATGTGAGCAACCTCCTTCTACTTTTCCAGACCTAGCTTTCCCTAACCAACCTGTATCTCTAAGACCCATTCTGTGTCTCACCAGCTCTTTCCTCTGTCACAAGAACTATATCCATGATTGATCTTGGCACCACAGGAAGCATTAGCAAAAAGCACCAACCAACCTACAATGAACACAACACGGCCAGCAGTCAGCTCCTGTTATTTGAAGTCATGGTACCTAGGAGACGTTTGCTACCCTTAGCATAATGAAGTCTATCCTAACCCCTGCGATCTGCAAGTTCAACTCTAGAGGCAAGGGGAATTCTGGAAAGGTCTATCACCAAAATGGCTCATGGTTCTGGAAGTTCCAGCATAGCCTCAGATAAGGGTTACGCATTATGACTGAGTATTCAGCAGAGCAAATTTGAAGTCAAAGAAGAAGCTTGTGTGAACACTTGACAGTGCATGAATATATGTGTCATCACTGGGCCTCTCCACTCCCACCCCTGTGCCTTCCTTAATAGTGTCCAGATGGGAAAAATAACACAGCAGGCTTCTGAGGAATGTTAAGAACTTCTCCCTAGGTGGTAAGAAGACCCAACCTTAGGCTTGCACCTGTGTGGCCTGGTTCCAACTCAGACCCACCATGGGACACTGGGCTGTTACTATTATTCGAAACAACTTTTGAAAGGGGTTGGAAAAAATCACCAAAGTAGGAGTCACTGAACAAACGTGTGTGTGCTGGTGCCTGTGTGCCTGTGTGCACATGTGTGCACGTGCATACATGCTGACCTTCCCACCATTTATTCTCTTTCCTGCCTCTGACAAGGGCACACCAATTTTCCTTAAAGAGCCCACCTCTGCCTGCACTGGTCAACATGGATGTCCTAAGGAAGGATGTAAAGTTTCAAGGCCAGGAAGTAACATAAGGACAGAGTCAAAAACATTGCCTAAACCTGTCACCTCTGGCCTCACTCACCCCTTCAAAACTATGTGGTGACTCCTGCTGTGACCTGCCCCACACATGGAGGACACGACCATACGAGTGATTCAGTACAGACAGACCCAGGGAAGGATAGGTAGTGCTCACAGAAAGGCTGGTGGATCATCTAAATGAAATCTTGGGGCTGTGAGCACGGCTCTGGACAAAGCCAAACTTAGCATCCTCGAGTATGCGTGTTTCATCCCCTCAGAGAGAAACACACAACCTGGCCTTATCCTGTAAGGTAGGGATTGTGGTCCTCACATCCACCCTGCAGACTAGAGTCAATACAATTGACCCCCAATAGTCTGATGGAGACTGTCAGCTCACACTGGTCTCACCCTCTTCACAACAGACACTTGTCCTTTAGCCTTCAGCCCTTCTACGCGTCCTCACTAGACACACACCCCAGAAGCACCTTTTAATCCTTGAGCAACCCTACTGCTTGTCATTCTGGAGTTCTCTCTGGCATAGCCCTCAGCACCTGGAAAGAAGTGTGACAAGTCACACAAAGGAATAGCCAGTTAGGGGTGAGGGCTCCGCTGACTGGGAGTGGCAGGAGCAGATGCACAGAGTCCCTCAAATCCCAGGGCCCAGGCGAGGAGCCTCTTCAGTGACCAGGGCTCTGAGCAGATGCTCAGCTGTAGCCCTCCACCTCTAGGGAAGGAAGTGTGAGGCCTTAGCTGCTTGGCTACGAGCAGAGTCCTTGGGAGCCACAGGACAAGGACAAGCAAGGAACTGATTGCATTGCCCTTGACAACCACACGTCCCAGCAGGTAGAGTCAATACAGCAAGCTCTAGGATGTGGCTTCCTGAAGCTTCGCTAAAGCTAAAGAAATCTATAATGTTCTCAGGAACAACCAATCTTTCCCCAGGAAACATGAGTCCCCTCCCATCTGTGGGCAGCTTAAAGGGACCCAGAGACCAAACTCAGGGGCATTATTAAGGCTCAGACCCCAGAACAACAGCCTATAAGGGACAGGGTACTTTCCATATTTGCTTACTTCTCCTGCATTAGCACCTCTTGGCCCAGTCTTCCAATAGACTCCAAAGAAAATATGGGTATTTTTGTTTCTTCTTTCCAGCCTAGCATAACAATGGTAACTTCTGTTAATTGCACCTTTATAATGTGCTAGTGTGTACTTGGCAGATATTAACCCATTTGAACCTGAGAAGACCCCAACCCATGGAGAAGATACCATCAACATTGTCATTTTTAGCTGATGAATCATGGTCACAGAGCATTTAAATAATTTGCCCAGCATCACACAGTTCTTCATGGGTAGAGACAGATAGCCTGTACCCTTTAACATACTTTTCCTTTCCTTCAGGGGCAAAGTAAGTCAAAGGTTCAGGGGCTAGCTCTTGCTAGCTGCATGACTTACATAAGCCACCCAACCTCCCTTTTCTTCATTTCCTCGTCTGCAGGGTGGATGTGAGGACCACAATCCCTACCTTACAGGATAAGGCCAGGTTGTGTGTTTCTCTCTGATGGGATGAAGCACGCATACTCGAGGATGCTAAGTTTGGCTTTGTCCAGAGCCATGCTCACAGCCCCAAGATTTCATTTAGATGATCCACCAGCCTTTCTGTGAGCACTACCTATCCTTCCCTGGGTCTGTCTGTACTGAATCACTCGTATGGTCGTGTCCTCCTGACCTCTTTTCTAACCAGCTCAATTGACTATGGGATTTCAGCTAGTTCTGTCTCTTTGAAAAGCTCACCCTTCCCAGTTATGCAGTGTCTTTTGCTTCTGTGTTCTCCCACATGCATGCACATCTCACTGTGGTCACCATTACACTAGACTGTAAGTAGTAGGTCCAAGTCTATAGAAACACCCACCTCCTCCACCAGACTGAGCTTCACAAGGACAACGCCTGGGAGCCTTCTCTGCAGAGTCTCTGGCAAGGTGGTGGAATAAAGATCAGTAAATATTTGTTATACAAATAGCCAAAGGAAAAAGTTCTAATATGTATGTGACTGCTTGGTACCTCCTAAAAGATGGCACATATCTTTAAGCAATGTCTTGCTATTCACTTTCTCACCATATCTAGCACCATCTAGGCAGAGCTAGGATATGGATGGAGTGACTGAAGTACATGGGAACCAAGTGTAAATAGGATCCTGCTCTTAGCATCATGCACTAGCAGGCCAGCCAGGGAAGGTCCTCAGCTCACAATATCTTATTTACCAAATGACCCAATCCATAGTGGCTGTGATGGTGGCTATTCTTGGTTGTCAACTTGACTACATCTGGAATGGGTAGGCTAGGTACACCTATGAGGGAATTTTTCTTAAATCATTTGAAGTAGTAAGACCTACTTCTAATCTGGATATTTGAAGACACACTTATACCAGATCTTTTGAGTTGGGAAAATCCACCTTTAATCTGGACCATACCTACTGGACATGGAAGATGGAAACTCTGTTCTTTGCCTGCTTGCTCTCACTCTCACTGGTAAGTCCATTCCTTCACTAGCATTAGAGCCTACTTTTGGATTCTGGGGTATATAGAAGACCAGCTGGAGAAGATCTACCCTTGTAGACTGAACAACCACTGCATTCCTGGACCTTTTGTTGGTAGACAGCCATTGTTGAACTAGCTGGACTATGGCCTATAAGCCACTTTAATGAAGTATATGTATGTGTATGTGTATATGTATACACACACACACACACACACACACACACACACACTCACACTCACACGATCCAAGAATCCAGCACTGCTCCAGGGATATGATGTGAGTAGGACACCCAGGGAATGAAAAAAGGCAAACACACAGATATATGGATACAAAAAAGCTCTCTGCCGGGGAAGCTACAGTGAAGAGCTAAGAAGCTCAATGTGTTTATTATAGACAGTCGGACAGAAAGACTGAGCTATTGCACACAGCATAACAAGGAACCAGGATTATTATATACAGCTGAACAAGGAGGCAGGTTTATCTAATCTTGGCAGGAGCACTCTCCAGGCTACACATACGCGGGTTGAGAAAGACAATGGTGGGTGTTTTCTGTACACACTATCAACATTCATACTCAGACCCTGAGCTGGAAAGGACTTTGCCATTTTCTTATGGGTCTGAGGTATTGAGGTCCTTGATATGTCAACAACACACTGTGTACTTGGGACATACTTCACCCACACAGGGCTTCCTACATTCCTCTATCTGAAACAGAGCATGGTCCCGTGAATATGGTATTGCAGCTGGGTTCAGGGCCACTACACCAAATGAGGGCCGTGGGGCAGGGGCGGGGGGGGGGAACCTACTAGGAATCAGACACTGAGCAAAGCCCAGTTGCATGAAAACCAAGAAAATACAAAGTACAACCCAAGAGAAGTCATGTGGAGATCAGTGAGGTGGGGAGGGGAGAACATTCTAGATGGAGAACTGGACGAACAAAGTCAGAAAGATGCCTAGTTCTTCAGGGTTCAGGAAACTCCTCAGGAAACCGGGCCCATATCTAATGGTTTGCTGCTGGCACCCTTTGTTGGGTCTCCTAGTGGCCTTCTATACCTCCCATGGGTCCATAGCTTCCTGCAACCTCTATTTCTGAGGCTGTTATGAGACTCTTCAAAAAAAAAAAAACACTCAGGTTTCAACTGCCTTAAGCAGTTAGACAGAGAGGAGTTAGGGGGCTGAGGAAGGGGGCCTTCTTCCATCTCTCCTGCCCAGCCATAGCAAAATGGAATTAAAATAACTAAGACCTAAAAAGCAGGGCTTTGGCTTAAGTAAAAACAGAAATTCAAAGGCCCCTGGGCAAACAATGTGGGCAGCCTGTCACAGCTCTGTGAAGTGTCACCCAGACCAGGCTCCATTCAGCCAGGGAGGAGTGTGGCTTCCTCCTTTGTCTGTGTGGATGAGAGCAGAGCAGAAGGATTAGCTAACCCCCTGTGGACAAAGATACAAGGCTGAAATGCAGCTCAGGATGCCTGAGCTGGGGGGTCAAGAAGGTAGCTGTCCAGAGGAGCCCCGCATGGCTCCCCATGGCCCACAGCTAGCTGAGTGACCCAATGGGCTAGTGGGAGGTCACAGCAGGGGTGGTTCCATTTTAACCCTATTGTTTAGCCAAATGAAGCCAAGATGTTCCTGACCCCCCCCCCCACTGGAGAAGTCAGCCCGGCTTCAATAATTTCTGAGTGCTGACAGATAATTCAGAGATATTGGATATTTTACCACCTGGGGACTGCCCTTCACTACCGAGGCAATCCGTTACTGCCCGGCAACCAGGGGCCATGCAGAAGCCCCAGGCCCCCTCACGCCTTTACGATCAAGCTCCCGTGTCTTGAAAAATATTGCTTGAATTTATTTATATAATCAGGTTAGGAAGGCGGTGAGTTATTGTGAAGTCAGCATTCCTCTATCTTCCTTCCTGCTAATCCTTTGTTTGAGATTCCACTCAAAGGACACCGATTACTAATGCAATTACATGCTACCTGGTAAAGGGTAATCCAAAGGAAATTAAGCCTCTTCCCATATTGTATTTTCCATTCAGAATACCCTCCTCCTAAAACTGAGTGCTGACATAAGTCAATTAGCTACTGATTTTATGACTGCCTCCATTTAAGGAAAATACATAGAGATTCTTGTCCTTACAAGTACACGTGTCATCTCAAGGGGGAAGGCTGTCCCTCAATTGGTGTACCAGGCTTTGGGGTTCTATGAGGGAGAGATCAGGTTTCAGGGGACTCTGTGGGAAACAGTCATTCAGAATAGGATTAGTTCTGATAATGTCAGAGCACAAGACTACCACACACCCAAGCAATGTACCCATGCTTTATCCTGGTATCACTAAAGTTAAAGGTGTCACACTGTACCCTTGGTCCTCAAGGGTCCTTCTCCACTTATTTTAGGACAAATGTGACCAAGAGTGTATTCAGTGTTTTTGTGTCATTGTGACCACATTCACTGACAGAAAACAAAACAAAACAAAGAAAGAAAAAACTCAAGAGAAGAAGGTTTGGGCTCACAGAGAGGAGTTTTAGGCTCACAGTTTCTCATGCTAGCTCAGTGTACTGAGAAGGCATGCCAGTAGGTCGTGTGGCAGAGGCTCCTCATATTAGAACAGGAAGCATAGCATATCACATGAACAGGGATTGCTATAACCCTCAAAGTCACACCCCCAGTAACCTATTTGTGTCTGTTAGGCCCCACTTCCTGAAGGTTCCACAGCCTTCCAAAACTAGTATCCCCAAACAGGGAATACGCTTTCAGAAGTTGAGTCTGGAGCGGGTCAAATTCAAACTGTAACAACGAATAAGATGGCGGCAGACTCTAAGAATGTGTTCCTAATGTGGGACATGGGTTATAGCATTGAGAACCAATAATCCCAGGTGGCTACTGATTGCCACCACGAACCGTGTCCTGTGATAGATGAAGGAGGAGGCAGAGGCTTGATAATGTGCCTCAGTTTGCACAGGTGACTACTGCATAGAGAAGAGGGAAGTGATGGTTTAGTCATATTTGGAAGAGTTGGAAAAGGGAGAGGGCGCTACAAAGGAGACAACCCTTCTGTCATAGGAGCAAGTCACTTGCCAAGCAGCTGTGTGATTATACTTCCAATATAGACATGCCCAACCAGAGAAGCAAAGAACAAAGTGACTGCTTGCTAACCATCACGGCAGAGATAAAACATCTCTAATTTGGGGGGAGACGGTGGCTTTCAGTGTGCTAAGAAAGCTCTCCTTCTTGACCTGCATTACAGGAGAATCCATTTTCTAAAACCAGTCAAGGACATCCTATGATGTTTGTGTGTTTTCTATCTGTGGGTTATACTTCAATTAAAACTTTTCATAAATGAAAGTGGTTGCCTCTGAGGGCCAGGAGAGGGGAGATGGGACATTGTTGTTTTCTGCAGCCAGCCCTAGCTACAGCTCTGTTACTTTTAGCCTCATGCATGTATTGCCTGGATAAAAACTTATTTTCATGCTGCTTCATATTGGACCATTGGGTGACTTCTTACATAAAGAGTTTTCCATGGCCCCCTAATGGAAAATTCTTTGTGTTGGGTTTAAGTTCTAAGAAGACGGGTATCAGCCCCGACTTAGGGAAGTGACTTTCTAAGCATCTTGCCTCTAATAGCTTGACTAGTGGGGCCCTGTCATAAGGTGCACAAGTCCAAGAGATTGGAACAGGTTTTGCCAGGCAGCTGCAAAGGTGATGAGTCTCAGCCAGGCCTCTGCTGTGCACACTTTGGTCTGATGCCCCTGAGTTTTGTTTGCTTACTTTGATTTACTGGGTTTGTTTGTTTGTTTTTGATAACTTCTTTGGTCCAGAAAGAAGGAAAGAAAGGAAGGAAGGAAGGAAGGAAGGAAGGAAGGAAGGAAGGAAGGAAGGAAGAGAAAGAAAGTCAAGAATTCAATGAAAAACAAATCTCCTTAAAGATTAGGACAAGATTCAAACTGGAATAAGGGTCCGAGAAAGTCTCTTGTTCATGCTGAAGTCTGAGGGAACAGCCGGTGGGTGACCCTGGGGAAGGAAACACATCAAAGCACCCAAGTCGAGCATGGCAGCCCCGTCACTGTTGCCGTTATAGAAAACAATATGGGATTCCTCCAACAGTTAAAAACAAAACTACCATATAATCCATCAGACTTACTACTAAGCCTATCCAAAGGAATTGAAGTCAGTATGGAGAAGAGAAAACCACATTCCAAGTTACTATAGCACAATCGAGTCAAATTAAGCCCAGCTGATGGGTGGACAAAGAAAATCAGACATGCGCAATAGACGGCTGCTCAACCGTGAGAGAGGAAGAAATTCGGCCGTATGCAACATCAGGGATAGGACTGGAGACCACTATGTTCAGTGACATACCTCAGGCACAGAAAGGCATGTGACAGATGATGACATTTTTATTTTAATTAAAAAAGTTTACGTCATAGAGGGTGAGAGCGAAGCAGCTGTGGAATGGAGGAGAGGAAGTGTGGGGCGCAGCTCAGTGGGCTCAGGGCTTGGTTAGACCCAGGCTGGGGGCTAAGTTAGACGTGAGCTCAGGGCTAAGTGGATCAGGAGAGAGGAATGACTTGTGGAGTAATAACTGTTAGCAATATTTATTGCATGCTTTAAAATAATTGGAAGAGGACTTGGAACATTCTCACTGGAAAGGAATGGTAAATATTTAAGGTGACCAAATACGCTACTAATTACCCTGACTTGGTCATTATATGATGTATATTGTATCAAAAAAGAAAGAAAGAAAGAAAGAAAGAAAGAAAGAAAGAAAGAAAGAAAGAAAGGAAGGAAGGAAGGAAAAGAAAAGAAAAGGAAAAGAAAAGAAAGGAAAAAGAAACAAAAATACATTTGTAGTCTTGGAGTAGAGAAATGCCCTCATTTCCAGATACCCTATTCTATACAGGGAAAAGCAAAGATCAGAGAAAATAACCTTGGCCTCTTTTACTGAGGTCACTGTCATGTGGCTAAGGCTCGTGAATTACTTTACTCTCCCTCACAGCAGGCATTCAGAAAGGTGGTACCCCAGAAAATGTGGCAAAATGGCCCTACCTCTGCTCATCATTTCTGAGGTGTTATTAGAGGAAATTATGATGCTTCCTTTCAGCCTTGCTGTTGTTTCCAAAGGCAAACTGAAGAAACCTGACCTATAGTAGCCCAGCTGAGCATGACAGCCTGGCCAGAGGCAGGACTCCTTTCTGCCCTGACAAGCTCCTCAGACACTGGGGATTAGCAACCAGAGTTGTGCAGGACAGCGTGATTCTCCGTGATTGATGCTTGTCAGCTTCCAAAGTCTCAAACCTGATGGTGGTTTGGGGGCCCCAATTGTCTGAGAGTTCTCTGTAGTTGCAGAAGTGAGGAGCAGAGCTGGGCCCCTCAGCAAGACCCAATGGGCTGCTCCAGGGCTCAGCTGGTGGCCTGTGCCTGAATGTGGTCTTGAAGCCCAGTGGTGGCTCCTCTCCTCTCTGGTGGTTGTCTTGAAGACTAAGAATCCCCTAGAGTCTGAGGTGCTCCCAGACTTGCTGAGCTTCCCTGGGGAGGAAGGAAGATTTCATCGAATGGCAAAGGTTTGTTTTTCCCCCCCAAACAAAAGCTTTCTTCGTTGCACAAAGAACAACTTTGCCAGATATATTCCTTTGTTTTTGAAATCTTCATCAGTTTAATACAGTGTATCATAGCCCTATCCATCCTCCATTCCCTTCCTCCAGTTCTACTGACCTTCTCTCTAACACCTTCTCCCACCTCTCCTTCATTTCTTTTTCTTTTTTTAACCCACTAAGTCCAGTTAGGGCTGCCTGAATGTGTATCTGTATGGAGTTATTCACTGGGACATGGGCAACCTATCAATGGCTACCCATGCCCTCCCATATGTGACTCCCCCTCTCAGTAGCCATCAGGGATCACTAGGCCCTCAGCCAAGAGAGGGATATTGGGAAGTCCTCCCCTCTTCACCGCACTCCTTCCCATCCCCCAGCTTCCACATCCTTCCCAGCTCTTCTCGCTCTGTGTTCCCTGGGCCTTGGAGATGGTGACGACAAATGTTCTGTCCATGGTCGAGCACTTACAGTTGCTTATGCTTGGCATTTTGAACAGCTAAGAGTCTCTGCACTAACTCCTACCCACTGTAATAAGATTCCAATCAAGGTTGAGAGGGGGGCACAAATTTATGATTTAATCACAAATATTTAGAAGAGGGTTTGACAACAGGACCATTTATCAAGTCAACATCAGTAGGTTCTCCAGTAGGACCCATGGTTTCCCTAGCCATGGCTTTAAGGCTGGGACATGAATTCCCTCATGTGCAATTTTTTCATAAATTTCTTTTTAACCCAGGACCTCAAGCCTGCTAGGCAAGTCTTCTGTCACTGAGTCACATCACCAGCCCTCTTTTTACTTTTTATTTTGAGGCAAAGTTTTACAAAGCTACCCAGACTATCTTGTACACAGAGCTCAGCTAGGACTTGATCCTCCTGTCTTTGCCTTTCCAGCCGTGGATAGAGATCACAGACCTTTACCACCAACTTTTTTTTTTTGCTATGATACATTCTTCTTAAGGGGCCTTATTTGGAGAAATGTGTAACCCTAGACTATGACCCCCAACAAGACCTGAACAGTAATATGCAACAGTTTCCATCGAGATTGAAACATTCCATCCCACAGAAAAGCTCTTTAAGTGAGAGGCAAACAACTCAAAATAGCTTCAGGAAGTCCCTAAAACTGACTAGATTCACTAATGACCTCTCTCTCAGAAAAAGCAGAAACCAGCAAAGCTGTCTGGAAGGAAAGATTGGAAGGAACCAATCGAGGCACCTGGAAAGGACCCTGCCCAGCCTGTTGAGCTGCCTGCAGGCTGTGCAGCGCATTCCAGGTTCCCAGGTTTTGTGTACTGTGACCCACTCTGGCTGGGCTTTGGTGATCTGGCTGTCTTTGAGTCATTTCTGCTCCTGTAAAGAACCTCTCATCCATATTCCTGAAAATAACCCTAATAAAAGTCATGATTCCACCAAAATTCAACTTTGTTGGTCCGCCATGGGTTCCCTCTCTGGGGCGAGTTCCCTTTCTGTAGCATTTCCTCAGGAACAGTTTTGTCACACAACAAGCAGAAAGCTAGGAGCAGCTGGCCACTTGCTGTCCTCACCTATTAATTCTAAGTGTGAAATCAAGCTATCTAGATTCACATCCTGATTCCTTGCACCGTGCCTGTGTCACCGAGTGGTCTCAGTCTGTAAGCCCCAGTTTATCTGTGAAAAGATCTCTCTCTCTCTCTCACACACACACACACACACACACACACACACATCTCCCTTCTTCCAGGAATAGTGAGAGTTTGCCCAAACAGTAAATACTGACCACTCAGAACCAAATGTGGCCTAGAGAACTGGGAGATGTGGTTTTTTTCCACACAGGGAAGAATCTGCCCAGGGTATGGAGGAACTTCTTCTGGCTTAAGGAAAAGCTGGGTCCCCAGGCTAGCCACACCAACTCAGTGTGGTAGTGGCTAGTTGTTTTCTTGGCCCGTCCAAATGACTTATTACACCCGCCCTGGCAAGGGAATGTGAAGGAAGAAGATAAAAAATCATAGCATTGATTTTTTTTCCAGCATGTGAAACCAGCAATGTTATTTCCAGATCCATCCTTTTTGAAATTAAATTAAATAAAGTTTAGCTCAGTTTGTCAATTTGCTGAAAACCATCTCTGTCCAATTCTCTCCTTGGCGGTGAAGGAGTGCACAGGATATTTTGTTTTTTCCTAGGGAAGCATTATTGCATTAGGAGAAGCACGGGCCTGTAATGATGTTCCAGAATTTTAAGAGCCTTTTCTGCTCAATGAGGTGTCAATTTGCAAGTACTTTCTCCGTAGCCATTAGGTATTTATTATTTATTTATTACTTATTCACTTTACATCCCACTCACTGTTCCCCTCCCAGGTACCCCCTTCCACAGTCCCTCCCCCATTCCCCTCTCCCATCTCCTCTGAGCAGGTGGGGCCCTCCTAGGTATCCTCCCACCCTGGTACTTCAAGTCTCTGTGAGGCTAGCGAGGTAGGCGGTGTTTTTTAACAAATGGGGACTGTGCAGAAGAGCACTCAATGAGTGAGCTGTACCTGAAGGACTGGGTTCTTCTGCAGAAATGCAGTCCCTGTGGTGGGTGCTAGAATTGTTCCTCTGCCTCAAAGACACACTTCCAGAAAAACAGAAGCATATTCCTCTTTTACTTCAATTATGAGATTTTTTTCCTTTCTTTCAAAAACAATAAATGTGCCGGTTATTTCAGGTGGGAAAACATAATCTTGAAGCTGCCTCAAGGAGAGCATTTGCCAAGCCCCAACTCACCCAGGTGAGGGCTAATAAAAGCCTCTGGAGGGGCCAGACAGGGGCAGACAGGAGTAATAAGTGGCCTGTCAGTCATCCTAACCAGCCGAACCACCTGCAGGACCTTAGGAGAGATTTCCCACTGTTAACAGGCTGTGAGTAGAGTTAATAAAGTTGGTTCTATCGCCCTTTCTGGATGGGAGGAGGGCTCAGTAATTGACTACAGTTGCCTCACCTTCAGTTTGCCCCTGAGACCAGTGAGATCCCTGAAAGGTCAGGATCACAGAATCAAGGAAGAGGACAGGATAGCCAAGGCACCCATTTTTGTAATCCTAAGTCGTGGTCCAGAGATTGACCCATTCCATGAGGTCTGAGCTGTTAGGAGCATGGTCACTTGTCCAGGAGGTTGTCCAGGATCGCTTCGAAAGGGTCAGTGACCGACTTCAGTCCCTCAGTCCTGCTTACTTATTCTTCAAAACCTGAGCCAAGTGACCACGCCTCCCAGCTCCCAAGACATCATCAATATTCCTCAGCAAATACCCTCCAGCATCCAACACAGTCATCCACATGGCTCCAGTGTCCCAGCATGGTCTGCCCAGAGGAGAGGAGTAAATGGGGCTTAAGTGAATGAAGAGGGGGACACCCCGAGATCCTGACAGCACAGCCTCTTTCAGAATAAATTCACAGCTGAAGCGAAAGGCAACACATCCGCTCGATAGGCTGCTGTGCAGCTGCCAATGAAAATGGAGTGGGTGCATTTATTGTTTTGGAAGAATGCAAGTCTTATACGATTCAGGGGGGAAGAAGGGGCTGCATTCCTGTTCTGTGGGGGATAAAGACTGCCGTAGTGAGTCTCCTTTTCTCTCAACATCTCTGTCTCTGTGTGTCTCCATCCCTGGGTCTGTCTGTCTATGTCTCTTTCTGTCTGGCTGTCTCTGTGCATCTGTGCGTCTGTTTCTCTCATAGAGCACATGCACATCGTCATAGAGCACACGCACACCGTCAGGTGCTGTCAACAGAAGCGAAGTCCTGCTGAAGAGATACCACCGAAACACCAAGTTTCAGAGCCTTCAGTGCATGATCTCCATCTGGGGGAAGGCGAGGGAAACGAAGAGCTACCATGTCATTGGCATGAGGGCTGGATGAACTGAGAATCCCGGCATGGACGAGGACCACTCTGGTGGAGCTGGAGGACGGAGCCGATGGGCACACGCACAGTGCCAGTTCATGGGTCTCCGGGCGCAGAGGGAGAGTGGCTGCAGGGAGTGGGTGGGAGGGTCCCAGCAGAAGGCCCCAGGCTCTAACACAGAAGGCAGAGTTCCCAGCATCCCCTGCTGCCCGAACTTGGCTCTCTGCTTTTTCTTGCCCCACCTGTGTGATTGCTTAGTTAATATCTTTCGTTTGAAATTATCTTAAAATAAAAAAAACAACAGTGTTTCAACACCTAGATTTGTTTCACTAATCTCATAGAGGATCACTTACCATACACAAAGAGAAAGCAGTTCTCAGAGTGCATGTTTTAAGCTTTCTGAAACTGTTTAACTCTAGGTCAGTGGCAGAGGCAGGAGGATCTGCAGCGGGGAGCCAGTTCCTCTGTGTATAGAGGAGAGATAATAAGCATCCAAATGGTATCAAATCACACCAAACTCCTTCTACCACATCCCTGGCAGGATATTTTTTTTCCTGGACAGAGATGCAGACAAAGGAAATACTTGGTCTCCCACCAGGGCTCCTATGACCATGCTGGCAGACAGAGGTGAGCAAAGGGGCAATCTACTGCTAGGACAGGGGTGAAGACAAGATGGACTCAGCCCCATTGGGCTAGAGATAGGTAAGGTTGGCACCATTGGAATGGGTATGTCTCATATTACATATCATAGAGGACTCAAAGGTGATTCTCATTGTAATCATCTTCTGGTTGATCTCTGCACTCTGTCCATATATAGCACTCATTCGGAACAAAAGACATTCTCTTGCATAGACATACAGTTCCCTGGACAACATTAAAAAACCAAATGGTATGGATATAGTTGAGAAAGAAGGCTTTGGAATCAAGGTACCATAAGCCAGATCATTACTTATCATAATCATAAGGCCTTAAGGAATAGTACTAACTACCCAAGCCTCAAAGTTCTCATTTGTAGAAAGTATATAGGAGCAGCCACCCATTGTGCTAGGGGACATATTGACAAGGAGATCCAGATAAAGCCCTCTGCCCTACCTAGCATTCAGTGACTTGTGATGGCACCTCATCTTCTGCCTTAAATTCTTTAACTATGCTATCAAAGGTCACTAGTCATGTGTAGGCATATATTTGTTCTCAACCTACTTTAATAAGGGTTCAACCTCTCCTCTAGACCACCACCCACCAGAGGTAGTAGAAGAGTAAAGTTATTAAGTCATGGGGAAAGTAGACCTGTTTAGAAATAGTTCTTTGGGGGTGAGTCCTATCTTCATTGTCAGGATATCAGAAGTTCAGTCCAGTAGCAAACACCAAATAAAAATCAGCAGCTACAGTCCAGTGCACTTGGCAGTCACCACACATGAACCAGCAAGGGCAGTTCAGTCTATAAGCCACAAGGCTCTCCAACCAACCCGAGGCCACGGAAGTGTCAAGAAGCTGCAGGAACCTCATGAGAAGTTCTTTGGCAAGTTTCTCTCTATGGAGGTCACCACAAATGGAGCTTAGCAATGCAATGTAAGGTGAACCAATACATGCATGTCGTTAGTGAAGAATAATGAGTCAGAGCAAAGCAAACCGGTACTTGAGTGCCTACTGTCTGTGGGGGATCATATTTATATTCCTTTTGAACATTATGTGTCTTTTCACATATTTGCTCTAGCAAAAACATTCTTTCATGTGTCTGCTTTAGCAAGACATCCTGTCACCTGTGTGCTCCAGCAAAACAGCATTTGATATAACTGACTTTTCCAAAGAAACCAGAAGTTTCCACTTCAGTCATGTGTCACTTGGGTGTGCTGGCACAATCCTATCATCTTAGCACTTGGGAAGCTGAGGCAGAAGGATCTTGAGTTCCAGGCCAGCCTGGGCTATATTATATAGCAAAGTACTGTCTCAAAAGCTAGCTCACTAACTAACTAACTAATTAACTAACTAACTAACTAACTAATATATGCCACCAGCTCTCACTTCTTAAGTCAGTTGAAAGCCCAAAGAAGTCAAGAACAGTTTTAATGTGTCTGCTGACCTGTTCTGTCGCAGTCATTCTCATGACCAAAGCTTATTTTGTGTCATTTATTATATGTGTCTAATGGACCATTCTCTTGCCAGCTCTTCATTCTAACAAGCTACCAAGGCAAATGTTCCTAATTCTAGAAGAAAATAAGTTAGCTGCATTAAACTATAGGCCTGGAACTCAACCTGTCTCTACCTCTCAGATGCTGAGATGGTAGGCATGTGCCACCACACCCAGTTTGGGACAGAGAACTTTGGATGTTAACCTGTTAATATGAGCATCCTCAAAAAGACACACAGAGAGGAAGTACCCTGGCGCTAAAGGACCTTCCCCATCAAGCAGATTCCAAAGTATACCATCGGGTGAAAAGCCCCAGAGATACAAAATGTATCTATTGATGTTCATGACTTTAGTATAGCCACAGCTATATTAACGGGAAGTTGGTACATCTCACTTTTTTTTTTTTTTTTTTTTTTAATTTAATTTTATTTTATTTTTTTAATTTACATTCCAAATCACTTCCCCTTTCCCGTTTCCTCCCTCCCCGAAAGTCCCATAAGCCCCCTTCCCTCCCTCTTTTCTCCGTTCAACCCCCTCTCATTACTCTGTCCTGGCGTTCCCCTACATCCAGTCTTTCCAGGACCAGGGGTCTCTCCTTCCATCTTTTTAGAAATCTATTGATATGCTGATTGTGTCTAGGGTATTCTGAGATTCTGGGTCAATATCCCCTTATCAGTGACTTCATACCATGTGTGATCTTTTGTGATTGGGTTACCTCACTAAGGATGATATTTTCAAGTTCTGACCATTTGCCTAGGAATTTCGTGAATTCATTGTTTTTAATTGCAGAGTAGTATTCCATTGTGTAAATATACCACATCTTCTGAATCCATTCCTCCGTTGAGGGACATCTGGGTTCTTTCCAGCTTCTGGCTATTATAAATAAGGCTGCTATGAATATAGTGGAGCATGTGTCCTTATTGCATGCAGGTAAAGTCTCTGGGTATATGCCCAGGAGTGGTATAGCCGGATCCTCCGGAAGTGTCATGCCCAGTTTTCTGAGGAGCCGCCAGACTGCTTTCCAGAGTGGTTGTACCAGCCTGCAATTCCACCAGCAGTGGAGGAGTGTTCCTCTTTCTCCACATCCTCGCCAACAACTGCTGTCTCCTGTGTTTTTGATCTTAGCCATCCTGACTGGTGTGAGATGGAATCTCAGGGTTGTTTTGATTTGCATTTCCCTAATGACTAAGGATGATGAACATCTCTTTAGGTGCTTCTCAGCCATTAGATATTCTTCAGGTGAGAACTCTTTGTGGAGCTCTGTACCCCATTTTTTAATAGGGTTACTTGCCTCTCTGGAGTTTAACTTCTTGAGTTCTTTGTATATCTTGGATATTAGCCCTCTGTCGGATGTAAGGTTGGTAAAGATCATTTCCCAGTTAGTTGGTTGCCGCTTTGTCTTTTTGACGGTGTCTTTTGCCTTGCAAAAACTTTGTAATTTAATGAGGTCCCATTTGTCTATTCTTGATCTTAGAGTATAAGCTATTGGAGTTCTGTTCAGGAAATTCTCCCCTGTGCCCATATGTTCAAGGTTCTTCCCTAGTTTCCCTTCTATTAGTTTCAGTGTGTCTGGTTTTATGTGGAGATCTTTGATCCACTTAGAATTGAGCTTAGTGCAAGGAGATAAGGATGGGTCAATTTGCATTCTTCTGCATGTTGACCTCCAGCTGAGCCAGCACCATTTGTTGAAAAGGCTATCTTTTTTCCACTGGATGGTTTTAGCTCCTTTGTCAAAGATCAAGTGACCATAGGAGTGTGGATTCATTTCTGGGTCTTCAATTCTGTTCCATTGATCTACATGTCTGTTACTGTACCAATACCATGCAGTTTTTAACACTATTGCTCTGTAGTACAGCTTGAGGTCCGGGATACTGATTCCCCCAGAGGTTCTTTTACTCTTGAGAATAGTTTTAGCTATTCTGGGTTTTCTGTTATTCCAGATGAATTTTTGAATTGCTCTTTCTAACTCTATGAAGAATTGAGTTGGGATTTTGATGGGGATTGCATTGAATCTGTGTATTACTTTTGGTAAGATGCTCATTTTTACTATATTAATCCTGCCAATCCATGAGCATGGCAGATTTTTCCATCTTCCGAGTTCTTCTTCAATTTCTTTCTTCAGAGACTTGAAGTTCTTGTCATACAGATCTTTCACTTGTTTGGTTAGCGTCACGCCAAGATACTTAATATGGTTTGTGGCTATCGTAAAGGGTATTATTTCTCTTACTTCTTTCTCAGCCTGATTATCCTTTGAGTATAGGAAGGCTTCTGACTTGCTTGAGTTGATTTTATATCCGGCCACTTTGCTGAAGTCGTTTATCAGCTGTAGGAGTTCTCTGGTGGAGTTCTTTGGGTCGCTTATGTATACTATCATATCGTCTGCAAATAGTGATAGTTTGACTTCTTCCTTTCCAATTTGTATCCCTTTGACCTCTTTTTCTTGTCTAATTGCTCTAGCTAGAACTTCAAGTACTATATTGAAAAGATATGGAGAGAGAGGGCAGCCTTGTCTAGTCCCTGATTTTAGTGGGATTGCTTCAAGTTTCTCTCCGTTTAGATTGATGCTGGCTACTGGTTTGCTGTAAATTGCTTTTACTATGTTTAGATATGGGCCTTGAATTCCTGATCTTTCCAAGACCTTTAGCATGAAAGGATGCTGAATTTTGTCAAATGCTTTCTCAGCATCTAATGAGATGACCATGTGGTTTTTTTCTTTGAGATTGTTTATGTAGTGGATTACATTGATGGATTTCCTTATATTGAACCATCCCTGCATCCCTGGGATGAAGCCTACTTGATCGTGGTGAATGATCGTTTTGATGTGTTCTTGGATTCGGTTGGCAAGAATTTTATTGAGTATTTTTGCATCGATATTCATAAGAGAGATTGGCCTGAGATTCTCTTTCTTTGTCGGATCTTTGTGTGCTTTTGGTATTAGTGTAATTGTGGCTTCATAGAACGAGTTGGGTAGTGTTCCTTCTGTTTCTATTTTGTGGAACAGTTTGAAGAGTATTGGTGTTAGGTCTTCTTTGAAGGTCTGATAGAATTCTGCACTAAAACCATCTGGACCTGTGCTTTTTTTGGTTGGAAGACTTCCAATGACAACTTCTATTTCTTCAGGGGTTATAGGACGGTTTAGATGGTCTATTTGATCCTGATTTAATTTTGGTACTTGGTATCTGTCAAGGAAATTGTCCATTTCCTCAAGATTTTCTAGTTGTGTTGAATACAGGTTTTTGTAGTAGGATCTGATGATTTTTTGAATTTCCTCAGTTTCTGTTGTTATCTCTCCCTTTTCGTTTCTGATTTTATTAATTTGGATACTATCTCTGTGCCCTCTGGTTAGTCTGGCTAAGGGCTTATCTATCTTGTTGATTTTCTCAAAGAACCAACTCCTCGTTTTGTTGATTCTTTGTATGGTTTTATTTGTTTCTACTTGATTGATTTCAGCCCTGAGTTTGATGATTTCCTGCCTTCTACTCCTCTTTGGTGTATTTGCTTCTTTTTGTTCCAGGGCTTTCAGGTGTGCCATTAAGCTGTTAGTGTATGCTGTCTCCCGTTTCTTTTTGGCGGCACTCAGGGCTATGAATTTTCCTCTTAGCACTGCTTTCATTGTGTCCCATAAGTTAGGGTATGTTGTGCCTTCATTTTCATTAACTTTCAAAAAGTCTTTGATTTCTTTCTTTATTTCCACCTTGACCAAGTTATCATTGAGTAGAGCATTGTTCAGCCTCCATGTGTACGTGGGTTTTCTTTTGTTTTTGTTGCCATTGAAGACCACCCTTATTCCATAGTGATCTGATAGGAGGCATGGGATTATTTCTATCTTCTTGTATCTGTTGAGGTCTGATTTGTGACCAATTATATGGTCAATTTTGGAGAAGGTACCATGAGGAGCTGAGAAGAAGGTGTATTCTTTAGCTCTAGGATGAAATGTTCTATATATATCAGTTAGTTCCATTTGGTCCAAGGCTTCAATTAGATTCACTGTGTCCCTGTTTAGTTTCTGCTTTCCTGAACGATCCATTTCAGAGAGCGGGGTGTTGAAGTCACCCACTATTATTGTGTGCGGTGCGATGTGTGCTTTGAGTTTTAGTAAAGTTTCTTTTACGAATGAGGGTGCCCTTGCATTTGGAGCATAGATATTCAGGATTGAGAGTTCTTGATGGTGGATTTTTCCCTTGATCAGTATGTAGTGTCCTTCTGTGTCTTTTTTGATGACTTTGGGTTGAAAATCAATTTTATCCGATATTAGGATGGCTACTCCACCTCGTTTCTTGGGGCCATTTGCTTGTAAAATTGTTTTCCAGCCTTTTACTCTGAGGTAGTGTTTGTCTTTGACACTGAGGTGCGTTTCCTGCATGCAGCAAAAAGCTGGGTCCTGTTTACGTATCCAGTCTGCTAGTCTATGTCTTTTAATTGGGGAATTGAGACCATTGATATTAAGAGAGATTAAGGCATAGTGATTATTGCCATCTGCCATTCTTGACGCTATCTTTATGTTTGAGTGGTTATCTACTTTTGGGTTTGATTCAAGAAGGTTATTATCTCATTTTTTCCAGGGTGTTGTTTCTCTCCCTGTATTGGAGGTTTCCACCTATTATCCGTTGCAGGGCTGGATTTGTGGAAAGATATTGTGAAAATTTGGTTTTATCATGGAATATCTTGGTCTCTCCATCTATGGTGATTGAGAGTTTTGCTGGGTATAGTAGTCTAGGCTGGCATTTGTGCTGTCTTAGTGTCTGCATGAGATCTGCCCAGGATCTTCTGGCTTTCATAGTCTCTGGTGAGAAGTCTGATGTGATTCGGATAGGTCTTCCTTTGTATGTTACTTGGCCCTTTTCTCTTACTGCATTTAGTATTCTTTCTTTGTTTAGAACATTCGGTGTTTTGATTATTATGTGACGGGAGGTATTTCTGTTCTGGTCCAGTCTGTTTGGAGTTCTGTAGGCTTCTTGTATGTTCATCGGCATCTCTCTCTTTAAGTTAGGGAAGTTTTCCTCCATAATTTTGTTGAAGATGTTTACTGGCCCTTTAAGTTGCAAATCTTCACTCTCATCTATACCTATAATCCTTAGGTTTGGTCTTCTCATTGTGTCCTGGATTTCCTGGATGTTTTGGGTTACGCGTTTTTTGCATTTTGCATTTTCTTTGACTGTTGAGTCGATGCTTTCTATGGAATCTTCAGCACCTGAGATTCTTTCTTCCATCTCTTGTATTCTATTGTTGATGTTTGCATCTATGACTCCTGATTTCTTCCCAAGGTTTTCTATCTCCAAAGTTGTCTCCCTTTGTGATTTCTTAGTTGTTTCTACTTCCTTTTTTAGTTCCTGGATGGATTTGCTGAGATCCTTCACTTGTTTGTTTGTATTTTCCTGTATTTCTTTAAGGTAATTTTGCATTACCTCTTTCAGGATTTCTTCCTGATGACCCACGTTCTCCTGCATTTCTCTGAGCGATTTTTGTGTTTCCTCCTCATGGGATTCCATCTGTTGATCCATCGTCTCCTGCATTTCTTTAAGCAGTTCTCGTGTTTCCTTTGTAAGGGCATCTAACCGTTGATTCATTTCTTTAAGCAATTTTTGTGTTGCCTCCTTATGGGCATCCGTCTGTTGACCCATATTCTTCTGCATTTCTTTATGCAAATTTTGTGATTCCTTTGTGAGTGCATCTACCCGTTGATTCATCTCGTTAAGCGATTTTTGTGTTGTCTCCTTGTGCGCCTCCATCTTTTGATCCATGTTCTCCCGCATTTCTCTAAGCGATTTTTGTGTTTCCTTTGTAAGGGCTTCTAACCGTTGATTCATGGTCTCCTGTAACTCTTTATGAGATTTATTTGTGTCCTTCTTGTGATCCTCTAATAGCATCATGAGAAGTGATTTTAAATCCAGATCTTGTCTTTCGGGTGTGGTGGGGTATCCAGGACTTGCTGCTGTTGGAGAGTTGGGTTCGGATGGTCCTACATTACTTTGATTACTGTTAGTAACATTCCTACGTTTGCCTTTTGCCATCTGGATACCTCTGGTGTTAGTTGGTCCTGCTGCCACTGGCTGTTGGTTGGACCTCCTGTGAGCCTGCAAAGCTATTTCTGCCCCCCCCTGGATTACCAGGATTCCCCTGGCACCGATTTCTGGGGCCTGCCTGCTCCTGAGTGACTTTGGAGCCCTAATGTGCTTTGCCCCAAGTGATCTTATATTGGGGAGGCCTTGCACATCTAAAGGCTCAGCCTAGTGGATTCCTGGAGCAGAGGTCGCCAAAGGGAGGCTGGCAGGCTCCTGCCCTGTGCAGGGGTGTGTGATCTCTCCTGGGGGGGGAGGGGGCGTCCCTCTGCCAGGCAGAAGTCCCACAGCAGATCTGGCGCGCTGGTCACTGCAGATCAGCCCAGCACCTGGGAGCAGGTTACACACAAGCTGCCTGAACCCGAAGCGATATTATGCCTGTCTGTCTCTGAGCCTGGTGGTCCCAACTACCTGGTCACTGGAGCAAAGATGGCGGAGGGCACTCTCCGTGGCGCTGCTCACCCTGTGGTCACGATGGCCCGCCGATCTGGCACCCAGACGACCACAGCGCCAACCCGCCCTCGGGCACAGAAGGAAGCCCCAACAGGCCGTGTCCCAAGTGATGTTATATTGGGGGGAGAGCCTGGGTACCGGTCTCTCCAGCGCAGTCCGCGGGAACAGAGGTCGCGGAAGGGAAGCTGGCGGGCTCCCTCCCTGCGCAGGGTCCCTCCACCAGGCAGAAGGTCCCACCGCGGAACTGGCGCGCTGGTTACTGCAGATCAGCCCAGCACCTGGGAGCAGGTTACACCCAAGCTGCCTGAAACTGAAGCGATATTATGCCTGTCTGTCTCTGAGCCTGGCGGTCCCAACTACCTGGTCACTGGAGCAAAGATGGCGGAGGGCAGTCTCCGTGGCGCCGCTCACCCTGTGGTCACGATGGCCCGCCGATCTGGCGCCCAGACGACTACAGCGCCAACCCGCCCTCGGGCACAGACGGAAGCCCCAACAGGCCGTGTCCCAAGTGATGTTATATCGGGGGGAGAGCCTGGGTACCGGTCTCTCCAGCGCAGTCCGCGGGAACAGAGGTCGCGGAAGGGAAGCTGGCGGGCTCCCTCCCTGCGCGGGGTCCCTCCAGCAGGCAGAAGGTCCCACCGCGGAACTGGCGCGCTGGTTACTGCAGATCAGCCCAGCACCTGGGAGCAGGTTACACCCAAGCTGCCTGAAACCGAAGCGATATTATGCCTGTCTGTCTCTGAGCCTGGCGGTCCCAACTACCTGGTCACTGGAGCAAAGATGGCGGAGGGCAGTCTCCGTGGCGCCGCTCACCCTGTGGTCCGGTACATCTCACTTTTAAAGGCTGCTGTTGATTGAGAAGGATGCTACAGAGGTGCGAATGAGTTTTGGTTAGCTCCTGAAGTGTGCATCTTATCTCACCTTCAACACATGATGCATTCGTTTTCCTGTTTGCAGGCCTGGTGTGGTTCCATCTCCCTCCATCCCTCCATCATCCAGGGCAGCTTTCTGAAGATAGAAGATTCCTGCAGGATGCTCATTCTCCACTCATTAACAGTGATCAGTAAACCCTACGGTGTTCATTAAAATGTTGCTCCACATCACTGTAATATTGTTTTTCTTTGAAAGCCAACATTAGCTGCTGTGAGGTCAGAGAAATACAGAACAATTACAGAGAAGGTAATCTCACCATACTTTTTTGAGTGCATCCTGGGGTGGCCAAGCACTTCTGATTTATTGCTAGTTAAACCCATGGCTCTCATTTGGGGCTCTGTTCATCCCTGCCCCGGTCCCCCTGCCCTCCCACCCCTACCCCCCACCAAGGCCATGCAAACTTGAGGTGAGGTAAAGAGCCAAAAAGTGACAGCCCTCTGCACACAGGAGCCAGTGACTTCTGACCTCACCTGGGTTTGTTTTTATGACTTTCATATCCCTGAAGTTATTTAAAAGAAGATGAAATATGACAGGTGCTGGAGTTGGCAAATGCAGCCAGTTGATTGCATTCAGGGCTGCCAGTGGGAACCCCTCCCCAAACCTCGTCAGCACATTTGACAATGTTCAGTTCGTTGCTGTCCTCTGCATTTCTCCCCTGACCTGCGGAGCAAAACTGCTGTGCTCACAGGTGGACTAAGCATTTGCTTTCTGCTGGCTATCTTCTCATTTAGGTCTGTCTGCCCCAAACGAGAGTTCAGGCGAGGTTGATTCTTCTGGCTCATCAGTATCTGGGGAGAGGTATATCGTGGCTGAATATAGCTAATCAGAGCACCACACTCCCAGGCTATGGGGATAGTTTGCAAGATAGGCATGTGACTTTAAGGGGTCAATGAACAGCTTCTTCAGGACTACTAAAGAAACTATGAGGATGAGGGTCTCTTCTACCAAGGACTCTAGAATGATGCAAGCCTAGAGCCACCACGTGGGAAGAACCTGTATTGGTAGAAAATACAGGATACAACAGAAGAGATGAGAGTTGCAAAGAGACCTCTCAGGACACTGAATGACAACCGGATGCAGCCATTCCTGAAGCTAACAGTAGAATTCTTAGATGGAAGCAATCATTTCCTTTGGACCAAGATATACCAACTTTGGTTTCTGCCTCAATCAAAACATGTAACAAAGATACATTTTTTACTATGACTCGAGAAGCATAAAGAATTTTTTTTAGCCCATAATTCCACCTACAACAGCTTCTTAAAA
Organism: Tokudaia tokunoshimensis; assembly: GCA_036184795.1. Classification (NCBI taxonomy): domain Eukaryota; kingdom Metazoa; phylum Chordata; class Mammalia; order Rodentia; family Muridae; genus Tokudaia; species Tokudaia tokunoshimensis. The sequence continues at coordinate 14,095,310 of BTHU01000020.1, read as the reverse complement.
TTGGAACATCATTATTATTGACACTCATTTTCTCTGGAAAAAAAGATATGTGTCCATAAAGTCTCTCCCCCAACACTAGCTTCTTGAGAGGCAGCAGGGTGAAGCGGGGTACTAATTCACGGAAATGAATCTTACCCCAGTGCTTGATTCCATACACAATCAACCGATGTTGAGGATTGCTGTACTGGTAGAAGGGCTGGAAGCACACTGTCATCTCCTGAAACCCAAACTGCTATTCAACTCTGGCTACCTAACAAGTGAAAACCCACATCACAGCCGATCTACAAGGAGGTTCTAATGCTTAGGGGTTTTCATATCTTCCCAAGCTACAGCTTAGCTATGACTCATGCTATTTTCTATTTATCACTATATCCATTAGTAACTACAAAAACTCCAGGACAGTAAAAAAGGGACCTATGCCAGCATAGGGACATAGAAGAGCAATAGAGAAGGGGTATGTTGTAAATTATTTCTAGCTAGCCTGTATAAAAGACACAAAATCTTGATGTTTTATTTATGAGCAGTAAGCCTAGATTGGGCAGGTTGTGAGCTGTTCTAATTACATCCCAGTCACATGTCCCTTGTTACTGGCTGTTTGAGTCTCACCCATGTTATTTCTGCTCCATCAGCCTGTCCTCAGGGTCCATTTGTGGCCACGTGCTCACGATCCATCTCCTCTCATGGTGGTCTCCTCCTCTCTCCATCTTTTTCCTCCCTTTTCCTCTGGTCTCTCCTGAGACACCTCCTTTCTCTCTCTACTGCCTGTACATACACTCTAGCTTTTTATTAACCAATTAACTTTAATTAGGGGAGCAGGGTTTACACAACAAAGGCCCATGTATGTGAGAATTCTCTCACCCAGGGGCAACCAGATCTTGGGGTTCAGAATTTAGCATTTGAAATATATAGTAACTGCAGAAACACCAGGAAAGTAAAAAAGAGCCATTCATTGTCAGCATAACAGGGTATGGAACAATAGGGAGGCAGCATGTGATCAGAAAAATGGGAAAGAGGGGTTCTAATTAAGGATAGGAGATAAATACAGAAGAAGAAAGGAATGTAAAATAACACTAAAGATGTCTTAAAAGGTCATAAGTAATCAAAGTATTAACTTAAAAAACCTATAATATATAAATATACATATCTCATTTAAATTAAAATTTCTCATCCTTCTCCAAACTCTAAAACCCATATAACAAAAATTCCAAGACCAGGCATGAGAAGTCACCTTTTGAGTTGTTAGTCCAGGTTGTTGTCCAAGAGACTCCCAAAATGTTATAAGCTATTACCATTGGTTGCACTCAAAAAACGGAAGTCATTATTGCCTAAGATGCCATGCACCTCAAACTCATGACCCAAAGACCCCTGACCTGATATCCGTCTCCTGGAAAATTATATTTTATGGCACTAGAAGGTGCCAAGCAAGCTTCCAAAACAGTGAAGCAACCAACAGTCCTATCCAGCTCTGTTGCCTATGAACCACCACAATAATCAGCACGGCACACATACCTTGGCATTTGGACTAAAGGCCTGTTCAACTAGAGGGAAACCATGCCTGGCCCTGGGAACCTAGCCAACTACCCAGGGCTGATAAAGTCACAGCTCTTGGAGGAGAACCTACAGCCACCACTTTAATAAACCAGCATAATTCCTATGTTCTAATATCTACCCTTATACCCACAGATAAGTGTAGTCCTCACCCCTCATCAAGGAAACTTCTCTTTGCAGCAGATGGAGACCATTACTGAAAACTACAACCAATCAAAATGCAGAGCTGTGGATCTCTGTCCCAAAAGGATTCATCTACAACTCCTGCATCTAAAGCTCAGCTAACATTGTGGAAGAGAGGACAGAAAGACTGTAAATGCCAGAGATCGTTATCTAGTAATGTCAGAAACTATACCCTAAAACATCTAACATGTCTGCCTAAACATAAGCTGAACAAAGACAACAATAGACATGCTAAAGCAAACATGGGAAATCCCATGAAGCCTCAACTCAGGACCACCAGCCTAGGGTTGGCACCACCTACAATGTGCTGGGCCCTTCCGCATTGATTGCTAATTAAGAAAAATCCGTGCAGCTGGATCCATGGAGGCATTTCCTCAGCTGAGGCTCCTTCCTCTCTGATAACTCTAGCTTGAGTCAAGTTGTCACAAATTCAGCCACTACAAAAATCTCAACTTGGCAGGATCTAGAACTGAAAAAAAAAAATCAAACTTCTTATGTCTATAAAACAATTTCCAGATTGAGTTGATTGAGGTGGGAAGAGCCAGCTTAACTGTAAGTGACATCATTAATTCTCTGGGCTAGGATCCTGAACTGAATAAAAAGGAGACCATGAGAACATTGACATTCACCATTGCCTGCTTCTTGACTGTGAATGCAGTGTGACCTCACATTCCTGCTACCATAATTTCTACCATCATAATGTAGTCTCCCTTCCTTAATTTGCTTTCTTCAGGTATTTTGTAACAGCAACAAGGAAAATTGACTGCTAATGATTACCAGGCCTCAAATAAAGAATATGCTAACAAAAGCAAAAAAATAAATAAAACTTAGGAGCTATTTGTTTCTTGAAGGCTCAACTTAATATTTTGTGACTGCATCTGACAAGACTTGGGACTCAAATCACAGGAAAGAATGAACCTCTATGATTTGGGTGTCTCTGCCTATTGGGCAGATAAGTGACATGTAAGTGGAAAATTACAAGCCAGGTATGATGGTGCACATCTGTAATCCTAGCACCTGGAAGAGGCAGCCAGGAAGTTTCAAAAGGCTTCCAGGTCCCCAGGTCTCTCTCAATCTCTCTCTCTCTCTCTCTCTCTCTCTCTCTCTCTCTCTCTCTCTCTCTCCTTCAACCTTCAGCCTGCCTGTGGATCAGTATATAGTTTTCAGCTACTTCTCCAGCAGCATCCTGCCACCATGTTCCCACCATGATGATCACGGACTAACCATCTGAAACTGTAAGCAAGCCCCCAATTGAATGCTTTCTTTTATAAGCACTGCCTTGGTCATGGTGTCCCTTTGCAGCAATAGAACAATAACTATGATGTCTACTAACTAGTCAGCCATGCCCTGTATGTAGGTCAGTCACAAAGCCTTGATGGGACTCTGTTACCCATCTGTAAAATGCAGAGTGGCTGAGCCGTAGCAGAGGTGGCATCGTCTATAAAGCACAAGCCAGAAGGTGCTCCATTTTCCTTCCTCTAGATCTAACTGGTCCACCAAGCCCAACTGCAAGGATCCAGGAACTTACTGGCTTCTGACACCAATCTGAGGCACCTGATCTATATCTGCTTCAATCTTTGACCCAGCTCCAAGCATTTCTCTAAAGAAATGTAGGATGCCCCGCAAAAAAGAAATTGTGGAAACTTACCGTAGACCTTTCCAATGGACCCTTTTATAATCTGGGTCCACTCCCAGCCTGTTCATCCCCAGTTGTGCCTCTCTTTGACTGATGAGAATCACCCATCTGGACATGCCTTAGGCTTAGACTCACCTTTACTTGTACAGGCTGTGACCGGCACCAGGTGCAAAATCCCCTTCTTATGCTTCAAGATGACCGCAGAAACCAACTGTCAGCTGAAATGACTTCAACCTACCTTTTCAGCTCAGCTTTCTTATTTTCTTGTAAGCTCTATTGGAGACAGTCCCTCAATAAACCCTTTGTATGAGAACTGACATTCAGGCTCTGGGAATTTAAGGGGAACCTAACCAGACACCCTTGTGCACTGGACCAGATGTTTTTAGCAAAAGGAAGGATAGCCTAGCTCCTGAAGAAGCCACACCTGGCTGACACACTAAGCGTACGTAGCCTGATAGAGGATTTTGAGCAAGGGACTGATATCAGGAGCCAACTCCAGGAAAGGACAGAACGCTGGACAGCTCCAGGAATCTCTGTGACAATGAGTCCTGTGTCTAAAGCTTGAAGGACAAAAGTGACCCCTTCTGCTCTGGCCGACAAGAGATGGTCAGGTCCACCCCTGTCTGCCTGGCCACACCCACTTCATGTCTTTACACCTTGCTCACCATCCCCCAGCATCACTTACCTTCTTTTCAACATTATGGAATGCCAAGTTCTCCATCCAAAGGGACCTTCACCTTTTATCTCCTTCCAGAAAGCCCTATCCCCAAGCCTTCCTATATCTAAGACCTCCCTGCAGACTTAGCTCCATAGACCTTTCTCCAAGAAGTGTCTGAGATCACCTAGGCATTCTTGGCCACATTTCCCTGTTTATTTTCCTTATGGTAGTTAGCCTCAGAAAGGAGCCTTATGTTTGTATACATCCACTATAAAATCTATATCCACTGACATCAAACCTCAGCCCCTAGAGGAATATTAAGCACACAGTATATGCATAATAAAACACTACAGCTAAAAGAATGCTCATGGTCATACTTATAAGTCTGTTCCAAGTATTATGTATATACAACCTGGTGTGGCATCTCCTTCCTCAAATTAATCAGAGTCATGCATGTGGCAACACAGACATGCCCAGTGAAGTCCCCCTTGGGATCAAGTACCACTCCGAAGGCAGAAGCCTAACTTGGGGTCCACTTCCCCACATTTGCATACATAGGAACCATAGCTTGAAGCACGGATGACGCCTCACCTCCATGGTCACAGCTGCTGCCATGGTCCTAGGTTGCCATGGGTTTGACCCCTATACCCCAAGGTGTGGCCCTTAGAGCTTAACTAGTATGGCACCAGTGCTCAATGGTCATGTTCCCCAGTGCTACATAGGTGTGTGCTCCAGTGCTCCAAGGTGTGAACCTAGTGCTCCATGGGCATGATCCCAGTATTCCATGTAGGTGGCCCAAAGTTCTCCATAGGTGTCTCCAGAGCTCTGTTTCTCAGGGTGCTCTGGGATTTGTCACTGGGGCCTTAACTCTGAAGCTGGGTCTCTGCTTGATGTCCTGTTATTTCCTTCTGCAGTGACAAGGGCAGCCTTGAAAATTCTGAGAGCTGATGCTGACCTGCTGCACCCTCAATGTTTGGCTTCCATTTCCCCCAGTCACATTCACACCCATCATCTCATCCAGTCATGTTACCAAAGACAAAAATGCATCCCCACTGGGGTGCTAAGCTGGAGATGGAACTTGTGGTCCCCCAGGGCAGAGAGCCTCATGAGATTAAAGCCACAGAAATGAAAGCAGAGAGAAGTGAGGGAGAGATCGTCCTGAGGATATTGTCTGAGCCTCATTCTCTTAAGCCAATATCCTCTGGAGTGTTCAGAGGTGTGTGTGTGTGTGTGTGTGTGTGGTCAGTATGAGCTGTTTCTGTCTTTTCTGATTTGATAAACCCATATAACAAAATACCCATCAATCTGATATCCCAAAGCCCTACTGGAAAAGAAAAGAGCTTCTGGTTCTCACCACTTCCATTTCAATTCAGAACCAGTGACCAGTTAGTCCACTGCAGTGGGGAACAGGCAGATTGCAACCAAAGTATCTGAGGACACACCCTGATTCTTCCACTATTATCAGATGACCTTGAGAAATGAGACTGCTCTGATGTCACTTCGTTATCAGAATAGGATAAGCTATGTCATATTAACAATCCCATAACACCAAGAACATATAGTAATTAGCTTTCAGTTAACATACGTTAATAAGAACACAAAAAGATAAAAAAATAATAAACTTCACTCAACTCACACTCCCCAGGGCTCACAAGTTGTCTAGAGGTTTGGTTATTTGCCCTCACTTTGAGATCCTGACCGAATATTCTGGCACATGGAATGTGGCCTGTCTCCATGCTGCAAGAGGAAAGGAACCAATCATACGTTAGCTCTTAAAGCTTCTCTCTGGAAGAGATGCATGCTAACATTTCATCGGTCAAAGCAAGTCATATGACCATATCTGATTTCACAGCTGAAGGGGAATTGAAAACTCATATGCTTAGAAGAAAACCAAGAAAATTCCACCAAACTGCACCAATAACTGCTGTAGTGCACTTACATCCACGGAAACTTTGCCAAGAATTGTGTCTGACACACATAGGCAAGTGACGCTTTCTACAGTAACCACTGCACATCATGGCCCTGACAGGGGTCTCACATCTGTCAGGCACATTCCATGAGAAGCTCCCACTGTTGCTGGTGACATGCCTACCCAGCAACTGGACAAGTGTGGCCATGTCACAACTGGTGCCAGACACCAGCTGCACAGTAGCACAGAGGACAACTATGGCTCAATTACAAGCTGCGGGGTGGACTGGCCCTCAGCCACCAAAAGGGTGTCAATGCTTCCACTGGCGAGTCAAGGAGCAGGGGCAGATTGCTACCTCGGGATATGTAACTCTGTGGGTTGACCACATCAACTCTTGTCTCTGAAAATCCATTAAACGGATGTGGTGGCTTAATGAGATGTAGCCCATAGTCTCAAGCATCCATATGTTTGGTCCCTAGTTGGTGGAGCTATTTGCGCAGTTTAGGTTTAGCTCTGATGGAGGAAGGGGAGTTGTACCACTCCCAGTTTCCCAGTTAGCTCTCTCTGCTTCCTGTTTGTACAGATAGAGATGCGACCTCTTAGCTCCTACTTCGGTTGGCAGGCTTCTCTGCCATGCAGTGATGGACTCCTATCTCTCCTTCTATGTAGGCTTAGATTTTTTTTTAAAGCCTACTTTTAATAAGGGTTCTCAAATGCTTCAACCCCCCCCTTCTAGCCCACTGTCCAAAAGTAGGGGAGAAAAGATGGTAAATAGGTCAAGGGGATGTGGACCTGTTTAGTAGTAGTCCTTTGGGGACAGTTTCAATCTCTGTTTGTCAGGATACCCGCAGTCCAGTTCAGTAGTGTCAGGATACCAAACACAAATCAGCATCAGTGGTATGCCATCCAGCAGAAACAGCCAGGCCTCCACTGAATCATCATGGGAGTCGCCAGAACCAGCCGGGATGCTAGGAGTAGTTCTCTGCCTTGCCTCTCTCAATGAAGATGCAAGATCAACAAAGTGTTGCAAGGCTAGCTATGCAAGCACCCCGGCACTGACGGTTGAGTCCTATTTATATATACTCTTTCCAAACATCACATGTCCTCCCACAGGTCTTGCCTCAGCAAAACACCACTTGAGTCTGCCTCAGCAAAAGATTCTACGTGAGTTTGCATCACAAGACAAAACCAGAAATGTCCACTTCACTTCTATAAGTTGCCTTGGTCATGGTGTTTTATCATAGTGGAAAAGCAGATCAATACAGGGGACATGAGACAGGATTCAGCAAGCACTTCACAGCATTGATACTACAGTCTCATCTACATGTTCTCAGACAAAATGCCTCCTCATTCATGAGAAGGCAGGCTGAGCAAGCCAGGGGAAGCAATCCAGTAAGCAGCACCCCTCCATGGCCTCTGCATCAGCTCCTGCCTCCAGGTTCCTGCTCTTTGAGTTCCTGTCCTGACTTCCTTTGGTGATGAACAGTGCTATAAAACAGCCTGTGTATGTGTGTGCATACCACATTTGCCTGGTGCCTACAGGACATCAAAAGAGTACATCCAGAAGAAGCCATCAGATTCCCTGGGACTAAAGTTACAGTTATGAGTCACCATATGGGTACTAGGAATTGTAACTGGGTCCTCTGCAAAAGCAACACATGGTCTTAACTACTGAGTCATTTCTCCAGCCCTGAAAACTTATTTTTTTTAAAATTCTTATGTTGAGCTTTAAAATACAGCTCTGTCTAGGAATCGATCCTGAGGTTATGTGCCTAAGGACATATGTGCCTAAGGACATACGTGCCTAAGGACATATGTGCAGAAATTCCACTCAGCACTGTTTATACAGACGACTTCCAAGGGCCATGTGACCAAATAAGCATGATGAATGCATTAGAAAGATTAAAATTAAACAGATGTTTAAGAATTAGAAGTTAATAGTAGCCATTAAAACAATCAGAACTAATAATACTTCAATTAAGCTAGATCAGATAGCCCCGCATATGATAATACCTGGGCATCTATCCAATATGCAGTGCAAGGATGTGATCAGAGCTGTGCATAATTGTCTATATACATTTTAAGAACATATACATATGCATCCTGACAGAAACCACAGGAAATAAGAATTTTCTACCCCATCACAGGTGCTGCTCCTGAAGGCTCTTCAAAAATCACTTCAGCATGCAAATCTCTTTCTATGAATGAATGATTGAATGAATGAATGAATGAATCAATCAATCAATCAATGTAACCTAAGATAATGCTAAACCACTGTTTCAGACCCTCTGGAGTCTGAGGCAGGAGGATCTTAAAGTTCAAGACTAACCTTGGCTACAAAGTGGGTTCCAGGCCAGCCTGGATAACTTAGTGAGACCCTGTCTCAAACACAAAGGGAAAAAAGAAGGCTGTTTATTCAGTTCAGTGTAAAGTTCTTACATTTGCCTAGAATGCTGGAGACTGTTAGCTCAACCCCCTGGTCTGTATAATAATCATCTCCATTAACAATTATTTGGGAAAAAAAACCTAAGGAGAAGGAAATATTATACAGCCCTAAACATCACTCAGAGCCACCTCAGTGCTGTACAAGTGACAGTGGGGACAGCAGACAGCCCTTCCACACAGCTTGCTCTCCCACTTTTACTCTGTTTCATGTTTATATTTTCATTAAGTTCTAATCAAGCAACTTTCTACATACAAATATTTTCATTCTGCTGGTTGTGGCTCAGCATTTGTGGGTGTTAGTGTTAACTGAGACATGCAAAACCTTTTTAAAAAGACAGTTTCGTAATAATCATTCTGTTACTGCTAGCAATCTTTCCCCCAACTAGTATGTGTTTAATTCTATCTGAGAAGTTAAATTACAAATTATGCAGTGATAAATACATCAGGACTCGAGATTTCTCCCTTATTTAGCTATATAGAATTATTTCTTTGTACTAGACAGGCAACTGTGATGTAATTAAGTAGAAATCTACCATATGTCAAATGGTTTCTGTTTGTTTTATACAATAGCTAGCTCCCTTTGATCTAAAGACAGGACAACTGAGTTAGTCCAGGTTTCTGATAAATTTCTAGCTTTGTAATTTTAGACAACTTACCCAACGTGTCTGGACCTTTTACCCATCTGGGAAAAGCAGAACAATTGAGGGAAGGGGAGAAAGTCCCAATAGAGACATGCTTATAAAGGAACTTCCATAGAGGCCGTGGCACTGGTCCACACCCATTTCGTGCCTGGGATGTTCTAGTGCACTCTCCTCTGTCCTTTCAAGTCATCAGATTTATGGTTGGATTAATCGTGTTATGAATTAAATTACACAAGGCTTTCCTTCCCCCAGGACTCCAAACAGTGGAAATCAGACTTGAAATCCTCAGCCACACGCAGCAGCTTTATTAAAAGCTGGTCTAGACAAGAGAGGCAGAGTTGACGGTGCTAGGGGCCAGGGCCTGGGAGGAGAGTCAGGTGCAGAGGGGATCGGACGCAGGTGGGGAGCTCATCTGTCCGTAACCGGATACCTTTAACAAATTGTCTTCAATTGTCTACTGTTGCCGTGATAAAACACCATGACCAAAAGCAACTTGGGGAGGAGAGGTTTTACTTCACTTATACTTGCAGATCGAACACGTCGAGGGAAGTAAGGGCAAGACCTTGAGACAGGAACCAATGCAGAGGCCGGGGAACACTGCTTACTGGCTTGCTCCCCATGCCTTGCTCAGCCTGTTCTTTTATAGCACCCAGAACTATCTTCCCAGAGGCAGCACCACCCACATGAACTGGACTCTCCCACATGAACCATTAATCAAGAAAATGCCTCAGAAGCTTGCCTGCAGGCAAATCTGATGGAGGCAATTTCAATGGAAACTCCCTCTTAGATGACTTCAGCTTGTGTGTCAGGTTGGCAAAAAATATAACCAGGGCACAAGGAGAACATCTGATTTGGACAAAGTCAAGACTTTCTGTCAGAATCCCAAATCTAGCCCCATTTCCCATCAGGAAACATGAAACACATGAAAACAAGTGACCAGGATGCTTTTTGTCCACAAGAACCTTAGGCTTTTGAGTGTAGTTTTGGTCCATTGTTATCTTTTATGCTGATACAAATATATATAAACCAACACTTGATACAGATGATCAAATAATGTATAATAGGCCACACACCATTTATTTATGTATTTGTAGTACCTATCTGTCCAGAATATATTATATATATGGTCAACTAGACATGCACAGTCAAATATCTGATACATGACTCATGTGTTTGAATAGTTGCCAGGGTGCAGACTCAAGAAGCACAAACAACCGCAGCCAGCGTGCGAAGTGATCATAAGGAACACGATCTTGCCATGTACGTTCTTACGACATTAGATTTTTATCTTTCAGAGTGTAGCCCTTAACCTGTGGGAAACTGTGCAGTGTCACTGTTAACTGTGTCTTTTGGTTGTACTGAGATCATATCAAGTGGTTGAACCTCACTTCTAGGATGGGTAAACATTCTAGGATGGTCACATAATAATGCAGTGGTCTTAGTGATACACATTTCTCAGAACATAGTCCCATCATCAAGCAAGATTTGTATATATTTGTATATAGACATACCTGCATACACAAATACAGATCTATCTCTCTCTCTCTCTCTCTCTCTAAGGACAAGACAGTAGGGTTGTGGTCAGAGGAGGTAGACAGGAAGGGCCCTTCTAGTTAGGCAGAGATAGGGGATATCTCTGGTCCCCCAAAGCCATCCCCTGCGCTGTCTAAACACGCCCAGAAACCATCAGAACAAGCTTTAACAGACCTTTGGAAGTGCTAGCATCTGAATGAAGTGATTCATGCTCCTTTGGCCATGTATATAATTAGTTAATAAACTACAAATCAATAATTGACTCTCGGGAGACAGCAGGGAGAGACAGCATCACACACCAGACCCTAGTTTTCCTCAGGGACTGTGGCTAAGTCACAATTTCCTCTGAAACTTCAGGCAGCTTCCTCCTTCAGTATTACGAGGCTATTCTTAGCTTTGATAGGTAGCCAAGGTCTTGTTCCCCAACTATCTGAGAAGGAGTTCCTCTGTAGGGCAAACGCCTGTTTGTACTCTGACCTTCAGCTGCCCTCCCTCAAAGGACAGGATAGGAAAACTGCAGGATTAGTTCAGCCTGCTCCAGGCCTGAGACATCTAGAAAGGCTCTGAGTTCCCAGCTCAAGGACAAATGCTTGCTTTACCCTCTGTACCAGGGACCCTTATTGTGGACCCAAGGTATGTCTTAAGAGGAATCTCCTGTCCTGCCAAGAAAGGACACGCTGGGCAACTGCACACCTAGTCAGTGCCCACAGGGTGCCAGGCTGACATTCAAGTGATTCAGAGAGTAAAAACATTTTTGCTTAACCACAATAAATTTCTCTATCACATTGGAACATTTCACATCTCCCACGACTTTTTCTTCTTCATCTCAGAAATCCCAGGGCACAGTATTCTCTTCCATGCCAACATCTGCTCACCAACACACAAGGCCATACTGGGGAGGTTCAGTTCACGTCCCTCTCTGCAAAGAGCTGGTATGCTCTGTGCTAGGAAGGATAACTATGGTTCTTTCATTACAAGTGATGACACCCAAGCCATGTGGTTTAAACCTTTTGCAGGATGGAAAGTTCTGGACATGACTTATACAACAATGTGAAAATACTCGACACTGCTGAGCTGTGTGTGGAAAGGATCGAGATGGAGTGGAAACACAACTAAACTGGAACCCAAGCACACTGTTGATGTATCAGATGGTACGGCTGCCACCGAAAACAGTGCGAAGATTCCTCAGAGATTAAAACTAGATCTAGCGTATGTTTATCCCCTAGAATTGGAAACAGGATAAAAAGAGACACTTGAACAGCCGTGTCCACCGAAGCGTCATTCACGATAGCCTAGAGGTAGACGCAGCCAAAATGTCCATTCAGACATAAAGAAAATTGGTGACTACACAGAATGGAATATTATTAAGCCTTAACAAATTAAAAAAAAATCCTGCTAAGCAGAAAATAAATCAGTCACAAATAAGCGATCACTGTACAAGTCTCTTTCCATGTGTTATCCAAAGGACTGTGCTCACAATGGAGTAGTTGACGGGTAGTGCCAGGGGGTTACAGGGGGTGACTCAGTGACTTTGAACTGTTATGCAAGGTAGGGGCCTTTTGAGGATCCGTAGCTTAGGAAGTTCATGAGGCTGATAGTGGTCTATTATATACCTGGAAATTGTTGAGAAAAATGAGTTTATGTTTTGCCACAATAGAAAAAAAAAAGAATATACTAACCAAGTATTTCCATGTCAATAAATATGACAAAAAACATAATTAAATGTAAATTTTTTGTTGAGAATTCTAGCATGGTTTTAAATTTTTATAAATGTCTTAAGCCAAAAGAAAAATGTAAAGCTTTCATAGGTAAAAAGAATGATCTAGGCTGATATACATTAGAATTTCACCATGTGAAATAGCAGCCACCAGGAACTTGCTTACTTATTGGAAGGGGCCAGAAACCCAAAGTCAGACTTCCATGCTCCTGGGCAGGAGGTTCACAGAGGAACCAGCAGTGTAGTAAGAATTTTGGTTTCTTTAAAAACACCGAAATATTCATGTTAATCCCAAGTATGGGATGCGGGGCTGCTTCAGATTGTCCACAGCAGCTGTGATTTGCCTCATGTTCTAGCAGGGGCGTGATTTAGCCAGCTGCTGCTAGTTTCTGTCAGTGTGTGATGTTTGGAGTTCTGGGAACTCTTTAGAGGGAATATAAAAATGCTGGGGCCTCAAGAGTTGGGGTGCTGCTGGTTGTGGTTTGTTAAGTAATCATGTGTAAAGAAGAAACAACAGGAAGAAATTAGATCTCCTGGCTGTGAAGCTCAAACTTGCCCCAAGGTACTTGACACCTCTAATCAGCAGAAAGTAGTCTAAGGATAGTGATGCCCTCTTCCCCTCTATCCTTTTTTCTCTCCTAGTGTTGAGGGATTGCAATGGTGAAAGAAAAAAGAACCCACAAAGTAGCCCGAAGTCCAGCTACATAGCAGGATATCCAGAAACCAGATGCTACCTTCTCCTAGAGCGTCAGGAGACACCTGGTTCCTTCATCCCCTCTGAACTCAGACCCCAAGGCTTCTCAGTTTCCATGAAGCTAGGGTGTTAGTCAAGCCCTATTATGAGTCTTTTCCTCCATAACCTTGCATGATCCTTTCTTGAAGTTTTACATTTTTCTTTTTTTCCTTTTTTACATCTTTTGTTTTGAAGTCCTGAAAAAAAAAATCCACACACTTTCCATATGGTGCCCTTCCTGGAGGTTGGCCAAGTCCCCAGCTCCCCAAGGCCTGTGTCATGCATATGCATGGCCAAGAAGGTTGTTCAGACACCCGCTGTGCCATCACAGCCTGTCTGCTGGATGTGTCCCACATTGGCCAGCCCAGCACTCCACCCCGTCTGTCACCAAATCTCCACCACATTATCGGGTCTCTGAATCAGTGGCACTCAGTAGTTCTGCAGGTTCATGCAGTCACCCATCCTGCAGGTGTGGGTGGGACAAGGAAAGGACAGCAGGGAAAACTGCTTGGCCAGCCACACATTGGTGGATGACCTCAAACTCAAGACAAGACACTCACCACAGGAGGCAGTACATAAAACACACTGGCATGCAGGAGAGCTGGGAGGAGATCCTCATGCTTCAATGTAAACATGGGTGCACCTGGACAGACCTGCTGCATGTGCTGTGAATTTAAATGCACTCCATGGGGCTGGTGAGACGATTGTTCCGCTGGTAAATGCACTTGCCCACAAGCCTGGTGACCTGAGTTCAAGCCCCCTACCCAACAAATGGAGAGAACTGACTCCTAAAGTTGTTCTCTGGTTTCTATAGTGCAAAGTGGCAGGCATGTGCATGTCTGTACTCACACACATACAATACAGTAACAACAACAACAATAATAATAATAGTAATAAGTAAAAAGTTGCAGGGTGTACTTTTAATCCCAGCACGTGGGAGACAGAGACAGGTGGATCTTTGTAAATTCAAGGGCTAGCAAGAGATACATGAAACTCTGCCTTAAAATTAATTAATTAATTAATTAAACCACCTGCAATTGCCTTGTGGCTGTCAAACTGCATTGTGGATAATTACCTGTCATAGAACACAAACCAGAACTGAGGCTGGTTATGTGTAGTCAGCATTCAAATCATAATTAGCATTAACACTGTCTGGTTTTATCAGAAATTCGGAACTGCTGGGCATTTGCAGTAAAAGTTCTGGCATCTTGAATTCATGGAAAATAACCCAGGCGACTAAATCACTGCCGTATCTGCTCATGAGTTAAAGAACTAGGGTGTTCAAGCAGAATGTGGTCAGTTTCGCTCTTGTTTGGTTTCTGTTGCTATGGTAAACATCACGAGCAAACTTGGGGGAGGAAAGAGCTTACTTCATGTTGTACTTCCGGGTCACAATGCACCACTGAGGAAAATCAAGGTAGGAACTAAAGCAGGAGCAGAGGGAGAAACCATGAAGGACTGATGTTTACTGGTTTGCTCAGCTACCTTCCTTAAACAGCCCAGATCCATGGCTTCCATCAAATAGCATCTGAGAAAATGTCCCACAGACTTGCCGAAAGGCCAACCTACGGCAAACAATTCCTGAAGTCCTTCTAGTTGTATGGTTGTGAGCCCAGCCTTTAATGGCTGGGCCATCTCTCCAGCCTGAGATTCCCTCTGGCTGTCTAGGTTTGTATCAAGTTAGCTAAACTGACCAGCACAAATCTGTTGCCATGTTTTAGTGTCTCCAGATTCCCCGATACACAGGAGGTATAGGGACACCGAGGCTATTCCTACTTGAGGCTCTTACTCCTGGGCCTTCTCAACCCTATAGTGCCAGGTGCCCCTGGGAAGGAGGGACACAGCACGTGGACACGAGCTGCCAGTCTGCAGGCAACAGTGCCACGATGGCTGGAGAGGAGTCATGGACGGAGATGGCAATTTGTCCAAGCACTGCAGGAGAGAGCCGTATGCAGCAGCATTCAGGATCTAGAAGGAGCCATGGACCACCTACTCTAACCTTTCTAGGGCATAAACAAAGGAAGGGTGGGATGCAAAAAGATCTATCTCTCCAAGTGGCACAGTGGCATCAAATTAACAACTAAATGTCAGAACAGAAGTCAGTCGGAGGGATGGACATAGAGAAGAATGAAGGGGCCCACACAGAAGCAGCCCGGGCAAAGACGTGGTCTTGACCACTCAGATGTCTGGCTTGCCTCATATCAGGCAGATGGTTTGCTTCCTGCCTGTGCCCCACACCAAGACACTAAGTTTGAGGCCAACCTGGGCTACATAGTGAGTTCTAGGCTAGCCTAAGCTATCTTAAGAAGGCCCTGTCTATCAACAAGCAGTAGCTCATTTCCCTGAGAGGAGGGAAGGACCTCCTCTGTTTACCCCACCAACACTGACACACCATGTGTGCCAGCTTATCGGGAAGTTACCTGTTCCTTAGAAATCCTGAGAGAACCCCAACGGGATGCTGTGAGTCTCCACAGGCTGGTTAATCCGCTTTCCATGGGCCCTGTGATGGCATATGGCTGTATCCTGTCTTACTCTTGACTCTAGCTGTGAGTCCATTAGAACTGCTGGGAACAAGCAGAAGAAACTTGTCCTAAGTGCTGCCATTTTGTCTTCAGACTCCATTTGAATCATAGGGTGTATCCTGGCTAGTTTTGTGTGTCAACTTTACATAAGCTGGGGTTACCACTGAGAAAGGAGCTCCCCTTGAGGAAACTCCTCCATGAGATCCAGCTGTAAGGCATTTTCTCAGTGATCAAGAGTGTGAGGGTCCATTGTAGTGGGGTGTCTCTCAGGGCTGGTAGTCCTGAGTTCTAAAAGAAAGCAAGCTGAGCAAGCCAGGGGAAGCAATCCAGTAAGCAGCATCCCTCCATGGCCTCTGCATCAGCTCCTGCCTCCAAGATCCTGCCCTGTGTGAGTTCTTGTTCTGACTTCCTTTGGTGATGAACAGCAATGTGGAAGTGTAAGCTGAATAAACCCTTTCCTCTCCAATTTGCTTCTTGGTCATCATGCTTTGTACGGGAGTATAACCCTGACTAAGAGAGGGTGAAACTAAGTTCTAGTTCTCGGCCCTCATGGAGTTGGAGACTCCCCAATAGCTGACCAACGTCTGTTATTCATCTTTTGTTTCCCCCAAATATAGTGACTGCTCCTGATCAGTGTCTGATATTCATCCTTTGCTCCCCCACCCCAAATGGATTTGATTGGTTGGACTGTAAAACCTACATTCTGTATTGGTCGACATAGATCAACCACATAAGGAAAGCTCTTATCCCTAAATCCTGATTGGTAGAAAAATGTAACTGTAACTTGGCACAGATGTCTATGGTTTTCAAGCATAAATTCTCTGTATCATTGTAGCTCCAGGTCACAGTTCAGCTCCCAAGTCTGTACTGCTGCCCTGATAGATCAGTAGCAGCTTGATTATAATAAATTTTTCTCATCTGCATTGACCTGATGTTTGAATCGTATCGGATCTAAGCAGACCCCCATGTCACGGTGGACAAAGGAGACCCAGGTGACCTACATATACAGCCAGCTTGGGAAATGCTCTGGTATGAACCATCTGCAGACTCTTGGCTCGTCAGTCCTGCCTGGCCCCTCCCCTTTCTCAATCTTCACCAACTCCAGTGGCCATAGCTACAGAGGACTAAACGCTTCCACAAAGATTTACTCAGATTGAGTCAACAGAACAAAGCATAACAGACTAGCAAAGGCTCTTCTTTCAGAAAACATACGCAACACCTGCAGTATATCCCTAGATCCCTAGTGTTCTGGGAGCTCAATTGTGTAAGACTGAGCCCACAGGAAACAGCTAGAAGGAAAATGTTAGCAATGAAGCGCTCTGAAGGCCCAAGGAGGCCACTGAAGCAATGAGGGCTTGCCCTAAGGTCTGGTGTGATCTGGCAGAAAGTGACATCATCTGCAGGGACACCTCCTAGGATTACATCCATGTGCATAGCCCTGGTGCTGAGAGCATGAGGAAATTAAGGACAGGACCAGGGATTTAGGGAGCGGTCGTGTTTTCTTTTTCTGTTGCTATAATAAATTCCCTGACATAAGCTACTTAAGGAAAGACAGATTTATTTGGGGTCACAGTTCTTCAGGTTACAGTCCATACTAGTGGGGAAGTCACACAGCATCAAGAGCCTGAGGAAGCTTGTCAGGTCACATCCATAACCAGGAACAGAGAACAATGAATGGTTTGCAGGCTGCTCAGCACCCTGCCTCCATTTAAAGAGTCCAGGATCAGCAAGGAAATTCTGTCACCCACAATGGGTGCATCATCTATCCTCAGTTAATGCGATCAAGGTAACTCCCCACAGGCCCATCTCCCAGATGATTCTAGATTCTGTCAAGTCCACAATTAGCACTAACCATCACGGGAGCCCAGCAGAAATGAATGCACTCAAAGGAGGAAAGGGATGGGCTAGAGGGGCCTCATAGGCTTCTATTTGGAGAACCAGGGGACCATGAAATGGGAAGTGAGATTCTCTAACAGCCTACTACCACCCTCAACACAGTGGGCAAGAAACTTCTCCATCCTGTCCCCTGAGGGGCCTCCTCCTGTCCCCTGAGGGGTAACCCAGGCCACGGCTTCTAGCCACGGATCAAAATCCTGACCTTCCACCCTTGGCCCACTCCCGACTCTCACAGCCTCCTGTGCTCTACCTGAGGGAGCCCAGGAAGACTGGGCGTGCATCATAATGGAAGGAAGCTCTGCTGTGTTCTAACACTGGACATAGAATGCTCAACCAGTTGCATCATTTTCTACCAGCCAGCATTTTCCTGCCCAAAGCAGTCCTCCACTCCCTGGGGCAGTCCTCCAACCCAGGGTACTTCCCCACCCCAACGCAGTCCTCCACCCTCTGAGGCAGTCCTCCATCTCCTGGGACAGTCCTCCAACCCAGGGTACTTCCCCACCCAAACACAGTCCTCCACCCCCTAGGGAAGTCCTCCATCCCAAGGTACTTCCCCACCCAAACACAGTCCTCCACCCCCTAGGGCAGTCCTCCATCCCAGGGTACGTCCCCAACCCCAACGCAGTCCTCCACCCTCTGAGGCAGTCCTCCACCCCCTGGGGCAGTTCTCCATCCCAAGGTACTTCCCCACCCCCAAAGCAGTCCTCCACCCCCTGGGGCAGTCCTCCAACCCAGGGTACTTCCCCACCCCAAGGCAGTCCTCCACCTCCTGGGGCAGTCCTCCAACCCAGGGTACTTCCCCAACCCCAATGCAGTCCTCCACCCTCTGAGGCAGTCCTCCACCTCCTGGGGCAGTCCTCCAGCCCAGGGTACTTCCCCACCCCAACGCAATCCTCCACTCCCTGGGGCAGTCCTCCATCCCAAGGTACTTCCCCACCCCCAAGGCAGTCCTCCACCCCCTGGGGCAGTCCTCCAACCCAGGGTACTTCTCCACCCCAAGGCAGTCCTCCACCTCCTGGGGCAGTCCTCCAACCCAGGGTACTTCCCCACCCCAACGCAGTCCTCCAGCCCCTGGGGCAGTCCTCCAACCCAGGGTACTTCCCCACCCCAAGGCCGTCTTCTTCAATGCTCCAGAGTACTCCTCTACTCTGATGCAGTCTTCCATCCCTCAGGCTGCCCTACCACCCCCACCCCCACCACCCCATTTCATTCCCATTCAATCAATCCTGGAGCTTTGAAGAAAAAGTTTATTGGACTTATTACTATTGACTGTGTGTCTTTCTGGATCAAACTACAGCTTGCAACCCTAAACAGAAGTTCCCATGGTGTGAGTGTTGAAACTCACTAAGCATCACAGATTCCCACCAGTCTCTTGCTGCTGGGACCCAAAGGGACCACACCAAAGCACTCCGTGGACAGTATCTGGTGACTGGAGAAAGCTTCATGCTGATGACCACAGGCTTGGTTATCAGACTCAAGTTCCATGAGACCCATTCCACCCCTGTAAGCTACACACCCTTCTTCAGACAACTCAGAGCATCTAGAGGAGTCCTCAAACATCAGAAGGGATCCTGGGAGGCAGCAGTGTGTGCATCCATCAGCCCTTTGTTCCAGAATAACCCTCTAAAATGTCTCTTAATCTGTATCATCATCCTACAGACAAGAACACACAGCCTCACTGATGAAGTCGTTCCTCCGAACTTGAAGTGGCGAGCCACGACTCCAAGAGACTCATAGCTAGCATCTGCCCTCCTTCACGCCTCCCGCTGACCAATCTTCGATGCCTGACAAGGGGAAGGTGTCCTTGCTTGAGGACAAGCCCAAGGTGCTATGAAACTGAGGTCTCATAGTCTGACTGGTGCTGAGTTAGAAAATCCGAGGGCAGCCTGCCTGAAAAGATGGAGGAGCACTGAACGTTGGCTCAATGTATACAGCAGACACGGAGGCCCAGCTCCTAAACCTTCCATGATCCAGTATTCCTCGACTGGACTTCAGACCACCTCAGCCTACCCACAGCCTCCAGCGCTGGAACTTTGCAAAAGGAAGCAGGCACAGCTTTTCTAGAACCTGATATGCTTATCGGTCCTGCCCCTTGACAAGTAAATCCAGCGGTGGTACGAATCCCACAGGCATCCAAGAGCCAACCGGTCAACCCCGTTCTGCGCATGCCCACTCCGGCATCGGGCCTTTCCTCTGCTTCTGTTAGAACGTAGTTAAGAAATTGAGATTTAATCCTTGGCAGACCAAAATACCACCCCGCAACTCACTCTCTTGCTCCTCCCTAGTCCGTGCCGGGGCTGAGGGAAAAGGACAAGGTATATGTGTAATGCATACAGCAGCTACAGGGCTTGCTCATATTTAAAACTTCCTTCCATATATTTTTAATAAAACAACTGATACAAATTCAAAACCAACTTCATAAATCAAACATTATTCCATGTTGGCGGCTTCAAGGTTTCCCGGCGCTTGGCTGAGAGCACGGGTCTCCCAGACGGGCTTTGCTTGCCAGCGCTCCAGGTTTTCTGAAAGGTTTATTGGATTTCATAGTCCCTTAAGGGGAAACCCTTTAAATGTCTTTGCAATTATAAGTCTAATAACACTTCCAGCCCTTGGACACAGCCTTGACTTGACAGAGATAAGGAACTCCAAGTTGCTCAGTCAATACCAGGCTATTAATCTCTGTCACCTCGCTGTCACCGAAGCTCAGGAAAACAATGTCGTTTCTTGACCTAGGTGAAGGCATGGAGTGATTTTATTCAGAATGTCGGCATTCATCAACCCGGATTTTGTCAGCCCCTCAGCTCTTAGAAGAGGAAATCTTCATCCCACTGGCGTTGACGCCCTTCCAATCCAAGAGTCGCTTTCAGTCCTGGTCCATTATTATTATTTAGCACTTATTCAAGTGTAAAAAGACGTTAAGAATAAAGTTTTCCTTGCCATAAAGAGACCTGGCAGATAAATCACTTCCTGATGCTCTTGAACAGCCCAGGCCAAGGACAGCTGGAAATTACCAAAGGCCGTGTTTGTTTACATATTCAAATGAAGGTTAATTTTTATCCTGTCTCTGCTCAAATTTGATTAGGGTGGGGCTCTCCCCCTCCCTCGGTGGTCTATTTATATCAACAGCCTCCCTCTTGACCTTGAAAGAAACCTAAGAAATTGTTTAAAAGAAAAGCTGACAAAATTCCTAATGAAAAAGTAGCAAGGAGAAGCAAATGTTTCCCAGCAGGGCGGCCAGCCTCACTGCTGGCTGCAGCCAGAATGGCAACATTCCTTGGCTTGCCTTCTCAGGGGTGGGTGGGTAAAGCCAGCTGTACCCCCAACATAGCCAGAATAGCAGAGAAGCCTGCCCTGCCCTCTCGGGCCAAGATTCAGGTAGAGGAATGCCAGTGGGCACTGCTGTGATCTGCAGGAGAAATACCCACCCCACCCACACACACACACCATCCCCAACCTTAATGTATTTGAACTCTTGGCCAGCAGCTGACCCAACTGATTTAGAAGGTGTGGAACCTTCAGGAAGTAGGGACTTGCCAGAGAAAGTGGGTCACTGGCAGGCAGGCCTTGAGATTTTATAGACTGGCCCTACTGTCTATATTCCTGACTATGGATGCATTGTGACCAGGTGCCGTACACACCTGCAACCATATCCCTTTGCCATAACGGAATGTATTCTTTCATAAACCCATGTGCCGAAACAAAACAGTTCCTTCTCTTAGTTACTTTTATCGGGAATTTTGTCACGAGGAAGGGCAAAGGTCCCTGATATGGGTGCTACCCCACAGCACACAGCCCCAGAGGTGAGGGCACACCGATCGAGCAACCTCTAGAGACAAAGAGCGGCCTCGAGAATGTGGAACCCAGGTTTGGGAAATTGTCAGAGCAAAGCAGCTGTAGCTTCATGGGAAGCTTGGGGCTTAGGAGCCAAGAGGGCAGGGTGAGGCTGGGCCTCAGAAGTGTGAAGCCGGTTAAGGAACAGCAAGAGAGCATGCTTCTGAGAATGGGCGCTTCCCAGAAGACTGGAAGAGCAGGTGTCTGAGGCCAGGAGACACGGTGAGACTTGATACCAAACCTCTGTGAAGAAAAGTGAATATATCTCTGCCTTGGGCACAAACTAACACCTAGCACATTTCACTGGTAGCAATGAAGGCCATTTCTGTCTAAGGCTCTTGAGGTGGATGGCAATTTAACTTGAGAGACCAACCACAGAGCAATGATAAGGAGCTGCCACATCCCCTAGGCGAACTCCAGGGCAAGCCTTTCCTTTTTTTGTTTTGTTTTGTTTTGTTTTGTTTAATACGTGTGTCCCAGGAAGCTCAAACCCAAATTACCCATCATAGAGGACTTAGTCGCATTCAAATGTGGCCTCGAGTTTCTTTGGTTGCTTGTTCTTCTGTGTTCCTACCTGTAAGTCTCCCTGAACCCCTTTTCCACAAGAACAAGGTTTGAGTCTCCAAGAACTGGGGGCTGTGTCTGGGCTTAGAACTGAGAGACCAAGCTCGGCTTGTGATTCCTGTGAGGAAAGGGGTGAGACTCCAATGAGGGGGGTGAGAGTCAGCCAGGCTTTGATTTCCTTCTCTGTACAATGAAGAGTTGGGGTAAAGTTAGCTCCCGTCCACTCCCCTTCTTCAGGGAGCCCCTGGGGGCTTGGGGCTGTCAGGTGGAAAGAGTGTAGAGACTACAAGCTGAACTGACACCCAGACACATTTGCCCAAAGCTTGCCCCTGCTCCAAGACAGCCCTCAGTTCCTTGTGAGCCAGGGTGGTGAGTCACCTAACAGGTCTACCCGCCAACCTGCCACCGATAGACTGTGTCAACTTGGAAAAGTTTCCTGAGTTAGCTTCCTGTGCCGCAATTTCCTCAGCTTTAAGCTAGGATTACGAACAGAACTTTTCCCAATGTTGCTAAAAGTCTTCAATATGCTCATGTTTGGCAAGTCTACACATTAGTAGGTACCATATACAATACGTGTTTCTTAAGTACAGTTTGCAGGCAAGTGGACCTGGCTGTGAGTTTCTGCTCACGATGGAGAATGTCCCACCTTTTAAAATGTTTTTCTTCTTGATGCAGGGTTTCTCTTTCATCATGAGCTTTCTGTGTGGCTGAGGATGACTTTGAACGTCCAAGCCTCCTACCCCTACTTCCCAAGCTCTGGGTTTAGAGATATGCACCACCAAACCCAGTTGATGTGATGCTGGAGATCAAGCTCAGGGCCATCTGAGCTCTATCCTCAGCCTAGAATCTATCACTTAAAAACATAACTACTCTAAGTCACGGAGACAGAAGGAGACATCCTGAGAGAGGAAAGGATTATGGAGCCTTTCTGGAACAATCTGAAGGCACAGTTGTGGAAAGGGATAGGGTCGTGTGGGACACAGGAAACCTCTCACCCCAGACAGAGAGGCAGGGCCTACTAGAAGAAGCCACCATGTGGGTGTCCTCATATTTCCAGGTTAAAGAGGCTGGTCTCTAAAGAATTTTAGAAAGGTTCACCATGGAAAAGAGCCAAGTTTGGGTCTCACTGCCTGGTGCTGATGAAAACTAGGGCATGGGATGCTGGGAGGTGGAGGGGACCCCCTGAGGTTCCTCTGCCAATGATTGGTTTTGCTTTTTAAGATTTATTTATTGTTATATGTAAGAACACTGTAGTTGTCTTCAGACACACCAGAAGAGGGCGTTTGATCCCATTATGATTGTGAGCCGCCATGTGGCTGCTGGGACTTGAACTCAGGATCTTTGGAAGAGCAGTCAGTGCTCTTAACCACTGAGCCATCTCACCAGCCCCTTCTGACAATGAACCAACATCCCTACCAGAACTCTGCTCCTTAATTGGACAGGACCAGAGCTCACCTCCTCAGAACTAAATCCAGGCATCTCTCCTTTCCACAGCTCACCAGCCACCCCAGGTTATCCTTAACCCCCGGAGCAGAGACATGATAAAAGGTAAGACAGTATTTCTCTTAGACAAATCCTAACTCCATAACTGACAGAACACATGGTGGAGCCTGCTGCCCATTGGTCACCCACCTCACAGAGCAGCTGTTCAAGTGAGTCTCAAATGAAAAATCAGCCCTGCTACCCCATTGCAATTGTCCTACAGCCACAAGTGGCCCTAGGCATCTACACAGTCCAGCCCATGTAAAACCGTTGTGAGGACACAGAGTGTTCTATTTAACTGTGCTGACCTAGAACATAAAGAGAGAAAGAGGGCTATCAAACCAGCCACACCTCTTCAAAGCTGTCACCTCAGTATCCCAGGGTCTTTGAAGACTGTGTCAACCTTGTCCTGTAGCTTGGGAGTTATGTCAGTTAAAGAGTCATACACCAGGAGAGGGCCTTTCACAAGGATGTACTATCCTGAAGTCCCAAGCCAATAGAATCTAGTCTGTCAGTCCCCCACCTAGGGGCGGTTCTGTGGTGATGGGAAGATGACAGGAGAAAGAAGCGGCTCCCACTCAGAGAGCTCCCACCTAAGCATCCCTGGATGGAGAACATACTGGGACCTCTCCGTTCAGTATCTTCAGCATCCTCCAGGGTACCAAGGATGCATAATGACCTGCCCTCCGTATTATTTAGTCAGTAAGCAAATATACACATGTAGTCTAGGCTTCACCCTAGAGAGAAGGCCAGGAGACCTTAAGTCAGTCAGGAGTAGCTCCGGTTCATAAATGGGGAGTCTCTATTGGTTCCCCAATTAAATTCATCTGAATCAAGGAGAGAGCCCCAGGTTCCACGCCTGCATCTGGGGGGACACAGACTGGCGGCGGGGGGAGACTCAGCCCTGTCTCCTCGCTAGTCTCTATCACATTGCCAGGAAGAAAGCCAGATCCAGGGAGGGCAGGCAGGAAGCTATGAGAGGGCTGTCTCCTGACATAGATCAGTTCAGACCTCACACAGAAAGCAGGTCCCTGGCCTTGACGCACAGATTTGGCCTTTATGAGAAGCGTCTACACTCAGTGTTCCATCTCAGGAACCCTGCGAGGCCGGTGCTCCCCTTAGGTCAGTTACATGCTACGGTGTCACCCAGGCACAGGGTTCTGGGAGAAAAGACCTGAATATTGGGAGCAATAGCATTAGCAGCTGATATTTCTTGATGGAATTTCAGGTCTATGATGGAGCTAATGTTCCATGGGAATCACCTCCTTTTATCTCGCCGTGATCTGTGGAGAACTGTCCCATTTGACAGATGGAGAAACTGAGGCTCAGAGAAGTCCAACAATTTCCCTGTGCTCCCATCACAGGTAACAGGAAGAATGAGCATTTGCTCTAATTCGTGTTACAGTGTAGGCTTACGGGTCACATGGCGGGGTTCATACTCTTCAGATTTGAGTGAGTGAACCGAAAATCCAATAGAAAATTTCAAAGAACTAATTATCTTCTATAATAACTTCCAAATGACCAAAGCCAGTAGTACTCTGGATTGATTCAAGAGGTGGCCCCCTGTAGCAGAAGGAAATGGCGGTGGCCTTGAGAAACATTCTCTGTGTCCTGATCACTGGGGTGAAGCCACGGCTGAGGGGTCTCCTGGGAGAGAGTCCACTGCTGACATGAGATGAGGAAGGAAGAGCCTTCTCTGGCCGGGTGACCTGTCAGCACCGGTGACTCCTGTCCCCAAACGGCAGGCTCAGAGAGCAGGGCCAGGCGGTGATCCTTTCCGCCAGCTTCAGAGATGGGCAGGGGCACGGGCCTCCTTCCCAAGGCACACAGCCCATAAATCAGCCAAAGCCGGCTGCACAATTGCAGAGCGCCTCTTTCAAGCAGCTCTGAGGAAAAATGGCTCCATCTGCTCGCTGCTGGGTCATAAATAAAACAGAATTGGAGCAAAATGGATGGAAAGCAATTTTTGGAAGATGAATTTCCAAGACTTGGCTTCCATTCCTGCCCCTCTTCTGCTGCTGGAAATGGCCAGCTGCGGTCCTGCCGAGCCAGGGCTGGAGCAGACTCGATGGGCGGGGAATGTGGACGAGGGCTGGCATCACAGGCTTCTTGCAAAGGCTTCTTCTTCTTCTTCTTCTTCTTCTTCTTCTTCTTCTTCTTCTTCTTCTTCTTCTTCTTCTTCTTCTTCTTTCTCCTCCTCCTCCTCCCCCTCCTCCTTTTCCTCCTCCTCTTTCTCCTCCTCCTCCTCTTCCTCCTCTTTCTCCTCCTCCTCCCCCTCCTCCTCCTCTTCCTCCTCTTTCTCCTCCTCCTCTCCCTCCTCCCCTTCTTCCTTCTCCTCCTCCTCTTCCTCCTCTTTCTCCACCTCCTCCTCTTCTTCCTCCTCTTCCTCCTCCTCCTTTTTCCTCCCTTCATCTTTGTTGTTCTCCATTGTCATTGTCGTCCGTCGTCATCATCATCATCAACACCACCACCACCACATCACCATCATCATCATCATGATAAACTGGTTAATTGGCTCCTGTTGCCTTCTTATGCAGACACTGATCTGGAAGGGGTACACGTACCCACTTTAAGTCTTGGTCTACCCCGACTGGGTATACCTAAGGCTGCAGAGCTCTTCCCCTAACGGTCTCCGTGACTTGTGCTGTGCTTTTCTCTATTACTTTTTAAAATGTCCTTCCATTGGCACATACAATTGTACATATGTATAGGGTGCGGGGTGACACTTGTGTGCACGTGTGCAGAGTAGAATGATCCTCTCGGGGTCGCTGAAAGAGTGTCTCTTTAAGATTTATCATTTGTATTGAGAATATTCAGAATTCTCAAGCAGTTCTCTAAGTGACCCATTGTCTTCTTCCTAATCTAGAGCAGGCACTTCTTAGAACAGGGAGTTAGCTCACCAGCTCTTCTACCCCACTATCTCTGAGTTGAGGGCAAGTCCTAACCAGCAGAAAGAATTCAATAAATGTTTTTGGATCACTGAATATCTGTCTGTCTGTCTGTCTGTCTGCATGTATGAATTAATTAATTAATTGTGAGATTCCCACAATCTGTGCAACATAGCCAGCCTGTGTTTATCTCTTCACACCCATTTCTTACCTCTGACTGACCACAGTACATTTTGTAGACCTTCCTATGCTCCTAATTGCTCCTGCACTATAACTTCCGGCCTCTGTCCGTGGTGCACCCTGCCCATTTTCCCTGGTATTCCTCTGCAGATCTTCCTAGGCAGCCTCGGCCCCTCTCCCTGGCTTTGTTCCCAGTGATGAGAGCAAAAGCATTTTTTATTCTTCTAGTTTGTTATCAGTGCTCACAGAGTACCTCTCACACTGTCACTACGTACACACATTTACGACCTTGCAGCGGTGAACATCTGTCCATGGGGTAGATTTCATCAGCGATTGCCATAACCCAACTGAGGAGGACAAGGCTTGGGACAGCAGGAAGTCTGAGGACTTGTGATTGGATGCTGATGTAGGCACTACGCTATGCCATCTAGGACCCTCTTTGGTTCTTACGGAAGTTGACATGCCCTTGGAGGTGCCCATTGTGTGCTCTGCTGCCCTGGTGACTGACTTCTGTGGCCTTTTAGGCTATCACATCTTTGTTTACTCATCTCTCAGTGACGATGCGTCCAGCTCTCCTGGTCACGTACTGTTCTAGAGGGCATGATCAGGACAGAAGAGACTCTGGTCCTCTCGGAGCTCCATCCAAGCAAAGGCACAGAGGAAAGCAAGCATGAACACAGAGGAGAAAGGATTTCTGAGCAGCACAACGCTACAGTGGCAAGAGAGATGGGGAGGCAGAGGAAGTGCCCACCTCAAATCTCCACAACTTTGTTATTCTCCCAACTTTGCTTTCCTGGCTACCCGCAGAGCCCACATCCACTGCTCCAGATGCCGCTGTACAAGGATCCTGTCTGCTCAGGCTAATCCTTCACATCAGCCCCACGGCTGGGACCCAGTGTGAACTAACACAAGAAACAGACAAGAAAGGCCTCCGGCTATGGTCAGCGCTCATGCTCAGGTCTCATGTCTTACCTCAGAAACACAAAAATCCACATAGTTGATGCTCCTAGGACCGATGAAGCCTGGGGGCTGCCCACAGCAAAGTTAGGGGGCTCCCGGGGACCGGTGTCTTCTGATCTCTCATGGGTAATTTAGAATTACTGAGTTCTATCTATGGTGTCAATGTCCTGTATCAGAACTGAATCTTCCTTGAAGGAAATGTAACGGTTTCAAGTAAATGCACACAGTCAGATTGAAAATTCACCAAGCAAGTTCACGTCAATCCGTCGTAAAGCAGTGCATCCAATGGCCAAGACAAGGGCCAAAGGTTTCTCTGGAAATGGAGATCCAGTCACCTGCCCCTCCCACTCCTCAGCAGAAAGTCACCAATCCAGACTGAGGGCCTAGAGCCCTGAAGAGCCAGGTTCTTAGCTGGCTGTACCACACACTTGCCAACCTTGTGACTCTGACACATCTCCCTCCTCACCTGACCTGATATTTTTCCCTGTGTACAAGAATGAAATGAGGTTTCTCTCAGAAGTGACTGAGACTATGAATATTGTCTCCACATAACATCTCCAGCCTTCCCTCCATGGTAACCTGCCTTATATAGTGAGGCGTGTGCCTAGTAATGATATTAACAACCGTCATCAAATAAATGGATGTGTGAATAGATCAATGGATAGATGGATAGATACATGGGTAGATGAAGCAAAATCATTTGGTAGTGTTTCAGAGTGGAAAACCAAAAGGAAGTGGTTAAGAGAGACAAGGAAAAGCTGAAGATGTGGCTCACTGAGAAAATAAACCAGAATCGACCATCACTCCTCTTTGTATCATTTTCCCCAAGTTGAAGAGACACAAGGCTGATTTGAGTGAAGCCTTTGACAGCAAACTAAAGGATTATAAACACTGAAAAGTACGGAGGTTCTTCCTAAGATGAGGAGGGTAAAGATGGCTGGATATTGACGTGTGGAGAAGTGAGAGACTTTTATTTTACCGCAAGCACTCCTATTCACACTAGATGCGGTTAATAAGCATGTGAGTGGCTTGAAACGGGAAGCCTGCCAGAAGAGACCATCGAAATGAATCAGGGATAGGATTGAGATGCAGCTCAGCTGGAAGGGTGATAGCCCAGCATGCACAAAGCCTACAGTTTGATTCCAAGCACTTGCCTCAGGAACCGACCTGGTAGTGCATGTCTGTAATCCCAGCACTTAGGAGATGGAGGCAAAAAAAAAAAGAAAAGAAAAAAAAAAGAAAGAAAAGGTTCTAGGAAGAAGGTAGTGGTGTGTGGTGATTGGTGGTAGCAGAGACAGGGATGGGGAGAGACTCGGCTTCTGAGCTAGTGTAGACCATGCAACCAGAAGAACTGAGCATCAGTAGTGAAGTGCAGAAATAAAGAAATCTGAGAGTTGGAACCTGCATAAGAAAATGTACTGAACTGATCTAAATGCGACAGAGAAGACTTAGGTGAACAGGCTTGTGAGAAACGGGGTTCAGCTAAAGACGAAATGAGTTTAGGATATGAGTTTAGGAGTCTGTTCAGCATATCTGCTAATCACACTGTGTGGACAAAATGCCTGCTGTGGCTTCCTGCACTGTAGGATCATCCAGGGGCGTGAATAGGAGTCAGTTCCCAGAGTCAGTTTACAGTTTGCTGCTTTCATTTTCTGTCACACTGTGACCAGTGGAGATCTCGACAGGGAGCTGGTCCATCAGGCAGGAGTGAGGATAACACAGACAGGATGTGGGGGACAGACAGCACATGTGAGAAAGAGACCTTTTGGTGATGGACCATCATGATTTGAGATTTGATATAACCTCCTGTTAGAATACCAATAGGCAGCTGTGTGTGGGGCTGCGGGAGGGAACTCCAGGCAGGAGAGAGAAACTGTGGAGTCCCTGACAGAAAGAAAAGTAAAAGGAAACCAGCAAGGATCGGTAGGGAAGGCCTATGATCT
This sequence comes from Tokudaia tokunoshimensis, assembly GCA_036184795.1. Classification (NCBI taxonomy): domain Eukaryota; kingdom Metazoa; phylum Chordata; class Mammalia; order Rodentia; family Muridae; genus Tokudaia; species Tokudaia tokunoshimensis. The sequence goes on along the minus strand of BTHU01000020.1, from coordinate 14,066,041 downwards.
GAGCCCTGGCCTACAGCATTCAGAGGAAGGAGCAGTGGAAGTCTAAGGAGTGGGCAGGGTGTGTTCTGGAATCCTAGGGGGGAAAAGATGCATCAAGAAGTCATTAACTGTGGTCATCAGTGTGGACAACCCAACCAAGACAAGGACTCAGAACCAACCCCTAGACTTGGCTCCATGTAAGTCATTGATAATTCTGCCAGTGGCAGTGGTCATGGACGTGTGTGTGTGTGTGTGTGTGTGTGTGTGTGTGTGTCTGTCTGTCTGTCTGTCTGTGTGTTTGTACGTGCACATGCAAGCACGCTCATGAGAATATCAGGTTAGATTTAGTTCAACAAGAAGGAAATGGAGACAGCAGATATGGAAGTACTGGAAGGACGAGTACTGCAGAAGTGAGCAGAGAAATGTGTCATTAATTGAGGGAGCAACTGGTGTTAAGATAACTTAAGTGGGGAAAGATATTAGCATTGCTTGTGTGCTGTAGGGAAAGACCCAGCAGAAAGGACAATGTTGAAGCATAGGAGAGGGTGGACAGGATGGCTGCAGATACATCCTTGAAGCAGAAAGAGATGAGATCCAGTACACAAGAGAAGATCTGGCCTCACACAGGACCAGCCTGCAGAAAGGCAGCTTGAGCAGACCCTGAGGTCATCCCATTCTAAACTCAGCCACTGGTGATTCTTGGTTCAGCCTCTTCCAGTGACTGGTACCACAGTGATTCCAGTTTACTCTCACCTCTCTGAATCATTCTCTCCTTCTGTCTCTAGCTTGAGTCAAAGCTCCTCTCCCTCCCTCTCCAGTCAGACTCAAGCTCTGTGGGGAGAAGGAAGGACAAGTGCCAATCAGAGACACTTCAGGACTCTAGCTGTTCTAGCTTAGGCACAGAACTCTCTCCACATCTGCTAACATAAGAGTGGTACTGAGGGTTTAGGTCAAGACTAACTAGTTCTTTTTGCAACTGTAGAGTCTGCATATATGTTCACAGAGCCAAGTTCAGCTTCAACCTGACCTCTAGATGACAAAGGACCTTTCTCAAGAACATTGCAATGAACTCCACCCCATGGTAGTCATGACTCGTTTTTTTTTTGGTTGTACGTTGTTGTCGCTTCTCAGCCCTTTTAGTTAAGATCAAGTGCGGTTGTGTTGTTCACAGAGTATGGAAGTTTCATTGGTAAGCTCCGACTCTCCACAAGAGAAGTGGTGGGATGGGTTTTCCTCATTTTGACAGAAAAGCCAAACAAGGTGGTGATGTCTAGGTTGTAGCTCATAAAAAATTATTTTAATGGGCTGGAGAGATGACTTGGATGTTGCAAGTATATGCTGTTCTTGCAGAGGACACTGGTTCAAATTCAACATCTATCTCAGACATCTCCCAGCCACCTGTCACTCCAGCTTCAGGGGATCTGATGCTTCTGCCCTTCTCTAGTACCAGCACACATGTGCACACATCCCCACATAGACCTACCCACATAAACATTATTGGTTTTGAATAAACTTCAAAGCAGGTATCATCGAAGTGTTTTGTAGGGTAATGTGCCAAAGGCTGCCCAGGGAAATGCTGTGAAGTCTGTGCCTGAGGCTCCTTGTGTGGCTGATAAAAATGGTGAGGAGAACTCAGTGAACGAGGCGGGATTGTCGTGGCTGCAGGCGGCCTTGGTGGTTAATTACAGATTTCTCACTTTTCAAAGGTTATGATCACCTTGGTCCCTAAACTCCCGGCTGACTTGTCCTAGGAGCAGTCACAAATTCTAGAAAAGCATCACTGCTAAGTGAGGTTTCTCACAAGAAGCCTATGAATGCAGGCTATCTTGCAGCACTAGAGTCTGGCCTTCGGCAGAGCCTTCGCTGTGATTGCAGGCATGGTAGCTGAGCCCCTGGGTTTGGTACAATGAGCACAAATATCAAAGGAAATGGGACACACGTGCTCAAGCTTTCAGAAAGACCTGATATCTAGTTTTAGTGTTGTGATTTCTGGACCTCAACATTCTCCAAACTCAATATAGTTAAAAAACCCTAATGCTACTTCCAAGAGAGTTGGGATTCTATAGAGAATCATCTAACAAAACCCACACATCTGCTGGTTAATAAAAAGAACCTGCTAGATGAACTGATGAATTAACTCCGAAATCCTGAAGGTTTTTCTGTGTTTATTTGAAAAAAGAAATAGACCAGTAAAATCCATGATCCCAGAGAAGACAGAGGACTCCAATATATTACCCCATCTCTACAGTTATTGAAGAAGGAAGTAAATTAATGAAACACATAAGAAAGTCATTGGATGAACACAGCCACCAAAAAAACAAAACAAAACAAAACAAAAAAAACTGGCCCATAGATAAGAAACAGGGGCTTACTTTCTGACTTTCCAATGCAATACCTTACAATGAACGGCCGCCAAAGCACAATGCTACTTCCAGAACACAACTCTAATAAAAACAGAATTGATGAAATACTATTTAGTTCCAATCATGAAAGAAAACATGCTATCTTTGATAACACACACACACACACACACACAAAATAGGCACAGAAAGACATCTACCATATGATCTCACATATGGAAGCCATAAAAATTTTCTTTTTTTTTTTTAAACGTGTAGAAGACCAGTAGAGTGGTGGTTGCCAGAGATGGGGAAACGGGGGTTAGAGAGACGTTGGTCAAAAGATGTAGAGTTTCAGCTAACGTGAATAAGCTCCAGAGAGCTAGTGTACAGCAGGATATCTGTGCTTCTGCATCATATCCTGAAACTTGGTAAGAAAGAAGCTTTAAGTGTTCTTATGCAGCAAGTACCTGAGGAAATGCATATGTTAGTGGTCTTTGTTGAGCCACTCCACTCTGAACACATATTTCAAAACACCGTACACAAGTGTATTCAATCTTTACATATCATTTCAAAACAACATTGACATTGTGTTAATTTAAAGCTTCTTCGCATCTTTCAATCCTATAGTAAATTCTGATACCCATGCATCAAGCAAGAATAAGAACTTTTTATAATTATTTTATAATAAAAAGTAGCCGAGGACTAACCATTATGCTTCTGAGACCTCAGTGCCCACCCACAGTGAGACAACAAGGCCACACCAAACCAAGAAGGCCACTGGTCCTAATCCTTTCAAATAATGCCACTCCCTATGAGCCCGCGGGGGCCATTTTCATTCAGATTCCCACAGACAGCATTCTCTGATATTTCTTTCCTTGATGTTTGGCCATTGAGAATGTTTTTTAAAAACTGTATCATAGGAAGCCTCACCTGGTGACCACTGATCCTATCTTTGAGAGGCAGAGGCATGGGGATCTGAATTAGAGAATAGCCTGGGCCATATATATCAAGTTCCAGGAAGGTCAGGGATACATAATTAGATACTGTCTCAAAATAACGAAATTTTATTAAAGGGGTCCCTAGATGAAACTTGGATTGAAAGTTGGGGTGTTTTGCTCTCATTTGGCCTTGGGCCTGTCATATATACCTGGTGGCAGTGTTATCTCTAATAGTCCTATTTAATGGAAAGCCTGAACCCCTGAATGTGAACATGTACTTGATGATAATGAAGACCAATGCTGACACACCAGAGGCCAATATTTGTGGTTGGTTTGGGAGATTTTTCTTTCCTACAACAGGAGTTCTTCTTTGTGTGGAAGAGGCTGATCAGTAGGCTTGTTTTTCTTGTGTCCTGTTGGCTTATGTTCATTTTCATATTTTATTAAGAAGCAAATAGAGTAAATCCCTATAGCATCCTGCTTTGGTCCTGTTAGAGGAATCCCTGGGACACATTGGGTTAGCCTTCCTATGGTACAAGTCAACATTACCAGGATACTGGACTCTCTCACCTTCAAATTTCATACTATGTTGGATATGTTCTAAGAACAACCCCACAGCCAAAGGTCCTGAAGGCCCTATCCCTCTGTCCCCTTCTCTGCCCATAGTCTCTATGTCTCTATGATGATATTTCTTTTATTGTTTCTTCTTCTTCTTCTTCTTCTTCTTCTTCTTCTTCTTCTTCTTCTTCTTCTTCTTCTTCTTCTTCTTCTTCTTCCTCTTCTTCTTCTTCTTCTTCCTCTTCTTCTTCTTCTCCTCTTCCTCCTCCTCCTCCTCTTCCTCCTCCTCCTCTTCTTCTTTTATCTTCGTGTGTATGCATATGTGCACATGTGTATGCATGTGTATGTGTGTGTGTGCATGTGCACACATGTGTGTACACATTTGGATAAAGATCAGGCTTGGTTGTCATTACTAGGACATACTATCCAATTGTGTGCTGAGACAGGATCAGTCCGGGACAACCAGTCCAGGAGATCTGCCAGTTTCTGTGTCCTCAGCGCTAGGATTACATGTGTGTACCACCAGTCCAGCTTTTTTACATGTGTTCTGAGTACCAAACCCAGACCATCATGCTTTCATGACAACCACTTTACTGGCTAAGCCAGCTCCCCAACCCTACTAGACTGTATTTGTCTCGTGCATTGTACAGTGACTTGACTTCCACCAACAACTGTGTTTGAAACCCAGGAGAGCAGGAATGTTGGTAATGTTTGGTTCACTGTGAAGTCTGTATCATAGGTACCTGCCACCTAGCTGATGCCCAGGAAATATTTGTTAAATATAAATGAAGACATGAAAGGTAAATCGAGGGCTCCGAGAGATCCCTCAGAGCTAAGAGCTGTTCTTTCAGAAGACCCAAGTTCAGTTCCAAGCACCGTCATCAGGGTGGCTGTAATTTCAGCTCCAAAGGATCCTATTTGGTCTCTGTGGGCACCCACATTCAAGTGCACATACCCACATGCCCACCCCACACACACATAATCAATTTAAAAACAAATCAAGCCTTTCAAAAGTATAGATTGTGGTTACAGTTCATGGTGGCAGGGAAGTCGCTGCAGCAGGGGATTAGGACAGGTGGTCACATGATGTCCACGGTCAGTAAGCAGGGAGAGAGGAAGGCCTGTGCCTAGCCCCTTTCCCCCTTCTCTATAATCCAGGATCTCAGTCCAAGGACTGGTTCCCACCTCAATGCAGTCAAGACAACGCCCCCCCCCCACTGCCATGGCCAGAGGCCCAGGTCCCGGGTGATTCTAGATCATTAAGTGGACAGGCCCCATTAACCCATAGACCCATGAACAGGCACACAGTCATTGTTTGACATCGCTGTTTAGAGGATGCTCATCAGGCAGCCGTGACAGTCACAGCAGAACCCTCTGTCCTTTCGTGCTATTAACAAAGACTTCTCACAAACTGGCTTCCCAAACAACATTCCTTCTCCCTCAGCCATGCCCAGAGTAAGAGGCTTCAGTCGACCAAGCCTAAATTCTTCCTCTGTCCCCAGTCCCAAAAGTTAGTGTGGTAGCTGACACAAAGTGTGTCTCAGAAACAGCACCCGTCGTGCAAGCTGATTATCTGGAAATAACCAGAGCTTCTCAAGCATCCTCCCCACCTGGGGATAGCAAGGGGCCCTTGTCAATCATTCACTTTTGCTTTTGTTTATTTGTTTAGCATGTGAGTGTGTGCACGTGTGTAGAGATCCGACAACTTGCGGGAGAAGGTTCTTTCCTTCAATCTCGGGGGAGTCCAGGGGACTGAACTGAGTCATCGAGGTGCCTTTACAGACTTAGTCATCTCACCAGCCCTCACCAATCTCTCCAAGGAGTAAAACAAGCAGGGGTCATTTTCATATTGTAAGCCACTGACTAATGCTCCAGGCCTCGCTCACACACAGCCTCCCTACCCAAAGGGCACTTCTGGGATTTGTGGGGACCTGTCATGCATGCATCTATCTCTCCTCACCCCTCTACCTGATCCCCCGCTTCCAGCTTGTCTCTCCTAAGCAGTTACCTACCTGGCAGTACTCACCATTGAAACCATCCACCAGAACCCTGACCCCACAGAATTAAAAACCTGACCTGCGCATTAGCAAGGGTGAGTAGTCAGGACCCTCCATACCACCTCAGACACCTGCAGTCGCACACCCCCCAGCCCCAAGGATGGTGTAATTATGGTGTGAGGAGAAGATGTGGCCCCATTTCTCACAGGTCACTGATCCTCCAGCCTTATCCACCAAGAGCTCTGCAGCTCTGTGGGACCCAACTAGGAAAATCTCAAACTTTCTCCCGCTCCTTGACTCCCGGGGATACACGCTAGCCTTGAGTTCAGAGACTGTACCCTAGAGGCATCTCGGTGTGTTATGTTTGGCTATTTAAGAATCAGAGATGTTAAGAGAAAATAGCATCTCCAGTGACTCGAGTTTGGGCATCAGTTCGAGCTTGGTACCCATCACCTGGAATGCAATAGCAAAGGGGAAATTGTGTTCAAGGGGCTGTGATTTCTAGTGTACAGAAGAGGAGACAGACGAGAGGCCAGCATGAGGGAGCAGACAGCCAGACCAGGCACCCAGCACTACCCCAAAGAATATTTTACTAATTGTCCAGTAGTAAAGCACTGCTTTCATCAAACATAAACTCAGGCATGTTTAGAGATCCGTGCAACCATGACAATCATGATGCTGATAGATCTCATAACCTAGAGTCACATTCTCTGTCTCCTCCAAAGGATTGCTACTCTGCCGGCACTGTGTGTGTGTGTGTGTGTGTGTGTGTGTGTGTGTGTGTGTGTTTTACTTCCTGTAAATGTCACATAAATGGAACCATGCCTTATGTAACCTTGTAAGACTGATTTCAGTCCGCATAATACATTAAAATTAACCATGTGGCAGCCTGTATCAAGAATTATTCATTTTTATTGCTGTGTTGGATCCAATTATATGGATGCTCACGCATTTCCCTGATGGGAGTCATTTGGTTTGCTGCAAGTGGGAGACAGTGATTCATAGAGTTGCCGTAAACCTTTGTAGTCTGTGTCTGAGCCTGAGCGTTTGGCTTCTCTACAGAACACACAGGAGTAAGAATGCTGGGTTGTGTGTTAAATGAACACTTAACTTTTCAGAATTGCTAAGTCTTTTGATTCTCACCAACGGTGCCCGAGAACTCCAGCCGCTCCTGGTGCTCTGCAGTGCTCGGACAGATTTCTAAATCAGCCTCTCACGACAGCTTGTACAACAGGTTTAATCAAGGGAGTGACACAATTGAATCTGGAAGAAAATGAAAGACATAGGAAGCAACTAGCAGTGTGATATCGCAATGCAGACCAGGACACTGGCAGCCTACGCAAAGCAACAGCTACAGGGACACATCGTCAGAGAGAGATGGCCGAGAGCTATGGTCCTCAACCTGTGGGTCATGACTCCTTTGGGAGTCAAATGGTCCTTTCACAAGGGTCACATATCAGTCAGATTTCCTGCACATCAGATATTTACATTACGATTCATACCTGTAGCGAAATTACAGTTATGAAGTAGCAACAAAATAATGTTATGGTTGGAGGTCACCACAGCATGAGGAACTGCATTAAAGGGCTGCAGCATCAGGAAGGTTGAGAATCACTGCCCTAGAGAATAAGGGGGCTTTGGGCTAAGAAAAGAAGCCATGGCTAGTGCGATAGCTCAGAGAATAAAGATAGCACTTGCCTTGAAAGGCAGATAGCCTCAGTGAGGATCTCTAGAGCCCGTGAACGAGCTGGATGCATAAGCATAATTCTGTAGTCCCAGTGTGTCCCCAGAGGGACACGGCAGACACCTGAAGGCTGCCCTCTGACCTCCACACATGTGCTGTGGCAGGCGTGTGCCTACACACACACACACACACACACACACACACAGAAAGAGAGAGAGAGAGAGAGAGACAGAGACAGAGACAGACAGAGACAGGGACAGAGAGACAGAGAGACAGAGAGACAGAGAGACAGAGACAGAGAGGCAGACACACAGAGAGAAGGAGGGAGGGAGATAGAGAGGGAGGAAAGGGAGACAGACAGACACATATACACCGCAGAGATGCTAAATTTAAGAAGTCAGAAATGATGAAATTTCAAATTTCCACTTCTTCAAGACCCTGAGCATCTCATGGAACAAAAGCCAGGAGGGAATATGGCTGCCCGGTGCCTGGAGCAGCCTCCCTCCCCTGCGCTGACTGTGGATCCCCACCAATGATTGCTGCAAACAGCTTGGCTCCATTTCCTAAGAAATATTGACACCCCGCCATGTGAAGAGAGCCAGGCCGATAGCCAGCCGGAGCCCCCCGAGTTATAAACCCACCAGGGGCATTCTGGGAGTGACCTCCGCCAGGGTTCCAGTTATCCCCAGAACTCTGGCACGGGCGGTTCATTCTAAAGCCTCAACTGAACTAACATGTGACTGAGAGGCACCGTCAGAGCTCAGGCTCTGCACCTGCCTTAGGCCTGGTTGACAGTGAGTGAGTGTCAAAGGTCTGCTGCCAGGAAAGGGACCCCTGCAGAGGGTTCCCAGGCTTCTCTCCAGAAATGGTCCCATTGGATCCTTAGGACCAGGACCACCTGATAGAGCCGTGGAGAACTGGCCATCATGGAAGAGGATTCTGCTCAGCTCTCCGATGAGCTCCTTCCTGCACAGCCCGGATGAATCCCCACCTTTCCACTGGAGAAGTTAAGGTTCAGTGGGGATGACTACATAGCCATCCAGGCTTTATTAAGTTCAGCAATCAGGCCTTCCCTGCTACCTCAAGTCTTCAGCCTGCTTCAGGGTCGTCTATTCTCCCACAGTGCAAGATGCCCACACAGTTGGAGTCCAGGGATGGCAGATCCCATCTCCACTTCTGGGAACTGACTCTCCTTCCTTCCCTCATGTTACAGCGGCCGTGTTTGCGGTGCCACACACACTGATCAGTTTATAGCTGATTGGACATAAATTACTCCCCCCCCCCAGAATGAACCAATCAGAATCCCTTGGAACTGAGGCTTGTGGAAGAACAGATTCTCTCGGGGAGTCATGCACCCAGTGAACTGTGTCCATATCTTCCACACAGAATGAAAAATAATCCTCAAGGAGAAAGAAAATCCATACTAAAGTATAGAACAGGTTAGAGAGATGGTAGGCTGGTTAATGGAAGCAGAAGTCACAGAAGAGGGTATTAAGGATCCCAGAAATTGCTTTATTTATTTATTTTTTTTGGTTGGATGATCTCTCTCTCTCTCTCTCTCTCTCCCTCTCTCTCTCTCTCTCTCTCTCCCCCTCCCTCCCTCCCTCTCCCCCCCCCGTGTGTGTGTGTGTCTGTGTGTATCTGTCTGTCTCTGTCTCTATCTCTGTCTCGGTCTCTGTCTCTGTGTATCTGTCTCTGTCTCCATCTCTGACTGTCTCTGTCTCTCTGTCTCTCTCTCTCTCTCTCTCTCTCTCTCTCTCTCTCTCTCTCCACACACACACCTTGGTGTACTGGTATGTTTGTCTGACTTACTCTCACTCTGAATTGAGTGTGTCACCAGCCTTTGAACCTGGTACACCCCAGACCATGGACACTGGCTTGTTCTAACTGTACAAATTGTCATCTTGTTCACTGACACATGAAGGAGCAGAAAGGAAGTCAGTAACTAGAGAAAAAGCAGTAGCCTGGAGTTCAAGGCCCTACTCCACCCTTAGCATTGTAACTTTGGATCAGCCGGCAAACTTCCATGACAGCCACAAAGCCTTTAGAAAGAGAGAATAATCACGTCTTACACAAGAGTTGTACTGAAAAGTTCTTGTAAGAGGAAAATGTAAGAACTAACCATATAGATGTGGAGCCTTGGTTCACAGGCGTTCACTCAGACCAGGAACCAGCTGGGCTGGGGCAGAGCCACAGTGCTGCAATTTTCCCCAGATGTTCCTGCGAGGACAGAGCCTGGAGCTTCCCCGTTCTGTTTGAGGACCAGAAGGTCCTGTCAGCAAAGGTTAATTGCTTAAAATTTCTTAACCACTAAAAGGGGGGAATTTCTACTTTGCAATTAAGTTTGCAAATATTGTACAACCTTATAGAGTGTGTTTCTCCAAATAGATGTGTTCTTTTCCATATAATAATCAATTCATGGATGTTTCGCTTACCTAATTAGCTCTGCATGTAAATTAATCTCTGCATATTGAAATTGCAAATCTTGCCTTGTAATGTTGCCTTGTTTCCTAAATAAATCAAATTACTGTGGCCCCAGCAAAGGTTCTGGGTTCTGAGAGTTCCCAAAAGCCAGCAGGTCCCTTAGCTGTGGAGGGTCGGAGCTAAGGGAAGGTTTGGCCTGTAATCCAGGCTGATTATATTTACCCACAGAGAGGACCCATGCCAGTTCCTATTTCTGCTCTTAGGCAAAGCTGCAACGATTACATTCTCTGAGCCATTTGGGTCTCATGCCTTGGTCTCAGTGTTACTGAGGAATAAAAGATCAGTTTCCTCTTTCCCAGGCAGCAGGGAGGGCTGAGGGGGAATCATTCCTGCTTCACTAAGGAGGAAAGGGAAAGGCTAAATTCAGGTCCAGCTCAGACACTGCAACCCAGTCTTCCTGCAAGAAGCCATCTCTGGCTAAGCATAGTCACAGTGTCCTCCCTTTATTGCCAAAGTCCCTCCAAGACTGGATCCTCCATTGTAACTGGGTTAGTTCTGTGTCCATGGACACCCACACACATTTGTAATAAAACAGACCTGGGTTCAAACTGTGGCTCTACCCTCTTTAATGGGGTTGGTAGTTTAAATGAGAAAGACCCCATAGGCTCGCATGCTTGAATACTTGGTCTCCAGTTGAAGGAACTGTTTGGGAAAGATTAGGACATGTGACTTAGTTTGAAGGAGGTGTGTCACTGACAGTGGGCTTTGGGGCTTCAAAAGACATATGCCATTTCCAGGGTGTTCTGTTTTCTGCCTGCAGTTTGAGCTATAAGCTCTCAGCTGTTCTTGCAATCATGCCTTTGCTCCACCATCATGGACTCTACTCCTCTGGAACCATATGCCCAATTAAACCCTTCCTTCTGTGAGCCACCTTGGTCATAGTGTTTTATCCCCGGCAACAGAATGTAACTAATTCATAGGTCGACTCTCGTCTTTTGCGGGTGAAAGTAATGGAGTCCTACCTCCACACTTAGCCTGTGTGAGGTGATAACAGGAGCCACATTTTAAACATCAGTAGATGCTAAGGCCCTATCTCACACACAGTGCCTCATCCAAGACCAATTGTCAGCATGGCTGAGACTCTGCAGAGTACAGAAGACAGTGCACCAGCCCTGGCAAGCTGTCCTTGGATGGTTTTTTCTTTTGTGTGTGGTCTTTAAAAACTTCCCTCTGCACTGGTCTCCTATAGGTTGATTTGGGAAATCTAGGAGAAGTAAAATTCTTTCTGGGGTCTCCATAATCCTGGGGCTCTCTAGACAGGGATGTCTCTAAAATCGACCCACAGCTGCCTCTGTCATTACCCTTGAACAAGGCCAATAAGGCAAATAAGAATTGAAGATTTGAATTTTTTCCACATATCTTCAGTCAGGAGAAGACCCACTTTGAGGTCAGACCATCTTACAGGCCTCACATGGAATGACCAAAAGAGCCATAGACTCTCGATGGAATACCTAGGACTTTCATGGAGTTGCAATGGGCTGTGTCCCTAGAAGTCACAGTGCACGTGCTATATGCCACACACAGACTGAGATTCTGTCATCTCAACGGAGGAAGCACCCCCATTGTGTGTGCCCATGAATATGTAAAACCAAGCCAGTCAATGAATAAGGAGAGGATGAAGGGATGTAGAATCAGGAGGGCTCATGAAAGCACTGTCAACCTTGTGAAAGTGGAAGGAGGTACTGCGAGGAAAGGAGGGACAGACATAAGGGCAGAAGAGGGTGAGTGTGATCAAAATACCTGACGAATGTGGATCAGACCATCATAAAACCATTCCTTTGTACAGCAGATACAAGTTAATAACATTTTTTGAAAGCAGGGACGAGATTCTGTCATTTGCAACCATATAGATGGGGCTGAAGGACTTTGTCTGAATGAAATAAGCCAAACACAGAAGAATGTACTTTCTATTCTTAGTTCTACAACTGCACTCACAGAAGCAGAACGGAAGATGCCAGAGGCTGGGAGAAGAGAGGAAGCAGCAATCTCAGGGTGCAAACATGAGACAACGGGGCAGGTTGGGGTTCCCTTCTTTGTTTTCTCTTTTTTTCAGATCAGTTGCAAAGCATGATACATTTAGCAAAATGTTGAACGCTTTCGTCTCAATTTCAAATGTTCTGGTCAATTTTTTTTTTCTTTTAGAATTTGAGACAACTATGTAAATAGTCTCGATTAAACCATCCTATATTGTATTCAAATCCTAGCAACATTTGATGCTCCCCAAACAAACACAAGCACAATTTGTCAATTACAAAGTGAAAGATACGGGACTGGAGAGTTGGCTCAGTGGTTAAGAGCACTGTCTGCTATTCCAGAGGTCCTGAGTTCAATTCCCAGCAGCCACATGCCACAAAATGAAAGATACTAGTGCAGTGGTACATGCTAGCTGTTCCAGAACTTGGGAGTCAAAGGCAAGAAGCATTCAACGCCAGTCTTGGCTATACAGGAAGATTCTGTGCAGTTGTATGAATGCATGTGTGAAAAGGGGAGGAATTGCCGGGCAGTGGTGGCGCATGCCTCTAATCCCAGCACTTGGGAGGCAGAGGCAGGGGGATTTCTGAGTGTGAGGCCAGCAACAACACAACAACAAAGGTGGGGGAGGAACTTTAATGTGGGAAGCCAAGAAGGAAGAACTGTCTTTCTTGGTTCTGCTTCTCCTCTAGGCAAAAACCTGACAGCCCCTGGGAGTCCTATGAGGATGAATTTTGTCTATGAATCCACCTCATCACCTCCCACCATTCTCAAGACCCTGGATTGATCATTGAGAATCTGGTTTTCAGGTTGTTTTTTTCTGCTGCCTGGGGTCACAGGGTATTTCTGCAGTCAAGAGTGCCCATCTCTAGAATCTTCTATCAGAACCACAGGGTCCTCATTCTCTAATGCTCCAAGGGATCATGACTAACTCAAGAAACTGCTAGTCCAAAAAAGAGTCACCCAGAGTCTTCATGGGCAACCCACAGACACATCTCCTTGGGGCAGGATGCTGAGGGCTGGACCTTCCTGTTTAGAGAAGTCTTTAAGCGTTAAGAGGAGATTAGGTCCTGGGGAGATGACCGCTCACCCAGCCATGAGCTTTTCCCTGCTGTAGAGTTAAGTGTTCCCAAAGCCTAGGGCTCATATTGTTCACCAGTCCACCAGGGATCCTAAGAAGGGAAACGGTGAGGATCTGAGGAAGTCAGAGGCAAGTGCTAATGGAAGGATCCAGCCAGCATATCCTGACTAGGCTGCTGCATCATGTATAGCTCGAGGTTTCTGGACAAACTGAAGCAAATAAAATTATCTTCTAAAATAGCCCTCTCGATCTGCAGAACCTAATCTTATGTCTTGCTTTAATTACCTTATCACCTCCCTTCCCTCAACACACACATAGAGACATAAAGACACACAGACACAGATACACGCACGCACGTGCGCGCACACACACACACATACACACAGAGAGACACATATATACAGAGACACATGCACACAGAGACACATACACACACAGAGACACATACACATGCACAGACACACAAACACACACACAGAGACACATACACATGCACAGACACACAAACACACACAGAGACACACAGAGAGACATGTGCACACACACACACACATACACACACACACACACACACACACACGCCCACCCCTGCAGAGTGCGAGCATAATTCATTGTTCCTAGACTCCTCTATGTTATCCCCTCCCACCTCTCTCACACATCCTATTTCTTGACCCCCCCCAACCCACTGACTCTTCCCCTCACTTGGTGACTAACCACCATTTGACTGGCTGTAAGGATTGTTCCTAGAATGCTGAACTTTCAGTTTTAAGACTAGACAGTCTCCAGCAAACCAGGGCAGATCAGTCACCCTGTCATTTGTATGTGAGAAAATCTATGTGCAAAATAACTATCTCTGTGTCAGGTCCTGAAATTACCATGTGATGCACTTAAAACCTTAGCGGGGGCTCTCTTCCACAGCACATATGCTAAAACTAGAGCAACACAAAGAAGATTAGCATGGTCCCTGGGCTGACTAGTTGTCAACTTGACACAAACTAAAGTCATCTGAGAGGAGGGAACCTCAATTAAGAAAATGCTTCCATAAGATTGAGCTATAGACACACCTGAGGACCGTTTTCTAATTAATGACTGATAGGGAAGGCCCAGCCCAGTGTACCAGGGCAGGTGGTACCATCCCTGGGCTGGTAGTCCTGGTTTCATGACCAAGCTATGAGTAGCTAGCCAGTAAGCAGCACCCCTGCATGGCCTCTGCATCAGTTCCTGCCTCCAGGTTCCTGCCCTGTTTGAGTTCCTGTCCTGACTTCCTTCAGTGATGAACAGCAATATGGAAGTCTAAGCCAAATGGACCCTTTCCTCTGTAACTTGCTTTGGTCATAGCAATAGTAACCCAAACTCTAAGACAGTCCTGTGCAAGGAAGACAGGCAAGTTTGTGAAGCATTCGTTATTAAAAACAAACCTATAGAAACATATACATGCCTAGCAAGTGTTAGCTACAGTTGCAACCTGCTGTTGCGGTTACATTGTCCCAGTGTGATGCGATCTAGGGGTATTCCTTCCATCCTCGGAACTTCTTCCATGCTAGTCAGCTTTCTACCATTGGATAGAAAGTCCTCAGGTGACAAAACACCTGAGATAAATACATTAAAGTAGGAAAGTTCTCTTGCTTCACAGTGTACGAGTTTTCAGTCCATGATTGGCTGACTCCACAGCTCTGGGTCTGTGTGGAAGCAGAGCTTGTTGGTGACAGAAGCCTGTGATGGTAGGAGAGAGGGGGCAATGAGGGAGGAGTCATGGAATAGAGAAAAGGAAGGAGAGATGATAGTAAATCATGAATCCATCCTTGATGGGCCAGACTCCCCGTGGTCCAATCACTTTCTAAAAGCCTTATTTGTGAACATTGCATTAGGCACCAGGCTTTCAACACATGAGCCCCAAACCATAACAGTTTCTGACGGGGTCATTACATTATTTCTTTAAAAACAAATACTAGAGAGTGAATCCCAGTGTTTAATGTGTAGTAAACAAACACTTTATCACTGAGCTACAACCTAACCCCATCAAACTGTATCATTTTAATTCAACGAAATTTATCCATACCCATGTACCATACCCAAAATACTGTTTCAGAGGCTCAGAAAATGAATGAAGGTAACATTTGATGTACTAAGTGCTTTACTAAAAACTCGGCCTCGAGATCTTTCTGACTTTATCTGGGGCATACACCCAACTCTCTACCCTCATCTCCATAGCAAAGGGCAGGGAAGGACTTTCTATCTAGTTCCTTTATCCAATCATCAAGGACCAATGGGAGGTCTTCCAGAGGGCAGGTAGTCTTGTGTTCTATCCTTGGAATATCAGGAAAAAGATTAAGTTACAGGAGGAGATCTGAGGTATGATTGATTGTATCAGAGAAACTCCACCATAAAATGCCTCTGGGTTTTTTGTTTGTTTGTTTGTTTGTTTTTCATTTTGGGGGGGGTGGATGAAGAGGAAATTTCTGGTTGTATCATGTGATGCAGACTTGTGATGTTTTGCTGAAGCAAGACCCGTGTGAGGGCACGTGATGTTTGGAGAGAGTATAAGTAGGACCCACAGATGGGCAGGGCGCTTGCACAGTTACCCCTGCTTCATTGGTCTCTTGTCTTCCTGGCAGAGAATTTCTCCTGGCATCCTGGCTGGTTCTGGTTGCTCCTGATGACTCCTACTGATTTGACGCTGACCTGACTGTTTTCTTCTGGATGGTGCTGCTGCTGATTTGTGTTTGGTGACACTCTTTGAACTGAACTGTTGGTATCCTGACACTACTGAACTGGACTGCTGCTATCCTGACAACAAAAGATGGGAATTGCACCAAAGAACTACATCTAAACAGGTCCACATCCCCTTGACCTATTTACCATCTTTTCTCCTCTACTTTTGGACAGTGGGCTAGAAACAGGGTCGAAGCGTTTGAGAACCCTTAGTAAAGTAGGTTTTGAAAAAGCTAAGCCTACAGGGGGAGGAGTGTATAGGGTGTGCCTTCATGTATGTGTATTTGCATGTGTGTGTGAACATACCTGTATACAGGTACACCTACATGTATGTGCATACAGTCTTCCTTAATCATTCTCCACCTTACTGTTTGAGGCAGGGTCTCAACAGAACCCAAAGCTTGTTGGCACAACTAGTCTAGCTATCTATAGGCATCACCCCGTCTAAAGGCTGCCATACCTGCCTACCAGCCATTTATGTGGGTTCTGGGAGTCTGAATTCCAGTCTTCTCCCTTACACAACAGGCACCTTACCCACTGAGGGAGTTATTTTCACTGCTCTGAGCGGACAGGGACAGTCCAGTCGCAGTGAGCTACGAGAGAGTGTATGGGGGGAGGGGTGGCTAATTCAGGACCAAAAGTCAGACAAGTCCTTTCTGGAAAAGTCATGTTTAAACAAAGGCTAAATGGCGGTAGCCTGAGTAAATGCTGCAAGATCAGTCACTCACTTTGAGAGACATGCACGGCCTGAGAATTTCGGCTGTCTCTCAAGTTCTTAAGAGTAATGAACCAGAAAGCCTAGTTATTTAAATGAAGCTAATAGTGGAAACTGTGAAGTTAAAGACTTTCATGCATCATAAATATTCCCCACTCAGCTGTTAGGTGAGAACTTTTCACGTACACGTGCACCCCAACTTCAGCAACAGTGATTTAGAAACACCAGGGTTGCCCAAAAGCTGAGTTATTCTAACAGACTACTAACTCAAGGGAGGAAGGACTCTTGGCTGCTTTCACAACAGTCCTCTGACTGTCGCAACCCTAGAGCAATGCCGACTGAGGAAAGAGTGAGAGGTCCCAGAGTCAGCATCACATTGTGTCCCGTATGGCAATGGTCCACGGTTAGCCATTTTTCATCTCATTTCACTTTTCATGTCACAATAATGACAGATTCCTCCAGTGTCCCCAGATGTTCAGGAAAAGAAAATGGGTGGAGCCGAGTGAAAACATTAGTGGTTGTCACTCTCCCCAGGAAGCAGGTACCGCGGGACAGGGGGCGGGGTGTCTACCAAGTGGTTGGACAAAGTCATGTGATATTACTAAGCGGACCAATCCACTGTGTCCATACGCAGAAACATCTTGGCTCAAATCTGAGCCTTGCTTCTTCCCAGCCGTGGGACCCTGGCTAAAAGTAGACTTGGTGCTCCTGCCAATGGGACAGGGTTCCGAAGGCTACTTTTCAAGGCCACGTTGAGGAATACAGACAGGAAGTAAACAAAGCACGCAGGCTCCCTCCAGGGCCAAACTGTTTGCTGCTTGAGGTCCCTGGCACCCAGGCTGCCTCCTTGCTGTTCCTTTAGCTTTACTGGTGTCCTCCATGGGGAGCGGTGTCCACTAAGTGAGACTTCTGGTCTCTCCATTCAAGTCATGTGTCCTTAAGACTTTCTCCGAAAACTCCTGATGCCTGTGTTCTATCCCTGTGTGAAAGCTTCACCCCGAATTAAATAACTTATGAATAAACATGATCTAGCTTCTGTGGTGAGGAGGGATCCTACCACAGCTTAAGTGAAGCTCGTCTCTGCTGGGCTTAGGTCGGCGTCTCTATCAGGAGAGAGCCAAGTATTGACTACGGTTGTGGTCATTGCACTAAACTCACTGGTGAAGTTGGCCACAGGCCCCAGGGTCTCCTCTGCTGTTGTCTGCCAACATTAGCTGCCTCACAGGGGCCTCTGCACTCAAAGTAGCTGGCTTTTCAGGAGTGAAGTGAGAGAAAAGCAGACTAGTTACAAGACGCAAGTCACTCTTCTCATCTTGGCGGTATTGTCCATCACATTCATTCGCCACAGTCTGTTCTTGAAGTCTATCCAGCCCACGCTGAAGGGAGAGAACATTCCTGACGGGCATGACCACCATGTATGAGGTTCCCTGCTAACATAGCCTTTGTAAGGCTTTCTCCTGATTTCCTGCTTATTTATCTCAGTTTTCATACTCCTGCACCTGGACCGATAGAAGGCACTTGACAACAAACTTGAGGAGTGGCAGTCATAGGCCTGGGCAGGAAGTAAACAAAGGCCCAGCCCTCCTCATTAGTGTCTGTGGCAGACAGAATGGGCAGGCACAGCAGGCAATGTCTTTGCTGTGTTTTGTTGTTGTCTTTTGTTCTTCAAAAACCCTGTAAGGCACCAGGACTCTTGCCTTATAAAATGACTGAAATCCCGCCCTCCCCTCCCCCCCCCTTTTTTTTTTGCAGATTTGTTTTGCCTTCTGGGTCACTGTCATCATTTCTGATATTGTGCCAACTCATCCTTCTGTGTTGGGGGCTGGGGATGTCAGGGCAGCACAGACAGTAGAAAGAGAAAAGTTCCACAGGGCACAGGAATCCACAGAAAGGTTTTGACGAGTGGAGTGGCCAGAGGACTGTCTGCTGTGCACTGCCTTGTTTGACGAATTGTTTGCCAAAGAGCCTGGCCAGCGGGAGCTTTGACCTTGGAGGGAGAGCGATCTGTCTTCATGGAGACACGCTGTCATAAGCACATGTCTCAATTGCACCTGGGAAGGTGCTGAGGCTGCGCGAGATGAGAGCCTTGGACATGGCTAAGGAGGAAAAATGTGTGGTCCATCCGTGGGCATGGAAGCAGCTAAAATTAACCCAGAGTGACCCTGGAGGCCAGGCTGAAATTCATATTCTCCTCCAATGGCCAAGAATTCTCCACAAGGCTAGATGCACAGTCAGTCCTTCCTTGGGGAGCCAAAGTGTCCCTCACCTCCCAACATCCAACATCAGTCTCTTCATCCTCACCAAGGACAAAGAGAACAGAGTTCTTCATTTGTCACCAATGACAAAAGACAGAGACGATCTTTCGAGGCAACACCTTTAGCAGTATCTATTCATAAAAATAAATAAAGAATCCCATACACTGACCTCTGCTCCACTCTGAAAGTCAGGGTGGCACCCTAGGGGCCAAATTGGGTGATAAATCTGGTGATGTCTGCAGTTGTTTCTCGGAGGACTCAGCCCAGCCATTCCTCTCTGCCTGTGCTGACAGCTCCACAGAGATTTAGCTGCCAGGATCTGGGGATAGTGCACAAGCAGACTGACAGACGCAGGGGTCTGGAGGTAGCACCAGGGTTGGAGGTATAATTACTGCGAGAGAGAAAGAAACAAGCAGAAACCCAGAACCCCTGCCAGCCCTGTTTTGAATGACCAGGACTAGGTGTTATCAGATGGCTGGACCTGGTTTATTTTAGGATGAACTGGACAATAATGTTCATAGGGAGAAAATAAAAAAGCCAGAGATGTTCTGACTCACCAATGAAGAGCAGCAGGGAACAGAAAAGATGAGGCACTTCTGAGGGTCCAGCTAAGGCTCACTACCCAGAGACAACCAAAGAACTATGTTGGCAAAGGGATGTGGCCTGCCTGACATGTCCACAGAGATACTGGCCCAGGAGGCTAGGAAACAGGCTTAGCTAAGAGAGCAGGGTCCTATGGGGCTAAGAAGGACCCAAGTCCATCTGCCCGAAGCCAAAGGGCTAGATGTGTCCTCCAGTGGGTGAACTCCCTCCAGGAGAGATGTGGTCTAGTGCCATTTATATGAGACTCTGACAGTTTTGTCTTCTCTGTGTTGATGACTTTACCAGAACCATTTTTTAGGATATCAAATGTCAGGCAGCCAATGGCCCAGTTCTGAGCTTTCATCCATTTTCCCCCTAGGAGACTATGTTGCCCAGACTGAGCCCAAATTCCTGGACTCAAGCAATCTGCCTGCCTCAGCATCTTCAGTCATGAGAGATACAAGTGAATGCAGAATTTTTAAAAGGTGACATCTTTGCATTTATTGTCCCTTGGCTGCACATTCTATGATGTAGGGGATGTCATGGGAACCGATGTCTGGCCTCATGATCAACTACTCAGCTTAGCCCCAACCAAAGACATGGTAGAACCCAAGCTAATTGCACAGGGTATCCATAGCCTTAGGGCCCTATGGGGAATGAGAAGGAGAAAGCCTTGTCACAAATACTCAAGATGAATCACCAGCTTCCAAAACTGCAAACAGAGATGTGTAACTGAACAGAAGGACTATGAAACACAGGGAGGGCTAGATGGCTCAACAGATAAAGGCACTTATCACCAAGTCTGAACCAAATTCCATCCCTGAATCTCACAGGGTGGAAGAGTTGGGTGTGGGTCAGTTGTGTTACATACCTTTAATCCCAGCACTTAAGAGTCAGAGGCAGATAAATTTCTGTGAGTTTGAGACTAGCCTGATCTACATAGCAAATTCTAGTCCAGCTGGGGCTACATAGTGAGGCCCTGTTTCAAGGAAAAAAGGAAAGAAGAGAGAAAGGTCATGTGATCTTTACATGTGCACTGAGGTGCACATGTTCACATATGTATTTATATTTATACAGTAATTAAATGTAATACATTTTTATATATTCCTAAGTACTTTATGATTTTTAGTATTAAAAATTGTATGATTTTCTTTTTCTTAAATTTACTCTTCTCTCATGTGTTACAGTTTCACCTCCCTCCCTGCTCTAATTCTCCCCTCCCCCATCCACTTCTCTTCCATTTTCCTTCAGAAGAGCCTCCCAGGAATATCGACCAAATATGGCATGACAAATTGCAATAAGACTAGGTACCTCCCCTTGTAATAAGGGTGGATGAGGTGACCAGTGGGAGAGAAAGTGTTCCCAAACAGGCAGAGAGTTAGAGATAGCCTCTGCTTCCACTTTTAGAAGTCCCACAAAAAAAAAATTACATAGCCATAATATACATAGAGAGGAGTAGGTCAGACCCGGGCAGGCGCCCTGACTGTCAGTTCAGTCTCTGTGAGCCTCTACAAGCACAGAGCCGTTGATTCTGTGGGATTTCTCGTGGTGTCCCTGACCCCCCTCTTCTGCAGGATTCCTGGAGCTCCACCTAATGTTTGGCTGTGGGTCTCTGCATCTCTTTCCATCAGTATCTGGATGAGGCCTCTCTGATGATAATTACGGTAGAGTCCTGTAAAAATTTACTAATTTTTAAAATTTTGGCAACACTAAGTTTTCTGAACACACAATAGCCGGAAGTTAACTCAAAACCAAAGGTGTCGTGAGTTCAAGACACTTCTGGCACTTTTCACACATGTCGTCTCAGGACTTCACTGCGGTGCTGGTTCTGAACACACAACACGCTCATGTTGTACTGTGCATGTCTCTCCAGGCAATGCCAACGAAGACTTCCTGAACACTTGGGCTCAACTTCCAGACTTGTGTGTGTTGCAAATTACAATGCTTTTGCTGCGCATACAAAGTTTTATGTGCTTAAACAAAATTACACAAAACAAATGCTTCTAATACCTTCCTACCATCATCCTTCACCATGTAGTTATCAAATTAATGTACTTTGGATTGTATTATGCTAAAATGTTTGGTTTTAAAACTTGTTGTTTGAGTCTGGAGTTGTGGCGTAGACTTACAAGCTCACTATGGTGGTTTGAATACACTCGGCCCTAATAGGAGGTGTGGCCTTGTTGGAGGAAGTGCGTCACTGTGGGGCTGGGCTTTGAGATCCTTATCCTCGCAACCCGGAAGTCAGTCTTCTCCTAGCAACCTTCAGATCATGCTTGACTGGATGCTGCCATGCTCTCGCCTCAATGATAATGGTCTGAACCTCGGAGCCTGTAAGCCAGCCCCAATAAAATGTTGCCCTTTATAAGAATTCCCTTGGCCATGGTATCTCTTCACAGCAATGGAAACTTTAACTAATATATTCACCATTCAGGAAGCTGAGGCCTGCCTGAACTACGGAATTAGCTCAAGATCAGCCTGGGAAGCTTAGTGAGAGCCTGTCTCAAAATAAACAGGTACAAAGAACACAGGGGAGGTATTACAGTGGTAGAGGTCTTGCCAGCATGGGTAAGGCCCTGTGCACACTTATGTGTATATTCTCTCCCCCCCCATACACACACACACACACACACACACACACACACACACACACAGAGTGGGTGGAGGTGGGGAATGGTGCTTGAGTTTCTAACTTGAATTTCATTTAAAACTCTGCTAAATGAATTTTGACTTGGGATTAGAACAAAATTTTCAACCATTTCTGAAATGGCCCCAAACAAACTCCTGTCATTTTTTGTACTATGTATTTATGCAAAGCGACATTCTCAGCTCAGACACTCACATAATCAAATACCCAACAACTTGAAGAACGTTGAAGATGCTCTATGCCTTGCAGTATCAACTGTTTAGCCAAGACTTAATTCTTTATGTAAAAATAAAGAAGTACATTCATTACTAAAGTCAATTTGCTTTCATCTCTAAGAAATGGAAAAATTATAGGCATACAAAAGAATTATTTTAAAATAAATCTTACGATATATTATCAGCAATAATTTGTTTGGCTTATTCACCTGCTTTTAGATACATACCCAGAGTCACGTAAATTTTTTTCCAGGGTGAAGAAAATGAGTCTGGAGTGGAAAAAGTATCTCAGCACCTAGGAGACTGAGGTTGGAAAGTCAGAAATCCAAGGTCATCCTCAGCTACATAGCAAGTTGGAGCCCAGCTTGAGTCACATGAGACTCTATCTCAAAAAGTGCCCTTGGATGAGAGATGAAACGGGATGGAGAGTGTCCCAAACTCCATGTGAATGGCACAGTACACAATGGCCAAGTTCTCAACTACTAGTCAATAGCTTTACCCAATAGCTAATAATGATCAATACTACTTTATGTCTCCATTGGTGCTAAAGGCTAGCCCACAGAAGCTGGTCTGATCAAATGTGTCTGCGCCACCCCACAATTACTCTCAACTTTATTCTACCCCACAGTCCAGGGTGACATTAACCTAGTCACTCTACTACAGACTGGAAATGACTTCTATTTTCTGTTCTTTGAATAGGAGTGTTCCTCTTTCCTGGGCAGGTTTACGATTGGAGTAGTGAGATACCCATGACCCAGCTGAAGCATCTCAAAAGAAAATAGCACTCTGGAGATGAATGCCTTAAGAAAAGATGTTGTACAAATCCCAATTACAGTCATGACAAAATTCTGTCAAGTTCTACTGCCTGCTTTTTGGCATCAGGAAATCAGGAAGTGGTATATGGTGGCGAATTTGTTGATCTCTTTCTTATGTCTTTTTTTGTGTGAGGCTGTGTTCAATGACACTGTCCAAAACATCGTGGGGACGACCACAGTGACAACTGAGCTTCTACCTCTGACAATTGTCTGTCTGTGGGCTTTGGATCTGCGGATGTGTCAGGAGAAACCCCTGACTCTGGGTTCTGTCACATCCCTAATTTTAATGTATAGGTAACTAAAGTGAATATCTTTAGTCACATGTGGCTATTTGTTCAGCATGAAAAAACAAAGCACGCCCACAATGCCTGAGTGTTCCTTGGCCTGTCACATGTCTACTGTCTCTGGAATCTCTGGATGATTGAATATAACTTTAATTACTAGTTTCTTATATTTTGAAAAAATATAATACTACATGGGTGGGAGTAGGGTACAGAGAGGAAGAAAAGGCAGGAAAAGCTGCAGGATCTCATATCTCATTCTTCATATTAAAGCAATTCCACAAGCTCAGATGTCATTCAAAGTACGACAGTTCTGTGACAGGGATGGCAAAGATTTGTCAGGTTGGACTAAGGCTGTGTGGTCTCCTGCCATCCCCCAGGATTTCTCTCAGAAATGACAGCTGCTGGTTCTGCAGAGCCTCTCTCCTACCATCTGGCTCTGAGCAGTCACTGACCCACTGTAATAAAGGGCCTCAGGTCCCTCTAATCTATGTACTACATACCAATCAATAACACGGGGAGTCAGACCCCACCCACAAACATGTAACTCAATCAGTGCTGTGACTGTGGGGGCAAAATTTGCCCCCTGAAAACCTGCTGTGGACAGCAGAAACGTGGCTGATTTCATTATCTGGGATTGCTTTGTCATATTTCTGCTGAAGCGAAGGATAACTGAAGTGAGCATTAGGAATTCAGCACCATGGCCAGCGCCAGGGCGGCTCGCCTCCCTCCCCCTGCCTGGCCTTTGGGTGCGAACCACTGTGGCCATGTGAAGCTGTTCCCTAGGGAAGCATCTGTGGGGGCTGCTGGTCCTGAAGTCAAGTCCTTTGCTTACAAGAGCAGAGGTGGGTGCATTTCTGGGCTCAGTTGTGGCTAGGCATGTGGGGCAGTGCCTGGACGCTCAGGAATAGCAGTCTCTCCCAGCAACTGTCAATTGATTCTTTTTTCTCCTAATCGGTGGTGGATTTGTTTTTGATTCAAAGGACAGGTTAGAGTTTCTCTTTGGGACAAAACATTTTTTCTTGCTTATTTTCCCAACTAATCTGTCATTCCCTTTTCTTTCCTTTTTCTTTTCTTTCTCTGCTCCTTTTACTCTGTTTTGCTTCATTTATTTAGCCCTCTTCTGTTAATAAACTTTTAGCACGTTACATCAGAGCAAATGAGTTCTAGATGCTTCTGATGCCAAGTGTCCTTCTCTCTCTCCCCCCCTCTCATTCTCTCTTTCTCTCTCTCTCTCTCTCTCCCTCTCTCTCTCTCTCACACACACACACACACACACACAGACACACACACACACACCCCACGAAGGGTGCATAGGACACTCGTGCTAGCTGGGGGATGTTTCATCCGGGGATGGATCATTGTACTCTGCATAAATACATTCTGAGTGTGTAATTTTACATTTTAATGCTACACAAGCAAAACACATTACAACCTGATGTAGCCCCTAAGGCCCTGATTTCAGACCCAGTCTAAGTTGACAAGGGATAGACTCAAGGATCAGAGAAGGCAAAGTGACTGGTCTGGCCTCCTGATTAGGTGGTTTCTGGTCACTGGAGCTTGGTGCTTGCTCCCTGACACCCTGCTGTGAACTTGCTCATTCACTTGTGTACTTACTGATTCATCCAGCCCTGATCTTTTCTGCCCTTCCGTGGAGGATCCAGATGAATCAAGCAAGACCTCTAGCCTTCCAGGACACTTGGCCTGGCTCTGGGAGGTCATGTGGTACTTACTATTCATATTCAGTATGACACCTACAAGGGCAGGGTTGCAGCCTGCTGGGACCTCAGTCTGGGCCTTGCAGAGTTCTCTCTGCTCTGACCTTGGGTTGTCACCTGAACAGATTGGTTCTCATGCACTACTCCTGAGTGATGAGCCTAAGCTCATGCCACCATCAAAATGCCCCCTGAGTCCACAGAGGATGGATCTAATGGTCACCAAAACTACCCATTCTGCTCCAGTATAGTATAGAATTAATAGATCCACCCATCTCCCACCACTCTCTGGACTCAGAACCTACATGCACCTACATGGCACCTACAGGCCATGGCTGATACCAAAATCTCAGTATTCCCTCAGCTTGATGGGAACTTGATCTGAGTTCAACTGAGAAATCCTGGTGGCCTCCAGTTTTCAGCCCAGTTTTCTGTGCTTTGGGAATACTGTCATGTGTGAATCACAAGTACTTAGAAAAACCCAGACCCCTCTCTCACACATTCATCCAATACATGCCTACCAATTACTGCCTGAGTTCTGGGCCTAGACATGGATGAGACCCTGCACATTACATCAAGCATACACTGTCCCATGAGGAGGCAGAAACAACAACACTCTTTCTGGGACCAAGAAGAGAAGACAGGGCCTTGGAACATCCTTCTCACTCATTCACTTCCTGAACCTCTGTCTCCATTCTGCAGGGTTTTCTTCCTATTTTATTTAGGGGATGGTGTCTTAGTCCCTCACCCTTTCTCTAACTCCCATCTTAGCTCTGATCACGGACCCTTCAAGAATATGGAGCTGCTTTTAGTCCCACCTTACAGATGAGGACACTGAGGTTCAGAAAAAAGGAATCCACTCAACCGACAAGGAGAGGTGGAAGGGATCCTCATGAAGGTCAGCAGGGTGCTCTGGGAAGAGAGAGTGACCTTGAGTGCCAGTTCCTGACGTCTATGAAAAAGCCACAGTCTGACACAAAGACTGGAGGTGGGATCTGAATTCTACAGTGAGAGCTTTGGGGAAAACTAAGCATTTCAGGAGACGAACTGCTAAGCGACTCCTGACATTGACTTATATGGCACTGAGCACTTAGTAACAACTCAGAGTGTCACTCGGTCAGTCCCTGTAAAACCGCACAGAGAGTGCTACACTCTTGTCCTACTTGGCAGTGAGGAAACTGAGACCCAGAGAGATCATGTCGCCCAACTTAAAGGAGAAATCATGGCAGATCAGAAAGCCTGGCTCTGAAATGGAACACTTAGCTGTGTTGGCCTATTGCCTGTCCAGAGCATGCTTCCCCATCCTGAAGGACTATGGATAATAAGGAAAGATAGGTAATTGATAAATAGCTGTCCTCAAGAGAAACCAGGATGACGCATTTGTCCTGCCTCCATAGAATGGTGGTAGGGTTTGGATAGTGACCAGGTAGGCCTTCTTAAGAAAGAGAGGGCACCAAGGAACAGAGACCTACATACCTGTGTGAAGTAATTGGGAGCCAAAGGCAGGAGGCACCGCATGGTTTTCTGTCAGTTCAAATCCAGCTCAGTCTATATAATGAGTTCCAAGTCAGCCAAGGATACACAGTGAAAACCTGTCTCAAAACAACTAAGCCATAACAAAATAACTCCTGAACAGAGACCACCCAAGGATTCTGCTGAGTCAGCACAGCGCAAGAGACTTGCACATCTGTGTTTATTGCTGCACTCTTTGACGGCCACAGCAGCCAAGATGCGGAGCCATCTTGGATGCTACCAACCCATGGATGGATAAAGAAAATGTGCAACACATACGCATCGTGGAATGTCATTCGATCAAGAAGAAAAAAATGAAATCATGACACTTATACAGAAATGGGTGGAATTGAAGATCATCAAGTTAAATAAAGTAAGCCATACTCAGAAAGACAAGGTCATGCTTGTTTCTCCTCATATGCAGAACCTAGATTTAACAAAGAAATGACCAAACAGTAAAAAGTACACTACTAGGGAAGAGGAAGAGAAGTAGCGTGGTGGAGTGGGGCAGTAACTGAGGGAAGTGAATATAATTATATATATAATACATGTGTATATTATACATAATATGTATACCATTAAAATGTCATGATGAAAGCCATTGTCATCTGCAAATAATATATCATAATAGTTGAGACTGGAGAGATGGCTCAGTAGTTAGGAGTACCTGTTGCTCTTACAAAGGACCCAGGTTTGGTTCCCAGCACCCACATGGTGGCTCACAACCATCCTAACTCCAGTTCTAGGGCATCTGATATCTTCTTCTGGCATCCTTAGGCATCAGGCACACACATAGTAATCAAACATAGAGGCAGATAAATCACTCATGCACTAAATAGATCAGTCCTAATTTTTTTAAGTGTTAATAATGTCAAGAACTACCAATCAGCCAGAGATGAAGGCATATCCAAAAGCCCGTTCAGGAAAAATCCACTCCCAAATGTTCATGTCTTCTGGGAAGACTCAACTAAGGACGACTGACAGACGGCTTCTGTTCCCTCTTATCTGCCACCCCAAGGTTGTCCTCAGTCCCTAGTCACACGGGCTTCCCCAAGACTGTACAATAGAGAGTCTGCTAGCAAAACAGAACCTAAGAGTCCCACATAACGTGCCACAAAGATGACTTCCCTCCATGTTGAGATATTCTGACACCCCTGAGCAAACGGTCCAGAAGCCAGGATACACACTATGGCTGCCGGGAGGGAGGGAGCCATAGCTGTTTTAAGAGCCACTTACTGCATAAGTCATTCCAGTATTAGTGTAAGTTGGTTGATCGACTTTTTAAAGAAAAATAGTTAAATGACCATTTTTTTAAAAAAAGAAGAATTTGACAGAGGAAAAAGGGAAGGTTTTGGAGTCTGGGCTCTTCCATGGCAGGATGAGCCAGTTCAGCAGGGCTTGGACCACCAGTCACCAAAGGTGGCTGCCCTGAGCCCAGACACACTGTTTGTGAAAGGCAGGGACAGAGAGAACTAAGCCAGTCTGTGTCATTTCCTCTGCTTATCCTTGTGCCATGGCACTTTGGCACTAAGTGGGACTTGACTGCCCAAACTCACCAACTCTCCTTACACAGACTAAAGAACACCCAACTGTAACTGCCTATGAATATTGTCCTCAAAGCCAGTGCCATGATTAGTGAGTGGTTCCCTGGGTTTGCTCTTTGAAACCCCAGCAAGTGGCTCTGTGCTGCAAGCACTGGCCAAGTCACTTATGTTTTGGACGTTGTCATACTCTGTGCTTCCAAAAGCTACAGCATTCTCTCTGGAGAGGTTATGTAAAGAACACTTACTTTATTAAAGACCTCTGACAGAGACACATCATTAGCCAAGATTAGCTTAACCAAGGCTTAATAAAGATGACAATGGGAAGATATTAACTCATTTGGCTCATGTCTGAGAATCTGACACTCTGTAGATACAGGGCTCTTTTCAGCCTTGCTGATGGATGGTGTCTGTTTGCATTGGAAATTGGTTAATGTGCTGGCACCCCAGAAATCTTGTG
The DNA here is from genome assembly GCA_036184795.1 of Tokudaia tokunoshimensis. NCBI lineage: Eukaryota > Metazoa > Chordata > Mammalia > Rodentia > Muridae > Tokudaia > Tokudaia tokunoshimensis. Next base: position 14,037,557 of record BTHU01000020.1, on the reverse strand, counting down.
CAGAAGCCAAGAAGACGTTGAACCTACCTGAGTGAATAATCTATCTCCCCACCCACAAAATTTGCACCACCCAAGCCAGGCCCTCCAGAGTAGACATGCTGCTCACAGAGGCCAGAGTCTACTTGGTTCCCCTTATGTGCAACCTACCATTCTCAGTCATTCATTTTAAGCAAATTATTCAGCCAAGCTGACAAGCATGAAAAAAAAAAGAAAACAAAACAACACAATATATCCTAAGCTTTTCAAAAGAGATTTTCTCCCAAATATGATTCGCTGTGCCCTGATTTTTTTTTCCCCTTGTATTCTTATCAAATGCTCTGGGCCAGCTCTTAAAAGGATGCTGTCAGCTCTGCTTTTATGGCTGATTTTTTTTTGACTCTATTGTCAAATGAATCCCTTATCGAACTATAAGCAAAATTTCCACCTTTCAGAAGCTCTGGAAGATGACCTAACAGGTCTGTAGGAGTCCAGAGAAAGAGGTTTGGTGACACACACAGATCAATGATTAAGTTCTGCTGGGCCCAATGAGTACTAACTTTGACAGCTCCCTGACTTCATGGAGGTTATAATCCAGGAGAGACCATATGTAGATGTAGACATATATGTAGATGTAGATGATGTATATGTATACATACATATGTGATTATGTATTATGTGTGTATGTATATATAAATATGTCTTTTGATAGATAGATAGATAGATAGATAGATAGATAGATAGATAGATATGCAAGAATAGTCTCTCCATATATATATGTATATATATGTATATTTTGCTAAATGTGTGTATATGTCTGTAGAGTTTCTATATACATAGAGCAAATTAGTAACGAGATGAATAAATAATTTTGAATATTAATAAGCATGAATTCTCACAGTGGCAGGTGTCACCCCCTCACTGAGGCCCCCACTTTTCTCTGGGGAGAGGGAAGACACTACTCCCTGGTTCCTCCTATCTGTCCTCAGCATGCCATGACCCTCGCTTCATAATTCCAATTCAGACACACTTAGGTGTCCCTTGCCCCATGGAATGCCTAATCTGAATAATTTTCCAGCCCTGACTGTTCTCCAAACCACCCTCTATGAACTACTAAGCCTCCTGGACATGACTCCCCTGGCCACAAAAGGCAGCACTTCTCTCATCCCTGAGCTTGTGAATCTATTCCCCATCCCTGGCATTCTGCAAGCATAAAATCAGCTCTTCCAGTAACTGGATTGTGTGAAACTCATTTGGGAGCTTTAAAAAGTGTGAATGTCTGGGCCCCAACACAGACTCACAAAATTGGCATCCTTGGGAGTGGGAGCCTCCGTGTGAACAATTTTTTAGAAGTCCCAAGGTGACTGTAATTAGCAGCAAGGAGAGGGAAATGGGAGCTTTATGGCCGCTGCTGTTGCTTTTTAAAACCTACACTGTCTAGGTGCAAACTCAAAGGTATGTAGACCCTATAGAAGAGAGACTTGTTTCTATCTGGTAGTTCTCAGTCAAGCCCCGCCCCTGTCTTTATACGAGAACTGACCTCAGAAGCCCATAGCGCGTGGCAGAGCATCTTAGGTGAAAGCCACCTAATCAGACAGTTCAGGGATAATTGGCAAATTGGCTCTTCATAAGAGGGAAGTAATCTGAATTAAGTGCTGTGAGTGAGCAGAAAGAAGCCTGTGGCTCTGAGCTCTGGGCTTCAGCCACATCTGCATAAACAAATCAGTCTGCAGGTCTCCTCCTCCTCCTCCTCCTCCTCCTCCTCCTCCTCCTCCTCCTCCTCCTCCTCCTCCTCCTCGTCTTGTGACTCTGAATTGCAGCTGCCTAGCTTGAGGAGTTTGATCTGAGTTGGAGACTGGGTGCCCATACCAACCACAGCAGACAGAGGCTGGATAGAGGAAGTCCGAAAAGCTAAAGGGCTCCTGTTCTTTTGGGGCCATTAGACAAGCTGCAAGCTGCCACGTCGCTGCCTCAAGATGAGATGTGGGGCATCGTTGTCCTCAAAGACAATTTTTAAAAAGGAATAAAGTGGGAGAGAAAAAAAAGAGCACTCACTATCTTTTCCCGTGTCCCTTTGCCTCTGAGTTGGAGTCAGAGCCCTCATTATCACATCAGCTGGTCCCGTTCTCTCAACCACAACTGGGTTCGTGAGCTCTTGATTTAAGCTGCGATTCAAAACCCCAGTCATAGAAATCCATTTCCAGAAGGTAATTGGGAGCACCACGCCAGCTCGTTGGCCTGTTAGCCAGCTCTAATTGTTGGCTGGTAAATTGAAAGCATGATGTGAGTGAATAGTTCTTCCAAAGGCATGAATGAGAGCAGCTCGTGTTCCTGTTGGCTGGCGACTCTGCCCTCTGTCCTGATGGGGATATCGCTCTGCTGGGGTCACAAATCTGTCACCCACTGGAAGAAAGCACTGGGTGGCGGGTGTTTAAATTACTGTGTGTGGGTCAGAGTGGGGAAGGCTTGAGAGATGTTTCTGTTCTCCTCTTCCACACTCTGCTTCCCTTTTTCTTTCAAAGCAGCCTCGTTTCCTTTTCCCCTCTCCTCTACAGTTCTAGCTTTATAGTGGTAGGTTAAGGAAAGGAAGTTTTTCCGTTCCTTTTTTTCTGGAATGAGTGGGGGCTGGGGGTGGGGTGGGAATCTTGCCCCTGCAGGCTTCGTTCCCCCATGCAGGGGGCAGTAGAGAGTTCTCAAACACTTGGAGCCTGTCCGGTTTTGTCCTTTGTCCATTGTCCAGCAGACTTTCTTTTGGAAAAGCTCCTCTTCCCCTCTCTGGAGTAGGGGACAAGGTAGATCTGATGATTCTCAGATTAAGTGCCTCTTAACCTCATCTCGGTAGAGCCATACACACACCGGCCCTTCCCGCTTGTCTTAGTCATGTGACTAGCCTCGGCCAGTAGAACACAGGTGGTCCTGACTAGACCATGTGTGAACAGAAGCTTTAAACCTATTGTCATCCTTATCTTCTGCTTTTTCGGTCTGTTCTCAGAGAGCTTTAAGCACACATTGAAAATAGTCACGCTGTCCGAGTAAGAAGACCTGTTGTAGGAAGCCCAGGAGCCAACCAAAGCTGTCCACACTTAACCAGGGAGCCAAAGCATAGTGGAGGCAGCAGGAGTGGCTACTTTCTCCATAGGATGTGAGGTGGGACAGGGTACTGCATCTATCTGCTTCCCTTTCTTGCTACCCTCTAGCTTAAGATAAGGCCCAGACATTGAGGGACATTTGCTGAGGCATGTAGAAACCTGCTTTTGTGGCATCTCTGGCCCCTGCCAAGCCCTCTGAAAAACAGACTCTACCTTACAAGGCTTTTTAACCCGTGACTATTGACATCAGGGTTCCCCTCAATTATAACTAAAAGATTTCTGCTCGAAACCAATTCCAAATATGGGCTCTCCTTTCTCAGCCTCTACCATTTTCCTCCAAGTGGTGAAGGAACCAAAGGGCTCAGGAGCCATGGGACCTTACCTAAAGTGTAATGCTCCAGGGACCAAAAGCTGACAGATCTCCAGAACTGGCCCGGTCCTGGACTGTCATATCTTCACCCTCAATTCGAAGACTAGACCAAGAAGACTGGAGAGTAGAGTCTGAAGATTGAGCTGGAGAAGAGACTTCAACAGAAACCCGGATGACTTGGCGCTTCACCCACAGCCTTGGGCTATGCACTAACCCTTCTCAGCCCACACCATCAATCAGCACAGTAAGCGACAGTAGCCAGTGAGCCACTTGGCTAAGGCTTCCCAGAGTGTTATTTCTAAAAGCATCAATGGCAATTTGATTTAGATGATTAATTTCTTCACCAATAGCCATTTCTTCCTGATTTAAGCCAGAAACTAAATAATACAAACTGACTAGAATATCATTGAAGAATCAATAAAACATCCTTAACAGATAATTATAGCATTAATGCACTTATTCTCTGGTTGGTGCATCAATCACACTTAATGGGGATACGTTGGAGTGATTTTAATTAAAGGCTGTGGGTTCTGTTGCCCTGAGTCATAGATGCTTCAGTCAGTACAAGGCTGAGCTGGAGGATCATGGGTCTTCCCGTTGGCTTTACTGATGGCTATAACATTTCCAGGGAAAGAGAAAAGAATATAAATAAATAAATAAATAAATTGGACATAGAAAGAAGACTCATCTAGTCCAGTGCCCTTATTTTTCCAATGGGGATACTAAAACCCAGAAAGTGAGAGAGATTCCTTAACACCACAAAAAGGTCAACAATGGAACCTGTGCCCAAATGCACGTGCTCCAGTGACCAAGCTATGGCCCCCTGGTATTCCCCTGAGTCATTTTCAATTCTAGAGATGAGATTATATTTCACCACACTAGAAGAATTGGGGAGTCTGGGCCAAGACATCACCAGAACAAACTTCCCCTGCCTCATGCTTCTTACTAGCTATGAATGCCAAGCGTCATTTCTGCTTCTGTGTTTCATTCTGGACCTTTCCCATAGGAGGTAAAGCCCATGCCCAGCAACTCTTGGCAGTCATAGCTACAGCCTGGACTGGTGACTGATTTGTTATTACCATGTTTTCATTCATTGGCATACCACTCACTAAGCATGCTGAATAAGATGCCAAACTTTTGGGTTTTTTTTTTTTAATTAACAGCATCCATGCTCCATACTCTAAAAAATAAAATAAAATTAACATTCTAATAGCATAATACAAGGCTCAACTGGTGCTTTCCATCTGCTGAGCTACAAGCTCTATTGGAAAGCGTTGGTTCTACTGTTATCTCCAGTGCCTTGATACTGGGCTCATAGTAGGTGCTTAATAACTACCTTTGATATTTATCTGTTTATTGATGTGAAGTATGGCTATGTAGCACGGCTAGCCTTAAACTTACTGTGTATACCAGGTTAGTCTCAACTTACTATTACCCTTCGCCAGCCACCTGAGTGCTGAACAGTATGCACCACTAAGCCTGTACGATTTTTTATCTTAAAAAACTTGATACTTGATCTTTAAAAATGGTACGAGTTGACACAATGTATCAGCTCCATTGGAAGTTAGTGCATTGTAGGCTTAAATTTTTCAAAACCTACTTTTAATAAGGGTTCTTAAATGCTTTAACCTCCCTTCTACCCCACCACCCATCAGAGGTAGTGGAAAAGAAAGGTTATCAGGATCTGAGGGAAATGGACGTGTTTAGAAGTAGTTCCTTTGGGCTATTTCAATCTCCAATTGTCAGGATACCAGAAGTCCAGATCAGTAGCGTCAGGAGAGCAAACAGGAATGAGCAGCGGAGGCACAACCCAGCAGAAACAGCCGGACCTCCACAAGAGTCAGCAGGAGTGACCGGAATCAGCAGGGATGCCAGGAGACGTTTTTGTGCCTCATTCAAGGAAGTTAAGATTGGTGAAGACGAAGACTCGGAGAGCAACAAAGCGCTGTAAAGCTAGCTGTGCAAGCCCACCGTCACTGTCTGTTGAGTTCCATTTATACTCCCTCTAAACATCATGTGTCCTCCCACAGGTCTTGCCTCAAGAAAAAATACCTTGTGAGTCTGAGTCTGTATCCACTTCACTCTGCCAATCGGCCTGAGTCCAAGGAAGTTTTTTGGTGCATTTTTTCTATGAAGTCATGACAAATGATGAGCAGTTAGGAGTAGCAAGGCGTACCAATACCGTCAAGGATTGTCCACCATCTGTTAGGTTATATTTATATTCCTTCTTCACGTCATGCGTCCTTTCACATGTGTTTGTTTTAGCAAACATCCTGTGTGCCCCAGCAAAACATCATTTGACATAACCAACTTTCAAAGAAACCAGAAGTTTCTACTTCAGTGCATAATGAAGATTTGGATCTTTATCATAACCTAGGAAGTAATTCTGCTTTTGTATTCTTTCTAGAGCTTAGGCACAGAGGAAGTGGCAAACCTGACATTTGACCCTATTTTCCACAGCTTCTTCCTTATCCATATTCCTGTTACTCCCAAAGATACCATAAGGTCTCAAAGCAAGAGCCCTACAATGAGATCAAGGAAGACTTCACAGCTGTGGTGGAAGTTGGTCTGTGCCTTCATGAAGGATAGGCTTAGTTAGGGCTTTAGTAGTATTGGAGGGCATCTGATGAGAAGTCCAGAGTACAGCTGGTGCTAAGGAGATGGGCACACAAACAACGAAAGATCACAGTGGGACACACTCCTCAGACAGGAGGCACGAGGAAATGGGGCCAGAGAGGAGCATCACTATCACCTGTGTGGAGTAATTTGGAAGCCATTGAAGGTGATATTATAGTTTAGATAAACTTCTATTGACCTACCTGAAAGGTCAGAGGTAAGGCTGGGAATGAAGTGACAAAGGAAGAGAAGATACTTGTAAGCTACTTCCAGGCCTCCTTGACAAATAGGTCAGAGTTGGAAGCAGAGCTTGGTCATAGCCCATAAACTGATATCACTACTTGAGCTGGCGGTCATGTCAGTTTCACCCACATTAGCTAACCTGATGCCCTTGATTTATTTTTGGCCTTAGGTCCAGTGGCAATAGCAGCCTAAGTAGAGGCTGGATTTTCATCCTAGGTGGGAAAACAGTTTCTGTCGGCCACAGCCACAAATTTAAGTACTGCTTCTGGTTTGGTTTTGGTGTTTGTTTGCAGGCTGACTTGGTTTTTGAGACAGGGCTTTATTGTGTAGTCCAGGTTAGCCTCAGACTAGCAATCCCCTTCCTCCACCTCCTGAGTGCTGTGATAATAGGCTTGCATCATGCTAAGCTCTTCCAATTGCTGATTCAGTTGACAATTCTTCTGATCCCAAAGGATACACATTTCTCAGGTCTAGACATAAACATGAATCCAACTATGGGTATCCTTGGAAAATTCCTGAAAAACTCATAAATTCTTTCCTTCTTAGAATCCCATTGGAGAAGGCTTTTAGATTAGATTTAACAAACACATCAAACAATGCATACTTTAAAAATAACCTGTGACTTCATGCAAAAGTGTCATTACCAGTCGATTTAAAAACAATACAGGGAGATAGAGCGATGATTCAGTGGGTAAGAGTGTGCGTGCTGCACAAGCGTGGGGACACGAGTTTTGTTCCCAGGAATCATGCAAGAAGCTGGCTGTGGCTGTTACCCATGTCGTGTGGGTGGTAGAGGCAGAAGGATTACTGGGGTTTGTTAACATCTAGCCTTGATCCAGGTTCAATGAGAGATATTATCTGAAAGGATTAAAGCTGAGAGTGGTTAAGCAGAACTCTCAACATCTCTCTGGCCTCCACGTAGCTATGCATAGGTGTATGTACATACATGCACACATATACACAAAGCACGCGTGCGCGCACACGCGTGCGCGTGTGTGCACACACACACACACACTCTCTCTCTCTCTCTCTCTCTCTCTCTCTCACACACACACACACACACACACACACACACACACACACACACACACACCATATCAATAGTTATGTTGATTATTCCTGGAGAACTAAAATCCAAGACTTACTTTCTTTCTTTCTTTATTTCTTTCTTTCTTTTTTGTTTTTGTTTTTTGAGACAGAGACAGAGTTTCTCTGTATAGCCTTGGTCCTGGAACTCACTCTGTAGACCAGGCTGGCCTCAAACTTAGAAATCTGCCTGCCTCTGCCTCCCAAGTGCTGGGATTAAAGGCGTGTGCCACCACTGCCCAGCCCAAGACTTTATTTTCAAGATCAACAATGACCCTCCAGCTTTTAAGCATAGTAGATCACAACCAGGGGAACATAGAAACTGGCAGTGTTGTACACGACACAAACTGATTCAGATCTGGGCAAAGTGTTTAGAAATGAGAAAATGGGGATAGGACAAAGGCTTCCTTGAGAGAACTGGCTACCCAGTGATGGAAGAGAATTCTCTTCAGTGATACAAGCTTCAGGCCACCTACTTACCTCTTCAGGCCACCTACCTCCAGGAAGCTCCGACTTTACCACACCTGCTCACGTTTTGCAAAGCTCTTCGGTTGGCTCACTACACTGAGAGCCTTGCTCCTCCCCCTTGGGTTAGTGAGTTGAATGATGTGGTTTTATAGGTCTTCCCTCTAAAAGATGAGGCCTGCTTCTTCACCTCTCTCTGAAACAGAGGCAAACAATGTACTCACGGCTCAAAACATAGGAAAATACTTACATTTTTCACCTGCAAATATGTGCCTTAGGATACTTTTTCCCTCACCCCAGTCCCAGTCTTATTCATGACTACCTGGAACAGCATTATATAGCAGAAGTGACATTGTACTCATGGAGTGATCTTGAGGGAGGGGTAGTAAATGTCCCCCGAAGCATGCGCTGAGTGCTTGGTCCCTAGCCTGGAGTACTATTGGAGGTGGTAGAACCTTTAGGATGTGGTGTCTAGTGGGAGAAAGTTATGTCATTGAGCCATGCCCTGGAAGGAGATATTGGCCCCTGGCCCCTTTCCCTCATTCCTCCTTTGCTTATGGGATGCTGTAAAGCAAGAAGCTTCCTACACCTCACATCCCCTCCACAGAGCACTGTGCTCCCATAGGTACAGAAGAAAATGGACTGAAACCATAAACCCAAATAAGCTCTTCCTCCTTCAAACGGATGTATTTCAGGTGACCTGTCTCACATGGTGCTGGAAAGCTGACTCACAAAGCCAGTTCTGACCCCTGGCCTCTAGAGGCACCAGGGTCACTCTTGAAGCTAGTTATTGCCATAAGAGGAAGGCCAGTGGCCCACACTACAAGGCATGTCGGGAATGGTTTGCTGTGAAGAAGTACATGCAGGCTGCACGTCACTGATCTAAAAATCCAAAAACACTCCAACATCTGAAACTTAAAAGTAAACAAGCAGGAAGAAAAAGCCAACAATAAACATGACGGTACACAGGAGAAACTGACTTCACAGCTAAGAAAAGCAGCACTAGGAACATATAAAGTTACTTCAGATACAGTGTGTAAGATTATGTGAAACATAAATTTCTAGGTTAGTTTTGGATCTCCTCCCGAAAACACCTCATTAAATGTGTGAAGTATTCTAAAACATTACAAAGGCTAAAACCAAGAACGTGTCTGTCTCAAGCACCTCAGATAAGGGATGTAACACCCGTATCTTCCATCTTAGTCTCTCTCTGCTGCTGTGACAAAACTCCACGAATGGCCAGAGTGTGGAGAGTACAGAACTTGTTTGCCTGCCCACTTGCTTAAATGGAGGGTCCATGTCGACTTGCAAAAGAACTCACGTATTTACATCTGAAGTGTTGGGGTCCTCTTTCATAGGAAGGCTGGCCATGGCGCTTTGCAAATGGAAATCACTTCACAGCTTACATAGAGCCTTCGTGATCTCAATTTCATCTCATCCTCAGCACAGCTCCGTGAGGAGAAAACTGAGGCCCAACACAGGAAGGTGACAGCCTATGGGCCAAAGACAAGAGGTAGGGCTGTGACAGGAATAAACTCTGCTCAATGAAACCCTGGCCTCTGGCCACACCACATGCCCGTGGAGCCACACAGTCACTGCCGCATCACCAAGCCACCTGCCACTTCCCTTGACCAATAACCAGAGGGCCAGGCAACTCAGGAGACATTTGTCAGCTCCTCAAAGCTATGGTTGGTACCCTCTTCCCCACTCTTCCAGCCCCTTCACTTTCCAGCCCTCCCCCTTCCCCACCCCCAGCAGAACTGCTCTTGTGAAGTGCTTCTCAGTGCCGGGAAGGCATGGAACACACGATGAGAAAAACACTTCTGAATCAAACTTCAGTACCAACTCTGACTCCATGTCATAGTTGGCTTCAGCTGTCAAGTTGACACAAACCTAGAGTTGCTTTGGGAAGAAGGAATGTCAACTGAAGAATTGCCCAGGTCAGATTGGCCTGTGGCCAAGTCTGTGAGACATCGCCTTAACTCCTAATTGATGTAGGAGGGCCCAGCCCACTGTGGGCAGTGCCATCCCTGGGCAGGTGAGCCTATTATATAAGAAAGGTAGTTGAACAAGCCAGAGGGAGCAATCCACTGGACAACACTCCTCCACAGTGTCTGCTTCAGTTCTGGCCCCCTCCTCCTCCTCCTCCTCCTCCTCCTCCTCCTCCTCCTCCTCCTCCTCTTCCTTCTCCTCCTCCTCCTCCAGGTTCCTGCCTTGGTTTCCCTCTATGATGGACTGTAACCTGTAAGAATGAATGAACCCTTTCCTTCCCTAAGTTGCTTTTAGTCGGATTGTTTCATCACAGCAAGGGAAAACAAACGGGAACACTGATTTCACATGTGGGCAAGTTAATCAACTATTCTTGTTCTCAGTGTCCTCATTCATAAAAGAAGGCAGATAATAGTAAGCCACACCTCCTAAGATCAGGCATTGGCCCTGAATAAAAATAAAACACCCACAGATAAAATAAGGAACATAAAGGAGCTTTTCAGTGCCAAAACAGAGAGGCTTTAGCAAGCAGCTGTAATAGATGAGCCGGCAGATGAATAACAATGAACAGCACCACCAGAACCCAGGACAAACTGGGGTGAGTTGGTACCCTGTGGGTCCCTGTCATACATGTGGCCATCTCCAAAGGTCCTTCCTATTGTGGGAGAAATAAGGCACCCCTAGCAAAGTTCCCCACATCCCATTCATCAGCTTTAACAAGAGCTCCCTGTCAGCACTGGATTTATGGAGTGTAGGATGCAGAAAATAGGTTGGGGGAGGAAGAGTGGGTTATACAATCAGGTGTGTGATTAGTCATGCTAATGGCGCTTTATTATACTGTGAGTAGAACCTATTTACAATAATTTAATCATCAACAAACAGCTGCAGGAAGAGGAAGTGGGACAGTCAGAGTCTCAGATGAGGACTCTCGACAGTTCCAGTGTGACCCTGAACTTCCAATAATTCTGGAGGGAAAGGCTGAGCTTGGGTTTGAGTATGTTCAGGAGATGGCTGACATCCACTTAGTGACTCCAGGCCTCAGGAAGGAAGTATCTCCATGTGCAGAAAATGATTCATTCTCTCCGTCATGCGCTTCTTAAATCTGGTTCAAGATGGGAAAACACATGAGAGACATGAGAAGGAACCACAGGTGGGACTTGAATGAAGCCTCCCAATTCCATTCACACCTCCATCTTTCTGATCCAGAACTCCAGTCTGATTTGCTGTTGTTGTTGTTTTGTTTGTTTGTTTGTTTTATGGTTCATCAACTCTAGGGCAAGCGATTGGGAATTTGAATTCCAAAACATATGCGGAGAGAAAGAGCCCCAGTCGCTGTGCTGGGGCCTGAACAGAACTAGAAAAGCATGGCAGCCTGCCCAACCCCACACGACCGCCATGGCGATGAAGGGGCAGAGCATCTCCCAACTTTCACCTGGAATTGGGGTGAATGGGAAGGTCGCAGCCATCATCCAAATGACCTTTCTTCCTTGATCCTTTTGGTACTCCACCTCCCCATCCTCCACCACTAGTTTGGAGCTGGATGTTCTTGCCATTGTGGGGCTGGGGTCCTGCCTGTAAGCATCACATCCCTCCTAGCAGGAGTCATGCCTGGTGGGAATATATGTGGCTGAGATGTGGCCCTCTTGGCCTGACCTGCAGTTCAGTGTGCCTTTTGTCTTTGACTAACCAGGTGAAGGTTAGTTAGGATAGCAGCTATCAGTAGGTAATCCCTGCCCAGAAAACTTTTATGTATTGTCTTAAAGATCAAACTTCACAAAGGGGAGTAAATTCTGCTTCCTTTCTTCCTTCAGAGAACCCATCTTGGGTGTTCAGGGTGATTAGTGTTCAGGGGGCCACCGTCAGTTTCTTTCCAGACTCAGATCTTAATACCTAAGACTTTTCTATCAAGCCATAAGGCAGAGCAGTGATGGGCCTTGCCTGCCAGCTTCCCTGACAAAGTTCAGAAGAGCCAGTCCTGAGGTCCCCTATTCCAGAACTGTTTCTCCACCTACAGCTTCCCCGCACCCTGCATGGTGCTGAACAGACCATTTAGGTAAGCCCCCCCCACCATGGGACTGCTGGGAGGCTGATCAGTTGATGCTGTACAGATAGTGTGAGGTATGGACAATCCATATGGGCTCAGGTTCCATGTGGCTGTTCTGTGACAGCCCTTCTCAGGGTGAGCTGTGGACATCTGGATGCCGCTTTGCCTTAATGAGAGATAAGTTGGCTGTACAGCACCCTGGGAAGGGCCATACTGGCTCCAGCTTGTTTCCAGTCATATCTGTCACCCTAGTAGGCCAACCCATGCTGCCTTCCCCATCCTTGATTTTATGTACAGAAAGAACCCTTGTTTGCTGAGGTCTCATAGGCTGACGTGAGATCTGAAGTCAAAGGCCCAGGGAGCCCATCGACTTATGGAGCTGTGGACCACTGAGGTTGTGCTGGGTCTGACAGGGCCATCTTGGGTAGTCAGAAGAGGTGGAAGGCAGAAAGGCAAGCAGTATCTCCAGCTGCCAGCTGGCATAATCCAGAGACAGTGCCAAGGGCTCTTTAGTCTCCTATCTTGTAAATGTTCTGGGTAGGGCTTCACCTTCCTATCTCTTCTGGTCCCCACCATCAGGAAGATGGGCAGACCTAGCATTGCTGTGCTCATAGAATACCCAAATATTTGAATATTCAAAGCTGTAGTGGCTTGAATAAGAATGCTCCCCACCAAGCCTATATATTTAAATGCTGACTCATCAGGGAGTGGCACTACTTGAGAAGGATTAGAAAGTATGGCTTTGTTGGAGTAGATGTGGCCTTGTTGGAGGAAGTATGTCACTGAAGATGTGCTTTGAGATTTCAAAAGCCCAAGCCAGGCCCAGTCTCTCTCTCTCTCTCTCTCTCTCTCTCTCTCTCTCTCTCTCTCTCTCTCTCTCTCTCTCTTTCTCTATCTCTCTCCTCCCTCTCCCTCTCTCTCCCCTCCCTCTCCCTCTCCCAATCCCTCTCCCTCTCCCAATCCCTCTCCCTCTGCCTCTGCCTCTCCCTCTTCCTCCCCCTCTCCCTCCCCCCTCTCTCTTCCTTCTGCTGCCTGAAGATCTAGATGTAGAATTCTAACCTCCTTCTCCAACACCATGTCTGCCTGCATACCACCATGCTTCCTGCCATGATGACAATGGACTGAACCTCTGAGACTGTAAGCCAGCCCTGATTACATGCTTCCCTTCGTTAGAGTTGCCTTGGTCATGGTGTCTCTTCACAGCCATAGGACACCAAGACAAAAGCCAATGATATGAGCACCACCACCCTGGCTGGGTAGGTATGAGGGCAGCACCAACTTCAGGAGATTTTTCTCATGTTCTGGCTTCAATACAATTCATGGTTGATTGATTGGCTTGTTTATTATTGTATTTTAGCTAAAGATATTGTTGTGACAAGAAGGAGAAGAAGAGGGGGAGGAAGAAGAGGAAGAAGCATGTTCTAAGTTGAAAACTACTCATCAAAAGCTAAAGGGAGGCAAGGACTGTAGGAGGCTCTGAAGTCGAATGCTAAGTTAGCTGTCATAGTGTGACTCAAAAGTCACCTCATCGCAGACCTCAGTTTCCTCATCTGCAAATGGGGATAATCAGATTAGCACTGTGTACTGAGAAAAATGTAACTCAAGTCCTGTAAGAGCAAACTGATGAACACTACCCTAAGTTCACTGGACAGCAACTATTTTTTGAAAGACCTCAAATGTGCATTAGATACTTCCTTGATTACCAAAAGCAGCTGTTCTCTTGAATCAAAACCTATCATAGATTGCCTAAATACAATGTTCCAAAAAAAAAGCTAATAAAAACAGCTCCCTAAGATCCAAGTTCTCAGCTTTTCCTATCCAGAGCAACCACAGAGAGCCAATAGCATTCACTCAATTACTGCAGCAGCCGCCTGGTGGCCAGACTCGGCTGCAGTGTGGGCTTCTCCCCACGCCAGGGTGGAAGAAGGGTGCCAAGACTATCTTCACCTTTGTTGTTTGAGAGAAAACTAAAAGGTCAAAGAAAAGACAATCCTCCCTCTGATAAAGAGTCCCTGGGAAAGAGATCAGAGGGCCCCTTGAGCGGACAGGACTGTACCAAAAATATTTTCAATCTCTGGTTCCTTAGGACTTCAGGAAGGACCACTCCCTTTAAACTTGATCTCCCTTCCCAACCTTCTTTCTGGTCTTCAGAGTGTTGTTGTAGCCAAGGACTAGAGGATCCTGAGCAGCAGCTGGTCCTGGGAGTTTGTCCCCTTTTAGAGCAAGGGGTCCTGTCCTCCCAGCCTGCCTCTCTCCCCTCTTCTCTTCTGGCCCGATTGGGTCTCTGGGAGAGTCAGTCCCGAGACCTGAGAGTTCATGACTCAGCCTTCTGGAGGCCCTCTCATCTCAGCTCTGGCACATCTCATTACCCAATCTTAGGTGCTCTCTGAGGCTCTGGGGAAGGAAATCTGCTACGACCAGCCTTGGGAATGCTTCGGCTGTCAAGCAGACCCTTAATGAGTTGGTGATGGAGAGAAAAAAATGCCCTATCGTTTTAGGCTTGGGTTTAATCCTGGCTGCCTAATTGCACCCAGCTACTCACTGATGCCCTTCCAGCCCGCTTTCGACTGTCCAGTGAGGGGATTGACTGGCTGGCCGCACAAGCAGGGCACAGAGGGAAGACCAATTATTGGTCACATTGAATCTGGAACTCAGCGCAGAGAAATCAATGTCATCTGGCTAAGTGTCCACAGATGCTGGTCACTAACCCAGAATCCCACTCTGAAAGTGCTCCAGCCAGACCTGTCTCAGAAATAGTCGGTGCATTGGGGAAAAAAATGTTTTTTCTATAGTTTTACCTAATTGTGTAACCCCAGGACATTAAAAAAAAAATTTACTTCAGATTTCACATCACAAAACGTAGATTTCTATTTTCTTCTACAGAAGCCCCATTGTACCTTAGATTCGTAGATTATATCACTAATTAGCTAGAGTTTTGAAACAACCCTATGAATACAGGATATGTGCTCCAGTGAGCCAAAGTCACCACTGCACCCTATTGCCCCAGATGCTTATGTCCTTGACACTCCTGATATGACCCCCAATGACTGCTTTCTAATATGGGCCTGGAGAACTCTGGCCCGAGACAGACTCTGTGTTCCTTGAAGACCCCTACATAATTCTACAAGCCCTCCTGAAGTCACAAGCATGATCCTTGGGGCTGAGGTCAGAGAATCAGTGCAATTAAGTCAGTCTTCAGATTGTTCACTTTAGAAGAGCTGGGGGATATATCAGTCCTCTCAGGCTCAGTGTGTATCCATCCCTGCCCAATGACCCCTCTCCAGCCAACTGAGGCAGCCACCACTAACAACAGTCCCAGGGTAAGGTCTCTGAATGGTAGCACTTACAGAGCCAAAGAGTCCTTGGTTTTCCCTTCAACCACCACTGCCAGTGCGGACACAGCCAGATTTAAAGGAGGATCAAGAGCGAGGCATGGCTTGAAAAAGAAAGGGACAAGCCGGTGGGGTGCTTGCCCGGAGCTTGTCAGGGCAAGAATGCCCAGTCAGGACAAGGTGAGCTGCTGGCCACCTCTAATTGCACACCCCATTTGCCTGGCTCCACTCAGCCAACCCGCAGAGCGGGCCGACGTTTAAAGATTACTAAGGCAAGTTTGTAACGAAGCCGCTCCCTCTTTGTCTGTCCTTGCGCCAACAGCAGCAGAAGGGATACTAATTAGAGGGTGAATTATTAGCTTCCCATGGTGCACTGCAGGGACATTAAAAATGAGGGGGCTTTGCTGCTTGCCTTTTAGATGGTTAGTCTTGGTTTAATATATTCGTGTTTCTAGGTGAACAGCAGGGGACAGTTTTTATGATTATAATTGTTGCATAATTACTGGCCTAAGGTTGCCTATTGTTAAATAAAAATGCTGAGATACTAATGTTTTATTGAACAGTACAAGGAGATAAAATTGTAATATCTTTTCCTGAGCAATGGAAGCTGCTCATTTGCAGCCTGGTGACAACCCTTAGCCGTCTTATGGAAGAGGTAGATGGGTTCTGCCTGGGCTAGAAGTCAAATGTGAGATATTTGCTTAGAAAAAAATATAACAGAGGCAGAGAAGAGAGTGGAATGAAGGTGTTCTCTGATGCCACCTCAGTCTTTGCAAGTTGAAAGAGACAGGTCTGCTGCCCAGGCCTGGGTTAATGTCCCTGTACTCAACATGGAGTTGACTCCCAGCTCTGGCAGAAGGATGTCACAAATGCTTTCCCTGTGAAAGATGCCCATCTACCCAGGATAAACCGATGGCAGAGCAAGGGTTGCCAAGTCAGAAAAACAATCACCATTGTGGTCCAATGAAGTCTGACAGCCCTCCTTTCAACGATCTTTTTTGGGGTTGGTTTGGTTGGATCTATTCAGTAGATTAGGTTGGATTTTGACTTCATTTCCCTTTGTCTTATATTGTGTTTTTGGAAGAGGGGCTTGCTGTGTAGCCCAGACTGACCTTGAAATCACAATCTTCCCGCCTCAACCTCCCAAGTGTTTTGAAAAAAAAACATTAAACCCTTAGGTATTTGAGTTGCTAAGAAGATAGCTGGAAAAATGTAATAAATCTTCAGTATTAGTTGAATCCTCTTTCTCCCTCCTCTCTCCATGACCTCTTATCCACTGAAACAGCCATCTCTACAACCTGTCACAGTCTCTTGGTCCTGCTGGGAGCCAAATAAACTTAAAGGGTTTTCCAAAGTATCTGTTTCCTGATTGGTTGCCTCCTGAAGGCAGAAAGACATGCAGGATGGGAAGACAACTCAAAAGTGATACTAATTACAGGGTGAATTATTACTTCCCATGGTGCAGCCTGATAAACCTGAGCAAACTCCCTCAAATCTCTCCCCAGGAGGGATGAATGAAGCTAGTCTGTTCTTTTGGCTCCTCCAGACAAATGTAGGTAGGCAAACACAGGCAGAAACCCAATTTCCAGAAAGTCAAGCAATGGCGTGGGCAGAGATCCCAGAAGCCTTCTTCAGTCTTGCTCAAGACTTCCATAACAGGCATAATCTGAAAGGTTTCCACACAGTTCTTTCTGGGCCTCTGTCAGGGAACTCTGCCTAGCCAGCCCTCTACAACTCTGGACAAACCACCGGCAGCTCTCATCTGTGCCCCAGAAATCTCATTGCCTGCCTCTTACTTCCTGTGAGGTCTGAATGGACTTCAAAGAACCCTGGACTGGCAGGACTCTTCTCTGCCCCAACTTCTTTCCAAATGCAGGAAACCTTTTCAGAGCATTCCTCATGGAATGCTCTTCCTTCCTCTTCATGAAGAAATCTCAGAGACTCCTTTAACTTGGACTTTTTATGCGAGCTAACTTCTGCAAAGCCTAGGTTCTGGGCTGCATCTTGCCCACACGATGGCACTATGGGAAACAGAACATGGAGTTCTGTCTGGTTTTGGTCTACCAAATGTCTCTAGGACAGCGATCTCCAGTCACCCAGCCTTTCTTCATGTTTCTACTCCTTTCTTCTTCCTCAGGACTTGCCCTGCTTGGATGGCAGACCCATCTGGCACCAGAAGAGAACATAATTCCATGTGCAAGCTGCCCAGACCAGAATACAGACAGGAACTCATGGTGTCCCTCAGTCTGATCACTGAACTCCTATTAGCACAGGCCATGACTCTGTAAACTATTCAGAGGATCCAGAACTCAGTTGTCTCATATTAAGCTTGTGCTCAACTAAATCTTAAAAAACAATGGTTCTCAGCATTCTTAATGCTTCAACCCTTTAACTCAGTTTCTCATGTTGTAGTGACCCCCAACTACAAAAGTATTTTTGTTGCTACTTCGTAACTGTTATGAGTTGTAAATATTTGATACGCAGGATATGTGACCCTTGTGAAAGGGTGACATGACATGTTATAAACCCTTTCTCACATAAATGGCTTTCATTGGAAAATTAAAGGGATCTCCATTTCTATACACAATTAGTTATTTTGAAAGCAAATGTGTGAGTTTATGTTTTTGTCTTGTTCAGTATGTCATTTTGAAACTTCCTTCTCCACCCATGAAAAATCTTTATAAACCCCAAGTCTGTCACCTCACCCTAGGTTTAGGAAGCTCTGCCTTACAGATTTGTAGCATCCATGAGTTTATTAACCAAACTTTCACTGTCTTGAGCAAGAGTATCGAACTGACAATATTGACTTAATTTTAAAAAATCCATTGTATCCAAGCAATGGAAGATACCAAGACCAATGGAAATAAAATTAGTTGTTAAGCTGAAGGAAAGTGTTAATATGGTTTAGAGGCTCATATGTCTGAATGCTTAGTACCCAGCCAATGACATTGCTTTGAGGGGTTGTAGAATCTTTGGGAAATGGGGCTTACCTGGAGGAAATGGATTGCTAGGAGACAGGAGTTCATAGTGCTATTTGTTATTTTTGTAATCTGTGATAAAATACCATGACTATTTGGTATTTGGAGCTTTATAGTTCCAAAGGGTTTAAGTTCATAATTATCATGACATTGAGCCTGGTAGCAGGCAGTCAGGCATGGTGCTGGAGCAGTAGCTAAGAGTTTATATCTGTTACACAGATTCGAGGCAAAGAAAGCTAACTATAGATGACATGGACTTTTGAAACCCCCAAACCAACTCTCAGTGACACACCTCCTCCAATAAGGTCATACCTCCTAATCCTTCCCAAACAGTTCCACCAACTGGGGACCAAGTATTCAAACTATGAGCCCTTAGGGGTCATTCTCATTCAAACCATCCCAAGTCCAGTCTTTTTTTCCCTCTACCTGTTATTTGCTTCCTGATCTGCTGAAATATGAGTAGATGAAAAGCCCAAATTACCTTCTCCTCCCACTGACTTGGAGCTCTGCCAGCTGCCATGGAACCACTTGCTACAAAGGATTCCCTGTCATGATAATTACATACCTGCAGATTGTGAATCTGGGTAAACCCTTGCAACAAGAAAAGTTATTAATTCCACAGGTTATTAAGACCATATAGGTGAAGGTAGACAAAAAGGAGTTTATCAGTGTTCTATTATTGTGAAGAGACACCAAGACCATGGCAACTCTTATAAAAGAAAGCATTTCATTGGGGCTGCCTTCCAGTCTCAGAGGTTTAGCTCATTATCATCATGGCAGGAAGCATGGTGGCACACAGGCAGACATGGTGCTGGAGAAATAGTTGAGAGTTCTACATCTAGAGCCACAGGCAGAAGGAAGAAAGAGACAGTGGACCTGGCTTGGGTTTTTCAAACTTCAAAGCCCAGCCCAGTGATAACACTTCTTCCAACAAGACTACACCTCCTAACCCTTTTCAAGTACTGCCACTCCCTGATAACTAAGCATTCAAATATATGAGCCTAAAGGAGACATTTTTATTCAAACCATCACAAGGGAGAAAGTGCTTGGATATGGCCACCAACAAGGGTACTCAAGATGTCAAGATCACTGCTAGCTTTGTCTAGCAAGGTTAAGATTGTGTGATAAGCCACTGGCAATCATTCAGTTTCCCAGGAGACAGAGTCCAAGCTGCCAATAACTGCACAACAGTGAGACAGATTTATTATGCATGCTAAGGAGGAAATTCAAGCTATACAGTTCACTCCAGTGAATTTTGTGTGAACTCAATTCCTAGACATAAAGACAAACATTTAGGTTACATACATTAGAGGAAAAATGAACTGCCATCCTGCTGAGCCTGCGTACCTGTTGTTTCCCTGATGATCTGAGCTTCTTCCTGCCTATAAAACAATTGTACATCTGTATCTTCCATCGAGATGCCCAGGAGGAGACTGAATCAGGAAATAGTTGACCTTTTACTTCTGAGGTAACATCTTTGAAGATGTGGCCAACATCCTCACAAGTAAATAGAAGCCAGGATATTAGCTACTCAAGGCTGTTATAGCAAATTACTCCAGACTTTGTATCCTGAGCTAGCGGACATTTGTTTTCTCATAGCTCAGAATAAAAGTCCACACGGAGCTCCGATCAGATCAAGATACCAGACTGCGCATACTCCCTTGGGAGTCTTCCCTGCCTCTTCCAGCTGCTGGCTCCCCTTGGCTTGTGACCACATGGCTTCAATCTCTGCCTCTGTAGTCATGTTATCTTTTCTTCTGGGTGCCAGGCCTCTCTCTGTTTCTCTTATAAAGATGCTCATGTTTGGAGTTAAGACCACCTAGAAAATGCAAGATAATTTCCTTATGGCAAAACCTTTAATTTCATTAGTAAAACTCTTTTTCTTTTAAGATCATATTTACAGATTTTGGGGGAGTTGGGCCCTACTATTTTCTGGTTGGCTCTTTTTCAGCCTTTCACACTTAGAATTAATTTTAAAATGTTGATCAGGATAAAAGTAGTATCAGGACCCTTACATGTACTACAACCTACCTTCCTGGGATAATCACTCTCCAGTCAGCATCCTGGGAGAACTAGTATTAGTCTCTCCCCCTAATAGCAAATGCTGACTAGAAAGTCACTCCAAGAGCATGTCAAGTGCTGTTCAGTAGCAAGTGCTCACGAAGGAGAGATGTCCCGGAGCCACATGTGGTAAAAGACAGAGTTTAAGTGGACCCACAAGGTGCTGTCATATTTGATACCGTCTTTCTTATGAGAGCTATGAGTTTGGGGTTCTATTGGAATAGGGACAAGCAGGCATGTGTGATGAAGATGGGAATTTTCTGGAAGTAGACTCAGAAGTAGTGTTTGGCCTGTACAATGTTTTGAAAAGCCTTTGGGAACCAACACAAGGGGAAGGAAAAGAGGAAGCAGGAGAGACAGTGGAAAGATCTGGATGATATCAATAACTGTTAACAGTAGCACTGGCCAAGCCCACAGGAGCTCTGGGGCTGGCATGGGCCAAGGGAATCACTGGTGTGGTCCACCCAGGAAAAGGTGTGACAACAGGCAATTCGGCTCCCTGAGGTGAGACAGTCCCTGATGAGGTCAGCAGTAGGGGTTAATGATGAACAACCCAGAGTTAGACTGAATGAATCCTTCCTAGAAGAGGAATCCTGACCATGTATCACAATCTCCTCCATTTTCAGAGAATGTGTTCTAAGACATCCCTGAATGTGATAATTTGAATAAGAATGACCCCTCTGGGCTCCTGTAGTTGAATGCTTAGTCACTGGGAAGTAGAATTTCTTGCCAGGACTAGAAGGATTAGGAGGTGTGGCTTGTTAGAGGAAGAGTGTCACTGGGGATGGGCTTTGAGATTTCTTTTTTTCTTTTTTTTTTTTTTTTTGGTTTTTCGAGACAGGGTTTCTCTGCATAGTCCTGGCTGTCCTGGAACTCGCTCTGTAGACCAGGCTGCCCTCGAACTCAGAAATCCGCCTGCCTTTGCCTCCCAAGTACTAGGATTAAAGGCGTGTGCCACCACCGCCCGGCGGGCTTTGAGATTTCAAAGGCCCACACCAGGTCCAGGGTCTCCCTCTCTGCCTGCTGACCAGGGTTTAGCTCTCAGCTGCTTCTCCAGTGCCATGTGTGCCTCAGTGCCCCACTATGATGATAATGGACTAAACCTCTGAAACTGTAAGCAAGCCTCCTGTTAAATGGTTTGTTTTGTTTTGCTCTGTGTTTTTAAATAAGAGCTGCCTTGATCACAGTGTATTTCCATAGCAATAGAACAGTGACTAAGGCACTGAATATTCACACACCATAATGGAGAGACCTCAGGACAGAAGATTCTTCCAGAATAGAGTGAGCTTGGCAGGTTTGGATATTATTTAATTATTGTTAATTATTGAGTTTTGTTTATTTTTCTATTTAAAATGTCTTCAAGAAATTTGTCACCAACAATTTATTTTCCTCAACAAAACATTTGCTACAAGTGAAACAAACATGCAAGCTCTTAGCATTTCTATTATACTAAAGGTTAAAGTCGGGGAAGGCAGATAATAACATGGAATAAAGGTATCTAAATTATAAAGAAAGAAACATAAAGACCTCTGTCTGTGCATGCGGAAAACCTTAGGGAACCAAATAAAACCTATTAGAACCAATGAAGAGGTCACCAATGTCACAGAATACGTGATCAATACACAAAAGCAGATCGTGTCGCTGTGTACTTACACTGAGCAATCTGAACAAGAAGTTAAAGCAAGAACTTCACTTAAAATAACACTAAAAGAACAAAATTCTTTGGAATTATTTTAATAAAAGAAGCTTAAAAATCATATTCCACCCACCACAAAATTTGAGGGTAAATCAAAACCTAAGTAAATAGAAAAGACCCTAAATGCATGGCTCAGAAAACCTCAGTGGTAAGAAAGGTATTGTCATTCGCCATGGAATGAAGACAATGAAATCCTCTCATAATTCCAAAGGGCATTTTTTTTTGAGAATTTAGAAAAACTGTTCCTCAAATTTGTAAGGAATTACAAGAGGCTCCAAATAACCACATTGGTCTTTAAAAATAAAAAAAGAAACAGAGTTGGAGGGCTCATCCTTTCTGACTTTAACTTTGCTACAAATTCCTGGTGAACAAAACAGCCTTTTGACCCATATCATTTAAGTGTTAAGAAGATATGCATTTTATTATTTAATGGAATACACACATGTATACATGCACACACATATATACATGGTAAAAAAAAATAGAATTTAGCTTCCAGAAATAAACCTACACCCTGTAGCAAAGCTATTCAATGATACAAGAATAGATGTCAACAGTGTTAGAATCACTGGATAGTCACACACAAAAGAATGAGATAAATCACCTATGTTGTGGCACATAGAAACCTACTCAAAGTGGCCCTTTAAATATAAAATAAAAAGCTTAAATATAAAACCTCAAAGTGCAAAATACCTAGAAATGAGTTGGTGTAAATCTTAGCGGTCTTGGATGAGTATCATATCACATTTCTTAGATGTGATAGCTAAAGCATAAATAGACAACGTAGGCTCCATCAAAATTAAAAGTTTTTGTTCTTTTAAAGGTACATAGCTGAGAAAATATTCCAACTCATATATCTGATAAAGAGCTTGTATCTACAATATCTACAGAACTGCTATAGGGCTGGAGAGTAGCTCATGGCAGAACACATGTTTAACATATATGCAAGACCCTGAGTTCAATACCTGCAGATGAAAGGCCCTCAAAGCAAGAGGAACCCCCACGCTCCGACTCAGGAAAGGTGACAGCTCGAAACACTCACGAGAAACGGTCTTGATGCAACAGCAAGAGGACTTTAATACCAAGCGCGCTGGGGTGCACAGTCATATGCCACGCAGGGGTAGAGGACTGTGGACCCCGAGTGCAGAATTGGGGCAGCTTTTATAGGGTTACAACAAAGCCCGTGCCTCGCAAACCAATCATTTCATAGCATCCAGAGCCCGCGCGGTGAGGGCCAATCGATTTCTATAGTTTCTAGGCCAATCATTTTAAAACTTCTAAGCCCACGCTTTGTGAACCAATCAGTTTCCTACAGTCTCAGAGGTTCGCATTTGAGTTGGGGTAACAAATTACAGTTTAGCTAGGACCGGAGGTTTCAGCATGTTATCTTCCCTCTATGGCGCCAGCAATTTACAGAAGTCAGATAAGCGGTTAGTCAGCTCATTTCCTGTTATCTTACTAGGCCAGAATCACGTATTCAAAGGTCTGTCTTATGCCCTTTCAGCTAGTTCTATACAGAAAGCAGTCTCTGGAATAGCAAGAAGTGTGACCTTTTACCCACTTCACTGGCAGAGAGCAGGGTCTGGAATTTGAGGTATATATGGCTACTTAGGAGTGAGAAGGTATTTCTAAACTTCTGACTTACTGGGGCCATTGGAGGGCTAGGCTGCATTTTCTGTCCCTTCACTCATGGGAAGGGGGATACTGCACATGAGCTAACTAAATGGTAGAACTGTATAGTATAGAAATGATATTCAAGTAAATCTGGGTTGTTGTTTTTCTAAGACTTACTAAGCACTGGTAATCTATGAAACTAATCATTACACAGACAAAAAAACTGAAGTTGTTGGTCCCTTGGTGGGTTAGGACATCTACATACAAATGGAAAGTCCATTTGTCCCTTCCCTCTCCCTCCTGTGCTATAGACAAGCAAGCATTTCTCCATTTTGACCACCTCTTTCTCCACAGCTAAACTCACTACTTATATCTGCTTCACTCTCAACTCCAAGAATGGCTTTCTAAGCATTCCTGCTAGTCTCCCACTAAATGGTGTCAGTTTTCAGACTTCCTGCTGCCCCAGAGACAATCCCTACCTCCCCAGGATCTAAGATGATATCATCTAACTCCCTTCCACCTGCTTCTCTCTCCCTCCTCCGTCCTCTCTATCCCTCCAGTCAGGCTGCCCTTTCCAGTTTCCATCTGTACAAGTCCTTCTCAATGATTGGTCTACACTCTTCTGGACACTTGGTACACTCTGCCCTCTACTGCTGACCCCTGCTTATTATTATTATTTTTTTTAATCTCAGCTCAAAGACTGCACCAGAAGAAAGTCACCTTGGTCCCCTATTCTGCAAAAGTCGTCAAGTCACCCATGCCTAGTGTCTGAACATCTCCTCCCAATGTATTTGTCCCTAGATTATTATCCGAGTAAACCTGTGAAAACAGATGTTATGCCTATCAGATCCAAATCTCTGTTTGCTTGCAGTTTTTGTTTGGTTTTGAAACTGGGTCTTGCTGTGTGGACCAAGCAAACCTCTGTCAGGCCCTGCCTCCTAAGTTGATCTGGCGTCTGGGATCTGGGATCACACAGGTGAACCACCACGACCAGCTCTCGTTTGCCTCTTTACTCACAAAAATCTAACATTGTACATCACAGAGAACATACTGGATAAATATTTTCCAAGTGAGTAAATAAATGAAATAAATGCATGCCAGATACGCAAGGAAGACACATGGGAGATTCCATAGCTCAGCCAATGGGAAAGCACTTCCACTCTTTCCAGGGCTTCTTAGAAGAGGAGGGACTCTGAAAACAATCTGGGAACCTGGAGAAGCATGGAACCTTCCACATCATCTTGTGTTCATGCTGTGTGTTCTCTTATACAAATGGAAGCTAAAGCCAAATGACCTGGAAATAGACTGAGGATTAGCAGAGACTCGGGAGCATTGAGAAAGGTGTGTGTTGCACACACACACACAGACACACATGGATCTATCATATCGAAACCCGATAGTATGTGCAGTTGATGTGCCAATAAAGAAATTCTAATTAAAATCATCATGTCCACATTTCCAGTCTCTTGAGCTGAACTCTAAAGTTAGTTTGGAACATCATATTGCTCCCGTTTTGCTTCAGAAAAAGATTTGTGAGATAAAGCTCCAACTTCTGGGTAGAGTAGGTAGCAGGTATGATAGCAGGTAATGACACTTGTCACCGCCAACCACAGCAAATGACACGGCATTTCCCAGATAAAGCCAGATTGTTGTTTTGTCTCAAACTATGCTGTGCAGTATTCCCTCTGCCTGGGATGACTCTTCCCTATGTTAATAACTACTACTAATAGTATTAATAACTACTACTAATTACAAAACTTCAGGTGAATTATATTTAGCAGGGTAAGTCTGAGCAAAGGACTCATGAACCCAGCAGTGCCCAGCACCAGGAGACCCACCCAGGGTCAATATTCACAAACAGGAAAAGAAATGGCCCAGAAGCAGGATAGTGAGCTGGCATCCGTGACTGACCCAAACTCTGCTGTGTGAGAGTGAAAAATACTCTTGCCAGGCTCCAGTTTGTTTATACACTGTTAAGTTGCGTTCACTGTGTAATGTCCGACTGTATGGAAACAGCTTAGGCCAAACTCTGGTTGATTTCACCCCTATATAATCCGTTCCTTCCTCAGCTTCTCAGAAACTTCTACTTACTGCCTTGTAAAGGTCTCTGCAAACCAGAGATCACAGCCAGCAGAGTGTCAATCCACAGGATGTAAGAAGGAACTCCAGCTCAATACAATTCAGCAGCTGGTGTTGGTATAAACTTCTAGAGTCTGACACCAGTTTATTTTAGATACATTTGAGTACAATACAATTTGGAAAAAAAGTTTTCTGGTAATAATCGACTCAATCCTGTGTACACAATGAAGTCCAAGACATGATTACATTGAAACTCTTCTACAAACACATGTGGTACTTTCTATGAAAGTGGGTTCTATACCTGAAGGGCCTAGGGGAGGATCTGGTCTGGTCTTACAGAGATCACCAAGCTATAAGCCACATGTGACATCTCCCATAAAAATGGATTCTTTTCACTGAGACGCAGTACTCAAGATAAAAGTCTAGAGAGGAAGTGTATGGGATAAATATAATACTGGGAAAGATTCTGATGTGGGCTTGCCCTCCAGACAACACAGATCATCTGGCTGTCAACTACATCCATTCCCAGCCTTCTGGGAGGAAAACAGGTTATATATCTCTTTTGTTAAAGAGACAACACTGTGTGTTTGACGTTCCTGGCTTCTCCGGGGCTTTTTTGTGAGCACAAGAACCTTGTGCGCTCTACAGTATCTCTAGGAGTTCGGTTCCTCTTGAGCCTTCCTCAGCTCTATAGAGCTCAGTGCTCCCTTGAGCCAGTCACAACATTTTTCTTAGCATTTTCTAGCATCCCACCGCATAGCATGTGCGTGGCTAACAGCAACATTAGGAACAAGGCAAAACTCACTCAGGGTAAAAATCTCCAGTGAAAAGTGCCTCAGAAGGTGCTATGGAGAAGGCTCAGTTGGTAAAATGCTTGCTGTACAAACATGAGAAGGAAGTAGGTTCAGTTTTCAGCACCTGCATAAGAAGCCAGGAACAGCGGGACATGTCTGTAATCCCACCACTAAGGAAGTAGAAATAGGAGTATCGCTGGGGTCAGCTGGGTCTAGCCAATGAGTGAGCTCTGAGTTCAGTAGAAGATCCTGTTTCAAAAATGTAAGGTGTAAAAGCAACTTCATCCATCAACCTCTAGCCTCCTGCCTCCCCACGCACATAAACCCACACCCTTGTACCTTGTGTACGGTGCCTCAGAAGGGTATAGTTATAGTCTGTTTCCTACTTCATTCAATGATCATATTTTCCTCCAGTTTTAGTGCAAATCACTTTTTATTTGGATGCTAGATAAAAATAGTTGGTCCTTGTTCAAGATCTCTATCACACAATCCACACACGTATCTGAAACTGTATCCACTACAGAGAGGCATAGGAGAGCTGAGACAGACAAATGGGCAAAAATTCAGCCCCTTATCTCATGCTCCCCTAAAGCTGTAGGGTAGACAGGCTAGAAAAATCATCCTCACCAACTAAATCAATCTCCAGGGCCCGCCTGCCTCACCAAACATGATAGTGAATCTGTAGATATAACTCCTGATACATCGTGCATGTTACTTCAACCTAAATATAAGCTAGGCCGGGCGGTGGTGGCGCACGCCTTTAATCCCAGCACTTGGGAGGCAGAGGCAGGAGGATTTCTGAGTTCGAGGCCAGCCTGGTCTACAAAGTGAGTTCCAGGACAGCCAGGGCTACACAGAGAAACCCTGTCTCAAAAAAAAAAAAAAAAAACAAAAACAAACTAAATATAAGCTAGGATTCTGTGTAATCTAGGCTTGTCAGAATTTACATTAAAGAAAAAAAACAACAACAACAAAAAAAATCAAATTGGAGGGATAGCTCACAGGTAAAGGTGCTTGAATCCAAGCCTGATGACCTGACGTTAGTCCCCAGGACTCACACATTAGAAAGAAATAACTTCCATAATTTGTCCTCTGCACCATGACAGTCACACCCACACATACATACACTTAGTAGATAAATGTTACTTAAAAATTTAAAACAACTAGAGGCTGTGGTCAATTAGAAATTCCTTCAGAAATGACTTTCCCTGGCATATTGTCTTAGTTTCTTTTCTATTGCCATATGTCTTAGTTCAGGTTTTACTGCTGTGAACAGATACTATACTGGCTGGTTTTGTGTGTCAACTTGACACAGGCTGGAGTTATCATAGAGAAAGGAGCTTCAGGTGAGGAAATACCTCCATGAGATCCAGCTGTAAGGCATTTTCTCAATTAGTGATCAAGGGAGGAGGACCCCTTGTGGATGGTGCCATCCCTGGGCTGGTAGTCTTGGATTCTACAAGAGAGCAGGCTGAGAAAGCCAGGGGAAGCAAGCCAGTAAGAAACATCCCTCCATGACCTCTGCATCAGCTCCTGCTTCTTGACCTGCTTGAGTTTCAGTCCTGACTTCCTTTGGTTATCAACAGCAATGTGGAAATGTAAGCTGAATAAACCCTTTCCTCCCCAACTTGCTTTTTGGTCATGATGTTTGTGCAGGAATAGAAACCCTGACTAAGATGGATACCATGACCAAGGCAACTCTTATAAGAACAACATTTAATTGGGACTGACTTACAGGTTCAGAGGTTCAGTCCATTATCATCAAGGTGGGAGCCTGGCAGCCCCCAGGCAGGCATGGTGCTAGAGGAGCTGAGAGTTCTACAACTTGTTCTGAAGGCAAACAGGAGAAGACTGCCCTCCTCAGGCAACTAAAAGGAAGTTCTCAAAGCCCACCCCCACAATGACACAATTCCTCCAAGGCCACACCTACTCCAACAAGGCCACACCTCCAAATAGTGCCACCCCCTGGGCCAAGCATATTCAAACTACTACACTCACTATGGTAAGACAACTTATAAAAGTTTCTTTTGCCCAGGGGCAGCTAGAAGATGATGGCTTGGGTACCTTGTCTGGGGTGGATCTGGGAAGCTGTGTCCTTAAGCCAACATCAAGGCTTAAGCACAGCAATAGCTAGAAAGCCTCCCATGAGCATGGTGGCTCCCAGTTTGGAGACAAAAGATAACACTCTCTGTGTTTCTCTAACCAGACCTTCTAAGCCTGGCTTAGAAGAGACTAAAAAGCAAAAGCCCAGGAATTATCTTCATCCCTGGTTATCTTTCTAATATGAATGATAAAACAAAAAGGCACTGGCGGTTGAGGAGTTTTGCAGATCTCTAACTACACAGGAGTTAGAAACCCAGATAGTAATATGGCAGAATGAACAGTGGGGAAGTGGAGAAAGAATGTACTATCTATACTTGATGACATGGCTGGAGGGCCGCAGATACTAGCCTTGGATCTAGCCTTGGTGAATGGCTCATGCTGCATCCTGCAACTGCACAGCTGGAAAAGGTCATACTTACTGCAGATGGCCTGGTGACTGTTTTGTTCACTTTCCGTTGAGGCACAAAGGAAAACAGAAATGAAGTATGGTGCCATCTAAATACAACATGGAAGGATTTTACTGCATTCTATACAGTTTCATTAGAGAAACAGAGCCTCACTGCTTATTCCACAGCCCATTTCTGTGACCTACCCTCTGTGGTTGCTCCATGGAATGAAGGACAATCCAGCTCCTTAGTAGATGTCCCTGCAGGTTGCTGACTGAGTAGTCAGCCCAGATGTAGATGGTGTTCTCCAGAAACACCATCAGCCACAGGATGAAAACCAAAGCATATATTCAGCTGCTTGTTTGCAGTACTGATGGTTTGACTGACAAGCTTCCATCTATGGTTACTTAGGATGCACTCAATGCATCCTGAAGATCGGAAGAGTGGTAGTAAAGCAAGGAACCAGATGTTACAGGGTTTCCCTTCTTACTTTTATTTTGTAAATATCCAATAAGTATTTAATGATGTCTTCACACAAATATTCAAATTGTGGAGAAGGAAGAGAAGGAGGAGGAGAAGGAAGGAGAAGAAGAGACGGAGGTAAAGGAGAAAGAGGAGGAGGTGAAAGAGGAAGAAGGGGAGGAAGAATAAGATGAAGAAGAAGGAAGAGAAGGAGGAGAAGCAAGGAGAAGGAGGAGAAGGAAGGAGGAAGTGAAGGAGGAAGAGGAGGAGCATGAAGAAGGAGGAGGAGGAGAAGAAGAAGATGATGATCTTTTAGGCTAACAGTTTCAGAGGATTAGAGTCATGACCATCATCATGGAGAACATGGTAAGAAGCAGGCAGGCATGGCTCTGCAGTAGTGGCCGAGAGCTTATGTCTTGATCCATAAGCATAAGGCAGAGAGCTAACTAGGAATGTTGTGGGCTTTTGAAACCTCAACGTCTACCCCTAGTGGCACACCTCCTCCAAGAAGGCCACATCTCCTAAGCCTTCTCAAACAGTTTCACCAACTGAGAACCGAGCACATCCGTTCCCCGGCCTCCACAGACTCCTGGCCACATCATAATGCAAAATGCATTTAGTTAAACTGCAGAAATCCCTATAGTCTTTTATTGCCTCAAAAGTTTAAAAGTCCAAAGTCTCTCTCTGAGACTGAAGGCAATATCTTAATTGTAACCACCTATAAAATAAAAGTGCAAATTATATACTTCCCACATACAATGGCACAGAATATACACTACCATTCCAAAAGAGAGAAAAGGGACTTTATAGGAAATACTTTACAAAAGCAAGACCAAACCACAACAGAGCAAACTCCAAATCCTGTAGCTCTGCGTCTGATGTCAAAGGGCTAAGACAGTCCCACCCTTCTGGCTTTGCTACAACACATTTCTCTCTCTTGGGCTGGTTTCCACACCCTGTTAGCATCTCTCCTTGGCAGGCATCCCATGACTCTGACACTTCCAAAATCCCGAGGCTTCAACTGCAATCCAGGCTTCACTTTCACAGCTTCATGCAATGGTCTCTCAGGACCTCTGTGCAAGGACTCTCCTGACACATACCTGGCCTCAGAAATGTACTTAACTGCAGAGGAAGCATCTACAACCCCTTCCCTTGTTTTCCCTTCATGACTCTAAAGCCAGAACTACGTAGCTAATGAGGCCAAGTTTAGCTGCCCACTTGGAATGCCTTTCCCACTTTTTAAGTCACATTCACCACAGCATTGATTTGATGTTGCTTTTTAGGAGCAGAAAATTTCTCAGGCCTTTTCTTTTTACA
This sequence comes from Tokudaia tokunoshimensis, assembly GCA_036184795.1. Lineage (NCBI taxonomy): Eukaryota > Metazoa > Chordata > Mammalia > Rodentia > Muridae > Tokudaia > Tokudaia tokunoshimensis. Next base: position 14,006,857 of record BTHU01000020.1, on the reverse strand, counting down.
AGTTGCAAGATTAGCCTGATGGTGACTTGCCCTGACAGCACCTCTCCATTTTTCTGTTTCTCTTTATCTCTTTCAACACAATTTTCTGGTGCCCCTTTTCTCCCCGGATTTTATATTTCGTATCTCTTTTTGCCCTGCTTGTCATTTTGCCTTGCAGAATTGCATAAGAGTGATTACCAATAACCATATGACAAAGTCAATATTAGATCATCTTGAAATCTCTTCTGCCAACAAAATTAGTCCCAAAACTTTCAATTTAGCCTCAGGCAGACTTTTAGGACAAGGACAGAAAGCAGCTACAGTCGTTGCCAAAATATCACATTGTCTCGTCTCTAGCCTCGTTGCTAAAATTGTTCCCTCTGGAACTACTTGAACTGGTAGTCAACATGGCTTTCAGCACCAGTAGCACATATGGAATGGAAGTAATGGAATGTATGACATCAAGCTAAGATTGACCAGAATCCCCTTCCCTACTGTGATAGTTTGAATGAGAACAGCCCCAAAGGCTCAATGCTTGATACTTAGTTCTTAGTTGGTAGAATTGTTTGGGAAGGATTAGGAGATGTGGTCTTCTTGGAAAAGGCATGTCACTGGGGGTACATTTTGAGGTTTCAGAAGCTCAAGCCATTCCTAGTTATCACTCTGCCTCATGCTTGTGGATCAATATGTAAGCTTCCAACTACTACTCCAATGTCATGCTTGCCTGCCTGCCCAACACCTCACTCCCCACCGTGATGTCATGGACTCACCCTATGAAATTATGAACCCCAATAACCTCTTCTATAACATGCTTCAGTCATGGTATTTTCTCACAGCAATAGAAAAGTAACAAAGACATCTCCATTTCATCATTGATTATACCTAACTCTTGTTGCAAAATGTCTTATAAGCCACCAGGCCTTCCTATGAAGAGCTGACAGTCTTCCTCTCTCTACAGTTCAACCTTCCTTTGTTGACCAAGCTATGTCTCTCACCATCTTTGTTGCACTAAATCTCCCCTACTCTAGAGATGACCAGGCCAATTCAGTGCAAAATGTCACATGTGTGTCTCTCCCCCCCCCCGTGTTTTTGAAATACTCATTTGAATTGGCTGTCAACTGCTTAAGAGATTTATGTGTTTTGAAAATCCAGGTCTCTAGCTTTTCCTGAAAAACCAGAAGATATGTCGATCTGAGGTCTCTTCCCTCCATGAGATCAGGTAAGAGCTAAGGATTGGTGTCCTCTTTGGGATTGGGTCTCCTTTGCTACTTCCCACAGTTCTGCTCTGCACACTTCACTACACATCTTCCCTGTTTGGGCTTTGTGAACATCTTAGCTGGTGTGTCTTCTGCCCATGGCTTTTGTTTTGTGTCTGAGATCTTAAACCCAGGTTTCAGCAAGCCAAAAAATTCAGTTCAGTTAAGGCTACATCACAGATGTGGCTGCTTATTTCACTCTGCTCCCATATAAAGGTGGAAAGAAGAAATAACCAACCCTGCAAAGTTATCCTCTGACCTCCACACAATGTGCATGTGTGTCCCCTTGACACACACCATGTACATACACAACAGCAAAATAAATAAATAAATGGCTTCAGAAATGGTTCAAGAACACGCCCTGCACTTCCAGAGGACCAAGTTGAATTCCCAATAGCCATGTTGGGAAGCTCATAAGCCCCTGTAACTCTAGCTCCAGGGATATCCAAAGCCTCTGGCTTCCAAGGGCACCTGCACTCGTATGAACACAAACACACATGCACACGTGCACACGTGCACAATTAAAGATCTTTTAAAATCTGTAAAATACATAAAAAGAAAAGAGTAGGAAGTCATGCTGTAAGACAAACCCAAGCACAGGCTGCAGCCTGAGCCCCACCGTCAAGGACCCCAGCCAAGTGCTGTGCCCTCCCCCACCAGAGTGGCTCAACAGCCAGATGGCAAAGACTCTTCCTTCCCTACAGCCCAGGCAGGCTGTGAACAGGCAGCATCAAGCGTGGTCCTCATAGGCCAAGCCCTAGGGCCCAAAGCTGCCTTGTTCCGGCAAATGACGACTTTTTAATTTTGAGCCTTTGGTCCCTGATGAGAGAGGTGGAGAGAGAATTAAGGATGGCATCTGGATCCTGGAAATCAGAGAGACCTTGGGCAGGGAATGACCTTGAGAGGTCGTGTGTCCCTGCCTGCCTGTTTCTCTTCTTTGTCCACGGCCTATACTGGGTATCTCCTTCAAGAAGGTTTTCTGAGCTGCCTGTGCCACTGTTTTCTCTGTCTCTCCATCTCCGTCTCTACTTCTCTTGATATCTCTCCCTCTCTCTCCCTTCTTCCTCCTTACACATCCCCCCCGCCTCGCTCCTTCGAGCACATCTAAAATACTTCAAAATTGATTCTTAGAGGCAGGCCCTGAGTGAACTTGGAGATAGACAAATACATTCAAACACATTAAAGTCTGGGCTCTGAGTCCCTAAGTGGCTGTCACCCTGCAGAAGTCACTTGCTCTCGCCGGGCGGCTGTAACCTAAAATGAGGAGAAATCTCATCCCTGTTTGCCCACAGTGTTGTTAAGAGGGTTTAATGCAGTAATGGAAGCAAATGCATTTTGTAAAACTGACATGGAAGAAAATCAGAGGATGCTATCCTTGTGGCTGCTGCAACCTTTTCTGTTGCAAAATTATCGAGGGAGAGACAACACTGCACTCCTGACGTCTCTGGGGCTAATGCAGAACCTCCACACACATCCTCATATCCTCTCCAATTTGTTCTGCACAGAAGGCAGTAAGAACATCAGAACCCATTACATAGATTCAGGAACTGAGGCCCAAAGAGTCTCCCATCCTAGTATATGTCACAAGTTTTGGAAAGAAGCCAGATCTCATTATAACTGCTAGCAGAAAGCCTCATATAAATAACATAACAAAACATAGTCAGTTGGTGGTAGGTTCAAATCCCAGCTCAGCTGTATACCCAACTACAGACCCTGAGACAAATAAATCACTGACCATTTCTGACCCTCATGTAAAAGTGAAGACCACAGACCCCACCTCACAGGGTTGTCTGTGGGCTGTGGCTGTAGCCTTTATGGCTGTGGCTCGGTGCTAGAACCCTGGCTAGCATCTGCAAGGCCTGGCAAGAATAGGTATGGGAGTATCTAGCACATTTCGACAGGTGTGTAGAATCCGGCTGTGTTTGGTTACCCAGTTTTCCCCCAAAGCAAATGAGAGGCAGACTGTGGAGCTTAACAGCATATCCCAAGTCTCCACATGACAAGGACAGAGGTGAGTGGGGGAAAGTGCCACTAGTTCTGTTCCCACTACTCTGGTCTTATTAAATTGTCATAATTTAAAGCTAAGGAATAAAAAAAAAATCACACAAAATGAAAGGCAGTATGCACCAAGCAATCAAAGAGACCAGGGACATGGCAGGACTGGCAGCCTCGAGACAGGAAGCACGTTTGAAGGTGGAAGTAAGTTTGAAGTTGCCCTGGCAAGCGGACGAGTTCTCACTGTCCAGTAACAAGCAACACGGCTGCCTGTCCACAGTCTCTGCAGGCTACAAGCTGCAAGGACCCTTACATAAGCCAGGTCACGGAGTGAACTGTGAGTTAGCAAAATGAAGAACCATCATCCAGGAACTTTTCTCATTACAGGGGTCACTCCGGGCTTTTGCTGCCTGTCCCCAGGGCACAATGACCAATGGAATAAGCCCTGGTCCACCAAGGAGCACAGATCGATGACAGCTCCTCAACTCTACTCCCTCAGCGATGCTCACACCAGCACCACTGATAGACCACTCTCTTTGCTGTCATGGGGTCTGTAATCCCTGTGGCTTTTGGAGCCCCTGGGAGAGCTAAGATGCCTCTTCATACCCCCCTTCTCTGCTGTCCCTTTAGCATATCTACTTCACTAATGATGACATTTTCACCAAGTGGCAATGACAAGAGAAATTAGTTCACAGCCCTTAGCAACTGAACATTGAGCATTCCGATTAAACTTTCAAGGGGAAAATGCAATCCATGCATGCAGGAAATCACTTGGCATTTGGAAAAGACTTCAGGGGAGAAGACCCCCCAGGGGGGCGAACAGGGAGGATGCAGGGGGCCAGAAACAGGCAGACCTACATGCTTAGATGCACGAGGCTATCCACGCACGGGAAGCAAAGGGGACCTTGTCAGAGATCATGGAGGCTTAATGGGCTCCTCATGCTGGGGCGCTGACTGTAATGTTTCTGCTGACTGGCTGAACACAGCTCCTCCACAGTCCTTCCCGGCTCCTCCCTGAACCACCCATTTCCACCAACTGGAAATTATTAAGAAAGCCTGGCATTAAGCAGAGCACGGCAAAGCTTCCTTCATGTGCCCCTGGCACTACCCTTGGTGCCTTTAAAGGCAGGGAACTCAACTTTCTGACGGTAGACTCTGCAAGTGGATCACAGGTGAGACAGAGCAAACTTCCCTGGGGCTCAGACAGTCTCTGTGTCTTCTGCATTGCTAAGCATATAGCCAGGTTTCGGGATCAAAAGACTCTTGGCCTGAGCCCTTGCAGTCGTGTTCTGTTCCACTCTGCACAATGCCAGGGTGTGCTGTTTCCACCAGTGCCTGGGGATCCTCCCTGAGTTGAGCAGTGGGCAACCCATACAGCTGTTTTCAGCAGCCTGGGACCTCTGACATTTGAGTCTATTTTCTCTTATTACTGCATGCACACTGCTTGGGCACAGCATGTACTTGGCCTTCAACATATGACTGTCACACATACATATAAGAGAAGAGGGGTATGAAGGGGCGTCTCAGCTCCTCCAGAGGCTCCAAAAGCCACAGGGACTACAGAACCCAAGGCCGCAAAGGGAGTGGTCTGCCAGGGGTACAGGTGTGAGCGGCACTGAAAAACTGCAGCTGGGAAGCTGTCATAGATCTGTGCTCCTAAGTGGAGCAGGGCTTACCCCATCTGCGTAATAGTAAAAAAAAAAAAATGAATTTAATGTAATTAATGTCTGAATGTCAGGCATCGTACCAGTCAGCCTTTCCATTGCTTCCAATTCTCCATCACAGTTGCTAGTCTGAACTTCCTGAAAAAGAGAGAGGGGGGGGGAGGGAGGGAGGGAGGGAGGGAGAGAGAGAGAGAGAGAGAGAGAGACAGAGACAGAGACAGAGACAGGGACAGACAGAGACAGAGGCAGAGACAGACAGAGACAGAGAGAGAAAAGATACTCAGACTTAAAGCAGCTCCGGTTGTTTCTAAAGTTCTCGGTCTCTGAGCCCTTGACTTCTTCATCTATGAAATGAGACTAATGTACTTTGATCTCTAAAGTCTGCCAGCCAAGTCATCCAGGCTAAGAAGACAAGCCCCTCAGACCGAGACCCACCCAGTGCTCAGAGAAAGATGCCGGAGACTGCTTCCTCTCTGTCCCTTTTGTAGTTGGATCCACTCTCAGCAGAGTGTTCACTTCCAGATGACAGGATGCTACCCAGAGCTCGGTAGAAAACCAAGGACCAGATGCAGTCTCTGGGTACTTATCTAGTCTTGTGCTTGGGGAATCCAACATTCTGATTGGTCAGCAAGAGTAAGACCCACCCATAACACAACCCCATAGGCTGAGAGTTGGAAAGCAATGGTTCTCCATGGAGATTTGAGTAAATGCTGTAACAGTATATTATTGTGAAAATATCTTACATTCTAAAAGACTGGAACTTTTTTTTTTAAATTTTATTTTATTTTCTAAGTTTTTTTAATTTACATTCAAAATCATTTCCCCTTTCCCGTTTCCTCCCTCCCCGAAAGTCCCATAAGCCCCCTTCCCTCCCTCTTTTCCCCATTCAACCCCCTCTCGCTTCTCTGTCCTGGCATTCCCCTACATCCAGTCTTTCCAGGACCAGGGAAGACTGGAACTTTTGCTGGACCTCAAAAGTCACCTCACCGCCAGTTAATAGTACTCCTTAAGGTCATCTAAGACGTAAGATTGCTGTCCTACTGCGGACCCAGCCTGTTTGTTTAACTTGCCTTTAAGAGAACAGCGTAACAGCCAACTTTACTAGCATTGGATTTCCCGTGTAATCAGCTTTTACACCCTAAGCTAATGCAAAGCTGTAATCTTGAGATTTAAACTCTTTCATTCCTCTGACCCATGAGTAATATAAGGTGTGAGTATGTGTGTGTGGTGTGTGTGCGCGCATGTGTGCACATTCAAATGTATTATGGTAATATAAATACTAAAAGCAGCAAATAGGTTAAAAAGAAGCCTTACAAAGCAAATACCCACCATAGGTACTAGAAGCAACATCATGGATACAGATTGATATATCTGTGTGCTGCAGTGTTTGCAATACTGTCATTGTTGGGGTCAATTGGTGTCAGGAAAGTTCAATCCTTTGTAAAACAACAACTAAACCTGTTAAACATTTCCATAAAGTGTCCCTCAGTCCTTCCCCACTTTAGGTACAGACAGAGGAGACAGACAGTATTTAGCAAGGCACAGAATCAAACTCATACAACAGACAGATTATGGACAGGCCAGAAGCAGTAAGCTACAGAGATGGAAGAGAGAGAATTCACATCTGGACTCACTTCTGGTCAAACTACCCCAAGAGGAAATGCACTGCTTTCTTTCCTCAGTGTGACACCAACACATTTTGGGTGTGCTGGAGTTATCACTGATGCATCTGAATGAGAACATTTTGAGAGACAATGTAGTTACCTGCTAAGAGGAAATTCAACAGATTGCCGAGCCATGACAAGACCCACCCATACCACAGCCTTATAGGCTGAAAGTTGGGAAGCAAATGGTTCTACAAAGTAGGTGTGATGGTTCATGTCTGTAACCATGGCACCCAGGGGCCCTAAGGCAAGAAAATTGCCAGAAGTCTGAGGTTAGCCTTGGCTATATCTCAAGACTCCATATCAAACAGAAATAAAAGCTGGGCATGGTTCTGACTGTAATCCCAGTGCTCAAAGGCTGGGGTAGGAATGTTTCCAGAAGTATAAGGCAAGCCTTGACTACAGAGTACAACTTTGTCTCAACCACACACCCCCAAAAAAGGACAATATGAAGGGAGGAAAGGAAGCTCTCTAGTACATATCCCGAATGGATGGTCACTGGATTTCCTGAGACTAAGGAATAAATCCCAGGATCCTGAGAGTTAGAGACATTAGGTAAAGCTGGCTCTGTGAGAGTTCTATAGTATTAAAACACACGGACAATGCCAGACGATAGCTACAAAAGCTATGAGGGCCTGTCGTTGCTTTCTTTCACATTTGGGTTTTTGGCATAGAGTCTCACTCTGTCACCAGGGAGGTCTCTAGGCTAGCCTTAGACTTAAACAGTTCTGAGTTCTGTGATTATAGGCACAAGCCACTATAGCAAGGGCATATTTTTTCCATTTAAAAATTATTTTTTTTAAATCATCTTCATTGGGTATATTCACTGTACCTGCTCTTGTATGAGAACATTTTCATACAGGTATATATTTTATTTTGAGTATCCTCATATTCCTCTACCCTACGCTCCCCCCATCCCATTTGTTTCTTTTCTTCTCCTGGACAATTTAACTATTATGTCCATGTCAAATGTACATACATGATTTTGTGTGACTATGAAACCTAGGATCCACAAATGAGTGGAAACACGTTTGTCAGTGGCTAGTTAGCTTTATATGGCTATTTCCAGATGTATCCATTTTCCTGCAAACAGTACAGCTTCATTCTTTTTCATAACTAAAAGCCCTGTGTGTATGTGTATGTGTATGTATGTGCCTATGTGTACGTATGTGTATACGTGTGTATGTGTATATGCATGTGTATGTGTATCTGTGTATGTGTGTCTGTGTATGGTGTATGTGCTTGTATGTATATGTGTATCTGTGTATGTGTGTATGTGTTTATATATGTGTATGTGTATATGCATGTGTGTTTGTGTGTATGTATGTGTATGTGTCTATATGTGTATGTGTATCTGTGCATGTGTGTATGTATATGTGTGTATGTGTCTGTGCTTATGTGTGTGTATGTATGCGTACATGTGTGTGTATGTGTGTATGTATGTGTATGTGTATCGGTGTATGTGTGTATGTGTATGTGCTTATATGTGTGTGTATGTGTGTGTACATGTGTGTGTATGTGTGTATGTATGTGTATGTGTACGTGTATCTGTGTATGTGTGTATGTGTATGTGCTTCTATGTATATGTGTATCTGTGTATGTGTGTATGTGTATGTCCTTATATGTGTGTATATTTGTGTATGTGTAAGTGTGTGTATGTGTTTGTGTATATGTTTGTGTGTATATATGTGTATATGTGTGTGTTATACTTTCTTTATTCATCCCTCTGTCATTAGACTCCTCAGTTGACCCTATAAATCAATTATTATTCAGTAAATACTAGTTATTCTTGGTGCAAACTCTCAGTGAAGTGATGATTTCCAACCAAGACACCAACACAGTGTAATGTTGCTAACCACAAAGTAGATGCAGAATTGACCAGAAACACAAATTCACACAGTTCTACAAACTATGTGTCTCATTTACTCTTGAGGGAGGAGCATGTTTCCTCATGGTGTGGATAAATCCCCATCTCCAGCCATGCTGCAGGGCAATGCTATCAGAAGCTCTTGTGGAGACACCTGGGTTTTGTGACAATTTTCTCTCTTTGTTTTTAAAACAGGGTCTCACACAGTAGCCTAGGCTAGCCTAGAACTATGTAGCCTAGGCTGGCCCTGAAGTTGCCACTATCCTCCTGGCTCAGCCTCTTGAGTGTTGGGAACATAAGCAGGAGCCACCACACCTTCGGGGACTACAAACAGGATCCACACTGTGTCACACACTGACAACCTTCTGACTGTTAACCGTACACTGCTGTGTGAAAGCAAGGCCTTTCCATAATCTTGTGATGCTGCTCTTTGAGTGGATAGCAGTGCACCTATAATCTCACGAGACTCCAAGAACAGCACAGCTTGGGGGCTGGAGTGATGGCTCAGTGGTTAAAGGCCCTAGCAGCTCTTCTAACAGACTAAGATTCAATTCTCAGCACCCATTTGGTGGCTCACAAACATTCAGTAAATCTACTCCAGGGGCATCCAGTGCCCTCTTCTGGTCGCCAAGGACTCTACACATACTTGGCACACAGACATTCACTACTGCAAAACACCAATATACCCAATAAAATAAACATTTTTTAAAAAATAGGTATGACTTCGGAGTCAGAGTAGTAGTACATGTAATCCAAACACTTTGGATGTGAGAGCAGAAGGGTCATGAGTTCCAGGCTAGTGTCTCAAAAGACCACACATGGATGGGGGTAGGGCACAGAATCCCACCCCCACCCCCAAAGTATAATTTTGTGTCTCTTCTTTCTTTTGTTCAAAAACAAAACAAAAAAGGAAAACAAAACAAAAAAAAAAAACAAAACAGGATTTTTACTATGTAATCCGCACTGGCCAGGAAGCTGTGATCCTGCCTCAGCCCTCAGAATATGGAGGATACAGGTGAACACGCCCACACACAGCTTCTTTGAGGCTCTCGGCACACACAGAGGTGGCAGAGACCTGAGGGGTAATTAGAAAGGGGGAGGGGAGGACTGTGCTCCTCCTCAGTGGTCTTATTGGTCAAGTGTTATTTTAGCCACTAATGCTGTGGTTTTTATTCTTCCTTTACTTCTTTTCTTCTTTTCTTTTTTTAAAGCAAGGTCAGAAAAAAAAAAAACTAGGGCAAGATGAGGAAGAAGTCCATAACGTCTGGCGGAACACAGTGGTGACCCTGAGGGTTGACAGAGTCAGCCTTCCCAGCTAGTGAAGCCACAAGGTTTGCAGATAATGAAACAGATTGATCTAAAGCAGGGAGAGCCCAAGGCTGCTCGACTCCAAGAAGAGGAGACCGCAGCTTCAACGATGTGCTTTAGGGCTCCTAATGGGGAAGCATTAGGAAGTGGAGAGCTGAGCCTCCTGCATTAATTGCCAGGAGAAACACTGGGTAACAGACCCCTTTCCCCTGAGGAGAGTAGACAGAGGCTTTGGGCCCTGGGCTCCAAGGGTGGGGGAGGGGGGTGTTCTCGGGTGGAGTCTGCCAGGAGCTGGCTGTTCTGAACAGCCCAGTGTTTTGTGCAAGGGTGTGGAGGGGCGGAAAGAAGAATTGGAGTGGGAGGGAGTAGATAACTAAGAGGGGATTTCCTGAAGGATTTTGGAATCTAAACAATATAAGGTCTCCTCACCCCTGGCCTTTGTATTTCTGTAGCTGCCAGTGGAGATGATTCTCTGTGACAGACCCATTGAGCATACACTGGAATGGAAACATGAATTGGGGAGTGCGGGCGGGGACTGTCGGGGGAGGGTGTTCTGACAGTTTAAAGCTGCCGCCTTACTCTGGTTCTCTGAGAAGAGGGAGTAGAGGTTTCCCATCTTCCTGAAATTCCCCCAACCTGGCAGCGACACCTCTCAGAATCAGGCCCCTGGGAAGGAAAGGGGCTGCACTTGAAATCCAAGCAGTCGGAGAATGACTGTCAGAGTGAGGGAAGAGGGACCTGGAGAGGCGACGGTGGAGAGGAACACCCACCGGTGAAAGAGCCAAGGGAGAAGAGGAAGATGGCTGACACCCGAGGGAAGACAAATAAGCGACTGGGGGGAACCGAGTTCAAGGTCCCCATCCCCAGGGTCATCTGATCATCCCATCATTCAGGTCATCCAGGGTCCCAGGGGCGTGGCGACCTGACAGACAGGTGTCCCTTGGCTCCCTGAGCCTGGAGACGCATCGACCGCGTCCCGCGGGGCTGAGGTCTCAGCGGTCTCTTCGATCCCCGGCGTCAGATCGATGGCCTGCTCCGCTGTGTGCTTCCCCACCGGGCCGGCAAAGCCCGATAAGTGAGAGCAATTGGGCCTGGCGACAGCGAGGCACATCCTCTCAGCGCGGGTGCCGGGGCTCAGCTAGGCACAATTAGAACTGAGTGTCTAAATCGGCCGGGCCCGCGGCGGAGCATGTCCAGGCTTCCCGCCCGCCAGTCCCACAGCCACCCGCCAGCCCCGGGAGGCCACGCACCACGCCTGGCTTCGGCCTCTCCCTGCCTAGGCTGTCGCATCCCCATCCCCATCCCTGTGTCTGCCCCTTCCCTTCCCAGGCCAAAGGATGCCGCTTCTGTGCCACCGGCTGGACACTGTGCCTTCTGCGTTTATTCGAACCCAGAAATTCCAGGGCGGTAAATTCTGCCAGCTCCCCGAAGCACGCTGATGGTGCTATGCTTATTTCACAGTGACAGAAACACCTTTGCACACTAATAGTGAGGAGCCAGGGCTTGCGCCTGACCTCCGACTTCAGCATCTCCAGCTCCTGACATCACACTCAAGTTTTTTTTTTTCACCAGACCCAGAAGAAAACGATGTATTCTATCAAGTACCTCGGCTAGAGGATGATTGCAGGAAACTCAGACTTTCCGCGGCATAAATCTTTCCGCCACTGGCTCTACAATCCTTTTGCGGGAAGCCTGTAAATTTGTCTGCCGGCCCCTGTGAACATCCTCAGTTGATGGAACTCTGTCCCTGCTGTGCCAAGCAGATAGCTGGGGTGAGCACAGCAGGGGCCAAAGCTTGATAAGCAGAAGAGCAGGGGAGCTACACAGACAAAAAAAAAAAGCCACCAGCTGTTGATGCGACTTTGTAGCCAAACCTAGAGTGGGTTAAGGCAGAAGAGACAAAAGGCAGATCAGATTGTAGCTGCAATGGAGTTACCTGGTTATAGCCATGGTAGATTGAAAACACAATTTATAATAACATTTACTATAGCTAGCTACCAAATATCATAGCCTAGCCTGGCTTCAACTTGCCCAGAAGGCTCACATTAACCTACACCTGGGCAAAACCAAGAAAAGAAAACCACAGCATCCGAAACAGACAGCAGAGCCCACTGCAGAGTGTCGGGTATCTGCTTTCACGACCTCATTCTCTACCCTGGCCTAGAGAAGGCCAGACTTCAGAATTTTCAGGGAACTTCTTCTGAATGTGCATCACTGTTCTAACATCATAAATCTGGAAAAGTTTCAAGTCAAATCACGGTAGGTTAAGGATCGTCTGTAATCCAATCATCTCATTTCTCAGATGGGGAAACTGAGGCCTGAAAGTTGCGGTTGTATGACAGGGAACAGAAAGGCAGGTGGCCATCATCATTTCATATGCATGACCATTGAATGCTGTCGCCTGAAGGGAGTCAGAGCCAAGGTCCGAAAAATCTCTATCTAGCACTTTGAAGAATTGCCCTAATCCTGAAGAAAAAGGAGACTAGAACACTGGAGCCCCCTTCTTCTCTCTTTCCTTCTCATCCATGTTCTCCTGGAGAATGACATGAATTGAGAAGATATTTTAGTCTTTATTTTATCTTCTTCTGGAATTGTTTACTTCAGTTACAGATTCAATATGAATTCACTTCCAAGCTTAAGGACATAGACATTTTCAAGGATTCTGCTTTGGGCTTTCTTTTTCCCCCTCCTTTTTCTTTTTCCTCTGAAGTAGGTCTTCTTGTTTTTAGAGCAGTTTTTGATTAGCAATGTTAAGCAAAGCACACAAGATTCCTCACACACCCTCCGCTTGCACATACACACAGCCTCCCCCATACCCAGCACCTACCACAGTAGTACATTTCTACAGTTTCCATGCTCTTAATGTTTGCGGCCCTCTCCGCAATTCATATGCTGGAAACCAATCGACAATATAATAGAATTAAGCAGAGACCTTGAAAGATCAAGGTCACGAGGGCTCTGCTTTGAGGCTTTCACTGTGCTCTCAGAAAAGAGATCTGAGGGATCGGTTTGCTTCCTCTGCCACATGACTGCACACAGAACATGCCAGCTGTGAGGGATGCGCACTTGTAGACAAAGGATCTTCTGGGGCGTTGGTCTTGGACTCTCCAGGCTGCAGAACAATACATTTCTATTGTCAGCTCAGCAATAATTGCCTGAATAGTCTCACGCAGTGAGGTTACATTGACACATCGCTTGTCACTCAAAGCCTGTTGACTATGGACGTCAGGTTTACTCTTGGCACGCATTCCCTGGGCCTGAATAAATGTACACTCTGTATCCACCATGACCGGGTCACAGAGTGGATTCACTGCCCTCCAAATCTTCCATGCTCCGCCCCTCTAACTCACTGTTAGCATTTTTTTTTTACCTTTTCCAGAATGTCATATAATTGGCATAATATCGTGATACACTCTCAGATTGCCTTCTTTTACTTTGGGATAAGTGGAGATTCCTTTATATCCTTGCATTGCTCAGTAGCTTGTTTCTCTCTTTTGCTAAGTAATATTCCAGCGTCTGGGTGTACCACAGTTAGCTCACCCATCCACCTACTAAAGGGTACATTGATTGCATCTAAGTATTGGCAATTACAGATAAGCTCTTCTGGAGGAGCACCAACATTGATTGCTGAGTTATATTATATGCCTTACTTGATGTGGGGGGGGGCTGTGTCAGGGTAATTTAAGGAAAGAAGGCTTTCTTTGGCTCAGAGCCCATCACAGGGAGAAAGCTGGGGCTTTTCAAGTAGGAGCTTGAAGCAGCTAATCACGTTTCCTCTGCCGTCAGAAAGGCCAAGACAATGGATACTAGTGCTCAACTCACTTTCTCCACTGTATGCAGTCCTGAATCTTGCACAAGGAATGGTCTGGACCACAGTGAAGGTGGCCTTCTGAGGTTGGAAAGGTGGCTCAATCCTTAAGACGACTTGCTGCCCCTCTCAGAAGACTTACGTTCAGCTCCCAGTATCCATATTAAGTGGCTCACATCCAGTTCCAGGAGTTCTGATGCCTATTCAGGCACTGTATGCACATAGATACACCAAGATGCACACACACACACACACACACATACACACAATAGTTTTTCCACATCAATTAACCTAATCAAGACAATCCCTTCACTGACTTTAATCTTAATATAAAAAAATCCCTCACAGGTGTGCCCACAGGTGTGCCCACAACTGTCCTCACAGGTGTCCTAGGTGATTCTAGCTCCTGTCACTCTGTCGACACTGCCTATCACATACAGTAAACACATGCTTGCTTCTTACAGAAGTTACTCAATGAACAAGCTAGCATTCCCGTTGACTGTGTTCTCATTAGCATCTGATATGGTCTCTGTTCTAGACCTGGTCATTCCAATAGTTGTATATTAGTGTCTCATTAATCTACATTGCCCCAGGGACATATGACATGGATTATCTTCTTATATACTTATTGCCATCTGCATATCTTCTTAACTGATCTTAACAGGGTTGTTTCTATTCTAGTTGTCCAGCTTTTTAAGAATCATTTCTATATTCTGGATAACAGTCCTTCATTAGATACATCTTATGAAAATACTTTCTTCCAGACTGTGGCTTGTCTTTTCCTTCTCTTCTTTCCATGGAGCAGAAAATCTTAATTATAATGAAGACCTGCTAATCAGTTCTTTGATTCATAAACCATGCCTTCGGTATTACCTTTCAAAAGTCTCTCCATCCATGGCTGAGCACGGTGACATATGTTTTTAATCCCAGTACTTAAGAGACTGAGGCAAGAGGATCAGGAGTTCAAGGCCAGTCTTGGCTAATTGACTCTGAGGCCAGCTGAAGCTATATGAGAGTCTGCATTTTATAAAACATAATTGCCAAACTCAACATCATATGAATAATCCATATCATATCCTATGATTTTTTGGGGGGTTACATTTATGTTTATGATCCACTGAATTTAACTTAGATGACAGATGTAAGATTTATGCCCAGATGTGTAGTTTACGCTTGCATATCCAGTTGTTTGGTGCTATTTATCAAAAAAAAGAATATTTTCTCCACTGACAAAAACCTTTTGCTCTTTGTCAAAAATGAAGTGTCGATCTCTGTGTAGCTATTAAAAGCTCTCTAGCCCATTCTATTTGGTCTGTCTCTTTATTCGCCAATACCTCACTATCTTGTGACCAGTGTTATTTAATAATTCATTTTGAAATCACATAGCACCAGTCCTCTGACCTTTTTGCCTTTGATACTGAGTTGGTTTTACTGAGCCTTTTGCCACTTCACATATTTTTGAGACAGGGTCTCATGATAACCAAGACTTGCCTGGAATTTATTACGTAAACCAGTCTGGCCTCAGATACACAGAGTTCTGAGAGCTAAATTTATATTTTTCTAGATTTATGCAAAAGTATTTCATTTGTGTGTGTTGATATGTTTTTAAATGTCCAAGTACATTTGTTTGTTAGTAATACTATATAAGAACTGATTTAACACATTAAGTTTATACCCCAAAGCCTTGCTGCAGGTCATTGCTACTTTCTTGGAAGACTTTTCTATTCTTTTAGACTTTTGATAGATAATCTAGTAATCTATGAACAATGACAGTTTAACTTCTTCTCAATCAGTATATCTTTCATCTTTCCTTCTTGTCACATTGAGTTAGGTCTATCAGGATAATTTTGAGAAGGAGTGAGCAAGACTGGAAATTCTTGTTTTGTTCTGTTGTGAGCAGAAAAGTTGGTTTGTTGGCATTACTAGGACTAGTTGAGGTGTTGTAGCTATTCCTTGTGAAGTAGATGACAGCTATTTTCTTTCTCTACAGTTTTTAAAATCACGAATGAGTCTTGGATCTGGTCAAGTAACTTTTCTTCATCTATTATATAGTAATAGGGTGTTTCTACTTAGCTTGCACACGGTGTCAATTACATTGGCTAATATTAAAATGTTAGATCAATCTTGCATGCCTGGAATAAATTCCTCTTGTTTTCAACTTAGAAATCTTTGTAAACAACATTGTATTCAATTGGTCAATATTTTGCTGCAGATTTTTGTGTGGACTTCATGAGAAATATAGCTCATATGTTTTCTTTCTCTTTGTATCTTTGTCTATCCTTGGCATTGGGTAATGCTGTTCTCATAGAATGAACTAGAGAATAATTCTTCTGTTTCTGTCTTCTAAACAATTTTGTAGAGAATTTATTCCATTTTGTCCAGTTACGTTTTGTGTCTTTCTTTTCATTTAGTTCAAAATATTTTTAAATTTCTCTTGATATCTGCTTTCTAACTCAGATCTTATTTGAATGTGTGTTATTACATCTCCAACAACATAGGAAACCCCCAGTTATCATTCTGTAACTGATTTTTAGGTAATTTAGTTATGGCTTGAGAGCAGGCACCACGTGACTTCTGTCTCTTAGATATGATAATATGACTGAGAGTGTGTATGATCTATGTGAGCTGGACAAGAAAATGTATTCTGCTTTTTGTGAATTAATTACTCTATGGGATGTCCATTGTGTCCACTTGACTGATGCTTCTGTTAACTCCAGGATGTCCTTATTGACTTTTGCCTGCTAGGTTGGTACATTTCTGATGGAGATGCTGAAGTTACCAATTGCCTGAGCATATTCCTTCTTTTCTCCTTGAAACTCAACCAGCGTTTGCCTCATATACTTTGATGCTCTGCTGTTATGTGCATATACATGCAGAATTACATTTTGTTGGAAAAGTCTCCTTTTAATGTTACATCATAACCCTCTTTGTCCTTGTAACTTTCTTTGTTCTGAAATTCAGAATTAAATTGACCTATTTATGTATAGTTCTTAAACAGGGTCTCATGTAGCCCAGACTACTTCAAACTATGTAGCTGCGGATTACTTTGATCGTTGGTCCTCCTGTGTCTACCTCTGAGTGTTGGGTTACAAAGTGTGCTTCTCTGCAAGTACTGGGGACTGACCCCAAGGGCTCTGGGTACACACTAGGCAAGCACTCCACCAACTGCATCCCCAGACCCACTTCCTGCTGATTAGTGTTCAGATCACTTTATTCACCCATTTACTTGTAATCTATGGTCAAATGCTTATCCAGAGGTAAGGCACATTTAGGTCTTCTTGTGTTTAACTCATAGCTAAGTCAGTGACCATATTTACATCAATCTTGATTTGAGCATAGCTGGTTCCATCCAGCATGTGTGTCCTGTTCTCTACTGAAAACAGAGGCCCTACCTCTTTCTTGTTTCTGTCTTCTGCTAGTTTTCTGCATTTATGTAGTTCAGCTTTCTCCTTTCTTAGCAGATACATACTTAAATTTATGGATGTGTTCTGTTTATGTTTGCTTTGTTCCACAGTTGGCCTACAGTTTTCAGGGTGCACAGCAGCTTTGAGTTAACCCTACACCACCTCCTGGGTCGTGTAAGAACATGGGGTAGTGACAAAGTAACCCTAACTCCTTCTCTTGCCCCTAAACTCACCGCTCGTTTATCTCACTTGAATAACAGTATAAATAATTACATACACACACATAAACATGAGGGCATACTGAAATACACATCCAAAAATAACTGTGAGTCACTGTCATTGATTCAAACAAATTCCTACATCAGTTAAGAGTAAGAAAATGAAGTGAGAATTGACAAGGCAGAGTAATCCTCAGTGGATCAAGGCACTTGCCACCAAGTCTGAAGACCTGAGTTGGATCCCTGGAAACCACATGGTAGAAAACTTCCAACCTACACACACACACACACACACACACACACACACACACACACACACACACACGAGTAAATGTAATAAAAACTTTTAAAAGAAGATGAAATTGTCTTAATTTACTTTCCTCTGTCCTCTTCTGACCTAACCTTCACTTACCTGCCTTTCCTCACGTGAGCTCAGTTCATGATCTATATCACATCCCTTCTCTTTTCTCTGAAGAACTTCTTTTGACATGTCTTGTAAGGCATATCTACAGGCCACACATTTCCTGAAACTTTTTTTTTCCTGAAAATAAAAATACTCTGCATTTCCCCATTGCTTCTGAAAGGTAATTGTACCGAATGCAGAACTCATTGCACCCATGGTTCCTGAGAAGTAGGATATGACTCTCTTTGTTCTTGAACAGAAGAGAGAACTTTTTTCTTATGTCTTCTTCGGAAATTCTTTTAACACAAAAATTATGTAAAATACGTAACATATTTTGATATGCAAAACATGATACATTTTGATAACATGATATTTATGATACACATGATGAGAAATGGTAAGTTACATCAGTTATCCCTACACTCCTGTCACCTCAAGATTACCCTTTGGGTTTGTGGAGTGAGAACACATGTCTACCCTCAGCGTGTTTCAAGGACACAATGTACACTGCCAGTGTTCCTAACATCTTAGTTTTAGTCATTTTTTCACCATTATGACAAAACACAGAATAGATCACTATAAAGATGAGATGTTTTACCTCATGAACCTCCTGCCTCTTGCTTTTAGACCTGTGATAAATCCAAACATGGCAAGGATTACGGACCAGAAATATGCTCACTTTATGGCACTGAGAAAGCAAAGAAAGCCCCAGGTTGGGGTCCCAGGCCCCTTCTAACTAGGTGCCATCCCTTAGAGACCTCCCAGGACTACTGTGAACCTTTGGAAGTTATTCAAGTCAGCAGCACACAGGCGCCATGCCATATAGGAAAATACCAGAGTTTCCTCATCCTACGAAGCAGAGCCTGCACGCTCTGACCAGCCGCTCCCTCCTCCCTCCCTCTACGTAGCCTACTGCTCTCCAGGATCATATCAGTCTTTGCATTCTCTGTCATGCTCTGACCCTCCTGACAGGCTGAAAGGCAAGAGGCAGGAGACCATGGGTAAAATCTTCTGGAGCCATGAGCCAAAATCAAGCTTCTCTCTTTATAATTCATCCTTGGTGTTTCCACAGGGTCGGAAAGCTGACTAAAAGGGAACGCTATCCTTCTTTTTAACGGCTGCATACTATTCTACTGAGCACATGACACACTTCTTATTTGTTAGTGGGAATTTAGGTTATTTCCCATCTTGACTTTGTCACCAATGCTGAGCTGAGCATAAGCATTCTATCCCTCTTTGGAATACTGATTACTTTTCTTTGGGGAACATATGTCAGTGTGAGGTTTGCTAGACCTTACGGTAATTTTTTTTATAATCTTTATGTGTATGGATGATGTGTACAGTGTGTGCGTGTGTGTGTGTGTGTGTGTGTGTGTGTATTCACTGTGTGAAGGTGGGCAGGCATGAGCCACACATATATGCGTGTGGAAATCAAAGGATACACTTGGGTTTATTTCGCCTTTTTCCAAGATAAAATCTCTTAATATTGTCCACTGTCTATGCCAGGCTAGCTAGCATGCTAGCTTGCAGGAATTCTCCTGTCTCCACTACTCACCATAGAATTGCAGGAATATTAGACATATGGAGATTCAAGGTCAGGTCTTCACACTTGCATGGCAAGTACTTTACCCACTTCGTGGTCTCCCTCGTCTTCATCTCGTGTGATTCTATTTATAACATTTTGTAGAAACTCTGTATTGTTTCCCATACTGGCTCTACCAATTTATGCCTCCAGTGATAATATTGAAAATTAGCTTTTGTTTGCACTCACACCAACACTTGTTAAAGCTGGCCTTTTTGTGAGTAGCTGCCTTGGTGAGTGTCACATTGCAGCTGGGAGGGGGCAACGCTCTGACCTTTGTCCACATGATTTACATCTGTATTCATGTCGCAGGTCCCAGGAACTTCTCTGAAGCATTTCTTAGAAGGCAGGTCTCACGGTGGCCAACCTCAGCTGTTATCTGAGACAGGAGTCGTTGTTATTTCCTTTTTAGAAAGCAGATCTTTGCCTGCCACAGAATTCCTACTTGGTGGAATTTGGTGGGGAAGGGGAGAGCATTGATCTTGAGACAAAGTCTCTTTACCTGGTCCACAGTGGCCTCCAACTAACTCACCTTCTGCTTCAGCCTCCTGAGTGCTGGATTATAGGTGTGTACACCATATCCAGCTCCTTTCAGCACTTTGAATATACCATCTGCCCTGTCGGCATGAGAAAGCCATCAATAGTCTCATGTAGGCTTCCCCTTACGTGTCTCTTTTTCTTGCTGCTTTCAGATTTTCCTGCGTTCTTGACTTTTGTCAATTTAATGGCAACATGGTGGTTCTACTGGTTCTATGGTGGTCCTACTGGTCCTATAGTGGTCCTACTGATCCTATGGTGGTCCTGCTGGTCATATTGTAGTCCTATTGGTCCTATGGTGGTCCTTCTGGTCCTATGGTGGTCTTGCTGGTCTTATGATTGTCCTACTGGTCCTATGGTGGTTCTACTAGTTCAACGGTGGTCCTATAGGTCCTATGGTGGTCCTACCGGTCATATAGTGGTCCTACTGGTCCTATGGTGGTCCTGCTGGTCATATGGTAGTCCTACTCATCCTATGGTGGTTCTTCTGGTCCTATGATGGTCCTACTGATCCTATGGTGGTCCTACTGATCCTATGGTGGTCCTACTGATCCTATGGTGGTCCTACTGATCCTATGGTGGTCCTACTCATCCTATGGTGTTCCTACTCATCCTATGGTGGTCCTACTAGTTCAACGGTGGTCCTATATGTCCTATGGTGGTCCTACTGGTTCCATGGTTGTCCTACTGGTTCTATTATGGTTCTGCTGGTCCTATGGTGCTACTAGTGGTATGGTGCTTCTGGTGGTCCTACTAGTCCTATGGTGCCCTATTGGTTATATGGCGGTCCTACTGGAGATATTTGAGCTTTGTGGTTCAGGGTGCTGAGTTCCCACAAAAAATGAGGGCTTCTCAGTCACTGTTTCTGTCCTTTGCTCTCTTCTTCTTAAATCCATACAATGTCTAGTTTATCCACTCTATTTCCATTGCTTTTCTGATTCTTCTTTATCTGTATCATTTGACCCAGTCAGTTTTGGAATTCACATTCTTCAGCCAGATTGGCTCTGCTATTGACATTCACTGGACTTTTTGCTTCTCTGTTTGCTTTTTAAAATTCCAGTAATTATGATATTCAGTTCCAGAATTACAGAACATAATTATAAGTTCTGCTTGTCTGGTGTTTTATTTTTCTTCTCTGTTGATCTTTCGGTTTTATTATCATATCTTTCTATGTCATTTGCTTGCCAGTCTGTGTTCTCTCCTAGGTCACTGAGCTTCTCTGAAACAGTTACGTTTGGTCTTTGTCCAACAGTTTGTAGACCCTTGTTTCTTTCTGCTGAGTTACTGCAGAGCCTGTTATTCCTGGTACTGTGTTTTTCTGGTTTTCCATGTTTCCTGCAGCTCTGTCTTGCTTTCTTCAATCTCTGCTTCCAAACTTCACAGGCTGGCCTGGGCGGAGAAGGTCCTTCTCACTGGACTCAAAAAGTACCAGCAGAGTGAGGATTGTGGGCCTTCAGATCCAAACCCAGATCAGGAGATGCAGAGCTGCTTATGCTAGATAGCATAGGAGGCCATTTCAGGGGTGCATGTAAAGGCTGTCTGCCGGCACACAGACACACACAGGACAAGAGATACCTGGTCAGAAGCTAGCTAAGGTAGATATGGCAGGCACAGCTGTGGTGGATGTTCAGTCCTGTGGCATGTATATGACACTGAAGTGAGCACCAGTCCCTCAGGCTTATGCACAGCAGTGACTAGAGCAGCCCTGTGGCACACATACAATGGCGTCTGCACACACTAGGTGAGACACCTGCGTGCTTTACTGTAGCATAGATGTGCTTGCACTGGCAGGGAGAGCAGTGACTCCTACCCTAGTATGGGGAAGTGTGTATACATAGTAGCTGCTGGAGTTGTGGTTCCAGCCCCAGACAAGCCTGGGTTAGTGAAGACTGGGAAGTCTCCTGTAGTGGTCAATAGAGCTGCAAGAGTGAAGACCGCTGAGGTCTGCACTTTCCTCTGTCTCCTGGACTGCCCTGGATAGGACACTGGACCAGGCAGGCACATTGCTTCCTATTTCCTGCAGCAGACAGAGCTGATTTCATCCCTGGAAGCTGACTTCACAGTGATGGGATTTCACCTTCTTAACACTCAAATCAAAGATCTTTAAAGTTATGGTTCTTCTACAGTTTGCAAGTGATATGTCACAAAGTAGCATTTGTGAACAGTTCATCTGGCTTGATGTTCACTGAGCATCCTGGGGTCATTAATGGAGACATTAATTTGTGAGAAATCCATCAATATTGTTCCAAATGTTTCCTTTGTTCATTCCATCTCCTTCTGCATTGCTGCTGTGCGTGCTTATACCTTCTGGAGACATCCCCTAAGGTGTCCCCTCTAGTTTAGGGCATGTTCTGATGACAGTAGCAGCAGTTACATATCTGGGACCTACTGATTGGTGGCACTGTGTCCATTGCTGCTGCAGGCTCCCTCATCACCTCTATTTAACAGAAGAAAGAACTGAGGCTCTAGCAGACATTATGTTGCCCAAGGTCACAGAAGTATTAGTTAGCTAATGAAAAGTCAAACCGGGGCGGGTCTGACTTCTGACCACAATCTTTGCCAACTAATGTTCCAGCTTGCAGGGCTCCCCGGTGGGGTTAACAGAGAAGAAGTGTACAAGTGTGAATACCTGAGACTCTTAGGTCATCATACAGATTAATTCCAGGCTTCATTACTCTGCCTACCAGTGACAAGCCAGGATGGCTCGCTCAGTCTCTCTACTCATGCCTACTTCTGGCAAAGGCAGATCAATAGTAGGTCAGCAGCGGAGGTCACAGTCATCTGTGTTCTGAAGCCCACATAACCTTGGTACACAGTGGAATCTCCTCCTTCAGTTACTGCGTGCTGCAGGTCATATCCTTCTGCATTGCTTTGCTACTGGTGGCTTCCAGGTACAAAAACTTGGCATCCTTGACATTGCCAGAGGAAGGAACTTAAAATAGACTTGGATTCTAACTCCCAAAGGCACATGGCTTTCATCTCCAAAGAGTCACTTCTTAGGTCAAGTGGGCCGGGCACCAACTAAAGGGAAAAGAGAGAGACAGTCTTTTCTCGTCTTTAGGGGCTTCAGGTCCAGTGATGATGCCAGAAGCCCTAAAGTCCTGATGCAGCTTGTTTATCCATCAAGCTGGAGTTGGAAACATGGGAGCAAAGCCCAGTGTCCTTTTCTCTCCCTCTGCGACTTCCAAGTCTCTTGTGGACTCTGATCCACTTTCTTCTGTCTCAGAATAATCAAGCAGGTGCTTCAGATGGCTTGTCCTTTTCAGTCACGTAATAAAAGCCATCACCCAGCGCACCTTTGGTATTTGCTAGATGAAACTTCCAGTTCTTCTGGAGTTATTTCAAAAAGTAGAGAAAATGAAGGAAAATAAGTATTGTTTGTGTGTGGTCACATAACTGGTACACTCTGACTGGACCAACAACCAAGTGCTTTCTCACCAACCCGATGCCCACTTTTTGGAAGAATGGTACATGTTCCTCTCCTTTGGTCTAGACAGTACCTCCCCATAGCCTTACACTCCAGCCTTAGTCTGATCTCCAGCAGACTCCCTGTAGTCCACTATAAATATGGGCCCCTCCCAATATCCTATAGCATCAGTGTGTTCTCTTACAACGCAAGAGGGACTCAGGCAATGTGATGCAGAATCCTGAGATGATGCACCTGGATTGTCTTGTGGGGCCCAATGTTGTCAGAAGAGGCAAAGAGAAGATGTGATTCCTGAAGGAAGGTGGGGGAATGCTGCATAGCTGGCTTGGAGGGGGTCGGAGCCCTGTTCACAAAATGCAAGGAGCCTCTAGGACCTGACAGAAACAAAGACATGAAGTCTCCTTTGAAGCTTCCAGAAGTAACACAGCCCTGTGGGCCCACTTCAGATAAAGACCATGTCAAAAAGCAGCTTGGAAAGGAAAGGTTTATTTGGCTTACACATCCCAGTCACAGACTACCACTGAGGGAAGCCACGGCAGCAACTCCAACAGAAGCCATGGAGGAATGCTGCTTACTGACCTGCTCCCCATGACGTGCTCAATCTGCTTTCTTATACAACACAGGGGTGGCACCACACACAATGGGCTGGGCTCTCGCATATCAATCATCAGTCAAGCAAATGTACCAGAGACTTGTCTACAAGCCAATCTGTTAAGAGACATTTTCTCAACTCAAGTTCCCTATTCCCAGATATCCCAGTATTGTGTCAAACTGACCAAAAAAACAAAGAAACAAAGAAAAACCTAACCAGTGAACTTGCAAAGTGTAAGAAATGAGTATGGCAGTGCCATTTGATATAGTAGCCACTGGACATGATTATCTTACCCTCCTACTAGGGTTTCTCATATTCCTGATTTTTAGAATGTTATCAGGCTACCCATCTAAGTCACATTTGGTTCCCAGAAAACCCACCTATTGGGCACAGCTTTCTGAAAATACAGCTTACTCAGTAGAGCCTATTCTGGACTCTTGGAAGGAAGGCCACAGAGTGTCATCTTTACTAATCAGACACAAACACAACACAAGGGCCTCCCCTCCTGTCTCTGGCAGACCAGCCTCCCTGCTACCACAAGGTCTTTGAAGCTCATCCTAGCTGACTTGGAGTTATGAGAAGAAAGCATCGCTTTGTCTACTGAGGTGTCTGTTCCAAACATCCCCTCCTCCACTCTTTGCTGGTGACTGTAGGTGTCTGAGATACTAGGGTGGCACCAACAAGTCCCCAGTCACTCACTCCATCTTACAGAAGTAGCTAGCCCCTCGCTTCAGATTACACATGCCCTGATACCAGCCACGCCATTCTTAGCCTCTGGAGACTGCAGAGGAAGAGAGAATTGGGGACCTTGAGGGAACGGCAAAGCCCTGTGAGGACTAGTGTTTGGGAACCATTATGAGGAAAGCACTGTTCTCAGTACCTTACATGAACAGTTGTCTTTAATCCTCGAACAAGATGCTGCTATCCTTGTGAGGGAACCGAGGCAGGAGGATTTTCTCTGGGTCACATAGCAAATAGGGCTAGGATGCAAATGAGCATCACAATTAGCAGTCAGCACCTGAAGACGGGGTCATGACCCCAGGGTGAATGACTGGCAATGGCGGAGACATCTGAAGATTGCGCTGGAGACTGAGAAAATCGCAAAGGAGCTTTGCATCACTGTAGCCAAATTCATCTGACAAGGTCAGTTCAAGGGAGGAGGAGTTATTTTGGCCATGTTTTCCTAAGATTCAGTCATGGCTGCTTGGCCCCAAGGCCCTAACACCAGAGCGGTAGAGCATGTGCTGAGGAGAGCCATTCACTTTGTAGCTGACCAGGAAGCAGTGAAAAGAAATTCAGTAAGAAGCCAGAGTGAGAAATACCCTCCAGGATATACTCGGTACCTACCTCCTTCAGTGAAGCCTGTGGTGGTTTGAATATGCATACCTCCAGTAGCAGCACTACTTGGAGGTATGGCTTTGTTGGAAGAAATGTGTCACTGTGGGCATAGGTTTTAAGACTCTTGACCTAGCTGCCTGGAAGCCAGTCTTTTCCTAGTGGCCTTCAGGTGAGGGTGTAGAACTCTCAGCTCTGCCTGCACCATGCCTGCCTGAACGCTGCCATGCTCCCACCTTGATGATACTGGACTGAACCTCGGAACCTGTAAGCTTGCCCTAATTAAATGTCCTTGTAAGAGTTGCCTTGGTCATGGTGTCTGTTCACAGCAGCAATACCTTAAGACAAGGCCCTACATTTAACTTTCACCAACTTCAGTACTGACATCTAAGGATCCGTTCAGATGGCCATAATCTCATTGTCTCTGGAAATACCCTCAGAGACGGTCTGGAAGTGTGCTCCACTAATCCCCTAACCATTTCTTAATGCAACAAAATATAGTCAAGCTAACCTATCAAGCTTCCAAGAAGGCTGTTTTAGCTTGTTTGCCAGATCACAGCTCAAACTCTTCCTCCTAAGATGACGCCATTTCTGGTCTCTTAACATTTTAGTCAAATGATTGGAATAAAGGCTCATGCTGATTTCTAAGGAAGATTTATTCAAAGCAAAGTGATAGAACAGGCCAAATACACTGTTGGGAGTGACAGTGTCCCATATGAATGAGAATATTCAAGGACCCTGGCTTTTTGAGGGGCTTCCTTTATGAGGTTCAAGAAAAAGAAGGGTTTGGTTTCTAAGAGACATAGCATGGCCGTTCTCTATTTTGATTGATGACCTTGGATTATGTAGGCCTTTGCTCACTGTGTATGTCCCTTCCCATAATGCATCTGTTCAGAGAGAGAGGTGTATGTACATAGTATGCACAGATAAAGATCCTAACAATACACTTGCAAATGTATTATTAGAAGAGAGATGTCAGTGCAGCCCAAACCAAGTGGAGTCCCAAGTTGCTAAACTATTACCTGTGAGCACCTACCTCAATATCAACCTAGGACCTCAAAATGTGGTTTTGTTTGAAAGTAGGTCTTCATGGGTATAATTAGTTAAAATGGGGTCATGCTAGATTGAGTGGACCCTAGATCCAATTTATTATATCTTTATAAGAACAACATGAAAGAGACAGGTATGGTGGCTGCATACTTGGCAATCCAAGCACTCAAAGAGCTGGTGATTTTGAGGCCAACTCTCTCTATACAGAAAGTTCAAGACCAACCTGTGTGACAAGGGTGACCCTGGAGAGCAAGGGAGCTGTGGAAAGTCACAGAATCATAGTGTGAAGGCAATGTGACAAAGGAAAAGAGATTGTAGGGGAGCATCTACAAGCCCAGAAATACCAATAACTATGGCATGAAGGAAAGCCAGGGGCTGGATTATCCTCCAGGGCCTTCAAAAGGAACAAAGCTGCCCTTGCACTGGACTTTAGCCTCCAAAAGTCCAGAGAGAAGAGATAGTTCAGTTTGTGGTTTTCATGGTAGCTTTAGGAAACAAAAACAGATGTTAATAAATTTTGGCTCCTAGACAAAGTGTGAAGCAGAGACTGAAGGAAAGGCCACCCAGAGACTACCCTACCTGGGGATTCATCATATAAACAGTCACCAAACCCCGGCACTATTATGGACAACAAGAAGTTCATACCAAAAGGAGCATGTCATGGTTGTCTCCGGAGGGGCCCTGCCAGAGCCTTACACATACAGAGGTAGATGCTAGCAGCCAACCACTAGACTGAGCATGGGGTCCCCAATGGAGGAGTTAGAGGGGTTTACAGCCCCATGGGAAGAACAACGATGTGGGCCACCCAGATGTCCCAGGACGCCCAAGGACTAAGCCATCAATCAAGGGGTACACATGATTCCAGTCAAAAATGTGGCAGAGGAATGTCTTGTTGGGCATCAGTGGGAGGAGTGGTCCTTGGTCTGGTGAAGGCTCAATAGATGCCCCAACAAGGGGAAATTGAGGAGGGAGGTGGGAGTGTGTCGGATGGAGGGGCATATACTTGGAGGCAGGGGGTGGGAGGAAGGGTTGGGGGTTTTCGGGGAGGGGGGAAACCTGGAAAGGTTTTAGCATTTGAAATGTAAATGAAGATTATATTCAATTAAAAAAAGGGAAAAAAATAAATAAATAAAAATTTTGGCTCCTAAACAAGATAAAAACGGAAGGGAAATGGCCTCTATATGTTTCTACCAAGTGAGTCTTTAAACAAATAAGATATAATAATCAAATAAGTCTATAAGCAAATAAGCTAGACCAGGTGAGGTGATGGAAGATTCCACCTTGCTTCTGTCTTGGTGGAAGGCTGGGCTACAGAGGAACTGCCCACTTGCCTCACTTCCAATATAAAGGGAATAGCTGCAGATGTAATTTGCTTATGTTCTGTCCTGTCTGTGTGCAAAGATGGCGTTCAAGATTTGACTCACCCCTTGTCTTTCCCCTAAATAAGTACCTCTGGGAGGATCTAACTCAACCAGACCATAGGCCAGGGAGAGTCAATGATACTGCAAACATCTCAATATGAACCCAGATGTGAGGGCACACCCTACCACCCCAGAACTCGGGAGGCAGAGACAGGAGGATCATAAGTTCCAGAGAAGCCTGAGATTCTCTACTCCTCCCCACTAAACAAAGTGTCAAACATCTGAATGCCAGAACATACACATTGGGGTGCTGGAGAGATGGCTCAGTGGTTAAGGGCACTTGCTGCTCTTCTGAAACTGTGAGTTCAATTCCCAGCACCCACATGGCAGCTCATACCTGTCTGATGCCATCTCCTGGTATGTAGATGTACATGCCGACAAAGTACTCATATAGATAAATTACATAAATAATTTAAAAAAAAAGAACATATACATTAGGGACAGAAAAGGGGTGTAGTGGTTTGAATGGAAATGGCTCCCACAGTCTCACATGTTTGATTACTTGGTCCTCGATGGGTAGAACTAGTTGGAAAGAATTAGGAGGTGTGGCTTTCTTATAAGAGGTGTGTCATTAATGGCATGCCTTGACGTTTCAACGCCCATGTCATTCCCAGTTAGCTCTCTGCCTTATAGTTATATCTCAAGATGTAACCTCATAGCTCCTTCTCCAGTGCCAAGTCCACCTGCCTGATTGCTGCCATGCTCCATGCCCGGAGATCATGGATTCTATTCCTCCAAAACTTTAATTCACAAAGAAAACTTTTTTCTCTAAGTCGCCTTGGTCATAGTGTCTTATCACAGCAATAAAAGGTAATTAAGACAAGGGGATTGTATGCATGTATGAGAAGCTGGCTGAATTGTGTCACTTTATACTCTGTGACATTAGATAAACTATTGATCATCATTGTGCCTCTGTTTCCTGGTCTGTATCATGAGACCAATGCTGTTTCCAGTTGCTGGAAGTTTTAGTAGTAATATGTGCAGCACTAAGTGTGATGTCTAGCATAAACATACAAAGGGTGACTATTTCATGCAGAGCATCCTCTACACATAGTAAGTATGTCTCTCCTTCCTCCCGAATGCTGTGTTGAATTCTTGCTGGTCTGTGGATGTACTGGAAGGACTGAGCTGAGCTCCCCACCCCCACCCTGCTCATCTAGGTACTTAGGTGAAGAAAACAACTACAAAAGGACTCACGCAAGATGTAAGAGGAAGACTGGATAACAAGGAACAAATGCAAACACTGCCACAGAGAGCTCTTCTTATGATCAAAATGCATGTGAAGAAAGAACAGAAGATTTTAAATCCAAACCAAGCCTGTGAAGAGCGCAGAGTAGGCAAGGATGGCACTGCCCTGCCAGCACAGAACAGGAGGAAGGCAGGCAAGTAGGGGAGCCTGGTCTAGTCCAACCGGGATCCTTAGAGCACAGAGAACAAACTCTGAAAAGACAGGAGGCAGATTCCCCCCCCCAAATTATACAGGCCTTTGCTGTTAGTTGCTTACCAGAACTTGAGGGTAAGACCCTTTATTGCTGAAGATACCACTTTGGTCACAGGACACGAAGACACAAAAATGGTACTGACCAGGAAGCTTCTTTCCTGCTGGCAGATTTCACAGTGTCAGGTGCTGTGTAAGTTATAAGTGGGGAAAGTCATTAACAGTCTTACCCAGCTATGAGCCCTGTAAACTACAAGTAATGATTGGAATAGTAAGACAAGCTCATGAGTGCAGTGGTGTGTTGCTAATATTGTGGGAGTGACCAGTTGGTTTCTGATTGAGTTTAAGGTGGAAGGTGAGACCCTTCCCCCAGAAGTTGTCCTCTGACTACTTCGACACATGACAATTTACTGGAAGGGCTTTTTTTTTTGTCTCACCCTGTCTCACTTGGAATATGCTCATCTTGGCACGTGCATGCCCACTCTTACACATACATATATACATACATACACACATATCTCATAATAAATAAATAAAACAAAAAAATTATGGCAAATTCAACAATCGGGCTGAATAAAATCAAAGGATGGTCTTAACTCACTGATTGATTTCAAAGTGCTGATGATGTGATGAAGCGCTCTTGTGGCCACCCCACTGTGCCATAGACAGTGGTTGTCCTCTGTGTGAAAGCTTACTTGGCCCAGGAGGAAAGTCATGCATGGTGCTCACCTACAAATGAGACATCTGTAGCTCCACCCTGCCTCAAAGCTCAAAAACCATCGAGGAAGGAGGGAGGAAAGATTTTAAGAGTCAGAGATGGGGGAAACCAGAGAGAACTCTAAGCCACTACTTCCTCTTAATTTGTCATGACGGCAATAGTCAGGTAACACAGCTGGCCTCTGCGTTTCCTCACATCTATTCCAGTCAATGAACTGGACTGTCTGTCTCTGCTTATGATCCACCTGCCTGTCTACCTAGCTCACCATCTGTGAAGCTTTCTCTAACAGCCTGCTGCAAAAACATGGGACTCCCATCCCCCAGCTCTGCAGTCAAGGAAAGAGGAGCTTGTGAAGTGGAAATCTCTAGTTTCTTTGGAAATTCAGTTGTGTCATGTGATGTTTTTCTGAATGCTGTCTTATGAGAGGATGTTTTGCTGAAGCAGACGTGTGAGAGAACTCGTGATGTTTAGAAAGAGTTTAGTATAACCCAACAGACAGTGACTGATGCTCTCATATTAGTTCGCCTTGCAACACTTTGCTGGTCTTCACTGATCTTCACTTATTGTGACTTCGTAGAGAGAAAAGCACTAAAGAATTTCTCATGGTATTCCGGCTTCTTCTTGCCACTTCTGCAGACTTATGCCAATTTGGGGAAGCCTCGCAGTTCCCTCTGGATCAAGCTACTGCTGCTGAATTTTATTTGGTGTTTGTCAATTGGACTGAACTGCTGCTCCTGATTCTCACTTGGAATCAGCCCAAAGCACTACTTCTAAACAGGTCCACATCCCTCATTTCCTATTAACCTTTCTTCTCCCCTACCTTTAGGCGGTGGGATAGAAGGGAAGTTGAAGTGTTTAAGAACCCTAATTAAAGTAGGTTTTGAAAAATCTAAGTCCACAAGCTTGTCTCACTTCCAATTAAGATTTCCCATCAAAGCATCCGAACTGGACTGCTTGTGTGGAGGCATCTGCAAAGAATGGCCCCACCATGACTGCTCGGCTGAAAATTAGGGACAGGGAGGGAAGCAGTTGCCCAATAAATTAGAAATCTTAGTAAATGTTAGTTCCACAGTAGAGGGGTTCTTTAACCAATAGAAATGTTAAAGGGGAGGTGGGTTTCTTGCTCCCTTACACACAAGTTATTTGAAGAACCTTTCTTTGGAGACAAGGTTTCATTGTACATATACACATATACATCATAGACATAGACATACACATACACATACACATAGACTAGGTTGGCCTCAGACTCACGGAGATCCACATACCTCTACTTGACAAGGATCAAAGTGTGCACCACCACATCTGGGTGAAATACCTTCTTGTCCATCTGGTTCAGGACTCATTGGCAGAGCCAACTCTCAGCAAATGTCCAGCTAAAGTTCTTCAGCAACAGACTCATGCCTTCTATGGTTGTACCAGTGAAGAAAGTAAGCTTTCGTGTGGAGGAAGCCACTGCCTATGCACAAGAGCACCTCACTGGTACTACAGCGCACAAATTTATTCTTAGATATCACATCATTCAACACTTAGACATCAATAAAGTAGTTAGAGTCATCCCTTGGTTCTGTTCAGCCTGGTTGTTGAATTTGCCATATTGGGTTTTATGACCAAGACAATTTGCAACTTCCTCAAACAAATAAACGATAAAAATCTCCTACAAAACTCTGCCTCAGCTGTCCACAGTGACCCACCCCCCCCAGCTGTGGAGCTCAGTGCAGCCCATCTGGGTTTACTGTGTAGCAACACTTACACACAGAAGAAATGAGTCTGGTGCAAAGCCTGGGTCTCCTGGCCAAGCAGTTGTGAGTCAGACAGAAAAGGCAAGGTTCTGCCTTACAGTAGTCTCAGGCATGGAGTCCAAAACAGTAAAGGTCCGGAGGGGTCAGTAGCAACAAAGGACTGCAGGAGGAGCCCAAGTCAATGGTGCACACCCTCAAAAGAAGATGGGATATACATATGTGGCAGGAGGAAGGACTAGGCCAGTTTGGGGGCACATGCCCAGGTGCCAAGTTTTTCCATTTTGTTGTGGTTTTCCTTTAAAGCAACCAGATACTGCAAATGGCTTCTACTGTGCTATCTCTTTTACTCTCTTCTCCTTACTCTCTCACCCCTGTCTCTGTCTGTCTCTTCTTTACCTCTCATCCTTCCCTCCCTTTCTCCCCTCCCTCCCTCCATCCCTTCTTTTCTACCCTCACCTCTCCCTGCCTGCCTGTGTTGCAAGAGAAAGATCATGGTACCAAGGGCTGAGATTTCTCCTTGAACAGATGCCCAAGAGTGCCAGTTGCTTAACATTCAATACCTGTGCACATCATATTTTAGTGTCTGCGTGTGTTTAGTCAAATAGTGAGAACATATGTCTCTTCATAAACCACCTTGAAAGACTGCTAAGAGTAATTCAGAAAACAGTCTTAAATGTTCCAGAGTCCACCTTTGCCCTCTAGTGGGAAGGATTCATTCCAAAGAGCTCACGAATTGTCCCTACCTTAACCCTTCCCATCAGTAGCCCCTGACTCCTAAGAAATCTTAACATTCATAAGCAAAGTGGGCAGACGTGACACATCAGATGCAAGTGTCCAGCACCTATCCATCTTCAGCATTTAATGACGATGTTTCCAAGAATGAGGTGAAACATTCCACCCGGCACTGCAGAAAACCAAAGACACTAAAATTTAAGAGTGGTGTAAAACTTGTTTATGGACCTTACTGAAGAAAAGTCGCTGAGCACTGCGCCTAGAGACCCATCCCGATGTTCCTCGGGAGTTGTCGGCAGGATCGGGAGGCCACCAAGACTGGTTGTTTAGGTTGAGCAGTTACTTGTTGCTGTCACGTGCATGGGATTGTTTTAGTCAGGGTTTATTACAGGAGGCAGACCATTTAACAACCCGAGGAAGCATAACAGTGCAAAACTAATTCAGCAGAACACTGTGAAAGTTTTAGGCATGGATTTCAGAGAATTCTATAGGCAGACTTCTGGAACAGATTTCTGCTTATCAATATTGCTCAAGTGTCAGTATGGAGTGACTGCTGTCTTCTGAGAAATTTTCATATCTTGCTTCATTTATGACTTGGAACAATCCTCAGAGTAGCTATCAATTTCCCCTGCTTTCCAGATAAAGAAGTTGAGGTTTGGAAATAAAAAAAAATCACTTCTCTGGAGCATCAAGATGGCTCAGTGGCTAAAGGTGCTTGCTGCCAAGCCCAAATACCTAAGTTCAATCCCCAGGTCCTACACGATGGAAAGAGAGGCCAATTTCTCCAAGTTGCCCTCTGATTTCCCCATGTGCACTGTGGTATGTGTGTGCATGTACACACACACAATAAATAAATAAATAAATAAGTAAATGTCATTTTTAAAAGTAATTTCTCAATGGCACTATCATGACAAGTGGTGGACCAGGACTCAGATGCAAGTCTATGTAACTCAGAACCTGCATTCTTTCTCTGATCCCTCTGCTTTCTTAACTGTGTTAGCTGAGCCTTTTGGAATGTTTCAAAGGGTCACTGAGGAAGGATCCAGATATACTGAGGCAGAATATCATAGAGAATGGTTTATAAGGAGGATCTGGGCTTGTAAGGGTCTTTCCATAGCAGACACAGAAAAGCCAGCTGTTGACCACAGAGATATTGGTTCCACTCTGCAACATGGCCCAGAACAAGGAATCAGCTACAGATAGCCAACTTATCCAACTTGGAACAAAGTGTTTTCTAACTCAGTTTCAGCATTTGCCTAACTCACAGACTTGCAAACCTTTTAGTCTCTCTGGAAGACTAATTAATAGTTATTGGGTAAGATATGTTTCAAGTATCAAAAAGTATTTCTTTTACAGCTCATTTATTTCATCCAAAAATCTTGTGGAGTGCATATTAGTATATTTATAGGGTGATGAGTAAGTTTTGTCTGTGTACCAACTCATTCTTCAAGGAGTCTTCACAGTGTCAACTACACATGAGAAAATGCTTGGGGCTCTGTCCAGATCTCTGGGTTTGAAACGGTAGACAAAGCAGATTCATGTCTTTATTGTTTCTTTGTATCATTATGGCTTCTGTATAGCAATTCCTTCCTCTCTCTAAAATTTATCAGCTTGCTGGATAATATTTAAGTAGCTTTTAAAAGTAGAAATGTGTTTAAAGATTGGGAGTCTCAGAATCATTAATAAGTCAGTTTCCTGGAAGGTGCTGTACAGATTTGACGACAATCCTGTCAAGGACAACCCCAGCCAATCTTCCTCTAGACACAGGCAGGCCGAGTCTAAAATCTGCATAGAAAAGCAAAGAACCTCATGAGATCAAAATAATCTTGAGAAAGAAAAGTAATCTTGGAGGATTCACATGATCTGATAGTCAGACTGAATGTGGGGCTGCAGAGATGGTTCAGTGGTTAGGAACACCAGCTATTCTTAAAGAGTACCCAAGTGCAGTTTCCAGCACCCACATGTGGGCTCGCAATCATCTGTAACTCCAGTTCCAGACAATGTGATAACCTCTTCCAGCCCCCAAGGACACAGGGCATGCATATACACATAGTGTGCTGGCAGAACTACCATTTGCCTCAACTGTTTTAAAAAGAAAAAGACTGAATGTACAGCTGCTGGTTCAAGGTTGCTGGTGTGAGGATGGACGCACGTACACATCAACTGGTGGAACAGAGTTCCAGAGATCTTTATATGGTTAATTGACAAAGATGCTAACATAAGTCAGCAGAAAACAAATTGTAATGAGGGGTACTAGACACCAAGAGAAATAAATGAACTTCACGAATCCACATCTTTCACTGTATTCAAAAATTTTCAAAGTGGATCACAGATAGAAACATAGTACCTAGAGTTCCAAAAGAAAATACTAGAGTCTCTAGATTATTGGGCTAGGTAGATGTTTTATAGTATAGCACCATGATTCATGAATAATACAGTAAATTGTACTACAACAAAATATAAATTTCTGTTCCTCAGAAGACACTGATAATAGATCAGGTGTATCAGGCAAAGGGCATTTATTGAGAATACAAAAGGAAACTGGAAATTCAATAAAAAAAATAGATTTAAATCTTTGGAAAAACAAAAAAAGGAGAAGAATAGGAAGAAGAGGAGGAGGAGGAAGGAGGAGGTGGTGGTGGTGGTGGTAATTTGAATGATGGCTTCATAAACTGCTGGTGAGGATATAGAGAAAGAAATAAATGGTATCCATAGGTGTTTACCAACTCAACCATTATGGACAACAGTATGAAGGTTCCTCAGACAACTGCTCAGACATCTTTTAAGATAGACATGTTATAATCCTATGGATTGTAACAACCACTATAATGAACTGCTTTAATCCCAGTGGACCCAGAAGGCAGAGACAGGCAGTCTCTGTGAGTTCAAGACCAGCCTGGTCTACATAGTGAATTCCATAGTAGATCAGCCATATGATTCCAAGCAGTCCCACCTTTGTGTATATAGCTAAGAAAATCCAAACAGTATAAGCTGAGGATCTGCTGCAAGTCCAAAGTTACTGTGAGATCATTCATCATAATATGATATGGAAAATAAGAGAAGCCCAACGACAGATGACTGTCTAAATAAAGTGTGATATAAACATGCAATGGAATGTTACTCAGCTATAAAGAAGAACGAAACCCTGTCATTTGCCCCCAAATAAATAAAAAAGGAGTACATGTGTTAAGTGGAAGACACAGAAAGACAAGTACCTCATGTTTCCTTGTGCGTATGCTGGGAAATGTGGAGCTGAAAGCAGAACCATCACAACTATTGGGGGCAGGAAGAAGAGGGACATCAACGGGACACACTGTGTGCATGTGTGTCAATGCCACACTAAATTCCACTTAATGAATGAAGAATACATGCACAAAAGAAGTAATACAAGAGAACACATAAGTAACAAGTAAGTAAATGGAAAGATACAGAGAGGAAGTAAGGTTAAAATCACAGTGAAGTAAGGATACATTCACCAGAACAGCTTAGTGTGTGGATGGGTGCAGGCATGTGTGCACCACGTGTCATACACTGCTTCATCCGATAGCAGTAGAATATACATTATTCTCAAGTCTGTATGGGCATCTCAGCAAGACACATGGCATCTTAGGCCAGGAAGTTCACCTTAACAAATTAAAAGTAACAGAGATCAGATGTTGTCTAGTTTCAGACCACAGTAGAATTAAACCAGAAATGTGTAACAAAAGGATTCCTGGAGAATCCTAAAAATGCTAGAAAATTAAACAACACACTCCCCAATAATAAGCCAAACAATCTCAAAATAAAATTTAAAATATTGTAACTAGATGAAGATACAACCTGTCCAAAGTCATGCTACACAAGAGATGCTGAGGGGAAACCTGGAGCAGAGGATGCTAGAGCCAAAGATGCTAGAGTAGAAGATGCTAGAGCAGAGGATGCTAGAGTGGAGGATGCTAGAGCAGAGGATGCTAGAGTGGAGGATGCTAGAGCAGAGGATGCTA
The DNA here is from genome assembly GCA_036184795.1 of Tokudaia tokunoshimensis. NCBI lineage: Eukaryota > Metazoa > Chordata > Mammalia > Rodentia > Muridae > Tokudaia > Tokudaia tokunoshimensis. The sequence continues at coordinate 13,970,734 of BTHU01000020.1, read as the reverse complement.
GAGTGGAGGATGCTGCCAGAGAGAGATTTCTAAAAAGCAACACTGCAAATCCCAAACTCAGCAAACAAACAAACAAAACCACAAATTAAACCCCAAATAAGTAGAAAAAAATAAAAGATAAAAACCAGTGAAAAATCAATCAAGTCAAACAATGGAAATCAAGATACAAAAAAAAAAACAAAATACAGGGCTGGAGAAATGGCTCAGCGGTTAAGAGCACTGACTGCTCTTCCAAAGGTTCTGGGTTCAAGTCCCAACGATGACATGGTTGGCTCCATAATGAGATTGGATGCCCTCTTCTGGGGTATCTGAAGACAGCTACAGTGTACTTACATATAATATATAAATAAATCTTTTTTAAAAAGCAATGAATTAGGGGCTGGAGAGAGAAAGCTCAGGGGTTAAGAGCATTGGCTGCTATTACATAGGACCCGCATTTGATTCCCAGCACCCACATGGTGGTTCATAACCATCTGTAAGCCCAGTTCCAGAGGATCTGTTGCCATCTTCTGATCCCTACAGGCATCATAACTGTACATGGTACACATACATACATGCAAGCACAATGACCGTAAACATAAGATAAAATAATTTTAACTTTTTTCAAATTAATAAAATCCAAAACTGTTCTCTGTGGTGTGGGTAAAGAAGGCTGGGAGTCCTTTGGCCATCCGAAGAAGAAGAAGAAGAAGAAGAAGAAGAAGAAGAAGAAGAAGAAGAAGAAGAAGAAGAAGAAGAAGAGGAGGAGGAGGAGGAGGAGGAGGAGGAGGAGGAGGAGGAGGAGGAGGAGGAGGAAGGAGGAGGAGGAGGAGGAAGGAGGGAAAGCCAAAATTATGAATATCAGAAATGAAAAAGAGATGCCTTTTGATCCCACAGGCATGATACAGGTGTGGTGGACCCACCTGTAATTGCAACACAGCTACTCTGCATTACATCATACTACAAGCCTAAGGCTAGCCTAGGCTTTATAGCAACTTCCAGGCTAGCTTGGTCTACATAGGCAGACCCTTTGTTTAAAAAAAAATTGAAAAGGAATATTGATAAGGTAGTTGAAGCAGATCTAATACTTAAAATATGAAACATGCTAAGACCCACACAGGATGAAGAAATAAAGAATATAACCATATTTCTCTCAGTGCAGGAAGGGCTCACAAGGTCAGCCTCTGTGAAGAACTATAGGCCGCTGGGAGACAGGGAGCGGTGCTCCTCAGTGGTGTAGCCATGGGTAAGTTGTTCTTTCCAAAGTAAACAACCCTTCATCCATGCTCACACATGCAACCTTAATTAAACATAATTAGATAGGTCATACATCCCTAATTAAAGCAGGGGTTCAAGATACTAACCACAAACAAACAAAACCACTACAAAAGTTAGAGGGCAGCATGTTGGAATGAAGAAGGGACTTAGTGAGGGAAGGAGAGAAAAAGAAGATGATGAGACTAGCATGATCAAAGAGCACTGTGTGTGTGTGTGTGTGTGTGTGTGTGTGCATGTGTGTGTTTTGTGTGCATATGCACATGTGTGTGCATGTATGTGCTTTTGTGAGTGCATGTGTTTTTATGTTCGCATGCACATACGTGTATATGTGTACGTGTGTATGCATGAACTGTGAAAGAATAAAAATTATAACATTGTATTAACAGATGAAGTAGAAAAGCAGGCCACTCTGTGTTATGGTCCTCAAAGCTTTCTTTTGAAACTGAAGAAAGAGGCAAGGAAACCCCTCCCCCTTCTTCTTGTCTCCCCACTTTTTGTCCACATTGTTAACACTTAGCTAGTCAGATAGATTAGAAGAAATAGCCGAGCTAAGTAGTACATGCCTATAATCTCAGCTGCAGGGGTCAGGAGCTTCATAGGATGTTGAAAGTTGAGCCCAGTGGCAGAGTACATGCCAGCATGAGAGATCTCAATCCTTAGTGCATAGAAAAGAAGGAACAAACTGCCAATGTCAGCAAATGGTGTTCTCCTATATGTTAAAAATGCAAAGGAATCAATCAATTCTTTAGCCCCAGAACTAATAAATGATTATAACAAGGTATGAGAGACAAAGTTAATATGCAAAAGTGAATTGCTTTCCTATAAATCAGCAATGAATAAGGGTGGACTTTGAAATTAAAGCTATCTATGTCATTACTAAAAACTAATATGTAAGTATAAATATAATAAAATATGCACATATCTAAACACAGGGCTCTGCCAAAAGGAATGAAGAAAGAATTAAATAAATGGAGGGTTACCTAGTGCCCATAGCTAGGGAGATGTGACATTTTCAAGATGTCACCTCTTCCCATCTACATGTGTAAATTCAGTGTGATCCAAGTCAGGCCCCAGGAAATCATTTTGCTGACATCAACAAACTAATTTTAAAGTCTGTATGCTGAGCCAAAAACAAAAAAAAAAACAAAAAACCCAGGATGGGAGACAGAATATTGAAGACAGAGTAATGAGTGGGGTGGGGGCTGACATGACTGAGTGTCAAAACTTGCTATAAAACCACACCACTCCAGATGGCATGGCTTTGGAAAAGGAACTGGCAAGTGTGGACCAGAATAGAGATCCCAGGGACGGAGCCTCATAAATACAGACAACTGAACTTTTATGAACAGCAGAGTGAAGGAAAACAAGTTTTGTCAGCAGACGGTACTGGAGAAGACATCCACATGTGTAACTGTCGGCCTTTCTATGCCCGCTCCAGTTCCCAAATAATGACATGAAGACTATATTTATTCATGAGCTTTTGACCTTATAGCTAGGTATTGTTTCCACTAGCTCATAACTCGATTATCCCATTTATACTAATCTAAATTATGGCACTTGCCTCCCTTCCTGGCCTGCTTCTTCCTCTGTGTCTGACTGACTGTATCTCCCACATCTGACTCCTTCCCAGAGTTCCTCTCTCCTCCCGGAAGTCCCACCTTCTACTTCCTGCCTTTGCTAATAGGCTATCAGCTCTTTATTTTAACCAATCAGAAGGTGCTCAGGTAGGCAAGGAAGGACAGCTACACATCTTCATACAGTGTACAAAAGCATCACTGCAACACACAAGGAAGTCTTGAGGCACAAGTTAACCGAATGGGCCACAGACAGAAGTATGAAGGTCCAGAGAACATGACAAGTTCAGACTGCCACCATCATCACTAATGACATTTACATATGAGAGAAAAACATCCCTGAAAGAATGAGTTAATGGGACTGAACAGGTGACTCAGCAGGTTAGAGCACTGGCTGCTCTTCCAGAGGACCCAGGTTCAATTCCCAGCACCACATGACAGTTCACAAATGTCAGTAACTCCAGTGCCAGGGGATCTGACATCTTCTGGGGTCTGAGAGCTCCAGGTACACATGTGGCACATGGATATATACAGGTAAAAAACACACATACACATGAAAAAAATAAGAATTGATAAACTGGGCATTATTGAAATAAACATTTCTTCAAAAGGCTGTGTTTGTACAGTGATAACCAACCCAGACTGGGAGAAGACATTTGCAAAACATTCATTTGGTAACAGACTATCATCCCAAATAAATGCTCCCTAACTTGTGATAGGGTTTTAGTCTTATAAATTGAAGACATAAAAATGCATTTCTGCTGGCTGTATGGCTCAGAAGTGTAATGTCAGGGAAGGACCACAGTTTGAAGACATCAATGAGTAGCAAGACCCAGTCTTACAAAAAGCAAAGGCATTGAGCACACCTAACTTGCTGACCATCACCACCTAGCAACCAAGTGCACTGACCATTAATCTGTCATGATGGTAACTGACAGAGCCTCAGTTACTGCTGCCTAGTAGCACCATGTCATGAGCTCGGGGGAAACAAAGCTCACACAATACAGTTTTCACTCAATGTAAATTGTTTTCTCATGCCTATGAAATCAAAAAGAATCAAACCTTCATAAGTCCAACTGTCCTGAACTTAGAGCTATCTGTTTGCAAAGAACTCCTAAAACTCAGCTATAAGAAAACAGACCAGAGAACTGAAAAGATGCATCATCAAAGAGTGTAGAGAGAGGTCAGATAAGCCTCCTTGGAGATGCTTCACGCCAGGGGTCACCATGAAAATGAAAACCAGAACAACTAGGCAGGCATAGAGTCATACGCGTAACCCCAGCATGGAGGTTGGGGGAAGCCTCCTAGCTAACTGTATACTGAGACTCTTTCTCACAAAAATAGAAGAGAAAAAATGATGATATATCACTTCACATCTGTTCAAAGAGCCAAAGTCCCCAAAATAAAATAACCCCAACAATAGTGCTAAGGTGGTGTGGACGCTCACTCACTGGAAAGCAAAAGGTCATAGCTGCTTCCTTTCCTAAAGCTTCCATGTGAACAGTCAAAACTCAAACACTTGAAGAAGCCTTAACCCCCAGTGTGGCAGTGTTGGAGGAGGATGGCCTTTGGGAATGGAGTTCTCGTGAAGTGGATTAGTATCCTTACTTTAAAAAGACCCAGGAGAGGCCTCTCAGCAATTCTACTCTGGGTTTCTCACGGCACAAGGGAAGAGTTGAATCAGGAGGTAGAGCCTTGTGCTCACTGAGCCTGCTTAAACCTTCCCTGTGAACTCACCAGTAAAAACTTCGAGGGGTAAGTTTGCCTTTAAACTTCCCAGTATAACACACTTGGTCACACAAACCCCAGGGGACTGACACAAGACTGACTTGTTTGCCCATACTCCTCCCTTATAATCTGTACTCACACTTCTGGATTTTTCCTCAAAACAGGTTGAAAATTTACATCATCTGTGGCAAATTCTGTACCAAAAAAAAAATGTGTAAGCAAATCTATTCAAAATGGTCACAGGTAAACATATAAATAAACTAAAAATCTCAAGGTGGAATATTATTCAGCACCGAAAATGAAAAATAATAAGTGACCATGAAAGATGCAGGAAAACCTCAGATGTGTAGGGATGAATTAAATAAACTGTCGTGTTGATATGAACGAATGTTCCATTCAGATTCCTGAGTCGAAATCTCCTAGGCAGTGCATTTGGAGTAGGTAAGGGAATGCTTAGGAGTGGAGAATGAAGACTATTGCCTGAGGGTCTTCTGGGATATCTTTTCTCCCTTGTCTATGATGAGGTAACTAGCCTGTGTTACATGTTCCTGACACCATGATATTCTGTCTCAAACTAAGAGAGTCAAACACTAAGGATGGAGTCCTCTGAAACCTTCGACCCCAGTAAATCTGCCCCTGAATTTGTTGCTGTGAGGAATCTGGCTCAGTGATAGAAAGTCTGACTGATACAGGAGAGCATGGACTGTATGTCTGCAAGAGTCTTGCCGCTTCAGTTAACAGTTCCACAGACATCCGGGAAACTCAAGACTGGAAACAATGAAACATTAAAGTTTGTCAGGGCTGGGGCTGGGCTGTAAACAGGCTAGCTAGAATTCATGAATTCTACTGAACTCTCCAGGCGACACCTGTCCTTTGAAATGTGTTCAAGCCCAAAAAGTGTACACACCAAGAAAATCTCTAACACATGGCTTTAATCTTGAATGGTAACAATGTGTCAATGTATGTCTACCAGCTGTAGCAAATGTGCCACTCTGGTGGGGAATGTGGGTAATCTAGAAGGTAACACATATGTAGGGGGAGGTCTATTTGGGGAAATCTCTGTGTTCACTTCTCAATTTGACTATGGAGCTAAAACTGCTCTAAAATTAAATTATCTAAAACTAACTTGACAACACAGCTCGGCAAGGATGAGAAGCAACCAGATTTCTCATACAACTTTGGTAGGAATGGAAGATGGTAGAATCATTCTAGAAAGTAGATTTCTTGTGAAATTAAACATTGCAGCACCATATGATCCCACATATGCATGTGCCCCATACAAACAAATTAATATAATTGCCTACCCATAAAGGTTTAAAGCAGCTACTCTAAATGGCCACAAAGCTGTTTCATTGCTGTTGCCGCAATAGAATAGCCTGGAAAATCAACTTAGGGAAGAAAGGGTTTATTTTAGTGCACAGTTCCATGTTACAATCCATCATTGCAGGGAAGTCAGAGCAGCAAGAGCTTAAGACAGCTGGTCACCTTGCATCCATAGTCAAAAGGCAGGCAGGACCAGTTAATGCATGCATGTAGGTGCTCTGCTCTTTCTCCCTCTTAGACAGTTCAGGATTCCCTGACTAGAGAGTGGTACCACCCACAGTGGGTGGATCATGCCATTTCAATCAAAACAATCAAAACATGCCCTGAGACTAACCCTACCTAGACAATTCCTCACTGAGATCAGTGACTTCAGATTCTGTTAAGCTGACAATTAAGTTAAACATACAAAACTCCAATATCTATCGACTGGTAATTTGAAATGTGCGTGTGTGTGTGTGTGTGTGTGTGTGTGTGTGTGTGTGTGTGTGTGGTGTAGTACCAAAATAATACAAACTATATACTCAAGATTAAAGAAATCAAATATCAAAACCTAAAAACTCTTATTCCACCTGAGTTGGCAGGGAAAACTAGAGAGGTACGTACCAGGACTAGGGGAGATTGAGCTTCAGGGCAAGGAACTGAGTGTAGAGGGTTATAAGGGAAGTCAGTACAGACACAGAGTTGATCACACAACCAGATAAAATTTCAAAATTTTGTACACACAAAGGAGTGCCTGTGGTCAAGAGTTTGAAGCCAGCCTAGTCCAATATATAATGAGTATCTTATTTAGGGTTTCCATTGCTGTGAATAGACATTATGGCCAAGGCAATTCTTATAAAGGACAGCATTTAATTGGGGCTGGCTTACAGTTTCAGAGATTCAATCTATTATCCATCAAGACAGGAAGCATGGCAGCACCCGGGCAGGCATGGTGCTGGAGGGGCCGAGATTTCTACATCTCATCCAAAGGCATCCAGAAGGAGATTCATTCTGCAGGCAGCTAGGAAGAAGCTCTCTTCCTCACTGGGTGGAGCCTGAGAATAGGAGGAGACCCCCAAAGCCTAGCCCAACAGTGACACACTTCCTCCAAAAAGTCCCCACCTCCCCACCATGCAACTCCCTATGGGCCAAGCATATTTAAACCACCACAATGAAGAACAAAAAGAGAATCTCACTATGTTATACAGGTTGCTCCTGAATTTAATGCCCCTGCCTTAGGCTTTCAAATGCTGGGATTGTAGGCACGCATCACCACATCCAGCTAGTGGCTTATTTTAAATATCTGCATTGCTTAATTAATTATATATTATACTTAAAAATATAATTAATTTTTGGATGTTTGTTTTAGAGCTACCAATATTTGTGGAATTTCCCTATTACTGTAATAATTTTAATCTCGGTGTGGTTGATTCTCTATGTAGTGAATGACGGAATTTCTGCATTGTGAGAGGATTGCTACCTAATGTTTCTAGAACTTTTACTGCCAATTCTAGCTATAGGAGTCATTTGGCAGATGCTATTGTTTGGGGGATTTTTTTGTCTTCCTGATTTAATATCAATTTTTTCCTGAAAATAGACTTCACTCCTTTGCCCAGGTCAACCTGCAACTCACTATGTAGTCCAGGCTAACATCAAATTCATAGTAATACCTTTGCTTCAGACTCGAACCAAGTAAAGGGATTTTTGGTGTAAGACATCACATGCAGCTTAGCTACAACTCTTATCATAAATGAGTGTATTTGTCATGTTTGAGTTGCCATAACAACACCAAAAACAAAAGACCATAGACATCTTAAATAATAGAAATTAATTTTCTCAAAGTTTCAAATCTGGAAGCCCCAGATCAAGGCCTTATATGATTTAATTCCTGATGATAGCTCTCCTCCTGGCTTATAGATGGTGAGTTCTTCATATTCATTCATATGAGAGAGGGGGGCTCATAAAGTCTCTAATCCTAACATAAGGACCCACTTTCATGATCTCTTCCAACTCTAATTACCTCCCCCCCAAAGCTCCATGAATAAATACCATCACTTTGGGTTCAGAACTCAAAAGGTTCATTATAATTCTGTATTAGTAGCTACCGAGTTTTTATTAAATGCTTTTTCTATACCTTTTGAGATCTTTGTAAGAATTTTTCCCATTTATTCTGCCACTGTGCTAGATTAAGTTAAAGATTTTCTAATTTTAAATCTTAATTAAATTCATTGAAATAAGGTCTACTTGGTGATAATTTGCTTTGTTACATACTTATTTCCAATTCCAATTGCATTGCCAATAATTTGTTTATAATTTCTAAATAAACATAAAAAGTATAGCTCACGGTGAAGTTTCTATTCATTTTCTGCCTGTAAAGTTTTGGCTCTCTTCTGGGAGGTATCAAAATAAAACAAGGATAGATTTTCACCTTATTATATTAGACAAAAAATAGAACCAGATATTCCTTGAAACTGCACAAAAATAGCCTGTAAATACAATTGGACTACAAAAAAAGGTAAGCAAGTAGATCTTCTACAACGTATTCTGATCTCTAATGGTTGTATCTATTCAGTTTTCTCCACTTGACCAGGAACCTATTTCAGTAATGCCTATTCTGTTCATGTTTTCAAAGGCATAAATACTGCTCACGCTTGTGTTTTGTTTAGTATTTTTTCCCTTAGCCAATAGTTGTTCCCTTGTCTGGAATAAGACTTTTTCTCTCACTCTATTTTTATTTAATCACATCTTCCACGGCCTCTCAAGTTCCTGGTATTTAGCTTTTTATCCTTTCTCTGATTTTACTCTTATCTCCACCAGTTTTCTCCTACTTTCTCTGTATACTTCTGTGTTTTCTTTTCCTGATAAATACATTTTATTTGCTGAGGTCCTTCTGCAGGTGAGATGACGATCAATTACTTGATGCTGGTTAAATGAGTGAAGACAATTTAGCAGGACTCTGTACATACAACATGGCTGAAAAACAAAATTCTACCCTCCTTTCCCACTTAGAAGTAAATGCTACCTGGCTTTAGAGGCTTTTTGTAGATGTATATTTCTATGCTTTTACTGTGCATCTATATGACCAATATCACTGCATAGTATTATTGTATATGATATAAATTTACTGTATCTGAGGTGCAGTCATTGGGATGATAGGAGCTTCTAGCTCCTGTATATTGCAGAAACATCCATCTAAATGACCATCCAAACATTAAAAACAACTATAGAAACCTCAATGAGAGTTTAGAGCACCTGGTATAGTACAGAAACAAGGAAAGATGAATGGAAGAGGATAGTAGGAGAGTTACACAGTACCCACCCTCCCCACTCTATGCCAGGGCAGTGCAGCATAGGAGGAAATAACCCTCCATATGAAGATGAGGGCAAAGCCAGTACTCAGCTTAGCCATAAACCTCAACACCAGACCTGCCCAGGTTCCAGACCAATCCCCCAGATCACAGCATCAACCACACCCCCATCCACAGTCCTAGACTCTAAGCCCAACCTCGCAAACACAAGCTCCAAACTTGCCCTGATGTACCCAAATACCTGATTATCCCCCTTGTAGACCCAGGAACCAAGTATATCATCTATTCATTCATATACCAGACAATCCCAAGGCAGATTCCAGACAAAAGCTGTCTATGAGTGCATCTGGAAGCCAGCCCACAGTCTCTGTGTGATTATACTACTGAAGGACTTTCCCTATGCATAGACATCCAGTCTATTCATACTGAAAGTGATCATATTTCTTCAAATATGCAGACAGGGGCACAGAGCCACAAGGATCACATGCATGTTTATGCATGTGAATGCACAGGCACCTGGTAATGCATGCATACATGTCAAGAAAACATCACTACTGGATAGGTGAAATAAACACAAAACACTGATAACTGACACCAGAAAGAAATTTATGAGTTTCCTACAAACAATACAAAATAATTGTCTTTTTAAAATTTGAAAGGAGTCCTGGAATGCACAGACAATTGAATGAAAGGAGAGATCAGCACATGAACATAAGAGAAGCTTAACAGAGGGATATAAACCATTAAGAAGAACCAAATTTTAAAGCCTAGAAGTAAAGAATAAAATAACACAAATTAAAAGTCCCATATTTAGCTTCAGAAACATATTCTATCAAGCACAGGGATTAATGGCTTTGAAGACGGATTATTCTGAAATTACTCAGAACAACATAGAGAAAAACGAAAACAAATTTAAAAGAACTTACAAATGTTACAAGAAATCAGTCAAGTGAACCAAAAATTGTGTCATGGCATCCAAAGAAAGTAGAAAATACAAAGGTTATTTAGACAAGTAATGGGGGGGATAAATAAAGAGATCCATGGAAAGAGAATGTCAAATATTAAATATAAAGAGATCCTCACCAAGATGCAACATTCAAATTCTCAAAAAAGAATCTTGAAAACAAGAGACAAGTGACTTATTACATGAAAGAGGACTGTGATGAGGATATCTAGAGATTTCTCAGCAGAAATCTTATAGATCAAGAGTAAGGGATGATATGTTCAAAGTTCTGCCAAGAAAAATACCAACCAAGAATAATGCTATCTGATGAAATTGTGTCCTTCAGAAGTTATGATGGCTATTATTGATTGTCAATTTGGCTACATGTGGAACTAAGCCAAGACCCAATGATGGGGCACACTTGTGGGGGCTTTGTCTTAATTAGACCATTTGAAGTGGGAAGACCCATTTCTAATTCAGATCTTTGAAATGAGAAGATAAACCTATAATCCATATCTTTTGAGGTGGGAAGACCCACCTCTAATCCGGGCCACACTTTAGTCTATATAACAAACATGAAAGAAGGAAGCATGCTCTTCCACTCACTAGCAAGTCAATTCCTTCACTGGCATTAGAGCCTACTTCTTCTAAATTCCAATATATACTGAAGACCAGCTGAGACATTCAGTGTCATGGACTGAACAACTACTGAAATCTTGGACCTTCTGTTTATAGGCAGTCACTCTTGAACTAACTTGACCACAGCTACTAAGCCATTCTAATAAATCTCCTTTCTACATATAGATAGATATTCATTCAATAAATTCTGTCCTTCTAGAGAACCCTGACTAATATAGAAATTAATAAAGATATTGACAAATAAAAGCTTCCAAAGTTTATTATCATGAGGCCTGCCTTTAACACATGCTAAAAAGTTTTCAAGCTGAAGCAAAGGGCACTCACTATATGAGAATATTACCTAAGCATGGTGTTGTACATCTTTAATAACAGAACTCAGGAGGCAGAGGGTGGCATATCTCTATGAGTTCAAAGTCAGCCTGGTCTACATAAAGAGTTCCAAGACAGCCGAAGACACACAGACTCTATCTCAAAAAAAATTATATATATATATATATATTATATATATATATATATATAATTCAACATGCATTCTCTGATGTTGAAGGTTTCGTTAAGTGCTTCTCAGTCTCTGTGCCCATTGTTTTAATAGGTGTATTTGGTTCTTTGGAGTCTAACTTCTTGAATCCTTTATGTATTTTGGATATTAGCCCTCTCTTGGATGTAGGGTTAGTGAAGATTGTTTCTGTAGGTTGATGTTTTGTCCTATTGACAGTGTCCCTTGCCTTACTGAAGCTTCAGTTTCAAGATGTCCAATTTATCAATCGTCGATCTTAGATCCTGAGTCATTAGTGTTGTGTTCAGGAAATTTTCTTCTATGCCAATGCATTTGGGGCTATTTCCCACTTTGTCTTCTATTAGATTCAGTGTATCTGGTTTTATGTTGAGGTCTCTGATCCACCTGGACTTGAGCTTTTGCATTCTTCTACATGCAGACCACCAGATCAGCACCATTTGTTGAAGATGCTTTCATTTTTTTCCACTGTATAGTTTTGGCTTCTTTGTCAAAGATCAAGTGTCTGTAGGTATGTGGATTTATTTCTGAGTATTTGATTCTATTCCATTGATTGACCTGTCTGTTTTTGTACCAATACATGTTGTTTTTTATCACTATTGCTCTATAGTACAGCTTGAGGTCAAGGATTGTGATTATTCCAGTTTTTTAATTGTTCAGAATTTTTTTGGGTATCCTGAGGTTTTTGTTTTTCCATATGAAGTTGAGAATCTCTCTTTCCGTGTCTGTAAATAACTGTGTTGGAATTTTGATGGGAACTACTTTGAATCTATAGATTATTTTTGGTAAGATGGCCATTTTCACTATGGTAATCCTGCCAATCCATGAGCTTTGGAGATCTTCCCATCTTCTGAGGTCTTCTTTGATTTCTTTTTTTAGGGGCTTGAAGTTCTTGTCATATAGATCTCTCACTTGCTTAGTTAGAGTTACACCAAGATATTTTATATTATTTGTGGCTATTGTAAAGGGTGTCATTTTCCTGATTTCTTTCTCAGCCCATTTATCATTTGTATAAAGTAACACTACTGATTTTTTTTAGTTAATTTTATATCCAGCCACTTTGCTGAAGTTATTTATCAACTGTAGGAGTTCTCTGGTAGAATTTTGGAGGTCACTTATGTATGCTAGCTATCATGTTATCTACGAATAGTGATATCTTGACTTCTCTTCCTTTCCAACCTATATCTCTTGATCTCCTTTTGTTGTTTCAGCTCTAACTAGAACTTCAAGTACTATATTGAATAGATAGGGAGAGTAGGCAGCCTTGTCTTGTCCCTGATTTTAGTGGGATTGCTTCAAGTTTCTCTCCATTAAATTTGATGTTGGCTGTTGGTTTGCTGTATATTGCTTTTATTATGTTTAGGTGTGTGCCATGAATTCCTAATCTCTCCAAGACTTTTAACATGAAAGTGTGTTGGATTTTATCAAAGACTTTTTCAGCATCAAATGAGATGATCACATGATTTTTTTCTTTGAGTTTTTTTATATGGTGGATTGGATTACATTGATGGATTTTCATATATTGAACCATCAGGAAAATGCAAATCAAAACTACCCTGAGATTCCACCTTACACCAATCAGAATAGCTAAGATCAAAAACTCAAGTGACAGCACATGCTGGCAAGAATGTAGAGAAAAGGGAACATTCCTCCATTGCTGATGGGATTGCAAATTTGTATAACCACTCTGGAAATCAATCTAGCAGTTCCTCAGAAAACTGGAAATAGTTCTACCTGAAGACCCAAGTGTACTGCTCCTGGGCATCTACCCAAAAGATGGTCCACCATATCACAAGGACATGTGTTTCACTATGTTCATAACAGCCTTATTCATAATAGTCAGAAACTGGAAGTAACCCAGCTGTCCCTCAAAGAGTGGACACAGAAATGTAGTTCATTTACACAGTGGAATACTATTCAGCTATAAAAGACAAGGACATCATGAACTAGAAAAATCATCCTGAGTGAGGTAACCCAGATCCAAAAGGAGTAGATAAGTGGATAGTAGCTTAAAAGTACAGAATAAGCATGATATACCCTACAGACCCAAAGTAGTTAAACACAAAGGAAGACCCAAGTGAGAGTGCTTCAAGCCCACTTAGAAGGGAGAACAAAATAATCATGGGAGAAAGAGGGAGGGAAGAACATGGGTGGTAGAGGAAAGGGGGAGTAGAAAGGGGGCAGGATCAGACTTGGGGGAGACAGGAGAGAAGCCAGGGCCAGGAGAATGAATGGAAATATCCAGCTCCTGGAGGTAGGGATATTGGGGGAGAACCTCTAGAAAGACGCAGAGACCTGGGATAGGGGAGGCTCCCAGGACTCAATGGGGATTAACTTAACCAAAATGCCCAACAGGGAGGAGATGGAATCTGAAGAAGCCACCTCCAGTAGCTAGACAGGTTCCCCCAGAGGAGGGATGGGAACACCAATCCACCTTCAAATTTTTCAACCCAAAATTGTTCCTGTCTAAAAAAAAATCATGGACAAAAATGGAGCAGAGATTGAACAAATTGTGGACCAGTGACTAGCCCAACTTGTGATCTATCCCCTGGATAGTCATCAAACCCTGACACTATTATTGATGCTATGTTGTGCTTGCAGACAGAAGCCTAGCATGGTTATCCTCTGAGATATCTACCAGCAGCTGACTGAGATAGATGCAGATATTCATAGCCAGGTATTGGACTGAGGTTGGGGACCCCTATGGAAGAGTTAGGGGAAGGATTGAAGGAACTGGAGGGGATGGCAACCCTATAGGAAGACCAACTCCTTAGTCAACTAAGCAGAGGGTGCCTAGTCTGGACTTAATGGGAGAGGATGCGCCTAATCCTGTAGAGACTTGATGCTCCAGGAAGGGAGGATGTCCTGGAGGGGCACCCTCTCAGAGGAAATGGGGAGAGGTCATGGGGGGAAGAACTCTGTGAGGGGGAATCAGGAGGGGAGCAACATTTGGGATATAAATAAAATAATTAATAATAATAAAAATTTAAAACTATATATATATACATACATACATACATACATACATACATACATACAAAACACTAAAAAGAAAAATCCAGAGCCACTATTTCTTTGCACATAGGGGTCTTACAGTACCTCAAGAGAAGAAAAGAGTTATATGTCCAAAACATGGTGCTGTTTTGAAAACCTCTATTTTAAAAGTAGTCTTGACATCATGTAGTAAATTAAACTATCTGACAAACTAGATTCTACAATTAATTTCATCTCTGCATAAATTACCAGGATTATTAACATTTCTTATTTTTGATATCTTAAGTAATAAATGCAATTCGAAATCACAACAGCTGTGTTTGTGATGCTGATTTGAGTCTAAACTGCTGCAAAGAGATTTTTAGGGAGGAGGGGATTTGTTAGGGTGGAAGGTCAATAAGAGAGACAGGGATGAGACTGATTAGAATCTATTACATATGGACATGAAATTGTCAAAGAACAATTTTAATTAATAATAACTTTTAAAATACAAAGTCTGTATATTTGAAAGAGTAAAATGAAAGAATAAAAAAATGAAGTTGTTAGTAATAGACTCGTACTACATATTCTTCTAAAACATGCCTTTATTTTCTTCCACACTGAGTGGCTACAATTCAACTGAATAAATTGTATGTGTAGTGTGTTCATTAAACTGTTGTATAGTATTGATTCACCCGCTCATTTATCATTACTTTGGTTGGTGTTTTTGTTTCATGTTTTTAAATTAGGATACAAAGTAACAGACTTTCTGCTTATATACTGTTCTGCTGATCTTTTCCCTCCCTAGCTGTTTCTTTGTTCTCTTTTGTCCCAGTCAATACCTCTGCTTCTACTTTCATATCACATATGTTCTGATACCCTCCTTGACCCCTTCCTTAAAACCTCTTTTCCCCTCTTGTGTCCTCTTTTAGTTTTGTGGTTTACACATACACTCACACCCACATAACCACACATACATAAAAATTAAAAGCTGGAATCCACATCTGAAAGAGAACATGAAGCATTTGCCTTTTTTTGCCAAGGTTAATTCACAATACGATATTTTCCAATTCCATTCATTTTCTTACAAAGTTTCTTTTGAATTGTTCTTTTGTTCTGTTCTGTTCTGTTTTAAGATAGGTTGTATCGCTCCTTGAACTCATGGAGAGCTACTAGCCTCTGCCTCCCAAATACTGGGATTAAAGGTATGTACCACCATGCTGACCTCTCTTGAAAGTTCTTAATTTTGGTTTTCTTTACAGCTGAGTAAAATCCAGCTATGTGCATGTATCATGCTTTCGTTTTCCATTCGTCTGTTGATGAACAGTGTTGATGGAATGTTGGCAAGTTCTATTTCCTTGCTATTGTGCAGATATTCTTCAAAAAGCCTGTTTCAAGCCTGTTCAGTTCCAACTTCCTGCCTCATCCTTCCCAAGATCATCTCCCATCCTTCATTTGACTAAACCCTTAATGACCAGACTACTGCTGCTCTGGACCCCTCAGTGCCCTCCTTCTCTGGGGAGCAGAGCATCAGCCATTCCACTTGTGCTTTGGCACTGGACATCTTTCTCCTCCTTCCTGTGCCCCCTAATTGACCTTGATGGTATGACACAGCTCACATTCATAAGGAAAAACAGCCAGAGTTCTTCAAGTGATCTCATGCTACCTTGGCGCTGGAAACAGAGTACTTTCAAAGGTTTTGAGCAAATCATGATGTTGCAGATTTACATTTTAAAAATCCTTCCAGTGGATTAGTGGGATCTGACTAAAGTAAATGAAAAATCCTAAACCCATGTATGGCCCAGCTGCAGAAAAGTATCTCTCTCCATCAGAAATGTCAACCATGACACTAAAAACAGAACGGTAACCCACTTAAACCTTACTTAATTCAGCTCTCATTTTTCACATGGAGAAACTGAGGCAGGGATGGATTTTTGTGACTCACCCCAGATATTCAGCATCATGTAGGATGCCGAAAGCATCCTCTTAACTGTTTCTCTCCACAGCTGGCCTTTCTCCACTATGGTAGTGTTGTGGAGGATTTCATGGCAGAGCCTATAGTGGAGACTAATTGATTCCGTGTTTTTAGGCATAGGGACTTCCCAGGTGCTGGCAACAGAAAGATTAATAAGAAGTGCCCCTCGCCCTTGAGAAGCCCACATTCTAGCAAGCTGGGCATCAATAAAGCCAAGAATAAAAGCTACTGCAGCTGAGTGCCTGGGGTGGTCTGGAAAGACACAGAAGCTGGTGCCTTACTTGATTGGTGAGGTCAGAAGGGTGACATTCAATCTCTGCAAATCCATTCTCCTTTGTTTGTGCATCTAGCCCAAGAGGAGAATAAGAAAATGTTCTATTTTTAACTTTATTTATTCATATCATTCCATAAATATTTACTGGAATATTTGCTGAGTTCTGGCCTCATATCAGATTCCTGTGGCAAAAGCCAATGGAGAATGACTAGGGGAAACGTCGCCTTAGTGGGGATGGGGACACTCTAGGACAGCCTCAAAGATGATAGGTACTATGCAAAGCAAAGCCAATAACGAAAAAAATCTAAGGGCTAGAAAATGTGATTCCCAATCACATTAGACTCTGACAATTACACACATCCTTCCTCCTCGTTTGAAACCTGTTTGGGGGTGGAATAAATACATCTATCATTCCTATCTTGGTGCAAATTTAAATTTCAACACATAACTCTCAGGGGTCACAGTGGTTTAATTTTTATGAAAACAATGTTTTAATATAGACATGATATTGTCAGGGCTCGGGATGCAGTCCAGAGACTGACCTAGCATGTGCAAGGTGTTGGGTTCAACCCAAGAAAGGGGTGGAGGAGAAGGTGATGCTCTCACTGTATATTATAGGAAGTGTGACACCGGTGGAGGGAAAGAGCCTTGCTGCATCATGCCCTGCTGCTGCGTCATGCACGGCTGCACCTGCCATCCCTGGACCCCACACCCACAGCACAGTGCACACAGACCCTGTTCCTCTCCATGTCACATCCATGTCCAAATCAGCGCTGCAGAAGTGTAGCTTCTGAGTTGGTCCCTCTGTGCAGGAGCAGTCAGATCACGTGTCTCACCCTGATCTTCGTGGTTTATTTTCAGTTCCTGCCCAGGGTGTCTCTGATGCAGCACCGTGGGGCAACCACTCAAAGCTTTCCTCAGCACACATCCTGGAAATAGAAGAGAGTTCATTCCCTCGAGACCAGCTTGATCTAGGGGAAGTCAGGGGAACTAGTGGGTTCTGTCTTCAGTCTCTCAGGCAGACACGCCAGTGTGCCTCAGGATCCCAAGCAGAGCAAAGAAACTCTAGCAGCTGGCAGGTCAATAACCCATCTTGAGTTGACTGCCCTCGTGAAACCCTTCTCTCCAGGCATGAATTCCAGACACCTTCAATGGCAAGACTTTGGCTCGGGCCTTGATTTCTGGTAACTCAAGCTCAGACTATCAGGATCTACTCTTTCATTGTTTCCTTTG
The DNA here is from genome assembly GCA_036184795.1 of Tokudaia tokunoshimensis. Lineage (NCBI taxonomy): Eukaryota > Metazoa > Chordata > Mammalia > Rodentia > Muridae > Tokudaia > Tokudaia tokunoshimensis. The sequence continues at coordinate 13,953,014 of BTHU01000020.1, read as the reverse complement.
AAAATTCTTCTGGTGAGCCTTGACAAAAAAAAAAAAGATGGTACTGCTTCCCAGTGATCTGAAAATTCTGAAATTTGACAGGAACCCACAGGTGTGACTGCCACTCCGTCTGGGAGGAAGCCCCTTTGTGTCAGTGAGTCAAAGAATTAGAACTGACGTTAAACTTGCACTTCCTCTTTAGAAATGGTTGCTTTCAAAATCTGGTGTTACTCCTTGTTTCTCAGATTTTTCTGGTTTGCACATCTGCCTGCCAGCAAGAATTCCTGGATCCTGGATGTTGTTTTCATCTCCATATTTTGTTTTTCTTGTATCTAAAGTGCCAAGAGCTTTGCTCTGTGACTGACACAGGCTGATGACTTACACTGCTTGTAAATGAGCCATTCTTCCCTGATATCAGATACCCACTTATGTCTATGTTGGTGGGAGCAGAGAGAAGACATATGAAGGTTCCTATCTAACTTTTCCATGGGGATGCCCAGCCTGTCCAAGTCATGGTGGTGGCTACCCAGAGAGGTAAAGATGTGTTGCATTTTTTTTATCTGTGCCTTCCTTAAAAGAGTCAACCCCTGCATGCTGCTGGTATTGAATGTCTTAGACCTCTAATGAAGATTCAGATGTGATTCATCTCACTTTCTCTTTGAGGGGAGGGGGTGAGTTGTAGATGTTTTGTTTGGTTAGCTGGTAGGATGGTTGGTTGGTTGGTTGGTTGGTTGGTTGGTTGGTTGGTTGGTTGGTTGGTTGACTGGTTGGCTGGTTGATTAGCTGGTAGGTTGGTTGGTTGGTTGGTTAGTTGGTTGGTTGGTTGGTGGGTTGGTTAGTTGGTTGGCTAGCTGGTTAGTTGGTTGGCTGGTTAGTTGGTAGGTTGGTTGATTGGTCAGTTAATTGGTTTTAATACATGATCTCACCATGTATCCCTGGTTGGCCTAGAACTGCTACATAGGCCAGACTGGCCTCAAACTCATGGAAATCCTCCTACCTCTGCTTCTCAAATGCCTCTCTAGCTTTTCAAAGTATGGTTAGGTTTCCAGACCCAAACTTGGCTGACATTATCTCAGAGTCTTCAAGGGTCAGTTTCCTGTGCAGTTCATCTATGAACTACTATAAACCTGGGAAAAGGTGACCAACCCAGTTAGTGACAGAGGGAGTTGGAGAATTAATAATCACCTTGACCCTGATGCCTGATTGATGTCTGAGTGTAGATCCAGATGTCACCCAAATACATAAGTATTTTGATTGGTGTCTGATCTGTGACCAGCAGGAGGCTTACTTTCTTCCACTAGGAGGGTTACTTCCTTACAGCCTCTCATTGAAACTGTAAAGTCTTACAGATTTTTATTAGATATGTTAATTTTATAAAATTATGGGGAAACTCTGCTAATTAAGGTCAAAGTCTACCATTGACCAGACAGCCCTCTTGGATTCTGTGCTACACAAAGGACTCCTTTCATCAGCAGGGCTTTGCCTTCTCTGACCTTGTCTGGGGTGTTCAAAACCCCCCACACCTCTACCTGAAGAATGTCATGTAGCATAACACCTGGAATGCCTCCCCATGCTAATGAGGCATTTTGGTACCCTAAGCCGTCAGCCAATGGCCTTCCCTCCCTGGGTATATAATCCCTGTTTCACCCTGAATAAAGTGTATATGCCCATATCCACTCTCAATAAAACAATATGAACAAACAAGCATTTTCTCAGAGAATTGGTTCATTATAGATCACTTGGGGAAGGCCTTCGCCTAAAAGAGCCTTGCCTAAGTCTCCAGAAGGAGACTTTCTCTCCTCCAGCCCTTCCAGTACTCAGCACTCTCTCCCACTCTGGCTGGATCCTGCCTCAGGCTCTGCCTTCCCCTTCCAGCCTGGCTGTGTAGATGCCCTGAGGGGAAACATAGACACAATCCTGTTCCTGACTTCCTCTCCAAGCAGGGATTTACTGGCAGTGCCTGGTACCCAGGGAGGATACTGGGTACCACAGCATTCGTCCCACTTGCTGCCTGCTGTTTCCCCTTCCTGTCCAGCTGGTGATGGTTTCTGGCACACCGGTGGGAAACACGGGCTGTGGACTCCCAGTTCCGGACATTGCCCTGCCTCCTCCCGGTGATGTGCCGGTGTCACCCAGGCACCCCTGGCAGAAAGGTAGGATGCTATATAACACAAAATAATTGACCTCATGATGACCTCTTCATATATCTATACAATGCACTTGATCATATCCCTTCTCATGCTCCTCTCCACACTACTGCTGGCTATGCCTTTTTTAAAAGATTTATTTATTTTATTTATATGAGTACACTATAGCTGTCTTCAGACACACCTGAAGAGGCCATCAGATCCCATTACAGATGGTTATGAGCCACCATGTGGTTGCTGGAAATTGAACTCAGGACCTCTGGAAAAGCAGTTGGTGCTCTTACCCACTGAGCCATCTCTCCAGCCCTGGCTATGTCTTCTTATTTCTTCTTTTTTTTTTAACTAAAATATAATTACATCATTTTCTCCACTGCCCTCCCCCCTCCAGCCTCTTCCCACAAACACCCCCTCTCAAATTCATGGTTGCTTTTTTATTTTTGTTTTTGTTGTTGTTGTTGTTATATATGTGTATAAATAAATACATAAATACAACCTGCTGAATGTATTTAGTGCTGCTTATGTGTATGTGCTCTTAGGGCTGACCACTTGGTACTAGGTAACCATTTAGGAGGCTCATCCCTGGGGAATACTATCTCTATCTCTATCTCTAAGATATCTCTATCATATCTCTGCAGTCATTAATTGATTGTATTTCTTCATCTAGGACCCTGAGAGATGTCTCCCATCTGTGTTGACATGTCACCTGGTTTTGTCATCATTCAGGTCTTGTTTAGGCAGCCATATTGTTGAGGTTTCATGAGTGCAATTTCCCTGTCATATCTAGAGGCCACAATCTTGCAGATTTCCTGGTCCTCTATTACTTGTTCTTTCTGGATCATCACATGATCTTCAGCTCCATCCATTCTTCTGCAAATGGAACTTGCTGAATTTCATCCTTTGGAGGACTGACTAAACACCACTGGGCATGTATGTCTGTGTGTGTGCATGTTGTGTGTCCACATGTTCTTTGTTTTGTTGGTGTCATCTAAACTGGTTGTGATTCTTAGCCATTGTGAGTGGTGCAGAAATAAATGGGAGTGGGCAATTCTCTCTGGTGTGCTGACTTTGCTTCTTCCAAATATACACCCAGAGGTGTTACATGAGAGCCACAGCAGTACTTGCCGCAGCAAGAGTGACATCACTACAGTCCCTAAAGCACACATGGCAAGGACTCCACGGTTACCTTCAAAGTCCCACCCCTAGTTGCCCACTTCCACCAGTCGGGTCCTTCCTGCTAAAGGGACCATGACCTAATACAACAGTGCCCCCAGCTGGGGAACAAGCATTCAAACTTAAGTCTGTGGGGGACATTTCAGATCCAAGTCCCAACAGTTGGTTAGGGTCTTTTCCCCAGTTCAGAACATTGTAATCCTTCTCTACTCCATACACTTCTCCAGAGGCCCCTGAACACTGGCTTTCTTTAGGATTTTATGGAGTATTACAGGGAGACACAAGCCATTCTTTGACATGGCAGAGTTCTGCAACAAACTTGTCTAATATCCCCCCCCCAGTCTCCCTGTCTTGCTCCCAACCATGTGCAGACTCTTGCTACCAACTCCTCTCAGCTGCTAGAACATCTGTATGGGTGAATAGAACTGTAAAACTCCAGGCCCACTCCACTTCTGTGGCATCCCTTGAGCCCATAGAGAGCACAGTTTTACCACACCAAATGATTAAGGGACATCTTTCACAGCCTCCCTGCCGCTTCTCACAGCTCGCACAGGCTGATCCCACTTTCCACTCTAGACAAGAATTGGCTCCAGTCCCCCACTTTGCTGTATGACCCCAAAGTTCTTTAGCTGCTTCTTGGGCTAAGAACTCCCCTCCCAGCAGTGGCCCCCAGAGGAGCCCACAGTTTCATCAGCTCAGGTGCATCCATACTGGTTTGAGGTATCTGACTCTACTCTCAGCACAACGTTTGCAGATTCCCCATTACAAGCACCAAGAAGGGACAGCCTTGATAAAATGGCATGTCACCTTCTCTAGACTTCTGACTTGGAGTCCCTACAGATTCCTTCACACCAGGGTGAAAGTGAATGGGAAGGTGTCGTGTCCTCTTAAGTCATCCTGGACAATGAGTCTGAGGCTCGCTTGGTGCTCTCATTAGGCTGTGGAAGCTCTTAGAGAGTTTTTCTGAGTAGGAGCTTCCATCAGAATGCCAAGATGGTGGGATAATGTCCCCTCACCGGAGCAGTGTCTTAGTTTGCGTCCTATTGCTGTAATAAAATCCCATGACTAAAAGCAACTTGTGTGTGGGAGGTGACTGCTTATTTCAGCTTACCATGGTAGTCCATCATAAAGGGAAGTCAGGGTGAAAACCTGGAGACAGGAACTGAAGCAGAGGGCATGGAGGAGTACTACTTACTAGCTTACTTCTCATGGCTTGCTCAGCCTGCTTTCTTATATAATTCATATATTATATAAGAATTATATATTATCATGGCTACCTCTTAAAGGTGGCACTACTTCCAGTGAGCTGGTCCTCCTCATAGCATCACTGTTTGGTTGGAACCCCTGCTTGTCTCCACACAAGTTGGGAAACCCTGTCTGCCCTCTTTCCCACAACCTCAGCTTCTGGATGACACATCATCACCCCTTGCCTCTGCATTTTCAGCAACCCAGCTACGGGATAAGAATTTTACTGTATATGGGTACAACCCCAGCTCCTAGCTGACACATCATCATCTCTCCCCTAAGATTTATGCCTCCTTGCCTTACCCAGGGTTCATGACTTCCCTGGACCCATTTCTTGGTACCAATGACCCTGCCTGGGAACAGTGCCTAGTAAACCTACATTTATCTGCTTTTAATCTGGTTTCATATGGCCTATATTTGCATCACTGAGAGAGAAAAAGTCTATTAATCACTATTTCAGAAAATGTCCTACTGACAATCTGATAGAACCACCTTCTCAGTGACTCTACTCTCTGTGGTAGGTAGTATTATGCTTCTTTTCTTTTTTTTTTATTTATTTTATTTTATTTTTTTAATTTACATTCCAAATCACTTCCCCTTTCCCATTTCCTCCCTCCCCGAAAGTCCCATAAGCCCCCTTCCCTCCCTCTTTTCTCCATTCAACCCCCTCTCGTTACTCTGTCCTGGCGTTCCCCTACATCCAGTCTTTCCAGGACCAGGGGTCTCTCCTTCCATCTTTTTAGAAATCTATTGATATGCGGATTGTGTCTAGGGTATTCCAAGATTCTGGGTCAATATCCCCTTATCAGTGACTGCATACCATGTGTGTTCTTTTGTGATTGGGTTACCTCACTAAGGATGATATTTTCAAGATCTGACCGTTTGCCTAGGAATTTCGTGAATTCATTGTTTTTAATTGCAGAGTAGTATTCCATTGTGTAGATATACCACATCTTCTGAATCCATTCCTCCGTTGAGGGACATCTGGGTTCTTTCCAGCTTCTGGCTATTATAAATAAGGCTGCTATGAACATAGTGGAGCATGTGTCCTTATTGCATGCAGGTAAAGTCTCTGGGTATATGCCCAGGAGTGGTATAGCCGGATCCTCCGGGAGTGTCACGCCCAGTTTTCTGAGGAACCGCCAGACTGCTTTCCAGAGTGGTTGTACCAGCCTGCAATTCCACCAGCAGTGGAGGAGTGTTCCTCTTTCTCCACATCCTCGCCAACAACTGCTGTCTCCTGTGTTTTTTATCTTAGCCATCCTGACTGGTGTGAGATGGAATCTCAGGGTTGTTTTGATTTGCATTTCCCTAATGACTAAGGATGATGAACATCTCTTTAGGTGCTTCTCAGCCATTAGATATTCTTCAGGTGAGAACTCTTTGTGTAGCTCTGTACCCCATTTTTTAATAGGGTTACTTGCCTCTCTGGAGTTTAACTTCTTGAGTTCTTTGTATATATTGGATATTAGCCCTCTGTCGGATGTAAGGTTGGTAAAGATCATTTCCCAGTTAGTTGGTTGCCGCTTTGTCTTTTTGACAGTGTCTTTTGCCTTGCAAAAACTTTGTAATTTAATGAGGTCCCATTTGTCTATTCTTGATCTTAGAGCATAAGCTATTGGAGTTCTGTTCAGGAAATTCTCCCCTGTGCCCATATGTTCAAGGTTCTTTCCTAGTTTCCCTTCTATTAGTTTCAGTGTGTCTGGTTTTATGTGGAGATCTTTGATCCACTTAGAATTGAGCTTAGTGCAAGGAGATAAGGATGGGTCAATTTGCATTCTTCTGCATGTTGACCTCCAGCTGAGCCAGCACCATTTGTTGAAAAGGCTATCTTTTTTCCACTGGATGGTTTTAGCTCCTTTGTCAAAGATCAAGTGACCATAGGAGTGTGGATTCATTTCTGGGTCTTCAATTCTGTTCCATTGATCTACATGTCTGTTACTGTACCAATACCATGCAGTTTTTAACACTATTGCTCTGTAGTACAGCTTGAGGTCCGGGATACTGATTCCCCCAGAGGTTCTTTTACTCTTGAGAATAGTTTTAGCTATTCTGGGTTTTCTGTTATTCCAGATGAATTTTTGAATTGCTCTTTCTAACTCTATGAAGAATTGAGTTGGGATTTTGATGGGGATTGCATTGAATCTGTGTATTACTTTTGGTAAGATGCTCATTTTTACTATATTAATCCTGCCAATGAGAACTCTATTCCAATGTTTACCCTATTGTGTATTAGAGGGGTGGTGGGGAGGTGGATGGGTGGGTGGTGAATGAATGGATGGGTAGATGGATATAGCTGGATAAGTGTCTAAATGGATGGATGGATGGATGGATTGATGGATGGATGAATGGATGGATGGATGGATGGATGGATGGATGGACTGACAAACAAATGGACAGTTGGATGGACAGACAGATGGATGGCAAATACATTTCAGGTTGTTAAATCAAATTAATTCTCATTCCCAGGGTAAACCCTCTGTCTTAAAGTTACCATTTAAATCTCAGTGTATTCCACGAATTTTCAGAAGACCCATGAAGAAGAAACAAAAGTCCAGAGACCCCACTGGCTGTGGCTTTACTCACCTGTGAGTAAATCCAGACCCAAGAGACTCAGTGCTGCCAGACTAGACCAGCTGCTGGTATCGTTATAGACATTATTATCCCCCCTTCTCACTAAGTCAGTAACACCCTGACAAACTGCTCAGGAATGAGACCTGTGAGGCCATCTATAAATGTCTCAAAAGAGACAGGACCATTGTACAAAGCATCTATGGACAATCACAGGAGCCATGGTAGCCAGTAGAAGGCAGCCTGTTCCAGCTTCAACTTGGTTACTTGGAGAACAAGGGATGCATTTCTGTGCCAAGTAGACACCACTGGGTCATAGTAAATGAATTCAAGTCTATAAAGTTCTATACAGTCTCCAAGAGCTGGGCATGGTGGTACATGGCTTGTTATTTCAAGCATCTTTAGCAGGGAGTTCTTGGGTTGATAGTTTTTCACAGGCTGGCTCATGTCATGTGCCAACTGTAGTGGTTTAAAGAAGAAATGTCCCCATAGAACCATGTGTTTAAAAGCTTGGTCTCCAGTTGGTGGTACTGTTTGAGGAGGTTATAAAACCTATAGAGGTCCAATGTTGCTGGAGGAAGTACATCACTAGGGACAGGCTTTGGGGATTTACAGCCTTTCCTCATTTCCTGTTTGTGCTCTTAGCTTCCTGTGTGATGCTAAAATGTAATCTTTCAGCTTTGTGTTCCTGCCACCAAACCCTTCCTAGTGTTGTGGACATCTATCCTTCTGGCACCCTAAGGCAAAGGAACTTTTTAAAGGTTGCTTTTGGTTGTGGTACTTTATCACAGCAACAGAAAAGTAACGAATACAGCATCTCTTGAGCCAATCCACAAATGCAACAGAAATATATCTGATTATACCTCATATTATCACATACCCAGCATAGAGCTCAGGAAGAGTGGCTCTCACCCAAATCATAGGGACCAAAGGGAGGGAGCAAGTCTCTAGGGCTCCTTACGGTAGACAGCTGAAGCAGGAGTCCAAAGTGGCTTTCTAACTCTGGTTCTCAAACCCCCAAGGAAGATATAATTTATCTAGTTGAAAGACCAGAGTAGATCAGCCCCAGGGGCTGTCATGAGATACGTGTAAAACTGGAAAAATGCCAAAGGGAAAAGAAACGAAGATCTTCTCATCCTGCTCGCTCACAGCTGAGGGAACTGAGCCCTGGAGCCAGCCAGGGAGTCAGACCTCCATAGTCCTCTGACTCTGGCAAGAACTGTACTGGCAATGCCCAACAGTGGAGTGTGTGCCCTGTCCTCTAGATTTCTCAATTCTCTTCCAAAATGTCAGGCAGAGTATGTCGTCGTTATGATGCTGAGCTGTGGCCTGCACAGTGGTGTCCTTGGAGGGGGCAGGCCACCTACTCACAGGCTCCCACGCATGCAGGTGAATCCACACCTGTCCCAGCAAAGACATAGGACATTGAGAGGTTTATGAAACTGGCTGGGAGGAGGAAATCCACGCAGGAAAGACAATCCTGAGGCTGTCTCTCAAGCCAGTCTCTGGGTCAGATGGAGAAATGCACCACAAGGGATAGGAAGATGGCAAAAGAGGATACTCTACCCTTAAACTACGTGGAAAGATAAAGGTAACTAGGAGGAAGGGTGTCGGGGAAGCAGAGGTGATGTAGAGGGGTGCCAATGAGCCAAGAGCAATGATGGGTAAGGAGGAAATTTTCCAGAAAAGTCCATCATCCTGGGTGCTAACTAAACAATAATAAATAAATGCATCTCCTAAAACAAACTCAGAAGGAACTGAAAGCTCAGCTCCAAGGGAAAGCGCAATGTTTTCCTCAGCCTTGGGCCTGTTGCCTTTGGGGTCTGAGGTAGGAAGTGTGTGGCAGATGTGACCATCCATCACAGTGGGGACTCGAGTGCTCCCAGGTAGGGTGGCATGGACGGTCTCAGAAACAAGGAGTGAGTCAGCTTCTGATCCATTGTAGGCCAGAATTCAACTCACACAGAGTCAAGGGCCACAAAAGGCTGAACAGTAGCTCAAGAAGCGAGGACAGGCCCCACGCACTGGTTCAGAAGAGTATCAGTGTCTCCAATAGGGCAAAAGCCACCAGCCAACCTGAGAGCTGGCCTGGGCCACCTAACTTGAAGTACACCCTGGTGGGTGAACAGAAAGAGGGAAGATGCCCAGTAAGGCCCCTCCTTCCTGCCCTGAAAGCCCCTCCCTCCTACCCTGCATGCCCTCCTTCCTGCCCTGCAAGACCTTCCTTCCCTGTCCTGTATGCCTATCCTTGGCAATAGCTTCTGTTCTGCATTAGGCAGGGGACAACTCTGCCAGCAGCTCTGCCTAGGCCACCTCTGTGCCTCCTCCTCCAAGAAATCCATTAGAGGGGGTGTGTGACAAGGTCCTTGCCACCTGCAAACAGCCATTTTTCTCTAGGAGTTAATCAGAGTAGACCTCTGCCCTGTGTGCTCAGAAGCCCCAGGATATTTATCACAGAAGGAAAGGCTCTAGAGGCTCTTATCCCACCCTCTAGAATTCATGTCTCCTTAAGGGTTTTGCCTCCAAGGATTTGCTTCAACTCTATTCTACATTCCCGTTTCATTTGACCATAAGGTGCACCTGTAAGGACCCAAGCCGAGGAGTTGTCCTCAGCTGGAAAAATGAGCAAGAGCTGAGAGGACAAGAATTTGTAACATCACATACCAGCCAAAGTTTGTCTTCCCAGTCCTTTATTCAACATGTTCCCCACTACATCTCAAAGCTTTCTTTGGAATATGAAACAACAAGATGAAAGTTACACTCCATTTCTTCAGAACTTAACTATCAAGGAAATACTGGCATTGCATAACAATGTATCCTCCATTTATCAGATAGGAAACAAGTTCAGTGAGAAGGGGTTTGTTCTAGTCAGTGCCAGCCCCTGGAACTCACAACTGTAGCAGCTGCATTAATGGAGTGGTCCATCCACAGGCCAAGTGCAGTCCTCAGCAGGGACAGCCATGACCTTTCAAGTAGCACACAGTGGGGACTTTCATTTCATTTCATCTCGGTTTGTGGCTGCTGGTTCCTGACACTCAGAAGCTGGCAGAAGCTATGTTTATTACTTCAAATAGGGAGCTATGGAGTTAAACACAAATAGACAATAATAAATGCACCTTCCCCTCTCTCAGGGGAGCAGAGGATGGGCTTGTAAGTAATCATTTGGAGCATTTGGCTGAGCCCAGAGTCACTGCTGTCCTGGCCACCATTTTCTTGGGACCCTTAAGTGTCTGACTAAGATTTGCCCCACTTAACCTATCACGTGTGTCTTTCCATTGGCTGCCTCACTGGCTTCTGCATTTAGAAGCTCCTTTAATTGATTGTCTTTAAACAGAAACCTGTCCAAGCCATAAGGTAACAAAAGCAGCGGTGTTTGCCGTGGGCGGAATAAAAGGGCTGGTTTTATTTATGTGCCAGCCATGGAGAACAACGCAGGAGTGTTTCGTAAACTTGCTTGACTTTTGAGTTTTTATTTTGATTTTTCAAAAGTGCAAATCAGCACCTGGGCCCAAAGCTTGGGGCAGCAGAAACTTAATTAGAGCTCAGAGCGCTTTCCATAAATATATTCCTTTCTGCTGTTGTCTTAACACTGACAGGATCACTCATCTGCTTAAATATAATTGAGTGCAGAAGTGAGAAGGGAAAGAAGACCTAGGCTGAAAACTTAATTCCCCACGCAGCTAGCCTGGGACTTTGAACTGGGGCTTCCATGTCCTCTGCTGAAGAGCTATTGTGATGGAACCAGAGTAAACCTGGCACTCTGACCTTTGATGAACTGAAGTCTCAACTACCCACACTAAACACAAAAGGGGAAAAATAAATACATGTTTTTAAAATTTAAACCACTGAGATTTGATAGATAAGGAGGTATTGTTACACAGTGTAACCCTGTTTACCTGACAGACTTGAAACTACTCCTGAGTTCTAACTGGCACCAAACATCTTACTGTACCTTGCAGACAACATCTAGGATAGTACTAGGCACCAATTGGAATAAATGACCATAGCAGCAGTGTTATCAGCATAATCTCTGACACACAGTAAGCACTCAATAATTTAAATGTGTGTTTACATCAGTAAGCCTCGGTGGTAATACTATCACTATGCCCATCCTTATAGACAAGAAACATGAGCTTTAAAGAGATGGAGGCATTCATTGTTTGTGACACAGAAAGTTGAGTGACCAGTCTTCCACCCCAAGTTATCTCTGAACTCTGTATCTTAACCATAATACTACCTCTAAACAAGTAAGTAAAGAAATGGGAATGAAAGTCTTTCCTTAAAGCCTCGAACACATGGGCACAGGGGAAAGTTCCTGAACAGAAAACCAATGGCTTATGCTCTAAGATCAAGAATTGACAAATGGGACCTCAAAAAATTGCAAAAACTTTTGTAAGGCAAGGGACAAAATGGCCACAACAGATTGGGAAAAGATCTTTACCAATCCTACATCCGATAGAGAGCTAATATCCAATATATACAAAGAACTCAAGAAGTTAGACTCCAGAGACCCAAACAACCCTATCAAAAAATGGGGAACAGAGCTAAACAGAGAATTTTCAACTGAAGAAACTCGAATGGCCGAGAAGCACCTAATGAAATGTTCAACATCCTTAGTCATCAGGGAAACGCAAATCAAAATAACACTGAGATTCCACCTCACACCAGTCAGAATGGCTAAGATCCAAAACTCAGGTGACAGCAGATGCTGGCAAGGATGTGGAGAAAGAGGAACTCTCCTCCATTGCTGGTGGGATTGCAAGCTGGTACAACTACTCTAGAAATCAGTCTGGTGGTTCCTCAGAAAATTGAACATAGTACTACCTGAGAACCCAGCTATACCACTCCTGGGAATATACCCAGAAGATGCTCCAACATGTCATAAGGACACATGCTGCACTACGTTCATAGCAGCCATATTTAAAATAGCCATAAGCTAGAAAGAACCCAGATGTCCCTCAACAGAGGAATGGATACAGAAAATGTGGTACACTTACACAACTGAGTACTACTCAGCTATTAAAAACAATGACTTCATGAAATTTGCAGGCAAATGGATGAATCTAGAAAATATCGTCCTGAGTGAGGTAACTCAGTCACAAAAGAACACACATGGTATGCACTCACTGATAAATGGATATCAGGCAAAGAGTGTGGAATAACCACTATACAATTCACGGACCACATGAAGCTCAAGAGGAAGGAAGACCAAAGAGTGAATGCTTCAGTTCTACTTAGGAGGGGGAACAATATAATCAAGGGAAGTGGAGGGTGGGAGGGACTTGGGAGGAAGAGAGGAGGGGGAGAGGAAAAAAGGAGCAAAATCAGTTGTGGGAGGAGATGGAAGAGATGTACAGAGGGTCAGGAAATTGAACAGAGGTAACAATGGAGGATGGGGAACTGGGGGTAGCAACCAGAAAGTCCCAGATGCCAGGAAAGCAAGAGCCTCTCAGGAACCCATGGAGATGGCATTAGCTGAAATATCCCACAAAGGGAAGGGAGAACCTGTCAAGACTATATCCAGAGGTTAGGCATGCCCCCCCCCATTGAGGGATGGGGCCACCCACACATTTGCAAAATTTTAACCCAGAATTGCTCCTGTCTAAAGGAAATATGGGGACAAAGAGTGGAACAGAAACTAAACGAAAGGCCATCCAGGGACTGCCCCACCTGGGGATCCATCCATCATGCAGATACCAAACCCAGACACTATTGCTAATGCCAAGAAGGGCTTGCTGACAGGAGCCTGATACAGTTGTATCCTGAGAGGCTCTGCCAGATCCTGACCAATACAGATGTGGATGCTTGCAGCTAGCCATCGGGCTGATCACAGGGACCCCAGTGGAGGAGTTAGGGGAAGGACTGAAGAAGCTGAAAGGGCCTTATCTGGCATCAATGGGAGGGGAGGTCCTTGATCCTGTGAAAGCTTGATGCCTCAGTGTAGTGGAATGCTAGGGCAGTGAGGCAGAAGTAGGTGGGTAGGTGGGGGAGCACCCTCATAGAGGGGTAATGAGAGTAAGGGGAGATGGGATAGAGGGTTTGCAGAGGGGAAGCCAGGAAAGGGGATAACATTTGAAATGCAAACAAATAAAATATCCAATTAAAAAAAAGTCTTGGGGCTGGAGAAATGGCTCGGTAGTTAAGAGCACTGACAGTTCTTCCAGAGGTCCTGAGTTCAAATCCCAGCAACCACATGGTGGCTCACAACCATCTGTAATGGGATCTGGTGCCCTCTTCTGGTGTGCATCTGAAGACAGCTACAGTGTACTCATATAAATAAAAATAAATAAATCTTTAAAAAATATTTTTAAAAAAAGTCTTTCCTTGAAGACTTATGATAGGAGATGGCTGAAATATGTAAACAGTTATAAATTCTAAGTAATTTGAGCCTAGTGGAACTACAAAGATGGTGCTTAGAGAGTGATATTTGAGCTGGGTATTGAAGAGAAGTTCAGATACACTAACAGACAGGGAGAAGACATTCCTAGCTTGGACAATGGCAGGAAACAACACCACATTGAAAGAGTGATAATTCTTTGTCATCTCTAAACTGGTAACTTGACAAAGAAAGACTTTGAATGGGACAAACAAGTCTCAAATGGGAAAGAAAAGTAGGTAGTTTGCTGACTTCCTGCCCTCCCATGCTGAAGCCTAGTGAGGGTAGGTACCTCAGTGGTGGAGCACTTGCCTGGCATGTAGAGGGCTCCGGATTCTGTCTCTAGTATCACAGAAAAATTCAAACCACCATCCCCTCCCAGATGCTTGTTTTATTAAAGCATATCTAACAAACCTGACATAGCACTCACCCTGAGCTATTGAAATGAGTAGCTGTCGAGCATTACAGATCAACACAACAAGCTTCACAGGCCAGTCTGCTGTGTTGGTAAGCTGTATAGAGTCTGCCAAGGTTCAGGAAGAAATCCAAGCTTGGTGACTGACCTTTGGGAGGATTTTGAACAAGCAGCCAAAAATCCCTAGGGCAGAAGCTCATCTCTTTCAGTGTTGTCTGCCCTAGGGGGGTAGTCAGCATATGTATGTATCAAGTTGCTTAAGTGAGCATTGGAGTTTGACCAAGAGAAGCTGAGGCAGCAGAGGAGTCGTCCAAAGGCAGCTTTACCCCCTGACCCTCGCTGGCCTCTGGGTACTGCTGCTGTTATTGCACTAGCATGGAGAGCTGTCTAAATCACCTGAGAGCCTGCTGTAAAAGGCTTCAGAGGCTTGCAGGAGGATCAAGTTTCCAGAAGCTTGGATCTGCTTCAAAGGCCACAAATTCCCCCCTGGAATTAAGGAGCAAGATTCTTCAGAAGCCTCTTCACTCGCGGTGTGGAGGAGGGGTTAGGTTGATGCTCCACCCTGCTCCCTTTACTCTTTCCCTTTCTGGGGTTTAGAGGAATAATCCAAGGTGCCCTGTCCAACTACAGAGGAACAATTAGGCCCCTCTGTCTGCAGAAACCAAATGGTCAAAGTTTTCAGATCTGAACTGGCCTCGGAGAATAGACCAGTCTGCTAAAATTTGCTTCATCAAAATCCAGCCTGCAAAATAGACAATTTGCCAAAAATCCTATAAGTGGGCCCAAATTAGTACTTTTCCCCCTAGATGATTCTGACATTTAACCTTGCCTCTGCCTTTGGGTATTTATCTTAATTTTTGTTTGCTTGGCTTTTATTTTATGCGCCTGGGTGTTTTACCTGAATGTGTGTCTGTGTAGCACTTGAATGTTTGGTGTCTTTGAAGTTCCGGAGATGGCTTAGGATTCCCCCGTAACTGTTACAGATGGCTGTTAGCTACCATGTGGGTACTGGGAATTGAACCTATGACCTCTGGAAGAGCAGCCATTACTATTAACTGCAGAGCCATCTCTCTCGACTCTGTTTGCTTGTTTAATGAAACAGAATCTTGCCCCCTAGCCAAGCTGGCCTCAAACACACAATTCTTCCAAGTGTTGGGATAACCAGCAAGCACGAGCCACCATGCACAGCCCTGGCTCAAAGATTTTATGAAAAGGATCAAACACAATAAACTGGCTATTCTTTGAATTGATCCTCAGCTAAGTTATTTCCACAAATTGATCAAAATTCCCCCACCCTTCCCTGGCATGTACAGCTCTCTTGTCTGCAGACAGAGCTACATGGTCTATCTTCAGAGCTCATAATCCCTGATCCACCTATCCAGAAGGTCCTATGAGGATGTAGCAGCCTCCTGCAAAGAGAAGGATACTTGGTGTTGGAAACATGCCGGCTGTTTATTTACCTCATCTTGGGCCCTTTCTCTGACCTCACTGCAAAGTCATTATGAGAGACCAGGCTCTTGGCAGGTGTGTGTATTGTAAGTGACACACTTTAAAAACACCTCGTGTAAATCAGATATTGCCATAAAATGGAAATCACAGCTACAAATTACATACTTATTACCATTGTGTCTGATATATGAGGCAACGTTGACACTATATAATAGGTAGCGTGAGAGATGGAAAGTTACATGTGAGGCATAAAAGATCATTATTTTTCAATTCACAATGATACAATCTCTCTTACTCTGATATCACAGGCTCCTACATCAAAACTGGGGCAGTTCCTAGGCCATTATCCAAACCCTTCATTTTACAGATGTGAAGGCTAAGGAAAACTGCCCAAGGTCACTCAGCGAGAGCCAGCTTGTGACTGGCACAACACAGACTAGAGCTCTCTGCTCTCTGAGGTGAGTCTGAGAAAGATTACTTGTTCTGCCCCACCTGGGTCCTGAAGAACTCTGGAGAGACCCTGAGCGACCATGGTCCCTGCTGCTGAGAAGCCAGCTTTGAGCTCAGGGCAAATACCATGTGTGATTGTTGCCCCATCCTTTTCTCTGTGTGACTCAAGCAAGACACTTAATCCCACTGAGTTTTGATTCCTTAGTCCACAAAGTGAGGTTGATTTCACCTACCCACCTTAAAAAGGCATCATGAAGAGTTGGACATTTTAAGTAATACAGTTAAAGAGGATATTTAATGTAACAAGAGGAATGATCCTGGCAGGCTCTGCAAAAGGCCAGCACTGCAGAAAGTGAATGCCATCACTACTCAGGGCCAGAGATGTAGCAAAGGAACCTTAGAACTATAGCCATGTCTGGTGATCCTCTACCCTCCTAGCGTTGGCCGTCTGTGTTCCCCAGAACTTGGACAAATCTTCCATGTGACAAAATCACTCTGTCTTCCCTCTTAGAATTACTTCCAACTTCGCAGGTTTTCTGATTCCAGAAAGTGGGTTTTGAGGCTGTGCTGCGATACAGACAGCTCTGCAACTGCCTGAGGGCTGGCACATCTTACTCTTCATTCAGTAGATTCTTTTAAAAAGATCCTACTTGATGCCAGACTCAACAGTAGGCATCACTGGAAGAATAGACTCTTCCAGTGTCGTAGTCCACTGGGGACAACCTTCCTGTGTAGAAGAAAAGTGGTAGACAGTGGTGGCTTGTGCCTTTAATTCCAGCACTTGTGAGGCAGAGACAGATAGATCTCTGAGTTCAAGGCCAGCTTATCTACAATTGAGTTCCAGGCCAGACAAGGCTACAGAGTGAGACCCTATCTCAACAAAAAAAAGGGGGAAAATGTGTGAAACAAAGAAGAAATAAAAAAAAAAAATACCAAAACAACCTGCCCCATGGTTGTAGGTATGGCTGCTGTGTCAGTAGGGGGCAAAGAGGAGAGAGTCTATGTCTACACTCAGTATTCTGACCTACGGACATCTGAATTAGTAGTAGTCTAACATTTCCTGAAAAGAAAAAAGAGCCTGAGACCACAGCCCAAAATGACTTCTTCCAAGACTGTGCCATAATGCACACCAGAGACCATTCCTGAGTCAACCTCAAACACTCAGACACCCCAGGCGCCACTAAGAGAGGCAAGAAAGTGGTGGAAAAATGGAAGAGAAAGAGAAACAAAGATTTAGGCACAATAAAGAGAGGCAGAACTAGAAACTTGAAGGTATAAGGAACAGCCTGATGTGAGTAGCCAATGATGTCAACTGGGACCATGATAGAATCCTGGCCTGTGCAGTTACCAGGGATCATGTCTGGGTCCATGGCCCTGCAGTAGCAGGGGTCTGTTACCCTCAAAAACCAGACCCACAGTTTTGGTTTTTTTGTTTTTTGTTTTTTTTTTTTTTGGTTTTTCGAGACAGGGTTTCTCTGTGTAGCCCTGGCTGTCCTGGAACTCACTTTGTAGACCAGGCTGGCCTACGAACTCAGAAATCCTCCTGCCTCTGCTTCCCAAGTGCTGGGATTAAAGGCGTGCGCCACCACCGCCTGGGCCAGGACTTGTTGGTATCTGAGGGTTATATAAAAAACTGGCCCCACCCCTCACCTGGGCATCCTCCTGCCTCAGCCTCCTGAGTACTAAGATTATAGGTGTGACGCCTGTCAAGGAAAGAGTCATTAATGGCTCAGTTTGGAACAAGACCTAAACACAGTCATGTAGTGAGAGTTTTGGTTTCCTTTAAAACTCAGTTATGTGCTTTTTTGTTTTAATCCCAGGTGTGGGATAAGAGGCTGCTTCACAGCAGGTGATTGTGATTTGTCTTGTGCATTAGCAGGGGCATGATCTTTGCCAGCTGCAGATAATTTAATTCTGAGAACTCTGGAGAGGGTATAAATGGGAGAGCCCCACGGAGGCCTTTGGAGGCTGCTGCTCCCCCGCTGCTGGAGCAAAGAGATGAGAAGAAATTGGATCCTGATGATGAAGATTGGACTTGCCCCAAGAAACATGAAGTCTCTAATCAGCAGGAAGCACTCTGAAGAGGTTCACGCCCCTTTTCCCCTCTAACCTTTTTTCTCTCCTACCTAGTGTTGGGTGTTGGAAGGGATTAGGGCGGAGTAAGGGTTGGAAAGGAGGTAGGTATAAGAACAATAAAGCAGCCCCTAAAAATAGCACCAACAAAGTCCCTCTCAAGAAGCTCTGAGCCAGAGAAGAACTCTCTGGGAGACAGCAGCATGTGCCAAGGACCTGTGGCAGAAACAGGCTCAACGTAGAGAAAAGGCTGCTATGGAAACTCAGGGATCACTGTGGCCAGTCTCTGAGCAAGGAAGGATGGCAGAGTGAGTGTACCAGAGTCATCTCTGGAACATGCTGGCCGCTTTAAATAGGACAACGAAGATGTGAAAAGCATTTGGAGACTGGACTAGAGTTTTTCACTTTTCTTTCTTTTTTCTTTTCGGCATTCTGAACAAGGTATCACCATGTAGCCCAATCAGGTCTAGAACTCAACGTTCCTGCTTCTGCCACCTGGGTGCTGGGTTTACAGAATATGACACCATGCCAGGCAGACTGTGACTTTCTAAAAGCTGCTTTTATAGAGCAAGTATGTGTCCCTGGTGGCTAGAATCACAGTGGCCACATAGCAAGTGCTAGACCTGTGGTTTTCAGCCTTCCTAATGTTGTGACCCTTTAATACAGATACTAGAGTCACGCTAACCCCCAACCATAAAATTATTTCATTGCTACTTCAGAGCTATAATTTTTGCTACTATTATGAATCCTAATGTAAATATCTGATATGCAAGATATCTGTGTGACCCATTCCCCGAAGGGATCTCTACCCACAGGTTGAGAATTGCTGTGCTAGATGATCAAGGCAAGGCACTGATATGTCTGTATCTTCCTGGATTCTGAGTGAAAACAAAATGTCTTCCTAGACCACTAAAGTGCTTCTCCTGCTCTGAGAATTTGAAGTCCATGATTTATGGGATTGTTTCCTTTGTTGCTACTATGGCTTTGATGTTCTTGTTCCTCCAAAACTCATGTTGAAATGTAGTCCACAACCCAATGGTGCTAAGAAGCAGAGGATTGCCATGTACCCAATGCTGAAACATGTGTGTCACATATGTGCATTTAAGAATGACATTTAGGTTGATATGATGATCCTGGCTTATCCATGGGCCCTAGGGGAAGTCTTGGGATCTTATGCACCAGGTAACCTCCAGACATCTTTCTCTGTTTCCAGCAGATGCAAACACATCAGCTCTCCCACAGACCTCAGCACAAAGGAGCGTAGTTGAGAAGCACCTGAGAATATGTGTACCCCTGCTAATGCAAAGGATTAGACAAAATTCAAGTACAGTGGTGCAGGCCTGGAATCCCAGCGCCCATTTTGCAGACAAGAGCATCTGGAGTTTAAGACCAGTCTGGGATGCATGCATATAGTTTGATACCAGCCTGTACTGCATGAGATCCTGTCTCAAAAATCCAAAAATATGGAGGGGAAAAATGTGCTCACTTGAGACTTCCATTTGCACATTTGATTTCACAGCCTGGAGTTCACAGGTGATTTTTCTCATTCATTCTCTCTCTCTCTCTCTCTCTCTCTCTCTCTCTCTCTCTCTCTCTCTCTCTCTCTCTCTCTCTCTCTGTGTGTGTGTGTGTGTGTGTGTGTCTAAGTATGTAAATATTATAAAGACATACTCATACTCCATATTGCCAAATGGAATCTGCACACACATGTTAATAGTAGCTTTGCTGTGACCACTGTTTATGCTTTATTTGTTCTGAATTCAACCCCTTCCTCCAAAGCCAGATACTCCTGGAGAAGTACCTGGTTGTTATAAGCAGATATCAGCATTTCAACAAGGGTCTGAGCCTAGACATCCAGAGAATGAGGGACAACTTCTTGAGAGAGACACTGTCATCACAAGTCTCAGACACGTGACTAATCACCTGACCAGAGGGGTGAGATTGAGCTCTTGAGTGATTGGCTGACTTGTTTCCTAGTTCTCCCTAGGTAGTCCGCTGGCCAGAGATGAGCTATGAGACAGTCATTATAGATGTTGATCTGCTGCCTTCTCAGATCACTGACTCTCGGAATTAAGTTTAACCTAAAGACAGGATTCTGACTGGCCCTCATGGCGACAGGCAGCTCCAAGTTCTGGTATTCTAGTTTGTGAGTCAATACACACCTTATTGTTAACCCAAAGAACATTGAGTTTTCTGCTTCTAGTTGATTCATCAACATCCCTATATGTCAGCTACCATCTCACCCCTCTGTCTGCTATGACTCCCTAAGCAAGCTTTACTTAAGTATGGGGAAAATCTCAATTCAGAGAATGGTGTCACTTACTTTCTGAGGTTTCCATGGAGTCCTCGGTCTGTGGCATCTTCAGACTGTCAGAACGATCATCTCTTTCTGTGTGCTTGTCAGTAGACTCACTTGGCATTTAACCCTTTATTGGGCCTTGCAGTGTGCTGCATGGACAGAACCAGCCCAGTCCTCAAGGAATGTGCAAAGAAGAGATCTTTGAATTACATAACATTAGATTAAGTACTCAAAATGGATTTTCCTAAGCCAGGCAGGGTGGCACATGCCTTTAGTCCCAACACTCAGTAGGATGAGGCAGAAGAATCAATAATTCAAAGTTGGTCTAGGCTACACATGGAGTTCCATGGCCCAGGCTACCTAGTGACATCCTGTCTCAAAAAGGGGTTGGGAGGGGTGGGAATGTGGCTCAGCAGTAGAACACTTACTTCATATACACAAAAGCCCCCAGAATTGCAAAGAGGAATAAAGAGAGCAGTGTTTGTATAGTGGGGCCCACATGATAGCCAGTGCCTGACCCTGGCACTGGTGTCAGTGAGACCCAGCCCTAAAATGCTTCCCCTACTCTGAGAATTTGAAGTCAGTGATTTATGGCCATGTTGCCTTTGTTGCTACTATGGCTTTGATGTTCTTGTTCCTCCAAAACCTATGTTGAAATGTAGTCCACAGCCCAATGGTGCTAAGAAGCAGAGGGTTGCCATGGACCCAATGCTGAAACAGATGTGTATCACGTATAAAGCGGTGGCTTCGATCCCAAGCACTACGAAGACCAAGTCAGAGCCTTTAGGGGTTGGAATGGTGCCAATTTAAGTGATATGAGTGATTTTCCTTTTCATACTTGTTCCATGAGGGACGAAACAATGAAGCAACATCCTAGAAACAA
The DNA here is from genome assembly GCA_036184795.1 of Tokudaia tokunoshimensis. Classification (NCBI taxonomy): domain Eukaryota; kingdom Metazoa; phylum Chordata; class Mammalia; order Rodentia; family Muridae; genus Tokudaia; species Tokudaia tokunoshimensis. The sequence goes on along the minus strand of BTHU01000020.1, from coordinate 13,931,957 downwards.
GAAATGACCCTTGGTGATGTACTGGATATAATGGTATATTGATCGTGGACTTTCTGGCTCCCAGAACTGTGAATAACAAACACACAGGCTTTTCTTAAGGTTGTCTACTTTTTAAGCATGTGTGTGCATGTATGTGCAAATGAGTACAGGTTCTCACAGAGGTCTGTCCCAAAATATAATTTCATGGAATGTCCACAAGCCTCGTTTAGTGTAAAGCGAAGTAGAAAAGCAAAACCATGATTTGAAAGAAAAAGGCAGGAGAGGAAGTCTGGTCCTCTGTCCTATGTTTTAATCCTCTTAAAGAGTGCACAAGAACGAGTTGGGTAGTGTTCCTTCTGTTTCTATTTTGTGGAACAGTTTGAAGAGTATTGGTGTTAGGTCTTCTTTGAAGGTCTGATAGAATTCTGCACTAAAACCATCTGGACCTGTGCTTTTTTTGGTTGGAAGACTTCCAATGACAACTTCTATTTCTTCAGGGGTTATAGGACAGTTTAGATGGTCTATTTGATCCTGATTTAATTTTGGTACTTGGTATCTGTCAAGGAAATTGTCCATTTCCTCAAGATTTTCTAGTTGTGTTGAATACAGGTTTTTGTAGTAGGATCTGATGATTTTTTTAATTTCCTCAGTTTCTGTTGTTATCTCTCCCTTTTCGTTTCTGATTTTATTAATTTGGATACTATCTCTGTGCCCTCTGGTTAGTCTGGCTAAGGGCTTATCTATCTTGTTGATTTTCTCAAAGAACCAACTCCTCGTTTTGTTGATTCTTTGTATGGTTTTCTTTGTTTCTACTTGATTGATTATTTATAATAGCCAGAAGCTGGAAAGAACCCAGATGTCCCTCAACGGAGGAATGGATTCAGAAGATGTGGTATATTTACACAATGGAATACTACTCTGCAATTAAAAACAATGAATTCACGAAATTCCTAGGCAAATGGTCAGAACTTGAAAATATCATCCTTAGTGAGGTAACCCAATCACAAAAGATCACACATGGTATGAAGTCACTGATAAGGGGATATTGACCCAGAATCTCAGAATACCCTAGACACAATCAGCATATCAATAGATTTCTAAAAAGATGGAAGGAGAGACCCCTGGTCCTGGAAAGACTGGATGTAGGGGAACGCCAGGACAGAGTAATGAGAGGGGGTTGAACGGAGAAAAGAGGGAGGGAAGGGGGCTTATGGGACTTTCGGGGAGGGAGGAAACGGGAAAGGGGAAGTGATTTGGAATGTAAATTAAAAAAATAAAATTAAATTAAATTAAAAAAAAAAAAAGAGTGCACAAGATAAAGACCAACTCCAGGAGGCAGTAAGGGAGACCAGCCATCAAAGCAAGCAAGAATGGGCTTCTGCTGTCTCTCCCTTCATAGCACTTAAACTCTATGAATGTAGCTGTTACTTTTCTAAGACAATTAATGAGAAACAATCAAGGTAGAGTCTCTCTATGCCATGTAGCCCAGACTGCCCCAGTCTCCTGGAGGCTGAGATTACCGGTGTAATCACCATGCTCAGCTTAATGAGATTTAAAAAAAAAAAAGATGGACACGAAGTAACCCCCCAGTCTCTGAAAGCCTCTGTTCACTGTGACCCCTCCATCGACTCTTGTGCAGAGACCCTGGCCCACAAGAAGGAATAAGCCTTCTCTGTCACCACCACCACCATTGTAACCTTTTAAAGAGTTTATTATGTGCCAAGTACAGTAAGTATCCCACACCCCATGTGACATGTACATTATTATCTCTTTGAATCTTTATAACAACTCCAGGCTGCACTTAGTACCGTTATAAATAGTGTGCCTAAAGCCACACACTTGGTGGGAGAATAATGAAGCTAAGATTAGAACTCCATCAATCCAATTACGGAGCCATCGTTCTCAACCATGGCATCCCACTGTCTTTAAATAAGGAAGTAGCTCATGGTTGAGGAACCCAAGTCACACAGAGTTGTGTGTCTGCTTTCCCAGAACCTGGGAAGGGGTTCACCAGAAGCCATTCATCTGAGGCCTGTTTTGAATTTCAACAGAAATTTCTTGACTACTAGGACTCACTGCACATGACCGATGCCTGTTGGAGGTGAGAGACCTGTCAGTGCCAGCTAAGCAGGGGAAGATGGAAGGCTTATCTGTTTATTTTGATGAATGTAAATGAATTCTATTACTTGTCAAAATGTTATCAAGACCCTGGTGAAACAAGAACACCCCCCCCCTTTTAGGGTGAAGAGAAAGGAGAGAGCGCAATGTTCAAGATAGGCTACTCTGATTTGAAGTGAAAACACACAACTTTGGAGGCGGGGAGTTCATTATTTTAGAGACCTTGGCATTCTTGCATATACATTCATGAATTAATCATTAAAATCCTGAACTGTGGGATAAACCATGTGGGTTTTCAATGCCATCCCACAATAAAGGGGACCTCGAACAGTTATAAACACAGGACATTTAAGTTGACACCACCTGAAAGGACTTTTCTCTAGGAATAAAGTGAATGAGGTGAGTGAGAGCGAATGTGTGTGTGTGTGTGTGTGTGTGTGTGTGTGTGTGTGTGTGTGTAAGCAGCCCCAGGCCAGAGCTGTGTGTAAGCCAGCTCCAACCGTGTCACCACAGATTAGTGCTGTTTAATATCTGCTAATGGAATGGCTCTGTCTGCCTTCGACAGCAGGATCAAAAGAGGGCCGTGCAGCTTTTAAATTATTAGCACTAATTAGGCGAATCAAAGAGGAGGAGGGCAGGGAGACCAGAGAACGCATTTGCAGAAATGCAAGGGGATCACTGCCTACCTCATACTGTCAAGACCAAGCCGACCAAGCTGCCAAACAGCCAATTAGTGTTGAAGACCCTTCTAGTGCGAGGAAAAAAACCATCAGACCCGCTCTGGGTGGAAGTAGGATGGCTTCATTACGGTGACTCGCTAATTAAAATGTAAAGGTTGCTGATCATTGCATAATTAAATAAGGTAGCAGGCTACAGCCTAAATATCCAGGGTGTGTGGACTGAAACCACCTCCAGGGCCGCCTCTCTGGCATTTCCAGTCTGTCTGGAGCTGTCCATCGTCCTGAGAAGTACACCATCTAAATAGTCTAAGAGCAAAAGTGTTCTGAGGGGACATTTCTCAGGACCACTGCAACCACCCATCACCAAACCCAAGATCTATTTCCTTTAGAATCCTTTTTCAAGCCAATTAGTCAAAGCAAAGGAGGCAAGTGGTGTTGAGTGGGAAGAGGACTAGGCCTAATTAGCTCCCAGCCGCCGGAATCTACATATAAAATCACAGAAGCCGAGGCTGTCCCGGTTGATGTAACCTTTATCTCTTTTCTCTTTTACCTGCCAAGCGGAAATACTATTTTCCTAAGAGTTTGGCTGGGGATGAGTCCCATGTTTTACATGGAATCTCAGGCTATGAACCACACATACCTCCAGGGCTTGTAGATGAGAGAAGGTAACAGGCTGGGTGTGCCAAATAGTTTAGTCCCTGACTAGGAGACGGGCAGTTTTTAATACCAGGTTGAATTTGAAGAAGTTGTGTTAGGAGAACCAAGTGTTCTCCTAACTGTAGGGATGATTCTGTTCGAAGTTTACCCTTTCAAGTATGGATGCCTGCTTTCTTTTGTATTTTCTCTTCTTCCCCATTTTCTCTTTCTTCTTCTTCTTTATCTTTTCTCTCTTCCTATTCCTCCTTATCCCCTCCCATCTTTTGAGACAGGATTCCATGTACCCCAGGCTGGCAACAAGACAGTGATATAGCTGAGGGTGTCCTTCAACTACTGCTGATCCCTGCTCCTCCATTTCCCAAATGGTGGAATTATGTGTGTCACACCATTAAGCTTTTGTCATCTTTTCCCTCTCTGTGTCTGTTTCTCTGATTCTCCTGTCTTTTTAAAAAAAAAAAAAAGCTATATTTTTTACAAGTTACTGGCTTACCACTAAAATGAGAATAAACATGAAGTTTTATTCACTCATTCCTTAACTTTTATTTATATGTCTGTTGTGTGAGACATTTTCTGAAGAGTTATGAACAAACATCTATGCACCCCAGCTAGGGCATGAATGGCAAACCAAAGTAAGGATTCCACTTTAGTCCAACTTGGTAACCAAAGTGTTTATCAGGCTTATTTACAGGACTATGTGTGAGGAGTTCTTTAAGGGAACATGAACAGCTCAAAGATAGCTGAATAGCTGGAAAGCCCACCCTTCCATGACTGATGGCTCATAAAGTATACTCCTGGAGCTCTCTGAACAACATACAGGAAGTTCATCAGGTCTGAGAGTCTCCTCAGTTGCCCATACTACTATAACCTTGGGAAGGGAGCGATTTGTGAATCTGGTAAGTTTCAAGAACTGAGACTTGTATATTGTTTTCTTCCTGTATTATAACAAGTTTTCTTGGGATGGAATATTTTAATTTGGAGAAAATTACTGCACACAATTCCCTAACTTGGATAACTTTTATTGGAGTGGCCTAAACTATCATTTGTTCTGACAATGATCTTTAATAGTGGAAAATAAGTATATGAATTAGTGTGGACTAGGCTAGAGTAACAAATTGACCCAATCATATAGCAGTTTAACAAGATTTATTTTACCTCTTTTTTAAAAAGATGTATTTTTATTTATATGAGTACACTGCAGCTGTCTTCTGACACACACCAGATCCCATTACAGATGGTTGTGAGCCATCATGTGGTTGCTAGGAATTGAACTCAGGACCTCTGGCAGAGCAGTCAGGGCTCTTAACCATTGAGCCATCTCTCCAGCCCTTAATTTTATCTCTTATTCACAAATTATCTCAAAATAGGATTGGGAAACAAACGCTTCCCTACATATTATTCAGAGGTTAGGACTGACCCTGTCATCTTCTGGTAGCTTCTGAGACAGTAAAGATGGAAAATAAATACATTAGAGATTTATAAGGACCAAATGAAAATGCCATTGTCCTAGTTTTCTTTCTGTTGCTGTGACAAAACATTCTGAGAAAAGGGCTTATTTGTGTTATACTTCCAGGCCACAATTCATCACTGGGAGAATTCAACAAAGGGTCTCAAACTGGAATCTGCAGGCAGAAACCACGAGGAGCACTGCTTTCCGGCTCCTTCTCTGGCTTGGTCTCTGGCTCATGCTTAAGTAGCTTTCTTATACAGCCCAGGAGCACTGCCTAAGAATGCCTGGACTGGGCACTCCTGCATCAGTTAATAATCATGACAATACACACATACACACACACACACACACACACACACACACACACACACAAGCCAGTCTAAGTAATTTCCCAGTTGAGGCTTCCATTCTTAGGCTTCGCCAAGTAAATAACCAAGGTTAACCAGGACAGTCACACATCACTTCCATTCACACTCTTGGCCAGGGATCAGTCGCACAACTAGGATGTAAGGAAAAACATTAAACCACATCTCAAAAAGACAAGGAATTGGGCTAAGGAGATGGTTTCATGGGTAAAAGTACTTGCCCCACAAGCCTGAGCTCCAACCCTAAAACCACAGTGGAATTAAAAAACTGAATCTGAGAAGTTGAAAAGAACTCACCTCCATAAACATCCTGTCACATGACACACAGACACACACACACACACACAGAGAGAGAGAGAGAGAGAGAGAGAGAGAGATGCTGTCACAAGACACACCCATACAGAGAGAATAAATTAAAAATATCTTAATGGTATGAGGAATCTGTTCATGGTGACTCTAACAGGTTTGACAAATGGGAGACAGAGCTGGTGAAGATAGAAGCATGAGCAGAGGACGACACACAGCTGTAACCCCGTCAGGGGAGGCTGGGTCATGAAGACTTCAAGTTCAAGAGCAGACCATGGCAACTGTACCCCAGGGCCAGCTCTGAGAGAAGCCTGTCTGCAAGGAGTGTCCAAATGTCTGCCCTTGGCACCAGCACCAGTAGAGGGCAAAGGAAGCAGAGATCTTGATGAGTTCCATGCCAGCTTAGGCTGCATTATGTGACCCCCATCTCCATAAGAAAGAAAGAAAAGAAGGAAGGAGAAAGAAAAGGAGGAAGAGAAGAGGAGAGAAAGGAAGGAGAAGGAAGAGGCAGAGGGCAGGAAAGATCATAGGCAGGAAAGCAAGGGTTGAATCTAGGGCTGTTGTATACACCACAGCCGACACCAAACCTCGCTGCAGAACTCACCCTGGGAACGGGTAGGAATCTCAGCTGGGTAGTGAAGGGTCACTTCTGACCAATCAAATGCTGTAGCATGGGGGCTAAAGGGCACAGGATTCCATTTCTGAGTCAAACATGGAAGGAAATCCACCTCTTCTGAGACATGTGACCTTGAACGTGATATTTCTGTTCACCTCAGTTTCGCTGGAAGACAAGAGAAAAGCTCCTGCTGCCTCTAAGTGTCTCTGAAGGTGATGTGGAATCAAGCATGCTCAGTTCTCAGCGTGGACACTACTGATGTGTCCTCCTGCTCTTCAGTGCATTCCTGTTTCCTCTCCCTTTCCACACCTCAGCTGAACCATCTAAAACCCAACTGAGCCATCTGAAATTTGTCTACTGTGGATGGATACTCTGATGAACCCTTATGTGGCTCAACTTGCTGTTGCCATATCTTAGAGCCTGGTGCAGTATCTGCTATATAATAGATACTCAACTATTCTATTTACTTAATGAATGTTCAGTGACTGAGATCCACCTATGGACTTGGTGCAGTGCCCTTGAGAGATACAGAATGGGGTGGGGGGAGCTTTGGGGTTATTCTCCGACTTTCAATGACAGCTTGTCTTATCTTCCTGATGAAATTGAATCCGCAGTAGCCAGGAAGATCTTCCCCTTTGTTGGATCCCTCCAGAAACTTCTCTTTGCCTTCAGAATTAAATCCAAATTCATCACAGGGGTCAATAAGGCTCTACTGGAGCTGCCCACCACCCTCAAGCCCCACGGACCTTCCTTCCCCTCCCTCTGGGGATATTCTGTGAGCTGAACCCTTCCTATCATTCAGGTTGTAACTCATACATCACCTAACAGTGAGGGCTTATATGGCTTCACAATGTGAAGCCATTTCCCTCCATCAGTCATTCACTGTCTTAGTTGATTTCCTATTGCAGTGATGAAACACCATGGGGTGAGAAGGGTTTATTTGGCTTACATATCCCAGAGTCACAGTTCACTGAGGAAAGCCAAGGCAGGTACCTGGAGGCAGGAGCTGAAGCAGAGACCATGGAGGAGTGCTGCTTACTGACTTCCTTCCTGGCCTCATGGCTTGCTCAGCCTGCTATATAACCCAGGACCACCAGCCCAGAAAGGTACTTACCACAATGGGCTGGGCCCTGAGCCCTCCCACATCAATCATTAATCAAGAAAATGTCTCACAAACATACCCACAAGCCAGTCTGTGGGAAGCAAATCCTCAACTAAGGTTTCCCCTTCCCAAGTGGCTCTAGTATTTCTCAAGATGACAAAGGCTAACTGCCACACTCTGGTTGTTGTCAATGTCCCTTTTGTGACCTTGCCTCTCCCCCCCCCAAAAAAAAACAAACCAATTAAGGACTTTATGTGAGCAGAAATGTGTTTGGCTTATAGCTCTGGAGTCGGAGAAATCCAAGATGGAGGAGCCTTGTGTGGTGGTGCTCATGCTCTGTCCCAGTCAGGTAGGAGGCATCACATGGAGGCAGAGGAAGGAGAGTCACCAAACTTTCCAGCTCTGGAAATAAACTGCTGATCTCAGAGCCCCCAGGCCTCTGCCTTCCAACACTGTAATTTGCAATGAAATTTTCTCTTTTCTTAGACAAATTTTCTTTATTTTTAAAAATTATTAGTGTATTTTCTTATACGGGTGTTTTACCTGTTAGATATGTTTTGCCTACATGCATGTCTGTGTATTACATGTGCCTCGGTGCCCACAGAGGCTAGACAACAACATTGGATCCCCTGAAAGAGGAGTTATAGAAGCCATCATGTGGGTTCTGGGAATCGAACCTGAGATGTCTCGGAAGGATGACCAGTGCTGTTAAGTGCTGAGCCATCTCTCCTTCCCCATCCATTCACATCTCATGGGGTACACACTTAGACCACAGTAACCAAGCCCCAAGACCAGCTCTGAAGGAGGCCTGTCTGCGAGGAGCATTCACTATCTGTCTGCCTTACGATCAACATTTATGGGCAACGAAGGGAGCATGTCTGAGCTGAGGAAGGACTCAGCTGGGACTGTGCCCTACAGATGGCAGATTCTGTACCTGGGGTGACCCTGTGAAGTTCCCCACTCTGACCTGAATCAAGGACAGATTAGGCCTTGCACATTCTCTCTCTCTCTCTCTCCCTCTCTCTCTCTCTCTCTCTCTCACACACACACACACACACACACACACACACACACACACACACACACACACACACACCAGAAACAAGAACAGAGACAGACTGAGAGACAGAGGCAGAGAGAGAAAGAGAGAGAGGAAAATACCCTGTTCCGTGTGGCGTATGTCTCATTTTTCACATTAGCCTGTCCCTTTTCCTCATGTGCTGTCTCTGGACTCCCATGTGCTCTCTTTGTTCCACAGGAGCAGAAACTCATTTTGCTTGTTCACTTCCGCATCCTGGCGCTCAATCCAATGCCTGCCTCATAGAAACTCTTCAATCAGTATTTGTTGAGTGAATACATGAGCTACATTGAATGACACAGTTGTGAAGTCCTCAGGGCAGCCTCCATGCCCTGCTGTTCTTGCAGCCAGAGCAGTGACTCTGTGACTACTTTAAAACCACTGCCCTCCCCCACTCCCGCCCCATCCTCTCTAACCAGCCACCGTGACTCTGAATTCAAGAGGTCTCCCCAACACAATCCTGGGCTATTTTTGGTCTGTTCCCTCCTCCCCCCACTCTGCCCTATTATGGTAGTGAGAAGAAGCTGGCTACCTGCGGCTTGCTGTCGCTCTACAGAAAACCAATCTTCCTATCTCTGCAAGCCACTAGGAGGTGTCCTCTGTGCCAAGCTACAGGGCGACAGCCACCCAGGCTGTGTTTGCAGAGAACCGTGTGATTACATTTTTAGCTTTCTGGCTGGAGGTAGCCTGTGAAAATTATTATAGAGACATACACAAGATATGGGTAGACAGACCCTAGCCACCTCCTCAAAGACCCCCTCTCCTTACTCCTGCACGCTGCACCCCCCCCCAACCAGGCATGAGCTTCTCCGTCTCCTTTGGTGATATGTCTTATTTCAGACAGCATCCCAGGCCTCGGTTCTCTCTTCCGCAGACTCTGAGGGGCCTCTCCAAGCTAATGAGATTGTGAGCTGGAGGTCTGGCTGTGGTCTGCTCTAATCTTCTCCTCCGTGCTTAACGTGTTCATCTAATTTGAATGCCGAAGAGGAAAATCTTTTCTTTTTAGGAGACAGGAAGCAAGAGTATGTGAATAAGAAATTTGCTCTCTGAGATACTATAAACACAAAAGGCTCAGGTAATGGCCTCTTTCTGTGTAGAAGAGACAATGCCTTGGCTGAGGCAGCTCTCTCCCTCACAGACAGCAGTCTCCAGAGGTTGCCGCAGGAGCCAGGAAAGCACATGTGTGCATCTGAAGAGATGTTCAAGGGCACACGGTGGAGAAGGCAGCTTCATCGTGACCTTTGTGCATTTCAAGAGGTTCCCACAGTCTCCAGAGCCGAAAGAGTGGCAGGAATCCTCTTCCCTTTCTTAGGTGAGGAGAAGCCATGGAGACACAGCCTGGTGTGGTGGCTGAGAAAACAAAGCCGATACGCCACTGGCACTTGTCCAACCTGTCTTGTCGATTTAAACACAGGGGTTTGAGCATCCTGGGTTCCAACCCCAGCTCTACGCCCAGCCCTGTGGCTTGGGAAAATCAACCTGACTCTACAATGGAAATAATAATAACACCCTATGGATGTGTTCAAAGCATTTAATAGACAAGCAAGCATAAAGTGGTATGCATAGTACAGACAGACAACAAATGCATAAGGCGTAGAAGCCGCCATTGTACTTCCATATTGTAAATGAGGCTATGGTGATGAATAGCATTGTCAGCCTCACGGGATCTAGACTCTCCCAGAAGACAAGTCTATGAGGGACTACCTAGATGGTGTTAGCCTCTGGGAATGCCTGTGAGAGGCTAGGTAAATTACTGAAGAGTTAGCTGAGTTGAGAGAACCCACCTTAACTGTGGATGACCCCATTCTCAGTTGAGGGCTTAGAGTGAATAAGAGGATAAAATGAGCCGCATAACAGCAACCATCTCTCTGCTTTCTGGTTGCACACATCATGTGACCAGCTGCCTCACTCACCTGCCTCCATGATTTCACCACCATAAAAATGAGCAGTGATGGACTGTGCCCTCAAACTGTGAGCCAAATAAACCCTTTCTCTCTAAGCTGCTTTGGTCAGATATTTTGTTCCAGCCATGAAGGAAGTGACTTAGGCAGATATGAACAGAATTGCCCTCTGGGTTGTCAGGTTTAAGTTAGGTGCTGTACACAGTGGCCGTACAGTGCCTAAGCAGTATCTTAGCCCATCGTAGTCGAGCGTGAACAACTTAAACAACAGAAGTTTTTTAAAGATTTATTTATTTATATGTATAATTCTTTTGCCTACATGGATGCATATTGGTTTTATACGTATAAATATAAAATACATGCTTGCATGTATGTGTGTGCATCACATGCATATCTAGTGCCCAGGGAGGTATCAGATCCTGTGAAACTCTGATTACTGAGAACTATAACTTGCCATGTAGGTGCTGAGAACCAAAGCAGTGTCCTCTGCATGAACAATGGTGTTCTTTGCCCCTGAGCAATCTCTCTAGACTCTGACTTGTTTTAACACAGCTTTGAAGGCTGAAAGGTTCCAAATCAATGGTCCAAAGAGCTCAGGTCCTGCTGGTGCCTCTCTTCCTGGGTGGCAGATGCTTCTGCTCGCACTGACTCTTCAGACAGTAGACAGAAAGTTCGTTCCTGGGTGTGTCTTACGAGCCCCGCCTCTATGGCCTTGTTTAGCTTTCACCATCTCCTGAAGGCCCTGCATTAGGCAGATGTTTGTCACTGCAACAAAACACTTGGCATATGTAATTTAAGAGAGGTGACTTATTTGGGTTTATGGTTTCAGAAGGCTCAGTCCAGGGTCCTTGGCTCTGTTGATTCAGGGCCCAGAGTAAAATAGAAAATTATAGTGACAGAAGCTACCCACCTCAAGACATATGGAAAGCAGGGGGTTGGGAGGAACCTGGGACTGGGTGTAATCTTCCAAGGAGTATATATAGTAACCTACTCCTCTGGCAAAACCCTATATCTTGAAATTTCCAGGGCCTCCTACTTCAAGTGGGGATCTACTTGTCACCACATGAGGATCAAGCCTGCAGGGTACATTTCACATTCAAACCACAATAAACCCTTCTCTATGTGGTCACACTGATGGTTAAAACCTAACATGTGTTTGTGGAGGGAGGGATGGGGTACAGTTTAGCCAGCAGCAGTGCGTATGCAGCAAGCCTCACCCTAAGCTACAGCAATTACTACTATAGCTGAAGAAGCTCATGTCAGGACTGTGATCAAACTGGTAACTCATCTGACATTTTGATGTTCTTCCCACATCTGAATCACTGCACTGAATTCAAATACTCATCTTGGCTTAGAGTGATGCTAGATGTTGACCAGCCAAGGCCAGCACTGTGGAGGCTTCTTTCCAGTCATTATTTCTGCATGCCCACACCCAGCATGGGTGGATTTCAGCTTCCAATGACCATATCTGCACCCACTCTTGGTTTGGGGTGGGTCTAGGTTTTGGTTTCTTCACATAGGATCTTGGACAAGAGAGATGGATCACCCATTAAAGGCTAGGCTCACAACCAAAAAATTGGATCTTGCTACATCACCCAGGCTGGCCTCAGATTCTCTATGTGACATTGACATCATGATCTTCCTGACTGCTTGGATTGCAGAAATGTATGCCTGGATCTACTAGAACATTAAAAACTTCCCTTGACCTGCTGGGTTGTTCCTCAACCTCAGGGAAAAAACATGTGTGGTAGCTTATTTTCCCTCACAGTCATGACAACTTGGGGTGTCACAAAACTGCTCACCAGTATCCCAGAATATGCTTCTGGGGAATCTAGTCAAGATGCCAGCTCTGTCCCAACCCCCCCCAATGATAGTGTACCTGACTCTCAGGCACTAATCTAGTAATTCCTCGTGGCAACCCCAAGAATCAGTGATACCCATTCTGCAGATGAGGAAATAAGATGCAGAGAATGTTCTAGCAACTTGTCTAACATCACACATCTGTAAAGGACATAGAGAGGATTTACTTCCCACTATTCTTTTGCCCCATTCCTGTCTTTTATTCAAGACATCAAACTCTTTATAATAAGTTTACAAGAATTAGTGCTTCCTCTCAGGCATCCTAGCACTTTACTAGGCAGTACCCTCAAGGGTAAATGAATGGAAGAATAAATGAATGACCTGAGAACTTTTGAATGAATGAATGAACAAATGACCTGAGTACTTGTGAATGAATGACCTGAGTACTTATGAGTGAATTAATGACCTAAGTACTTGTGAATGAATGAATGAATGAATGAGTAATCTGAGTACTTGTTAATGAGTGAAAGAGTGAATGAATGACCTGAGTACTTATTCAGTAGGTACTTAGATATTTTAGATTAAGGCAGGTAATTTACCCACTTGCTTGGGAACCTCTCTGTTTTCTCCTTGGTCTCAAAAACGATCATTGCAGATTTCATTCATTCTCAACACCAAAACCTTCAGAGGCTTCTGAACCAATTTGTCTACCATCTCATTTGTCTACTCTTCCCCAGTGCCACCAACTATGCCTAACCACAAGCCCTTAAGCTCTGAGCTGCCTGAGAGGTAAACACAGGAGCAATAAAAAGTGAGCCCTTGTGCTAAATGCACGGCCACAGCTCCATGCGGTGTGTTCTGTTACTGCCTCCATCTCATGAAAGAGGGGACAAGATCAGAGCGTCCAGGTCATCTTCCTGACAGGAGGTAAAAAGTGGGGCTTGGACCTAGTTTTTTCCAGATCTTTGATCTATGCTGTTAGCTCACAGGTCATGAACTCAGCGCTACAGGCCAAAAGGTCCACAGACTACATCTCATTTTGCCTCTGTAACATTGTTCTTTAACTTTGCATTGAATTGCCTGTGTTTTAGATGTCCATCTCACTAACTGAAATCTGACTTCTCGGCCTCTTCTGAACTAGTCAGTTGTGGTAACCAAGAGCGCTGTACCCAGTGGACATGCTAGACAGGATCTGCATAATGAAGCACTCCTCGTATGATTTCCCTCTACCCACTACTCTTGTGGGCTCACCTCAGCCTTGAGTCCCCATTTGTCTCACCGTCCTGGCCCTGAAAGCGTTCAAGTTTGCCACCTCCATCATCTACTGTGCCAGCTTGTATCTAAGATGGCTCCTCCCACTAGGAGAAACAATAGCAGCAAGCAGATCTTGTGGGTAACAATAACGGCGTGGCATTCCACACATGAAAAAGTATTCCTGTATCCATGAGCTTATTTGATCACTGAGACAATAGACATTTCCTGGCAACTGATCTGGGCCAAGGTCTGTCAATAAACACAAGAGAAGCAGAGGGAAAAAAAAACCAGAATAGTCTCTGCCTTTCAAAAGGCCACAGCCTGCAGTGCAGAGAAACCACTGAAAATAGAACCAAACGTGGTTACGGAAGATGTTTATACAAAGAACAGGGAGGCTGGAAAAGCAGCAACCAGCTGGCCAGGTGTCCAAGCTCAGACTGCTGTAACAAAGTGCCCGAGGCTAAGCTGACTCTCAGCCCCCTCCTCTCTCTCTCTCTTTCTCTCTCTCTCTCTCTACCTCTACCTAAATCTAAATCTAAATCTATCTCTATCTATAGACATAGACATAGATATATCTACAGATAGATAGATATAGATATCAATTGTAGCCCTGGCTAGTTTAGAACTCATTATGTAGACTAGGATGACCTTGAACTCACAGAAATTGGCCTGCCTCTCCCTTACTGAGAGTAAATATGAGTATCACTGCTCCGGCCCTAGGTTCTCTTTTATAAAGGAACTAACCCCATTCCTGAGGCCTACCCTTGATAATATGGTTATCTCCATCACATTAGAGGTTACTATGCCAACATATGGAAAGGATACAAGCATTTGGTTGGTATACCAGAGCAGCTAAGGTGTTTCATAATCTCCTTGATACACCCTGAGGGATGGACAGGACTATGTGGGAAGATGGGCAAGTATGTTCCTGGCAAAATTGCAACAATGGCAAGAATTCAATAGTCTTCATTTTTAAGCCATGAGTTGCTCTTGGCAGAGCCTCAGGGGCATAGCTGATTTTGTCCCTGCTGGGTTTCCAGCTTCTCCCCTGACCCCTTGCTCTCCCCTGCAGCTGCCCTGCTTCCTCTTAACCAGGAGACTTGGCACATGAGGTTCCTTTTCCTTGGTGTCTTTCCCTGCCCTGTAATCCTTTGAGTCTCACCCTAGACATAATTTCTTCAGGGAAAATGTCTGCAGTGCTGTAGTCAAGGCTCTATGCACTCAGGAACTTTCCTCCAATGTGTTGTAGTTCATGATTATGGGACTGATGCATTAATTTCTGTCTCCCTCTGTGACAGATTGGACTATTAGCCCCGGTTCCTTACACTCCTGTTTCTGTACTATATCCCTTTGCTGTGTGATTCCAAGGTCTTCTCCTAGCTTTGAGCTCAGGACGTGACTTATTTAGGCCTTTGCAATTTGTATAGCAGGGGCAGTGTGCCCATTCTGAATCTAGCACCTAATACTTTGTGTTTCATCCATCACCATGAGACCATGGCTAGCTGGTCTCTGGGTCAAAAAGAATAAAAGTCACATGGACCAGACCTAAAATCAATCTGCCACCTAGAACCACAGTTAGAGAACCCAGCTAGTTCATTCAGTCCATAACCAGAGGCTCAGATACAGGAGCAAAATGCTCACTGAATGCCTTTGAGCTATAAAGGCAGTGAGTGAAGCTGTGATGTCTGAATGATACACTTCTGCTCAACTGAGCCTCATGAAAGCATGCATCAACTGTTCATACACAGAGTCCTCGCCACCCATAGCTTATTGCACCCTTCCTAGATATTCATTGATGAAGAATGGGAGCACCAGCAGGGAGCATGCCCTGTACTACCAGAGATAAGCGGGCCTCTCCGGCATAATATCCTCCAGTCAGTAAGAACAGCCCAAGCGCCTGAGAGACAAATAAAGAAGGCATGAGTGTGTTGCTTTCTCTGCTTTTTTAGGAGTTTCTCCTCAGAATCTCAGGACTTGCAGAAGACACCTACACCAAAATGAGTGTTTGGACCCTCAGAAATGTCAGCTCCTGTCAGCCATCAAAG
The DNA here is from genome assembly GCA_036184795.1 of Tokudaia tokunoshimensis. Classification (NCBI taxonomy): domain Eukaryota; kingdom Metazoa; phylum Chordata; class Mammalia; order Rodentia; family Muridae; genus Tokudaia; species Tokudaia tokunoshimensis. Next base: position 13,916,609 of record BTHU01000020.1, on the reverse strand, counting down.
TCTGACTAAACTAGAAATTTTCTTCCATAATGCTCAGTTTCATTTCAATCAACTGGGAGACCAGAAAAGTTGATGCTATTAATAATGATAGATGCCTCTAATAAGAGGCTAATAAGTCTGTGCTTGGCTAGATCACAGCAGACTGGCTCCTTTGCTCCTTACAACCACATGGGAACACAGATAAGAAATCTGACCTTCAGGCCTAGCCTGTACCCACACACATGGCTACCAAGGATGCAAGGACGTTCAGCCAGGCAGTTTGAATTTAGAGGCTGTGTCTCTAACCACTGGGGTATGTTGTCCAGACAGTGACTCAGACCCAAGATTCGGTCCCAGTTTGAATTCATGTGATCGGCATGAGTTCAGGTTCTTTCCCTTGCTGAGTGTGGTAAAGACATTTGAAGACTATGTCGCCTCAGGTGGCCACTGACCTGTGGTTTCAGCGGCTCTTCCTGTCCTCATGCTTGGCTGACATCTCTTAGGAGACTCCTCTCAGGAGCATCAGACACCAGCTTTGGCAGACAGGCATTGATAACAGAACAGATATACCAATGTATAATATGTATTAGGAGTCCCAGAAATGCTTATAATGTGGATTTGATAGAAAGATCAAAAGTAAATATCATGCCAAGTATGCTACCCAGCATTCAGGGGCTGAGGCAAGAGGATCATCCATTCAGGGGTAGTCTAGATTACATAGTAAGTATAAGGCGAATCTGGGCTATATAACAAGACCCAATCTCAAGAGAAAAAAAAAAAAAACAGATACAAAGGTCAGCAGATTTCTATGAGGTTTAGGCTAGCCTGGTCTACACAACCAGCTCCAGGGCAGTCCAGGTTGCATACTGAGACCCTGTTTCAAACAGTTAATGTTAAGTGGTGAATACAGGCAGGATTATGGGTATAGCTCAATAGTAGAATGCCTATTTGGTATGTCCAAGGTTGTAGATTCCATCCCTAACATTACAAAGAAAGAAAGAAAGAAAGAAAGAAGAAAAGAAGGAAGGAAAGAAAGAGAGAGAGAGGATGGAGAGAGAGAGGAAGGAAGGAAGGAAGGAAGGAAGGAAGGAAGGGAGGGAGGAAGGAAAGAAGGAAGGAAGGAAGGAGAGTGAGACCAGAATTAACAGACAAGAATGCTCATATAATATACTATTAGAAAAAAAAAGCACAAGAATCCAAGTCCAATTGTCATCAGAGAGGCTTCATCCAGAAACTGATAGAAACAGATGCAAAGACCCACAAGTGAACATTAGGCAAAGCTCAGGGAATCCTTTGGAAGAGGGGGAGGAAGGACTGTAGGAGCCAGAGGGGTCAAGGGAACCACATGAAAACCCACAAAATCAATTAACCTGGGTTTATTGGGGCCCACAGAGACTAAACCAACAGCCAGGGAGCTTGCGTAGGACTAACTAGGCTCTCCCTACATATTTTACAGCTTATTCTTCTTATGAGACTCCTAACAGTGAGAACAGGGGTGTCTCTGACTCTTTTGCCTGCTTTTGGGACCCTTTCCTCCTACTGGGTTGCCTCGGTCAGCCTTAATACTAGGGAAACTCCTGAAACTCGAAATGCCATCATGGCTTGATAACCACAGGAAGCCTGCTCTTTTCTAAAGAGAAATGGAAGAGAAGAGGGGGTAGACTGGGGAGGTTGAGGCAGGTGTTGGGAGGAGTCAAGGGAAGGGAGACTGCTGTCAGAATGTAATATATGAGAGAAGAATAAATTTAAAATTTTAAATTAAAAACACACAAAAAACACATATAGCAGAGACACACATATTTGCACTGACAGGAATTCCATAAAAACAAAACAAAACAAAAAAACCCAGAAGCCATTATATCTAGATATAGAGATACATATGACTTGTAAGGTAAAAGAAAGGAGTGGGGGAGGAGCCCTGACCACCCCATGCACAGTCCCTGCTCTTAACAGGGGACCACACAGTCTCCTGGAAGTGCAAAACAGACCTGGCACGTTGGTACATTGGTACACACCTTCATCTCAGCACTCAGGAAGCAGAAGCAGGGGGATTATGCACTCCAGAACAGCTCAGGATTTTAAGTGAAACCCTGTCTCAACCCAACCTCGAAAGTGAAGAAAAAAAAAAAGCCAAAACAGCTCATTCATGCTTCGATTCCTCACAGCATTATTCAAAAGAGCAAAATATAGAAGAAAATATTCCAACACCAGTGAATAGCAAACCCATGGTTGTTCACATCTGTAATCCCAGCAGTCAGGAAACTGAGTCAGGATTACTGTGAATTCAAGGCCAGCCTGGGCACACAGTGAATCCCAGGCTAGCTCAGATTGTATGGCTTGACCTTACCTCGGGAAAGCAAAGCAAACAAACCTCGAAGTCGTTAATTCCATCACAGCTCAGTTAGGACATGACTGCTGCCTAATGGTGAGAGAACATGAGGAAATCCTCCACGCCCTTGCCGGGAGAAATTCTCCCCAACACGTTGAGGGGTGAAGCTGCCGCCTCACCCGTGACCCTCGTGTCGTCGTGAAGTCATCAGCAGCTGTCTGGGTGGCTGGGCTGGTCTCACCCTTCATTTTTTAGCCCGTTAAATTTAATGTCCCTCTGCTTGGTGATATAAAGAGAACACTCTCCTTGCAGCTATGACAAGGGTTTTCATCTTTTCTGAGACCCCGGTCTCTCACACACCATCCATGTCTGTTCACTGCGGCCAGTGGGATCTGGGGTCTGTCTGCATGACTTTCATGCGGAAGCTGTCAGAACGAAGGCACTTGTCCTAATCCTTCCCTTCCTGACCACCCTTTTTTTTTTTAATTTAATTTTATTTTATTTTTTTAATTTACATTCCAAATCACTTCCCCTTTCCCGTTTCCTCCCTCCCCGAAAGTCCCATAAGCCCCCTTCCCTCCCTCTTTTCTCCGTTCAACCCCCTCTCATTACTCTGTCCTGGCGTTCCCCTACATCCAGTCTTTCCAGGACCAGGGGTCTCTCCTTCCATCTTTTTAGAAATCTATTGATATGCTGATTGTGTCTAGGGTATTCTGAGATTCTGGGTCAATATCCCCTTATCAGTGACTTCATACCATGTGTGATCTTTTGTGATTGGGTTACCTCACTAAGGATGATATTTTCAAGTTCTGACCATTTGCCTAGGAATTTCGTGAATTCATTGTTTTTAATTGCAGAGTAGTATTCCATTGTGTAAATATACCACATCTTCTGAATCCATTCCTCCGTTGAGGGACATCTGGGTTCTTTCCAGCTTCTGGCTATTATAAATAAGGCTGCTATGAATATAGTGGAGCATGTGTCCTTATTGCATGCAGGTAAAGTCTCTGGGTATATGCCCAGGAGTGGTATAGCCGGATCCTCCGGAAGTGTCATGCCCAGTTTTCTGAGGAGCCGCCAGACTGCTTTCCAGAGTGGTTGTACCAGCCTGCAATTCCACCAGCAGTGGAGGAGTGTTCCTCTTTCTCCACATCCTCGCCAACAACTGCTGTCTCCTGTGTTTTTGATCTTAGCCATCCTGACTGGTGTGAGATGGAATCTCAGGGTTGTTTAGTTTTTGCAAGGCAAAAGACACCGTCAAAAAGACAAAGCGGCAACCAACTAACTGGGAAATGATCTTTACCAACCTTACATCCGACAGAGGGCTAATATCCAAGATATACAAAGAACTCAAGAAGTTAAACTCCAGAGAGGCAAGTAACCCTATTAAAAAATGGGGTACAGAGCTACACAAAGAGTTCTCACCTGAAGAATATCTAATGGCTGAGAAGCACCTAAAGAGATGTTCATCATCCTTAGTCATTAGGGAAATGCAAATCAAAACAACCCTTTTTTTCTTTTGAGACAGGGTCTCACTGTGTAGCCCAGACTGGCCTCAAACTCTTGATCCTCCTGCCTCAGCCTTCCACATTGGTTTATTTATATACAAAAATAGCATGATGGTGACCAGCTCATACTCTCTCAATAATATTACATGAAGTAACATATGCAAAGGACTAGTAGAACACCTTCCACATTGCCGGGACTTTTAATTAATCAGAAAGCTCTCTTTGAGGACCTACTGGCTCATGCTTGCCCAGCACCCTGGAAGCTAAAGAAGAACAACAAGTTCAAGGCCAGCCTGGTCCACACAGGGAAACAGGAACTGAAAATAAATAAAAACCAATAAAGACCTTGATGGAGGGAACCCCGTCCTACCCTCTGTCTCTGGACCCTCTGCTGCCCATAGCATTCAAAACACCAGCTTGGAAAACAGAGATCCTGCCAGTCTTGGTCCTCCTGGCTCCCTAGTCTCAGATCCCTCAGCCTCTAGAACTATAGAAATCAAGTTCTTGTATGTTTTCAGGGCTGACCACTGCTATTGGATAAGCAGTTAGGGGGCTAGCCCTGGGGAGTGGTGTTGTCACTGGTCAGATCTTGTTGAGGCAACCATATTTTTGAGATTTGGTGGCTATAACTTCGTGCAAGCACTAAATGGACTCAGTTGTATTTATTTATCCATTTACACATATGTGTGTGTGAAAAAGAGAGAAGGTAAATGGCCTCCTGCCCTTGGAGACAATTCTAGATATGGGCTGTGTTCAGTTCCCAGAGCTCAGAAGAGAGGCTGGATGCTCCCACCTCAGCAGGCTCTTCTTCTTCTAGGCTCTCAGTAGCTTCTCTCCAGCCACCCTTCTTCTCCTTCACGCTCTGTGCTTGGCCAAGAGCACTGCTCTCAAATCCCAGTCTGCTCTGGCACCAACTGTCTCCCTGGTAGCCTTTCATTTGTCCCACCGTTGGTGACCATAGCTGTGGACACAAAGAGAAGAGAAGACATGCTTCTCCTGGGTCAGGTTGCAGATTCATTCACTCAACCAAGAAGTGTGGCCTGTGGCGGAGCTCAATCTGGAGTCCCGAAGGCTCATGGGAGGCCAGGTAAACCATCATCAGTTTTGCCCTCAAGCTTAAACAGTCTAATACATTTGGAGACCTCATCATTTATATGCTGATTTATGTGATGAAGAGTTTGTATACACATTTTTACTTTACTTGGTCTTGGTAGAATCCTTCCTACACTTACTACAAGTGTTTCCTAAACCAATAAGAAAACTTAGTTGTCCCCTTTTTCCCTGGAGTCCAAGGTTCCAAATGCAACATAAAACACAGAAACCTCTATAACCCCACGGTGACCTTCATTATAGTACAGAGTTTCTTTCTCTGTTATCACCATCTATCATCCACAAGCAGCAAGCTTATTCTTGTTCGCAGTATCCAATAGGATAGAGCAACAACTGGGAGCAATGCTTCCTGACCTTCTGGCTTACCAGATATGCCCAGGCACCTTCCTCAACTCACTGTCTCTGGGAAGTGCTGCTGCACATCCATTTCACAGATGAGGAAACTGAGTCTCAGCCACTTGAATTCACAGTAACAGACCCAGAACTCAATCTCACACTGACTAGCTACAAACTCTAGTTCTCAGTCATTCCAGTATCCTGCCAGGTAGAAGCTTATAACTTGTGGGTGTAGACCATGGGAGAGCTGACTGTCTCTAAATCCAAGTTTTAAGTCTTCTAAATGAGTCATGGCAGAATAAATCACAGTCATTCCTGTCCCCAGGGCTGTAGGGACGATATGAAAGATGGTGGCCTGGAGGCACTTACAGTCTAGATGTGAGCAAGAGTAGGAGACAGCACAGAGGCATCACAAATCATCTCTTAAGGAGAGGCCTGGAAGGTTCAGAATACATGCCTCAGTGGGCTTAACAACTTCACTGGAAGGCTCTACTTACCAGTAGGGGTGTGATGCCAGCCCCAAATTATAGCCCCTGCTTAGGGAGTCAGTAAGGTGCCTGTAGATGAAGATATTCTGGCAGGGACAGGGTTGGAGGTACTATGGTATGAGAATCAGGATGTGTAACTAACTCCAACCATGTCTAGGCTCCCTTAAATCACTTGGGTGGAAAGTTCCCTTATGTACGGTGTAGATGAGTACATTGACCAAGCCAGATAAGAGTCCCCATACTTGTAGCGCTTGTATTCCAGTGGGAAGGTGGCCAGGTTAGTTTTTAATGTCAACTTTACACTACCCAGAATTGTCTGGGAAGAGAGAGTCTGAGCTCTTTAGTTTTTAATGTCAAGTCGATACAATCCAGTCACCTGGAAAGAGAAAATATCAGTTGAGGAACTGCCCAAATCAGATAGGCCTATAGCATGTCTATGAGGCTTAATTATCAATTGATATAGGCACGCCCAGCCCACTCTGGGTGGTACCATCCCCAGACAAGTGGGCCTAGACTGTGTCTGAAAGCTAGTTGAGCAAGCCAGGGGAACAAGTCAGTAAGCAGTGTTTCTCTGTTGGTTTCCACTTTAATTAAGTGCCATCCTTGGGTACATGTCCTGGCTTTCCTTGATGATAAGATGTAGCCTGTAACACGAAATAAACCCTTTCCTCCCCAAGTTGCTTTTGGTCATGGTGTTTATCATAGCAAAAGCAAACTAGAAGAGGGAGAAACCAACAATAATACTTTGGGCTGTGAGAGAAGAGAGAGGTGAGACTCAGAGCACAGAAGAATGAGGACTGAAAGACAGGAAGCCGAGGAAGCTCTGGGTGACCCCTACACCTGGATAGGTCTGTGTAGCTGATGATACAATTGACAGTGATTGGCTCTGATGATCAAAGTGCCGGAGAGCCCAAGTTGTCGGGAGTGGCACTGCCTTGGTCAGTATACTCCTCGGAAGACACAGGGGAGGGCACCGGTCTACCTTCACTCCCTCCTGACTGACGTGACTGAGAATTTCGGGGATCCACAGGATTCCTATGGAGTGCCAAGCACAAAGAAACCCATAGGCTTCCAGTGTATGGAAACCTATTCTGCTACTGAGTCCTAGTAGATAACATGCCTGGTTCTATCCTCAACTATGAGCATCTCAAGAGAGGACCAGGTCTTGGCCATCACTTTGATCCTAGCATCTTCCTCGGTTGGTGCATGGGAGATGTTCAGCAAATATCTGCTGTACAGAAAGATGGAGCAATAGGCAGATGAGCAGACAATACATCAAACACCTATCTCCAGTTAGGGCTAGGCACTTAGTAGCTGTTCAGTAAAGTACGGATTGATTCTGACAAGTAAATTGTAGGTTATGGGGACATATGCATTGTGTGTGCTGGCAGTGAGGGAAGACTGATAACAGTCTCTATAAGAAAATGATTAAAAATATCTTTCAGGGGTGTGGGGGGCTAGAGATGGTTCAGTGGCATGAGCACCCTTTGCTCTTACAGAGAACCCTGGTTTGATTCCTAGCACTCACACCATGCCTCACAACCATCCATAACTCAAGCTCCAGGAGATCCAATGACTTCTTCTGACCTCCTCAAGCACACACATGGTGCACAGACATGAGTGGAAGCAAAATACTAAAACACATAAAATAAAAAAAATAAACAAACCAAAAGAATGAAAAAAAAAACAAAATAAATGCTGATGATTTTAAAACAAGAAGAATACCTTAGTGGAAGAATGTCTTAGGAGAGATGCCTTCTGGACAACTGCCTGTAACTCCAGCTCCAGGGGATCTGATGCCTCTAAATGCTGTGGGCACCTGTACTCATGGGCATACACATAGATTAATCTCAAAAAAAGAGAGAATGCCTTAGAATAGAGCCAGAGAGAGGGCTCAGCAGTTATAAGCTCTTGCTGTTCTTGCAGAGGACCAAAGTTCCAATCCTAGCACCCACATGGCTGATCTCAACCTCCTGTAACTCTGGCTCCAGGGATCCCAACACCCTATTCTGGCCTTCCCAGGCACCTGCACACACATGGGGCACAGACATACATTTGGGCACACGCACATATGCATTAAAATTGTTTGATGGAGCCGGGCGGTGGTGGCGCACGCCTTTAATCCCAGCACTTGGGAGGCAGAGGCAGGAGGATTTCTGAGTTCGAGGCCAGCCTGGTCTACAGAGTGAGTTCCAGTTCAGCCAGGGCTACACAGAGAAACCCTGTCTCGAAAAACCAAAAAAAAAATTGTTTGATGGTCAATGAATCGCTTTACAACACCTTCGAAGAGATGTTTATCAAATAAAAAGACACTATGCTGAGTCTTGAATGTCCGTATAAGGCTTGGTTACCAGCCTTTTGAGCTGTGGGGAGAGAGTGGGTCCATCCTGATGTGGGGTTTAATGGGAGAAAATGAGAGGGGTGGGTGGGACTGTGCACTTAAAGGAGATAAGAAGACCCTGGTCAGTCTGTCTCTGTCCGGGTTTCTCTGTCTCTCCTCCCACCAAGTTAACATGAGCTAACCAGATTTGCTCTCATCACGATGCTCTCTCCCTGCCTTCTCACAATCTCAGAAGCAGCAAAGCCAACCAACTAGGAACTGAGATTTCTAAAATTATGAGTTGATAAGCCTCTCTTCCTTCAAGTTGACTTGTCTCAGGCCTTCTGTAAAGGGACAGAAAACTGACCAATACAAGGGTAAAAGACACACACATCGGACCTGGAGTTGGCTGGGTTCTGCCACTTCCTAAGTTCTCCATTGTGAGTCTGTTCCCTGACATCTCTGTATGATGTAAGGAAAAGAGATGCTTACCCCAGAGACAGACGGTAGAGTAAGATGGGATTCTGTGGCAGAGGACCAATACATGTACTGAGGCTCTGATGTTTATCTCCGAGTAAGTAATAAAACAGTGCTCATCCTCTGAGGGTTCCACAGTGTAACAGTAAGCCAGACTCAGGAATGGGAACAGCACAGTTAATTTTGAGTTAATTCGGCTACACCATGGTGCTATAGTGTATTCACTGAAACATTATGTTGAATGGCTCTATGAAAGAGTGGTTGGTTTTGGTGGGTTTTGGTTTTGTTTGTTTATTTTTGAGATTAGCATTCATATCAACAGACTTTGAAGCTGATGCCCCCCCCCCTAATGTGGGTAGGCATCAGTCAATCAATTGAAGACCTGACTAGGGCCCAGAACAACCTCCATATGCCAGAGAAAGAACTCCATGGGCTCAATATTTGGACTCAAACAGCACCTCCTGCCCGTGTCTCCAGTCACCAGCCTGTTACCTCCCAAAATCTTGAACTCAACCTCCATAGTCCTAGGAAACATTTTCTTTGAAATCATGGTTGTGTCTGTCTGTGGAACTCCAGCTAATCTAGGAATGATAGCACCAGAATGAGTTGGATCCCTCATGTGGTCCACATGGACCTAGTGTTGGAGAACATGGAAGAATAGCGGTTAGCTGCACATGGAAGAGTGTGGAGAAAGACTTCAGATGCAGGAACTGCATCCTGTACACCAAGTTCTCTCAAGATATGACAGAAGATCTTCCAAACATCACTGGAAAGACCACACATGATGCCTAATACTTGTGTGGATTTTGATATGGCTCTCTCTAGAAGATTCTTTGTCTAGCCATTCTGAGTGTTATTTGTATTCAACCGTGTGACTGAAACATATCCTTTAGCTTCTCTGAGCTTCATCTCCCTTCCAGCTAAAGGCTAGTTCAAGGAGCCCAGCATGCCACTTGGTCCTTGTATCAATTGCTTTCCTATTGCTGTAATATAAAACACCATGTCCAAAAGCAACTGAGCATAGAGAGGATTTATTTTGGCTTATGGTTTCAGATGCAGTCCACAATAGCAAAAGAAAGCAGGAAATGAGTCAAAGCCATGGCAGCAAAAACAGGAAGCTGAGAGCTCACATCTTGATTCATTCAAAACCTTCCCCCAGGGACATACTTCCTGCACCAGGGCTGTACCTCCATAACCTCCCCCAAACAGTGCCGCCAAGTAGAGGCCAAGTGTGCAAATACCAGAGCCTGTGGGGGACATTCTTATCCAAACCTTATCACAGAACTTTATAATTCTCTACTATTATCAAAATGTTTCCAAGACTTGCGCCCTTAGGACCATGGGTGTCTCTCTGCAGACCTTTATCCTAGGAAGGAAATAGGTCTCATTTATAGCATACACTCTTGAAATTTCTGTAAATAAAGGCAAAAAAAAAAACCTGTTCAGTTCGAATTCTAAGTCATCAACCAGAGCTGTAAAAATTCCAAAATTATATACCCTGGAGTTCCTTAAAGAGATGGTATCTTGCATCTTGCATTCTCCCAAAGGCACAGCTGGATCCAAAGCCTAGAGAGCAGACTTTAGAGAGAAACCTGAGGAGGATGGCCAGATAGCCAGGGAGCTGCTCTCAATGGCTAGAAAGCACAGGCCTGGAGCCCTGGGGAGTCCTCAGGCCCCTCTTGATGTAATACAGAGAAGCAGGGGTTAGTAAACAGAAGGCATCATCACCCTGACAGAGACCAGGACAGGGCACATAGCTGGTGGCCCTGCAGCAGGCACATGCTGCCCTTAGATTTGTGGAGCCTGATGCAGACTTCTGAAAACCAGGATGGTCTGGCCAAGGCCACTCATCCCAGGGTTGAGCCCCTTCCTTTCCCAGGGCTGCTCTTCACTGACCCCAGGTCTTGCCAGACCAAGGTTTGCTTTCAATAGGCAGCTTTATTGTTTACAGATAAAGAAGAATGCCCCATGGTCAGAAGAAACTAAATCCCTGAAGAATTCAACTGGCTGCTACATCCATTTAGAAGATTAAAAATATACTCAGCTCATATTGTTTCCCTCTTATAGGGAGCAAACTGTTAACTAGACCTCTCCGGTGCTGCTCTGTAAGTCTCAGGCCAAATTAAAGTCCACAGTCTCATTGGGGAATCAGAAAGTTCATATATCTAGTCTCAAATTGGAAAAGAAAAAAAATAGAAAATGGAAAAGCAAGATACCATGGGCTGAAGAGATGGCTCAGCAGATAGCATCCTTGCTCGCTAGCATGAGGACCAGAGTTTGGACCCCAAGACCCACAGAGAAGCCTGGCAAACGTGGCAGCTTTCTGTAAGCCTAGAACTCAGGCGGCAGAAAGAAGGAATCTGCGGAGCGAGCTGGCTAACCAGACAAGCGAGGATGGTTATGCTCTGGGTTCAGCAAAAACAAATAAACAAAGCGGAGACTGATTGAGAGAAACACCCCGTGTCAACTTCAGGCCTTTGCATGCGCCCACACACATGTGCACACACACACAAGCTAGAGAGCATATCCTTGAATAGTCAGAGCTCAAAGAAGCCTTTTGGGTCTCAGAGCCTGGCCTCTGTTCCATCCTTCCGTCAGTTCCGCCCCCTTGCCTTCCCTAATCTGATTCTGCCTATCAAATCTAGCGTTTTTAGGAAGACTATAAAGATTACAGAACAGAAGGGGTCACAAGATAGTATAGGTGACACATAGTAGGATCTCGGTAAACAACTGTAGCCACTGTCACTTTCACACAAAGACACGGTTCTTCTGTTTGCACTAAGACACGTTGGGCAATCGGTTTGTAATGCTAACAAGCAGCCTAAATTGAGACCAGAGCAACAGCACAGCATGTGCCGTGAGGAGCCCCTCATCCCGTGCTGCTGTTTGGTTTCAAATTCAGCGTTTTCATCTTTATTTCATGCCCAATGAAGAAATGCCTCAAGTTTATTTACCAACTCGACAGTAATGCGCAGTCTAAGGGAAATTATCCTCACCAGGATCCGATTTGGTTGGAAAACGTTAAGGAATAAATCACTTGGTGGGGGGAAAAAAAATTTTTTTTTTTTTGCTTTTAAATAAAGATGAGAAAGATAGTGGAGTTCATAAAACACAGCAGTCAGATCTGAGCTTTGCCCTGGGCAGATCGCTAGAAGCAAGGGTCAGCTCGTCTCCATTTATCTCATACTGATGGAGGCTCCCTGGCCTTTGGAAGTGATCGATTACCGGTTGGTGCACAAAGCCAAAGGTTAAATGTATTATTGCACGCCATAGGCCAACCCTAACCTGAGGATGAACGTCATAAACAAAAAAGAGAAAGGAGAGTGAGGTCTGCGGAAGGACAGGCTTTAGTCTCCAAAGAATTACAAAAGGGAAATGACGCCCCCTACCGTCAGGAGCGCAGACTCACAGCCGGCCTTGGGAATCGGGAAGCAGCCTTACTAAGTGTTCTTTGAGATTTGACAGGTCCCTTCATTCAGACTTCAGGCAAACCGAGCAACACAGTGTGGCTTCTTTCCCAATGATCCCTGATCAGTAAAGACCACTGTGTAGAGCTGGAGAAATGTTTTGCTGGGAGTGAAGGGAAGGGAAGGCTTGAAACCTGAGACACTGAGTGGTCTCTCCTACCCAAACCTCTATAAGATCCCCTCAAGGATCTATTCTAACATGTCCATCCTTGTCTCTTAAAGATTGGCCCACCCTGGTGTTAAACCTGGTCAAAAATCCAGGCTCCATTGGAAATCCAACTGCAATATGTTTACTTGCATGCAATTAAGAGGTACACACTCTACCCCTTAAAGAGAAATGAACTAACTTGGCCCACCTTTTTGAAAGGATCCCAGCACTCAGGAAGTAGATACATGGGGATCACTGAAGCAGAAAGGTAGTTAGTAATACCAGTCTGGGCTATAGAGCAAAGACCCTGCCTTAAAAAAAAAAAATCACGGCCCAAGAACTCAGTCTCAAGACAACTGTTTTTTTTTTAATTATTTATTTTATTTTATTTTATTTTATTTTTTATTTACATTCCAAATCATTTCCCCTTTCCCGTTTCCTCCCTCCCCGAAAGTCCCATAAGCCCCCTTCCCTCCCTCTTTTCTCCATTCAACCCCCTCTCGTTACTCTGTCCTGGCGTTCCCCTACATCCAGTCAAGACAACTGTTGATGTAACCATCTGAAACAGATTAGGCAAAGCTGAAAGCAGTCATCACCAGAGTTAACCATCTGCTGGACTTAAGGCTACCAGTTTACCAAGTAACTCTGGCTGACTGGTGGGTGCTCAGACGCACTGGGGTTGTGTATTCTGACTCCCACCCTGTGGTTGGGTGGGAGCTCTTAAATAGCTCCAGCCCTATACTTTTTTGAGCAAGAGTCAGAACATCAAATCATTGTGAGAGATCTTCCACAATAAGCAGATGCAAATCCCAAACCCATAGCACTATGAGAATATCACTGAAGATAAAACTTGCGACTTGGAGGATATTGTGATGTGATCTAACCTAATCCCTTGTGAATGACTTCTCATTCAAGGACACAGAGTCCAAGAACCTTGTACTTAGGAGAACACTGAAGCCCAAGGAAACCTTGTGAGGCTTTGATCAGGTAAGCCAGACCTGAGTACTGTTTGTTTGTCTGTCTGTTTGTTGAGATAGGCCCTTGCTATACAGCACAGATTGGCCTAGAACTCCCAATCTTCCTGCCTTGGTCTCTGACTGCTGGTGGGCTGGTGCTTCCATGTCTAGTTCTTTATTCATAACTGACATTGGTGCAGGTCTAAGAGGGCATTGCCCCACTCTTCCATATCACAGTACTTGGATGTCAAATGTCAAGTCACACATCCTACTATGGGCCTGTAGCCTGGAGTTTCCATACAGGATTTGGTGACAAATTCACTTTTAATATTTGTCAATATATAGAGTATAATGTAAAGTTGCTGAAGCCATGTTAGTTTCTGAATTTGATCCCTCTCCCAGGAGTCTGTGGTGGTTTAAATATGCTTGACCCGGGGAGTGGCACTGTTAGGAAGTGTGGCCTTGTTGGAGGAAGTGTATCACTGTAGGAGTAGGCTTTCAGACCCTCCTCCTAGCTGCCTGGAAGCCACTATTCTCCTGTTTGCCTTCAGAACAAGCTGTAGAAGTCTCAGCTCCTCCAGCACCATGCCTGCCTGGATGCTGCCATGCTTCCCGCCTTGATGAAAATGGACTGAACCTCTGAACCTATAAGCCAGCCCCAATTAAATGTTGTTCTTTTTAAGAGTTGCCTTGGTCATGGTGTCTCTTCACAGGAACAGAAACCCTCACTAAGACAGAGTCCATCTCCTGATGCTGTAATAGAATATCTGAGAGCATGTTATACAGAAAAGAAAGTTATCTAGACTTTCAGTTCTGGAGGCCAGGGAGTTCAAAAGGATGCTATCAGCACTTGCCCAATCCCTGGTGAAGACCTTGTTCTGTTTCTCATGTGACATGGCAGGAAATTGGAAAGAAGTAAACGAGCTGAGTGCAATGCCACAAGCCTGTCATTCCTGCCCTCAGGAAGCTGAGGCAGGAGACTTATGAGTTCCAGATCAGCCTGAGTCATATGGAGAGACTCTACTGAAGTAGAAATTTCTGGTTTATTTGGAAACTCAGTTATGTCATATGATGTTTTTTGGGGGGGACAGGCAGGTGAAAGGATGTTTTGCTAAAGCAGACATGTGAAAGAATGTTGAAGCAAACACATGCAAGAATGTTTTGCTGAAGCAGACACATGAAAGGACATATGATTTTTACGAAGAGTATAAATGACCCCACAGACAGTGGGAGGAAGCTATCACATTGGTTTACTTTGTTCCACTGATGACTCATGTATTTGTTCATCTTGCATTGATTTGCTGATCTTTGCTTGTCTTCAATTAGTAGAGAGTAACTCACCAAAGAACTTCTCCCTTTTAAAAAAAAAATTTGTGTATCTGCCTGTATGTCTGTATGTGCACCATGTGCATTTGCCCACAAAGGCCAGAAGAGGACATTGGATCCCTTAGGTATGGAGTAGCTGGTGGCTATGAGCCACCGTGTGGGTGTCAGGAACACAAGCCAAGTTTTCGGCAAGTGCTCTCAATCTCTGAGACATCTTTTCAGTTCCACTTCTTGATTTTCAAACTGAATAATGTGAGCTCACTCTAACAAATTCTTCATATTATCTAACACACTTGAAATGGCCAAAATGACTTCTTCAGACCTGGTTACCATCCTCAGAGGGGGGAAAAAGTGTATACACAAGCAGTGATGAATTTTTACTCCAGTCCCAAAGTTGCTGGAATTATAGTTAATCTAAAAGGCTAGAGGGGCAGCCTAGTGATAGATTGCCCAGGATTGTGTTGATTTGAATGTCATCTTACTACAGATTTAAATCACCTATGATGTGGGAAGACCCACCTTGGTTGTGAGGGACTCCCCCTGGAAACAGTACAGATAAAAAAGGGTGTGGCAGATGGAAGAGTGCAGGCCCTATGTTTGCTTGGCCTTCCCGCTTGCTGTGGAAATGACTTACCCTGATGATGCTGTTGTTGCTGATTTCTTCAGTGATATCAGAACCCGCATTTCCAGGCTTCCATCATGGATTAGGGACCCTCGGCTCTCCAGGAAACGTCCAGGTTTTTGACACCAGGTTAGGAGCGCTGAGGCCTGTGGCCTGAGCAACTACTAGTTGTCATCATCCCTGGTGAGAGACAGTCACTGTGGAACAGCTCCAACCACTGAGGCACCAGCCACCAAGACAGAGCAATTAATGGGCTTTCCGCCTCTCGGGTAAGACTCAGCTGTTGTTGCTATTTTAACATAATCTGACTTGATTGATTCATATACAACTCATGCCATTGGCTCTGTTCCTCTAGAGAACCCTGATAACTACACCCAGTATATGCAAGTCCTCAGTCCTGTTCCAGCACCAGAGAAAAGGAGAGAGAACGTGGGAGAGAAAATCAAGTTATTAAATCTGAGTGTAGTAGCACATACCTGTTATCCAGACCCTGCTAGGGAAGATTGTGATTTGGAGGCTAACCTGGGCTAAATAACAAGACTCTAAATTGGGGAAGAAAAGTATCTAATGTCTGTTTGATTGTTGAAATTACTTATAATTGTGGAAGTATTATGTTAACTTATTTTTCATATTAATAATTTCAAGATAATGATGAGACTCTAATTTATAAACCCAGTAAACTGAGGGTTACCTTGTGACCAGCTAGGACATCATGAGGGAGACCACCAGGCACAAATAAAGATATCTGAAACCTATGCGATTTTGTTGACATGCTTACTGCCATTGCTCTCGACCGGGAGTGGAGGTCTTGCTCTGTCACTGGAGTCTACAAGGCTCTCCGCAGTCCTAACCCCATCACCCATCTCTTTCCAGGCTTCAACTAACCAACTTCAGATTTCTCTGTAGCACTTCCCCACCCCAGGACTTTCACAGGTTACTTCTTACCTCTGCCTAGAACCTGCATCTCTTCCATTTTCTCCTAAACACTCACCAAGGTCACCATCCTCAGGACACCTCGAACAGGCTGAGAGGATCTGCACTTAGCGCTTTGTTCTGCGTTTCCTCCTCTGTACTAACACAGTTAGGATGATGCTGGGAACTGGTAGTCATCGCTCAGTAAGTCATAACTGTGCCTGCCCTTTCTTTGTGGCTCGTATCACAGTTAGAAATAGTTTCCTATGTGCATTTACACCACAGGACTATGGCCTCCATGAATCCAGACAGCAGGTCTTGTTTTGTTTGTTTGTGCTGTATACATGATGCCTGCCACAATCCCTGGGGATATGTATGTGTTGAATTTGAGTATGAATTCTCCCTGTGAGAGTGCCCAGTAGAGAATCCACGTCTAGGTGTTGGAAGTTGAATATGAATGAGTATAAAATACTACTGTGGGAATACATTTGATCTACTTCCTTGTAGTGGAAATGGCTCCCATATAGGCCCATAGGGAATGGCATTATTAGGAGGTGTGGCCTTGTTGGAGTAGGTGTGGGTTTGTTGGAGGAAGTGTGTCACTGGAGGTGGGCTTCTGAGGTCTCAGATGCTCAAGCTTGAACCAGAGTTTCACTCTCTTCACACTGTTGTAGAACTCTCAACTACCCCTCCAGCACCGTGTCTGGCTGTATGCCAACATGCTTCCCACCATGACAATAATGCACTAACCTCATGAACTGTAAGTCAACCTTGCATAAATGTTTTCTTTATAAGATTTGCCATGGTCATTGTGTCTTTTTACAGCAATAAAAATCCTAACTAAGACTGCTCATACCCGTAAGCCCACCCTGCCATCTTGTCATCTCCCCTTTCCTTATCCCTTTCTGCAAGTGACTCTTCCTCTGGCCCTCTGTGTTTCTCTGACTTCTGTACCAAGCAGGTGCAGTATCTGGTAAATGATGTGATGGTTAGTTGATCATGTTGTTATTGTTGTTGGTGTGGTGGTGGTGGTGGTGGTGGTTGTTGGGATTTTTGGAGGAGGAGTTGGTTTGTTTTATTGGTTTGTTTTAGGTTTTTTTTGAGACAGGGTTTCTCTGTGTAGCCCTTGCTATACTGAAACTCAATCTGTAGACCAGGCTGGCCTCAAATTCACAGAGATCCACCTGCCTCTGCCTCCCAAGCACTGGGATGAATGGTTAATCTTCATTATTAACTTGAGTAGATTTAACATCACCTAGGAGACTCGTGAAGGTGTTTTCAGAAGGAATTAACTGAAGGGGAAAGACTCATCCTGAATGTGGGCCATTCCACCCATGTGCAGACCCCAGATGAAATAAGAGGGAAAGAAGCAAACAGCACAGCAGTAATGTCCCCTTTCTCTCCTTCCTGTCCACCATCCTTTGACCTGCTCTGATTTACCACACACAGACCCCATGACAGACTAATACATCTGAAATCACAGTCCTAATAAATCCTTCAAGTTATTTCTCTCAAGCATTGTGTCAAGATGATAAGGAAGCTGACTGATACAGTAAGATCGTAATATATCTTAGTCAATAAATTCTGCGACAGATGGACAGACAGATGGATGGGTGGACAGACGGATAGATATTAGACGAACAAGAAAATTGATGTGGCACTCCCTTCTTTACAGGAAGGAATCTCTCCTTGTGATTTCTTGATCACTCCCGAACATCTAACCCAGTGAACACAGAAGCAGCTTCTCTCCTTGAAGTTCATTTATAGCCTCCACATGGCTCCAGACTGATGGGCTTGTGACACTGGGGGCCACCATAGGCAGTTTCTTCATTACACCTAATAGCCAGCCTTGAAATGGAATGACTTGACTCTTCAGAGGGAAGTGCAGGGAGTCTCTCCCTCTCTGAGCAGCAAGCTCACGCTGCCAAGACACCCCGCTTCTATAAATATGCCTTTCTAAATGTTAAAGGGTTAGAGCAATTTCCAAAGGTCTCTGCCTCGAAGGAACCCTCAAATGATATTTAATTGAACTACTTTTACTTTGAGAAGCGAGAGAACCAAAATGTAAAAAAGGTGGAAAGGCTTCTCGGTTTTCTGTCAAAATACAGGATTCTAGATAAAATAATGGAAAGAGAATTTCCTGTTATTAAACCTTCGAAAATGAACATAAACAGCTCAGCCAAGCAGAGTCAAGTATAGGATTTTGTAAGGTGATTGGAAGAAAAAGGATCTTCTTTTAAACTCTATTTTCAAGCCTTTAACAACTGTTGGGGGCGCCTTTGTTGATTAAAAATCGCTAGTAATCTCTCTCCATTGGCACCGAACATTGAACGTTAAATAAAAGCATTAAATAAAAGCCTGTCTACTACAGGGTTGGTATTAACTTCTTGCATAAGATCCACACGGTGTTTTGTGAGCAGAGGAAAATGGGTTTTGTAAAGGTTTAAAGAGGAAGGAGAGGGGCGCACCTGAGGGACACAAACTCTAAAACGAGCAAATGATCAGTTCACTGCTTTGCATTTGTACAAACACTCAGATGAAAATTGCTGTGCATGCCATCCAAATCACATCAAGAAGGTACCAGTTAAGTCCTCCGATGTGTCCAGATCGCCAGTGTGATTCTAAATGTGGTCCAGTAGTCTCTAAGGATGCAGAGCGCAGGGGACTGCTGGGGGCTAAAGAGAGGGGGCAGGTGCTTGGGAAAGGTTCATTACCCCAGAGGCAGCCGCTGGGAGCCAGCGCAAGCCCTACAGACCCCATTCGTTCAGACCACAGTGTGAATAGCGCCCCCTAGAGCTCTGCAGTGAACAGCCTCACGCTCCTCTTGGTATACCTTTATCATGCTGTCTTTTGTTGGACTGCCCAGCAAGGAGATAGCTCTTCAGTTTGAGGAGAATCCAAACCCAAGAAAGTCAAGACACCAACCTCCATCACACAGGGAATTTTGGGTTCCTCTTCCCCACTCCACGGACCTCTTCTTGGTCTTCTGGCATGGTGCTGATAGTGATCAATGGTGAGGTGGAGCATAGCCTCTATTTACCGCTGTTACAGGGTGCCGCAGGAGGGACGGGCAGAACCCAGTATACACTGCTGGTCCTAATTTCACCCCAAGCACAAACACAAATCGGATGCCTCTGTAATGCATATAAGGAATGGCAGTGGGTTCGGGTGGGGCTTTGCAGCAGCCATTGAGCTTCAGAATCAGAACGCTGTCAAGTGTCCTTGGACACAGAGTCTGACCCCAAATTTCCAACATTCCTGTCAACAGCTGTGAGCTCCCATTGTACTACCAGCAAGTCTGCCTGCTGTAGTTGAAGGAGGCCCCTGGACTGTGTGAAAAGCTACCCTGCAAAGCCCCTTTTCCAGCTAACCCCACCTTGCCTTGCCACCTAAAGACCACCAGCAAAGGAAGACTCAATAGGTTGAACACAATCAGAAAGGAAGCAATGTTCCAGATGAGACTTTAGCTCTGCCGCCCAGATAATAGGAATCAGTCCCTACACACTAAATTTTAGGAGCTAGGGATGTTAGAAACCATCTTTTCCATCTGTCTTGGTTACTTCCTCAGTGTTGTGATAAAATACCCTGACAGAAGCAATGTATGGGGGAAAGGGTTTATTTTGGCTTACAGTTCTATGAGAGACATAGTTAATTGTGGTAGAGAAAGGGAGGCAACAGGAGCAGGAAGGAAAGAACAGGAAGTGGGACTAGGCTATGAATCCCCAAAGCCTACCCCTGGTGACTCACATCCTTCTGTGACCCACTTCCTTCTGAACGTTTCCAACTCCCAAATGTTCCAAACAGCATGACCTGCTGGGGACCAAGTATTCAAATACGTGAGCCTATGGAGGACATTTCTTGTCCAGAAACAATGAGGAGGCACCTGACTTGTTAAGGTCACTTAGCAATTTGATACAGCTCCTCTAAACCCACTATGATGGTCAGTCTTCACTGTCAACATGGCTACATTTAGAATTACCTAGGAGACTACTAGGCACATCTCGGAGAATGAGATCACTGGGGCAGGAGGATCCACTCTGCAGATGAATGACACCATCCCATCCACCAGATCCCAGGCTGAATAACAGGGAAGGGAAGAGAGAAGCAGCTGAGGGTCAGCGGTCCCTTCTGTCTCCTAGGTGGTGGTGACACGCAAAGCTCTCACAGCCAAGACGCTCTGCCCAAGGGAGTCCTGTGACAGTGGACTCAACAGAAATAATCCCCCCTTCTTCCTCTGGGATTGTTTCTGTCAGAGAGTTCTTTCTAGCCACAGTCTCTCGGTTGCATTACTTATGTGGGTGCCATGCTGAGTCAGAAAAGAAACAGCCGGCAACATTGTTCTACTGCTGTGAAGAGACGCTATGACCAAAGTAACTCTTACAAGAGAAAGCATTCCATTGGGGCTTGCCTACATTTTCAGAGGTCTGTGGTCCAGTGTTCTGCCTCTCCACTGGCAGTGTCTGGATTCACAGCAGATGCTGCTGCACACCAGGCTGGAAGGGGAAGTGAAGTCCAGGCTTGGCGGGATTCCAGTCTGGTTATGGATGGGGCAGGAAAAGAGAGGCCCTCGTGCCTCATTAGCATGGAGAGGCATTCTAGGTGCTGTGCTACATGACTGAGTGCCATGGTCACCTCAGGTGGGGGCAGTGGTTAAGTTCCAGAGCGGGCATTAGAGGCAGGGAGGGAGCAACTCACTCCTGCTGTCCCAGATCTCTGAGATCCCCTGGGTTTGAGCATGCTCCACCTCTCCAGTTCTTAGGCCTGTCTGGTAGCACCAGACAGAGATTCAGTCCATTATCATCATAGTGGGAGCACGATGCATGCAGCAGACAGGGTGCTGGAGAAGTAGCAGAGTTCTACATCCCAATCCACAGGCAACAACTGGACTGGGCTCGGGCCTTTGAAACTTCAAAGTCCCAGCGACACACTTCCTCCAACAAGGCCACACCTACTCCAACAATTCTGGTCCCTGATGACTAAGCATTTAAACCTATGAGCCCATGGGGGCCATTCATATTTGAACCACCACACCTTTCAAACCTCAATCCTAGCCCAGAAGCATAACACTAACTTATGAAACCTTACATTAATGTTATGGGACATTGTGGGCATAGTGGTGGCTCATGCCTGTGATTCCAGCATTCAGAAAGGGGAGGCTGGGGCTGGAGAGATGGCTCGGCGAAGAGATGAATGCTCTTCCGAAGGTCCTGAGTTCAAATCCCAGCAACTATATGATGGCTCACAACCATCCGTACTGAGATCTGACTCCCTCTTCTGGTGCATCTGGAGACAGCTACAGTATACTTACAGTTTATTTAGATATAATAATAAATAAATCTAAAAAAGAAAGAAAGAAAGAAAGAAAGAAAGAAAGAAAGAAAGAAAGAAAGAAAGAAAGAAAGAAAGAAAGAAAGAAAGAAAGAAAGAAAGAAAGAATGAGGATCATCAGCCACATAGTGAGTCTGAGGTCAGCCTGGAACCTGGTGCCAAAAATGAATAGATGGAAGCTGGCGAGTCGTGGGCTGAGGGCCATGGGCGGTGGGCCGTGTGAGCGGGTGAGCCGTGGGCTGTGGGCCGTGGGCCGTGTGAGCGGCTGAGCCGTGGGCTGTGGGCCGTGAGCCGTGGGCCGTGTGAGCGGGTGAGCCGTGAGCGGGTAAGCCGTGAGCGGGTAAGCCGTGAGCACTTGCCACACGTGCTGGTTGGTTTTGTCAATTTGACACAATCTGGAATCTCGTGGCAGAAGAGCAGCAGAGACTGAGTATGTTAATTGTGGTAGGAAGACTCATGAATTGTGGGCCACACCTTTCCCTAGGCAGGGAACTATGGGAGTATACGGCTGGAGAGCTATCACGCATGGAGACATTGCTTCCTTACTCTCTGCTCTTAACTGTGTATGAAATGTGACCAGGCCTTTCAGGCTCCAGGATCCTGTCCCTGTGACTTCTCTGCCATAACGGACTCTAGTCAGAAACTATGAGCCAAAGAAAGCCTCCTCCTTTAAGTTGTTTTGTTGGTGCATTTTACCACAGCAACAGGAAAGGACATTAATATGCTGTGCAAGGCTAACCATCTGAGTTCAGGCCCCAGAACCCACTGTGGAAGGAAAGATTTGTCTGTCCACACAGCATATATGAGCTCGCTCTCTCTCTCTCTCTCTCTCTCTCTCTCTCTCTCTCTCTCTCCCCATTCACATGTAATAAATAAAATTAAATTTAAAAGAAAATTAATAAGTAAAAATTTTAAAATTATTTACAGGATGGAGAGCCTCCTCTTACCCTATAGGCAGAACTGGGATGTGGTAGGAACTGGAGGGCACAGTAACTGCCCACTCCAGTCCTCCCCTCCTCCTCCACCTTTCCAAGCTCCTCCTCTCCTTCTCCTCCATCCTCCCCAGCTTCTCCCTCCTCCTCCACCTTCCCCAGTTCCTCCCTCCTCTATGTCCCCAGTCCTCTCCTCCTCCACCAACTTCCTTAACCCTGTCCTTTCTCTGCCCTCCCTCTGCCCTCCCCCTGCCCTCCCCCTGCCCTCCCTCTGCCTTGCTTCCCCAACCCACCACTCTGCTTCTCCCAGAAGAAAAGGCCTCTTTGTCCTGCAGATGACAAAGCATGTTAGTGTGGAGTAGTAATGGGAAACAGGAAACATCCAAGCTATGTTCTATTTCAGCGACTCCACCTTTGCTGTTAGCATAGAAAACATCAAGGACTAAATAAAACTATCTTCCTTTTTCCTATTACACAGTATGTGCTTTTAGTGGAGACACAAAATTGATTAGTAAAATTTTCTGCCACAATGCCTCATCTAAATACATAGAAGGGGAAGGTTTTACTTCAACCCACAGATCTGGGAAGAAGGCAGCAGACACCACAGCAAATCAAGGGCAGGAGAACATTTTATGCAGAACCAGATGCTAACTATAATCATAGCTACCATTGTGACGGAGGCAGCCAAAGGCAACATGTAAATAAACAGGAGAGATGGCTCAGTGACACCTCACCTTCAAACCAGGCTGTGGAGCATTTGACCCACAGAGCAGTGTGCCCATCCCTCTGTCCTCACCCTCTGACACCCACACATCCAATTATCACAGATTCTTTCACCTCAGCCTGGAACATCGGCACGCAAATCCAGAGGTGGTGATGACTTCGGGAAGAAGCAACATCGCCAATTTTTCATAACCTGATGCAGAAGGGTAGACCTTTTTGACTCCTCCACACTGTCAGGACAAGCTCCACGCAGTTGTTTCCTGCAGCGTCCCTCTGAATAACAGGTATCAAATGTAATCCCAGCTACAGAATTAGCATGCAGCATCCTGTCACCTACAAAAACAAAACACCCAGGCTCAGTGTGACAATGTGAGAATAACTTGTCATCCTGGTAATGGTCTAACTGCAGATAAGCGTCTGCCATAATGAAAATTGGTCTCTTCCATTTCAATTTATTTTGTCGACAATCCAAATGAAGCCTGGATGTGTCTTCCGACAGCACTGCTTGCACACCAAACAGGAATGAGAACTCTAAAACGAGCCTCATCATCAGATGACTAAATATTTACATTAAAGAGTAGTCTCTCCTGGAAGCTGTCCCAGGTCCACTGTGCCCCTGCCAGAACACCTGCAGCTTCTTGTAACTAATTAAGGAACTCCAAAAAAGCACATTCAAAAGGGTCTCCGCAAACAGATGCACACTCCATTAATTAAAAGCCAGAGCAATCACCCAGGCCGTAATTGGAAAATGTGCTTCTCTCCGTTTTAAGGCAATCACGGTTGTTTGCAGATGCTTTCTGATGGTTTCTCAGAAGAGCAAGAAGACTAGCAGCAGGTTTGGCTGCCTCTGGCCCGAGGGGCAGATGTTTGGGGAAGGTTGGAGATGCCGGTGAAGTCACCCAGTCTCCTTAATTAGATCCTCTGCCTCTCTCTCTCTCTTAGGAGCCCCTACTAATGAGAAAGGGAACTTTAAAAGCTGAAAAGGGGAAGTGCTTGGTTTTGCTGCTGAAGATGAAAAGATAGACCCATGCAGAACAGTCCAGGTCTCTAAGATGGGAACACACAGGTTCAAGTATACGTAGAGCTAGGTAGCAACCGAGTCCCCTCTGCCGGCCTTTAGCTGAGTAACGGGGTCTGCAGAGCCGGTATTGAGAGTAGAAAGAAGGTAGAGAAGGAGAGTTGGGAAATGAAACAGATTACCCAGCAATCTCCTATATCCTCCTTTTGGGGTTCCAGGAAAAGGTTTAGGGGAACCCAGGTTAGATAAAGTTCCTTTATGGTGGGTTATCAATATCTCAGGGTGAACTGTTGCCTTAAGCTATTGCTTCTCACCAGAAATCCACTGTTCATCCATCTTCCCTCAGAGGCAAGGCAAGCCTCTGCAAATTGGCTTTCCTTTACCAGATGGTTTCCTACTGTTGACAAGGCATAGCGGAGCCCGGAAACCAAAGGGTGGAGAGGGGACTCGTCCTCAGCGTGTGGGATGGAAGGGAGTGGGCCTTTAAGGGGTAGAGCTCTTTCAGCCCCTCTGGAGCCACTTCCTGTTTTTCAGGATGTGATTTCTTCTTTCCCTCTCCAGAGTCCTCACCAGAGCTAAGTTATTGATGGCACAATATCTCTGACTCTCTAGAGCTGTGACCTAAATAAACTTCTTTTCTTTATAAAGTAACCATGACTGGCAGTGGTGAAAGCTTTTAATCCCAGCACTTGGTAGGCCTTAAAGGCAGGAGGATCCCTGTGAGTATGAGGACAACCTGGTCTATATAGCGAATTCTAGGACAACCAGAGCTACATAGTGAGACCCTGTCTCAAATAGATGAAGTCACTTTGTCCCAAGTATTTTAGTACAGTGACAGAAAGTGCACTGTATCTTAGAGTTTACACTCTCACACTCATTAGCGTGTTATCTTTACAACACCAATATCATCGCTGTTGAACTTTACCCCACTGTATACCCTGGAGCCTCCTGCTTCTCTCTAACTGTAATTCTGAATCCATGATGACGTGGAAGTTTCTAGTTGTGTCATAGGAGGCAGACATATAAGCTCTCACCTAGTGCTCTCCACACATGGACTAACTCTCTGAAATTGTAAGCAAACCCCCTTTTAAATGCTTTCTTTTATAAGCTGCCTTGGTCATGGAATCTCTTCACGGCAATATGACAGTAACTAAGACACTCTGGAGCTGACACTCTGGAGCTGATGGTTTCTGTATCAATCCTGCCAGGGCCACGGGGCTTCTGTCCATTTTTCATGCCGTAGCCTTCCTTGGCAGTGGCCCAAGAGTAAGACGCACATTGTGAGAAGCCAGGCTGAGCTCCATCCAGGGGCCTGGATGAGCCAACACTGGGAAAAGAGGACGCAGGTGAGGCCCGGCAGCTGGTTCCTGCCCTTCTCAGAGCTTCTGTAACTTTCCTCCTCTTTTCCACAGTGCTGTGTCTTCATGCTTGACATATTTCTGCTTCCTGAGCGTTAACCGTTCTCAGATCCTCCGTCTATGCACTGTAAGGGAGCCATCCCTGAGGATTTAATCCTGGATTCAGTCTTCCAGGTGGTAGGGAATTCCCATGAGGTTCGTAATAAATATGTCCGTAAATAAACAACATAGAATAAATTTGCCCCATTTACACTTTAACCTGGATGGCAATCTGAAGGGACAACAACAACAACAAAACAAAAACAAAACCCCAAGGACCTTCATACAGGCAAGACTTTTCTGAACCAGGTGACCTATCAGCCCAGGCCTCTTGTTTCTTTCTTTAGAGTGTTTTGGGAGAGACCTTTACTTCACCTCAGAAATGCCCCTAGCAGGGATTAAAATCCCAGTATTGCAGGACTTAGTCTTAGGAAAGAAGCAAGGAGCAATTGACTCAAAGCCCAGCTGAGGAAGGACTTGGCGCAGCAGTGTTGGGGCTTAAAACTTATGTT
Source organism: Tokudaia tokunoshimensis (assembly GCA_036184795.1). Classification (NCBI taxonomy): domain Eukaryota; kingdom Metazoa; phylum Chordata; class Mammalia; order Rodentia; family Muridae; genus Tokudaia; species Tokudaia tokunoshimensis. The sequence continues at coordinate 13,890,721 of BTHU01000020.1, read as the reverse complement.
TTGAATTCTCGTGTGGGCTCCACTCTGAATTGCTAACCAACTCCTGGTAGCACGGTGGAAAGCAACAAGAACACCCCTAAACCATCATAATATCTGAAGTGCTCTCTGACACGGTGACTGGGACACCTCCCTTACTCCAGAGACCTTCCACGTCTTGTCTCTCTCCATAAAATTATCATGGGAAATTCACTTTCAATTCCCTTATACTCCTAACTACAATGCATCCTCAAGACCTAGAATAAACGCATTCCTTTGTCCTGCCTTGCACCCCATTCAGCCATACAGGTCTTGGGGACTTCTCTCCCTTTCCTTTATTCCTGCTGCCGTACACACGTCCCTCCCAGACAAGTCTGAGACCTTGAGATCTCTCACTCATCCTTGCACTCTCTGTGACCCCTGCCTGTGCCATGTCCCACTGCTCTGCTTGCCCTAACTCAGTGGGCTAATGGTCTTGGAACCTTCACACCCTCACACACACTCTCTGTGTGATTATCCCAGCAGAAGAGGGCTTAGGCTCTGTCTAGACTACACTGTCTGCTGCTCTGCACTCCCGCTATTCTATACCTGCTCCAGCCGGTCAGACTACAAGTTTCAAGACCTTCTGCTCTCCCAATCCTCCTGCAAACACTTCTGCTGCCCTGAACACTCACCATGGCTGAAAAGGGTACAAGACTCTGGGACTCCTCATATGTACCCCAGGTTCATCCCAGCAAGGCATTTTAGAGGCCCGTGATGTACACTTCTTGCACCCTGTCCTCAACTGGCTGGTAAAGCCAGAGGTGTGTGATCCCCTCCCACACCCCAGAGCACACCCCTGCCCCAACTAGGAAAGTCAGAGGGTGTTCAATCCATCTACACCTGACATACATGCATAGTACGCATGAGCACCCTGACTTATGAAGTTAGGGGTCATGATGGCACACACTCCTACAACACTGCTCAACTCAGGATCACAAGATCAGAGAACACATGAAACTATCACCTCTAGTGCGAACTCCCAACATACTGTACTGACTCTGGCTTATGAGGCCAGAGACCATCCCCGGGCTGTAGCTAAGCCAATATACCTTCAACTTCTCTATCCATGAACCAACACTGAGTGTCTCTACTACCAGAATCAAGCAACACTAAGCCAAACCAATACCAGTACCACACAGAGGAAATAGCAAACACTGAAGCAAATGCTCACTCAATATAGGCATCGCAGAAAGACTTAACTACAAAACTAGGTCCAGGTAGGCAACTTTCAACAAAAATAGCATGAGACAGCAAAACATGTCTTCTTGAAATCTGCCACCCCAATAGTAATGGTCACCAATGACAGTGATTTAGATGAGATGCCAGACAAAGAATTAAAGACAAAGATACACACACACACACACACACACACACACACACCATGTGAATAAGGTGAATGAGGTCATAAATAATCTCCTGAATGAAGAGAGAATACACTCAACTGAATAAAATGAGGGAGTTAATTCAGGATATGAAAATAGAATTCAACAAAAAGACAGAAATACTGAGAAAAAACAAAACTGATCCAACACTGGAAAGTAAGTCAAACAAAACCTCAGCAGAAACCTCACCAATAGAATGCACCACGTAGATGACAGAATATCAGGATTTAAATATAAGGCGGGAATTGGATCATTCAGGCAAAGTCAATGATAAACTTTTGAAAAAAATATGAAAGGAGAATAAAAAATGTGACACTGTGAAAGACAAATTTATAAATTATGGGTCTTGAAGAAGGAGAATTCTATGCCTGTGATAGAACCTTCCCCTAATGAATAAAGATTTCAAGGGACCAATCACTGGGTGAGAAGGAGGCGGGGTTTCCGGGTTGGAGAGAGGAAGAGGGGAGGCAGGAGAAAGGAACTTCCTTTTGGGCAGCAGAGAGCATGGATGCACAACGCAGGTTGATAGAGGCTGTCGGTTTCGGTGGCAGATTTGCCAGGATCCTCCACCAAAGGATTTAACATGGAATAGCTTACAAAATTAGGATTCCAGCCGTAGCATGGGTGCCTTTTTTATATATTTCACGCAACAGGTGGCACCCAATGTGTTAAGCAAGAATCCACGAGAAATGTAAGATTCTTAGCCTATGAGTTGGAAATTTAGTTAGAAATTTGGAGGTTTGACAAGCCAAGCAGAGTCGAGTCACATGATGACTCCAGCGAGGGAACCTTAAAACAAAGAAAAAGGGCTTTGAGGTCCCCTGCTGTGAAAAGACACAAGATGGCTACTCTGAGTCAGAGAGCCAAAGGGCAAAAGCTACCTACTTCCTTAGCAGATATTGATTGAAGTGTGATTTAATCTTCCTTAGCAGATATTGATAGAAGTGTGATTTAATTTAAAAGTTTGGTTTATTTGCTTTTTAGGATAGATTAATATACAGATTTTGTCTGAGTCACATGGGGAATTTTGCCCACGGTTCAGAACTAGTAAAGGGAAAAATTAAATGTCTGTAGCTCTGGGCAGATGATGATATAAAGTGTGCAGGATAACTGATATTCTTCGAATGTGGGATCCAGGGGAATTTTGGGTTAAATAACCTGACATGACAGATTAGAAAAAAGACATGAGAATAGGTTTATATAGTAAGCAAAAGGTTTTTTAGGACAGTAGGGAGATTGTATGAAAACAATTGTTTTAGCGAAGCTTTGGACATGGGCTCCATGAGAATTTTGGGTTAATATCCTGGTGCGACAAATTAGCACAGGCCTAAAAATAGGCTTGTACAGTATTTCCTTAGTTTACTTCATTTGTTTTGAATTGTCTTTGTTATCAAAATGAGTAGGATTATGATTTTTTTGTGGTTGTTTTATTATTCCTCTTGAAGAGAATGCAAACTACAAGCTTTCCTGGTTGCCAACTGAAGAGTATGCTGATTTGGGAGAAAGATTTTGTCTTTGCATTTTTAGAAAAGGTGATTAGTGTCTACACATCTTCCACAGTTGTATGGATCAGATTTGATGGAGGTAGACCCCCCTGAGAATAAATTTAGTGAATCAAACAAAATATATTCTTTGTGCCATCCCTCACTTGGCACGAATGAAGACTTATGATTGGAGCAGAATTTCATCTTAGCTAGTCTGAACACCCTACACAGACTAATAACAATCCATACAGATATCTTGATGATACTAAAATTTTGTTTTGAGATTTTTATATTACAGAGTGCACAGCTGTGGTGAGGTTGTAAGACATGCTGACCTGACCTGCTTGAACTCCTGATCTCAGGGACTTTCAGTGGGATTCAGTCAGAATGCAGACATCAGAGACTCATAACAATTGTTGGCGTGGCCTTCTTAAGGCCTAACTCCAACTACCCTTCAAAGATATTTCAATGCCCATATTCAGCAGGAAGAAGTTATGAAGAGTCATCATCCCGGTTCCCTGAACTTGGGGGTCTGGAAGTGGTTATTCTAAGTTGTCTTTCTGAGGAATTGAGAAATGGTCATAATTTGAACAGGAATGAAATAGCTAGAATTGATTGTATAGCCATAATCTCACTTGGTAGCAATCTTTAAGTTGCAGAATCAGGGTTTTCATTGATTTAAATTTTCTCTATTGTTACAAAATGTTTTAAAGTACAAGGCTTGGACCCAGTCCTTGTATAATGCCATTACAAACTGATCTGGGATGATTAAGCCTATGAGTTAAGGGCCAGCTAGCAAATTCTTAGCTCTGAGTTAATTGCTAGGGTGTTTGCAAGATATTTTATTTAGAAATAGCTGAGAGTAGTTAATGGACAAGTCTAGATTACTTTACGTAGATAGTTTTCAAAAACATTAGAAATTCACAGAATGTGATATTTAATGTAACTTATTCTTTTGTTGTTGAGATATATCTACTCCTAGCAGCTCCCCTTTTGTGGATTCAAAGGAGAAATTGAGTATCTCTACCTCCAGGTGAGGTAATTGGGCAGAAAATGCCTATTTCTTCTACAGACCTGTCCTGTTAATGAAAGGACACAAGTTACAGGATAGGACAGTTTAGTTCTGCTGAGACAGAATAAGCTAGTCCTTAATATTTCCTGTATCAAAGGTCTGTCAGATGATCCTGGGCCAGAAGGCTGAAGACTGATAAGACTGATGCTCTAACTCCCTGACATACTGGGGCTGTATAGGTAGATAGCAGTCTCTACAGTTTGTCTCAGTTCTGGAAGCTGTGTTAGGTTTCCTATAGTTTCAGGTAATATTGATCATTCTCAGATTTCTGACAGGGTTGAAAGACTAGCTATAGTCTCATAGCCAACCCAGGCTATTTAGCATTGAGAGAATTTATTTAAAAGGATAGTTTTCAGATAGTATACAAACTAAACCAGGACATAACAGATCTGGATTATAAGCCTGTTTAATGTTAGGATAGATAACAGAGTGTCTTTTTAATTGACAAAAATGATGGACTGGGTGTTAGGTGTATTTTGTACTTTATAATTTACAGAATGGTAATAGTTATACTTAGTTTATATTTGAGAGAAAAGGTTTTGTTTGTTTGTTTTCTTGGACAGAAAAGGTGAGATGTGGCAGAACCTTCCCCCTAATGAATAAAGATTTCAAGGGACCAATCACTGGATGAGAAGGAGGCAGGATTTCCGGGTTGGAGAGAGGAAGAGGGGAAGCAGGAGAAAGGAACTTCCTTTTGGACGGCAGAGAGCATGGAGGCACAATGTAGGTAGACAGAGGCTGTAGGTTTAAGTGATGGATCCAACGGGATTTATAACTGAGAATAGCTTACAAAATTAGGATGCTAGTTCTGCGCCCAGCAATTGTGTTACCTGTTGATTCTAAACTACGATTGTGTGGTGTTTTCCTTCACACGCGACTCATCTGGGTTCCAGAGAAAGGTATGGCAGCAGGATACCCCAGCCAGCCAAGGGAATCTGGCATGGCAACAGCTCGCCATGGGAACTTAGCAAGCCAGGTAGAGTGATTTTGGAGCTCTGAGTCAGAGACTCTGACAGGCTGAGAACAGGCTGGCCTGTCCACTGGTGTCATGCCGGCGGTAACATGGATTGCTTTTTTATATATTTTCACGCAACATATGCCAAAGGAATACAAAATATTTTCAACAAAATCATAATAAAAAGTCTTAGATTTAAAGAAAGAGATGCTGTTCCAGGTAGAAGACTCCCAGAACACCACATTCACAAGACAAGAAAAAAAGTGACCTCTCCACGTGATGTAATAGTCAAAACACTAAACATTCAGAAGAAGAAATTGCACTGAGAACAAGAGGGCGCAAGTCATCTATAAAGGAATGTTCTAGAAGGCCCAAGTTATCGATAAAGGTATGTCCATCAGTCAGAACAACTGCTTTCCTATAGAAACTCTTAAGTTCCAGAAAGACAAATTCAGCAGACCCACAATTTCCAACCCAGACTACTATATCCAGAAAAACTATCGCTCAGAGTGGAGGGGGAAAAAACAACAAGGAAACACTTTCCATGATGAAAGCAGGCCAAAGCAAGGTATGAACATGAGGCAAGCTCTAAAAAGAATACCGGAAGGAGTACTTGGAGTGGAAAAGAATGATAAACACGTTCAAGAAGCTGAGGAGGAAAACAATGCAAATATATTTGTTAAACAACGACTAAGAAAATGCCAAACACCACAAAAATCAACAAAATCACAGGAATTAATACACGTTTCCGTAGTAATTCTGAATATCAATGACTCCAACTTACCAGTCAAAAGACAAAGAGATTAGATCCTAAAACAGGATCCCACTTTCATCCTGTTTGCAAGAAACACACAATGCCACTAATGGTAGATGTCACCACAGGGTAAAAAGATGGGCAAAGGTCTTCCAAAAATAGATCCAGAGACAAGCTCAAATCTTTATGTTAATACCTGGTTGGCTTTTGTCACAACTTGACACAAATTAGTCTCCAAAGAAGAAACCCAGTGCAAGAACTGCCTCCATCAGATTGACATATTTGTGAAGCAGTTTCTTGATTAATGGTTGACATGGGCCCAGCCCACTGAGAGTGGTACCATCGCCCTGCGGACCATCTGGACTGTATAAGGAAGTCAGCTGAGCAGAAGCAGGAAGTAAGCCAGTGAGCATCATTCTTGTGTTTCTTCTTCAAGCTCCGTCTTAAGATCCTTGATCCAGTTCCCTTGATTATGGGCTATAACCTGTAAGCTAAAATAGATCCTTTCCTTCCCAATACAATTCATTAGCCTTACTATGCCTTTCCTTCTCCTTATTTTAATTTTTTTCTTTCCATTCATAACTAATATATTACTACACACAATTCTATTAATGTGTTTTTCCTCCCTAACATTGCTAGCACTTAAGGAGTGATTGTTTTTGTATTTAATTATTACTATATTTTCATAATGGGTCTACCTTTAGGGAGTAATTGTTGTAGATGATTTTCTTCTTTTAATTGAATCCTAGGGATAAAGCTTAGTAGTCTAAGATCAGTCCAACAGAGGAAAGTGACTCTTCAACCTTTCTACAACCTACTCCCTCTTTAACATCGCAAACACGTCCACTGAAAAAAGAAAGGTGACTTAATTTTCTAACACAAAGGCACAAATAACATAAAAAATCAAACCCACCAATCTATGAGTAATAGATCCCCCACCAATAAGAGAAATGTAAATGCCAGCAAAGCATTCAAAAGAAGGACTGTAAGTATGAGCAAAGAAATCAAGAAGACAGAAACTCCTGAAAGAACTGCAAAGGAACACAAACAGTTGAATGGAAAATGGAGGTCAACACAGGGCCAGAACTGGAATTCAATAATGAGATAGATAATACTCATGAAAAATCAAACTGAAATACCAGAAATTAACATTTCAGTAAATCAAATTAAAATCTCATTGGAAAGTCTCATGTATATAGTATGTGGAAAGGATAGACTATCAGTGCTTGAAGACAAGGTATAAGGATTGGAAAATATAATCAAGGGCAACACAAGTTATTATAGACATATAAAAAGAATACACAGGGCTAGAGAGATGGCTCGGTGCTTAAGAGCGCTGGCTGCTCTTCCAGAGGTTCTGAGTTCAATTTCCCAGCAACCACATGGTGGCTCACAACCATCTGTAACGGGATCCAACGCCCTCTTCTGGTGTGTCTTAAGACAGTTACAATATACTCATATACATAAAATAAATAAATCTTAAAAAAAAAAACGGATACACAAGATCTTTGGGACATCCTGCAAAGGTCAAAACTATGAATTTCGAGCACAGACAAATTCCATTCCAAAGACATAGGAAGTATTTTTAATTCAGTCATAGAAAATTAGCCATTTTAATACAACCATAGAAAAACCAAATCTAGAACAGAGACAAAGAATAGAAACAGTGACACTTCCTTTCCTACACTAAGTCCTCCCAGCCTGACCCATTCCTGGTATAAGTGAAGGCCTGTGTAAAGGTTTTACACAGTTTGGAGTCACTATAATCAACATTCTATCAACTTCTTTGAAGACAAAAATTCATCAGACCCCTGAGGAGGAGGATAGCATTGCTGGGGAAGGCCCAAGAGCAGAGGCCTATCCCTGCATATATACACACACATGTTGAGGTATGCCATCAGCTCCTGCATCTCAGCCCCCACTGACGTCCAATATGGATGGTTTTTCCTCCAATTATAACATGACCATTTCATCTCTGTCATGGGACAGAGATAACTTTTGCCTTAGCTGTAGCAACAAAATAAATGGAACAATGTTGTTTTGGGTATGACTACACTTGTCCAAAGGTGGGCTGCTATCCCAAGTAAGCTGTGAACATTTCTCTCCTGCAAGAAAGTATTCTGGGGACAGAAAGATGGCTCAGTGGGTAAAGAGTTTATATCACAGCCTGATTACTTTACCTCAGAATTCCTGGAACCTATGTAAAATCTGAGAGATGGCTCAGTGGGTTGAGTGTGATTGATATTCTGCCTGAGGCCTTGAGTTTGGTTCCCAGCACCTCTGTATCTCAGGCAGTACCCAACTGTCTGTAACTCCAGCTCCAAGGTGTATAATGCCCTCTGCTGACCTCTGCAGTCACCAGCATACATATCACACCATACACATGCACACACATGTGCACACACACCTGCACACATGTACAAAGGCTAAGTAAAATATAATATAAAAACTTTAGGAGGTACGGTCAGCTTGAGAATATACTTCTCATGGTAATGTTGGCCTGACTGGCTGCCTCAGTGATATGATGTATCTAACTAAAGGTCAACCTGGGACTGGGGAGATAAGGCTCCTGCTGCTAAACCTGAGGTTAATCACCAGAACCCACCTGTTGAATGAACTGCTTCCTGAAATTTGTTGTTTGGCCTCTTACTGGTGCTCACAATAAATAAGTAGATAGATAGATAGATAGATAGATGATGGATGGATGGATAGATAGATAGATAGATGATGTATGGATGGATAGATAGATGATGGATGGATGGATAGATAGATAGATAGATAGATAGATAGATAGATAGATAGATAGATAGATGATGTATGGATGGATGGATAGATAGATAGATAGATAGATAGATAGATAGATAGATAGATAGATAGGGAGATAAATAGGTTCCCCCCTCCAAGCCAGCATGAACTTTCTTTTAAGTTCACCCTGGAGGAAGGACTAAGCTGAGTGGTGACTTGGAGCTGATACAGGATCTATATACTGCAATAAAGAGCTGAAAACGCCAAAACTGTTGAGTCTTGATGTGAGCTTGGTGAACAATCTCTTAGTTACATTAACTCTTTCAACCTTTCTAGACAGCATGAAGATATACTGAATTTTGAGAGTTTTACTCACTTTGTGAGTGATATTAGAAATGAAAGTGGACCATTTTCAGCCTGTAGGGTACCAGGAAAGCCAAGGAAAGAACAATCTGTTCTGTAAGGATAGGATTTACCCCTGAGGTGCTTTCTGATTAAATGGGAAATGACTTAATTCAGCAAAAGTATTAAAGGCACCTAGGGTTGCAGGGGAACACTGAGGTAGATTTTTCCCTTTGTTAAGAGATTTTGTTAGAAGAGTTATTAATATCACAAAATAGCATGGTAGGGTCCTTAAGGAGAGTCCAGGCCCCAATACCACAGACAGGTGGTACGGTAGAGGCTCTGAGGAAAGTCCAGACCCATGAGATAGAGTGGCAAATGGGGAGGTCTCCTTCTTATAAGTGAACTAAGCCACTTCGGGATCAGAATGTGGGGAACCTTATATGTCTGATTTATGCAGACGTTTTGTAAAGAGGCCATACAATCAGGATCTGGCAGCAAGCCAGCTGGGTTAGAGTCTGGCAATGTTTTCTAGCAAGCCCTGGAGTTGGTATACGAAGACTCAAGTCCTCCTCGGTTATGCTACCAGAGACCCCATGGGAGGCCCTCAAGTCGCGGTTCCAGGACACGATAGGGCACACAAGGGATAGGGCTGCAGGATTAGTTTGGAGACCTTCCTGACTCAGAGAACCACAGCTACCAGGGACCAAAAGAGACAGCCACATGCCACCAGCACTGATGGCTTGAAGGATAAGTGACTGGATCCTGAAATGACCCCAAGTTTGAGTTAAAACTCCCCATGACTAGTTGCTGCTCATTAACATATAGAGAAAAGGGTTTGGTGCCATCAGGGAGAGGCAATGCTGGGACAGAGGTACCACTTGTTTCAGGTCTCAGCCTGTGTTACTGCAGAGAGAGCAAAGAGCCCTCAAGTGGAAGTTTCTGGTTGTGTCATGTGATGCAGACTCACAAGGTGTTTTGCTGAGGCAAGCCCCGTGGGAGGACGTGTGATGTTTGGAGAGAGTATAAATAGGGCTCAGCGGACGGTGAAGGTGCGCTTGCATCGCTAGCTTTGCGGGGCTTTGTTGGTCTTGCATCTTCTCTGTCCTTCACTTCGTTGAGGGAGGCACAGCAGAGAACTCCTCCTGGCATCCCGGCTGGTCCTGGTTGCTTCTGCTGTCTCATGCTGATTTGCAGGAGTCCTGGAGGTTTCTGGTGGCTCGCGCCCCTCCTGCTGATTCATGTTTGGTATCCTCACACTACCGAACTGGACCGCTGGTATCCTGACAGACAGAGATTGGAATCACCTCAAAGAGCTACTTCTAAACAGATCTACATCCCCTTGCCCTATTTACCATTTTTTCTCCCCTACCTTTGGACAGTGGGCTAGAAGGGAGATCAAAGCATCTGAGAACCCTTATTAAAAGTAGGTTTTGAAAAAATCTAAGCCTACAGAACCCTTCTTCTAAGGCCCCTCAATGCAGTCATGCTGAAAGAATGGAGGTACCCTAAGGAGCTGTCTGTGCCCTTCCTTTAAGTCTCAAACTATTGAAACAAGAAATTGCTTTAATCTCTCAACCCCAAGTCTCTCACGAGCCCTAAAATGAAGACATGGAAGCACCTAGGTTGTACTCTACTTAGAGACTTCAGTGAACTAGTTCATGTATGAGAAATGCTCAGTTTACGGGACATAAAGGAATTAGTTAATACAGTCCAGGGTCCAGCCTTTCGCGATGGTAATGCTGAGCTCTGGCCACAAGGTGGCACTGTTGCCTCTGTTACCTTCCCAATTCACTAAAACTTCATTTTTTTTTTTCAAAATACCGAGTTGGACAAGGACAGAAAGACTCAGATTTTTAAAAAAGAAAGAAAAAAAGACATTCTTGGTACTACAGCCCCCCTAAACAAGACCATCCTCACCACCCCAAAAGTGCTGAAGCTCAGACAAGTTAGATGGCTCTGGTCATAAAAACACTTGTCTATAAGTTAACAAGCTGAATTCAGTTTCTGGAACCCACGTAGGAAAAAATCAACTCCACAGAGCTATCCTCTGCCCTACACACACACACACACGCACACGCACACGCACACACACAAAAGCACACGCATACACACACACACACACACACACACACACACACACACACATGCACACCATACTCAGACAAAATAATAAATAAAATAAATATTTAAAATGCCAAAACGGGAGCCAGCTCTGGTGTAGCATGCTTGTAGCGCCCAGTGCTTGGGAGGATAAGGCCGGAGCACCATGAGTTAGAGACCTGTCTAGGCTCATGCAGGGAGATCCTGTCTCAAAAATAACTACCACAGGGGCTGAAGAGGCAGCCTAGTGGTTAAAGAGCTTTGGCTGCTCCTGCAGCAGAACCAGAGTTTCTTCCCAGCACCCACACAGCAGCTCACAACCTTCCTTAACTACAGTTCCAGGGGTTCCAGGGTTCACATCTGTCCTCTGCAGGCACCAAGCACGCACGCAGTGCATATACAGATGGAGAGATGGATATAGATATATACAGGGAGGGGCGGAGGGAGAGCGATCCACTCATTGCCTAGCAAATGAAGTGTTCCTGTTCCCAGTGTTTACTGTACGAACCCATCAATTTACCTTCACAATAACCCAGGAAATTGTCCGTTTGGGGTGAGAAACAAGCACATGTCCCAGAGTTGTGACAACTACTTATTTATAAAATCAGACCCCAAGCACCAGACAGTTCTATTGACCTGCAGGTTACACTGAATTGAAGTAAACCCCATAGAGCTTTCTCTCCTACCTTTCTAAGCAAAATAAGAAATGTCACTGAGGTGATGTGGGAGACTGGCAAAAGGGGAGGGTTCTAGAGTCAATTTGCCTATATCAGCAATCTGTCATTTAGTTACTGTGTGACTCAAATGAGTTGCTTAATCATTCTCTTCATCTCAAATAAGAAGAAAATAGACATGGCACACATCTGTAATCTCAACATGCAGAAAACTGAGGCAAGATGGTTGTGAGTTCAAAGCCAACCCAGACTACAGAGTAAGACCCAATCTCAAACAGCAAGACAAAACCCAATCAAACTAACTAAAATAAGCCTTGAGAATCCTAATAGCATGCACTTCAGATTACTAAACACACAAAAGCACTTAGTGGGGCATCTGGCACATGGTAAGTGTTCAGGCACTGTGTGTGTGTTGAGTGCACAACCCAAGGCTGTGAGAACCTCAGAGACAAATGATCTCCACTTTAGGGGTCTCTAAATCCAATGAGCAGGAGGAAGAAAAGACTAATGGGTAGGCTACCAGCATACCCATGGGGGAGATCTCCACCCACAGCATAGCAAGAGGCAGACCCCACTGTAGCAGTAGCCAATGAGTGTGCTCTAATCGCCCCGGCGGCAGCAGAAGCATTGAGAGTTCCTCACAACCCTCCCCAATGTTCTGGATTCCCGAACGAAAGACGTGCGCACGCATACACACACACACACACACAGCCTTATATTTAATATGCCTTTAACAGCTCAATGACTGGGCACTTCCAAACCTCCCCATGGGTAACACACTCTCCCCTCCGATATTCCTGAGTTATTACTTACTAAAACCTATACTCCATTGTGTCCTCCCCAGACCCAAGCCTGCAGCCCTCCTGGGCCATGATCTCCGATTCTTACATGTTGACAGTCTCTCTGTCCTGCACTTCTCAGGCCTGATCTTTCCATGAGGTGGTTCTTCTTCTTTCTCCCTTGGTTCCCTTGCCCAAGAATCTTAAAGTCTGCCTCCCTGCCCAGCCATTGGCCTCTGGCAAATTTATTTAACCAAATCGAAACCAACTGGGGGCAGGGACCCTCAGCACCTTACCTGCAGGATTCTCATGCAATTTGGGGAACCCAATTAACCTAATGCAAGTGTTAAACCAAATCCACAACACCCCCACCACCTGCCCTGTTGAATCTATTTGTCAATACCTGCTTCCCCAGGCAAGGATCCCAGAGAGGGGATGGATGAGGACTGGGACTCTGCCTCCAGTAACATGAGCAGACCACATGACTTCTGTCATGTGTAGTACTGTAAAGCCTATACAAACATATCTGCTACATCCTTAGCAGGGATCCAGCCCTGAAGGAAACAGCAGGAGTTCCTGAGACAGGATGGTCAGGCTAGGCTGTGGAACTTGTCCATTTTCAAGGGTGAATGTATGACACATTTTGCTTGCATGGGTGCATTTTAACCCCTGAGATGCTGAGCCCACTCCTTCCCACTGTGGATAGCACATCTTCCATGCACTAAAGCATCTTTAAGCTCCATCAGGAGGGAGTGGTGACCGATAGAGGTTACCCTGTTTGTTTTGGGTTTGCATTTATTTTTCTGTTTGGTGTGGGGCCATGTACATGGGCCAGGACATGTCTGTGGAGGTCAGAGGACAACCTTGCAGAGTCTATTCTCTTGGGTTCCAGGGATTGAACTCATAAGGTTTGGTAGCACACACCTCTACCCACTGAGCCATCTTGTCAGCCCTTATAGTGGTTCTTACATAGAGAGCTACTATACCAGCCAAGGAAAGAGAGATCAGGGTCCTGATGACTAGTGCACAAAAAAGCTCCAAGACACATCCCAAAAGACAGACAGCAGGGTGATTTTTTTTTAATCTGTGTGAAAAGAAAAAAAAAAGATATATAATATCTGAAATTCTGTGTGTTTAAGAGTGTGAAAAGGCCTGAGACCAGTCTGGTACACATGGTGATACCCTGTCTCAGAATAAATAAAATAGTGTTTAAAAGACAGCTATCTGTGCAAGTAAAAGGGGGGACTGGTGGGATAACTCAGTGGTTAGGGACACTAACTGCTCTGACAAATGGCCTGGGCTTGGTCCCAGCACATACCTGGTGGCTTACAACCAGCTGAACTCCAGTTCCAGGGAATCCAGTGCCCTCTTCTGACCTATGAGGGAACCAGGCCTGCACATGGTAGACATACAAACATATAAGCAAACACTCATGCACATTTGAAAATAAATAAATTTTAATGTGAAAAGATCCATTAAGAAAAACAAAAGTGAGAAAACTGATTACCCGTGTCGGCGTGGAGTCCACTAGAATTATGGAGGACAAGAGCTGAGCAAATCCTGCTGCTGAATTCCTCTATTCTAAGTGTAATAAAATCCCTGCACACAGAAGCCCTGTCTTCACCATTGTCAGATACATTTACACAGCTATGCAGCAGCACGGAATACGTCGTGACAGTCAGAGGGGTGATTTTGGGCTTGGCTTGTTTACTCTGCGGGATGTTGACATTTTTAAGATTTATGTTTGTATTATGTGCATGTGCATGTGAGGCTGGGTGTGCACACATGTGAGCGCAGGTGCCCATGGATTCCAGAACGGCATGGGATTCCCCAGGACTGGAGCTACAGGCAGTTGTAAGCCACCAGACTAGTGTCCCCTGCCAGGGCAGTGTGCTTCCTTAACTGCTGAGCCGTCTCTCCAGCCATGAATGTTGCCATGGCTCTGAGACAAGGTCTTTCCGAGCAGCCCAGGCTAGCCTCAAAGTGAAACTCTTTCAGCTGCAGACTCCACAGTGCTAGAGTTATACCTGACTTTATGGAGATTTTTCCATTAATGTATTTATTCACTTTACATCTCAATCACAGCCCCTCCCCTCCTCACAATTCTCCCCCTCATACAGCCCCCTCCCCTGTTCCTCTGAGGAGGAGGAGCCCCCCACCCCTGGTACTAACCCACCCTGGCACATCAAATCATTGCAGGTCTGGGCACATCCTCTCCCGCTGAGGCCAGACAAGGCAGCCCAGTTAGGAGAACAGGATCCGCAGGCAGTCAACAGAATCAAAAACAGCCCTGACACAGTGGTTGGGGGATCCACTGAAGACCAAGCTTCACGCCTACTACTTATGTGCAGAGGGCCTGGGTTCAGCCTGCGCATGCTCTCTGGCTGGTGGTTCAGTCTCTGGGAGCACCCAAGGGTTCGGGGTTAGTTGACTCTTTTTATTTAGAATTCCTAAATTCCTCTTAAGGAAGAGCTAAGCTCCTCCTTGCCCTTCAGTATGGAAAAAACATCACTGATAATATGTCAGGAAATTCAATGGCAAACAGACTGAAAAGAAATTGTAACTCCTGTGTATTTAGTTTTTGTTCTTTTCTGTTTTGAGAAGAGTTAAAAAAAAAACTGTTTCCCTTGCAATTATATTCAACTTAAAAAAACAAGTTTAAGAACACCTTAAGTGTCCAGGGGGCATGTAACTATTTCCAGAGTCATGAAGAGGCGTGGATGTAAATGACTTAAATGTGGGAACAAGCATCCCAGCTGGTCATTCTGGACCTTGTGCATTATGAGCACTTGGGCTAGTTGTGTCCACAGTCATGGACACACAGGGAATTTCTTCAAAAGTGGCCCCTGGGTCAAGGGGAAATCTCTGTTCAGAAGTGACTCTGATGGCCTCTTTGCTTGAGGGAGCAAACCTCCAGATTAGATCTATGGTGGAAGGAATGCTGGTGTTGGGCCTGGCCTGGGTGCTGGGACTCAAACTCAGTTCCTCTGCAATTGCAGCAAGTGCCCTCTAGCTACAAGCAAGCTCTCTAGTCCCCTTCCTAAGCCAGCAGCTCTCCTCATATCCAGGGGAGCAGAGGGCACCAGCTTGGGTGTGAAGACGCTGGAGTAAAGAAAGGTTGGCCCACAGGGTGCAGCAAATCACCAGATTTTTAGGTTTGGCTCAAGAAACTAAGCTTGGATTCTCCACAGATCAGAGCTGCAATGGCGCAATAGGACCAGCAGATGGCGCCAAGGGCGTAGGCGATTCAAAGCAGAAGCGTCTTCTTCCGCTGCTATTCAGTAACCGACAAGTTATGAGGTGCAAAAACCTATGAGACGTTCTCTTTATCTTCTAGCTCCGAGTCTGAGCACCACATTGGCAGGAGGGAAAAAGAGGAAGAGAACTGAAATATCCTCCTTGAAGAAACTGATAGATAAACACAGGAGACTGTGCCTGTACTCTGAGGATTTCTGTACAAAACCAGCCAGAGCTACCCAGCGAGTTGGAACATTCTATCCCATCCATTGCAAAACAGGAGTCTTGGGGGTGACCTGGCAGCTCCGAGCTCGGTCTTCCTGCCACATGGGAATGGTTCAGGAAACATCAGTTATTTTTACTAGGGAGCCGGAGGGGAAGGGTGGAGACCCAGCTTCCTGTGAGACTGCCTGACCCTGGAGTCTAAGGCCAAAGGTTCTAGCATCCCGAAGAGGCTACCCCACCCCAGCAGGTTGATTGCCCCTTCCACACGCTCTGCCTCTTCCCTTGCCTTAGTGGAGGTGGCCTGTGGCTGGAGCAGGAACAGGACACTAGGAAAGACACCAGCGTCTTGGGAAGGGACAAGGGGGTGCTAGTGAGCCTTTACTAAACCTCTGGAGCCCTGACCAATCAAGGTTAGGTCTAAGGAAAGGACCACCGAGCTGTTTGAAGCCCACTTCACTCTCGTCTTGGTTTCTTAGCCAAAGAGGGGCCGGATGAAATTCTGCAGCAAAACCTACTGCAGGCTCCTCGTGGCCTCAGACTCAGGGCTGCTGCAGGGGGACGCTTCAGGGGTTTACCTCAGCACCTACAGTCTCTTTCAAGAGCAGTTGGGGTTTGTTATGTCTCCTGTTACCCAGGGGTGTAGAAGGACTGTATGGCCCTTATCCTACAGGACACAGGTCTCAGTTCTACAGAACCAAGGAACCTCTGCCTCCACAGTTCTACAGGGAAGCCCTGAGTATCGCAACAACATGCTGTGCCTGTTCTGACTGTCACTTCCTACTCGTGAGGGTTCCAGGTGAGGTACTTGATTGCTTTAAGCCTCAGTTTCTTTGTCTGTAAGATGGGTACAATCCCACCTTCTAAAAGTTGGTGGGGCCAGATGAGCTCACTCAGATAAAGTTGTAGCTGTACAATAACATTCTAGGTACAAGCACATACTCTAGTCCCTCCCCTGGGCAGCTCCTCTTATGCAAAAGTATCAAGGGGAAAAAACATGCATGTCTGTGCTCAGGGAGCAAATTTTATGCATCTTCTGTTCCAGTTTACTTTCTATTGATGTGATAAAGGCTATAACTAAAAGCAAATTGGGGGGATGGAGAGATGGCTTAGGGGTTAAGAGCACTGTCTGCTCATCCAGAGGTCCTGAGTTCAATCCCCAGCAACCACATAGTAGCTCATAACCATCTATAATGTGATCTGATGCCTCTTCTGGCATGAGGTGTTCATGCAGATAAAACGCTCATACATAACATAAACAAATAAATCTAAAAGCAAATTGGGAAGGAAATTATTTATCTCACCTTAAAACTCCCAGGTCCTACTCCATCAGTGAGAAATATCAGGCAGGAGCTGAAAGCAGGAACCCAAAGGTAAGAACTGAAGCAGAGACCATGGAGGTCACTCATTAACTCGCTCCTTGTGGCTTGCTCAGCCTGCTTCCTTACACAGCCCAGGACCACCTGCCCGGTGACCATGGCCCTCTCAAACCAATCACAAATCAAGAAAATAACCCACAGACTTGCCTGAGGCCAATCTGAAGGAAGCATTTTCTCAGTTGAAGTTTCCTCTTCCCACGGGCCGGAGTCAAGCTGTGAAAACAAGCAAACAAAGCTAACCCCTGTCTGGGGCAAGAAGACAAGTGTGCACTGTCTACCCAGGAGAAGTCCCCGCCAGAAAAGCTCTTTGCATCTTCCAAGGGCACAGGGAGTGTTCTACCTTCTATATTACAGACATTGCTTTCTTCCTGCTCCCCTTCCAGGAAGATGTGTTCAGCCAGTATCAGTGCCTATATGACAAGCTACATGTGAAGTCTGCCATGTGAGAGTCTAAGGTGACTAGGATGGCTATTCTTGGTCGACCACATCTGGAATTAACTAAAACCCAAGTGGCTGAGCACACCGGTGAGGGATAGTTTTCTTTTCTTCTTTTTCTTTTCTCTCTTTTTTTTTAAGATTTATTTTATATATATATATATGTATATATATATATATATATATATACATACATATATATATGTACACACATACACACACACACACACACACACTGTAGATGTCTTCAGACACACCAGAAGAGAGCATCAGATCCCATCACAGATGGTTGTAAGTCCCCATTTGGTTGCCGGGAATTGAACTCAGGACCTCTGGAAGAGCAGTCAGTGCTCTTAACCACTGAACCATCTCACCAGCCTGAGGGATACTTTTCTTAATTAAACCAATTGCAGTGGGAAGACCCACCCTAAATCCAGATTTGATTTGATTTTATTATCTTATTTTATTTTATTTTATTTTATTTTATTTTGAGAAGGGAGACCCATTTTAAATCTGGGCCAACCCTTCTGCTGGCAGACTATGTAAAGGACATGGAAAAAGAAACCTTTTGATCATTGCCTGCTTGTTCTTGCTTTGCTAGTAAGTCCATCCCTTCGCTGGCAATAGAGCCTGTTTCTTCAGGATTTCAATGCATCCTGAAGACCAGCTGAGACATCAGGCTCCTGGACTGAACAGCTACTGAAGTCTTAGACTTTCTGTTGGATGACAGCCATCGTTGGATAAGCAGGAGCATAGACTTAAGCCATTCTAAGTCCCTTTTTTCTATAGAGAGATTCATTCTATCACTTCTGTTCCTCTAGGGAACCCTGACTAATTCAGTAGCCTACACCAAAGGCACAAATGCAGGTATTTCTTGGTTGGCTACTGAGTTCTAAAACCATCTGTGACCATATTGTGTCACTCCAGAAGCCTCTTCCATGGGATAGCAGCCCTTTGTCCTCAGTTCAGACACAACTTCCTCTGCAAAGTAAAATTTATCAACTGAACTTGATGCATGTAATGCCAGTGTTTAAGAAGCTAAGGCAGGAGGTTTGTCGTGAGTTTCATACTAGCCTGAGCTATGCAGTGAGTACCAGACTAGTCTGAATTACAGAGCGAAACTCTGTCTCAAAAACAAATCTTTAAGCCAGGCATGGTGGTGCACACCTTTAATTCCACCACTCAAGGGTTGGAGGCAGGTGGATTTCTGTGAGTCTGAAGTCAGTCTGGGCCTACAGATATAAAGTGAGACCCTATCTCAAAACAAAAAACACCAAAGCAAAACAAACAAAAAACAGCAAACCATGAATGTTGTAAACTACACTGCTGCCTGTCATTTTGGCATCTGTGTTGAAGATTGGTCATCTTGGTGTCATACAAAGGAACATAGGAGCAAAGTGAAACCAATTTTAACAAAGCAATTTCTCTTTTTGCAAAAAGGTTGCACTAGTACTTCAGCTATGCTAGTTAATTCTCTCACTAAAATGGCTACTTTTTTATTCCTGCCAGGGTTGGTGACTGTCTCATTCTATTGATGGGAGCCAGACATCACAGTCTGCTGTGACCCATTAAATGGTACAAAGGGAGAGGGGGAAAAGTTAACTGTCTTTGATTAGGAAGGAAGAAAGAAGGAAAGAAAGAAACAAAGAAAGTAACAAAAGAAACAAAGAAAGTAACAAAAGAAACAAAGAAAGTAACAAAAGAAACAAAGAAAGAAACAAAGAAACAAAGAAAGAAACAAAGAAACAAAGAAAGGTTTCTCACAGCTAGTACCCTCCAAACAAGAAGAGTATCTGCAAGGACACAGGCCCTTGAAGACCCATGACTTGGAGAACTCCTTATCAGTGACTGTGTCCACTCCAGGGTGACATCTCAGGATGGCACACAGCTCTGGTCTCTGCCCACCTCTCAATACCCCTTGCTCTCCCTCCTCCCTCACCCAGCTGCAGGTACAGACCTCTTGCTGCTCTTCAGGCACAGTAGGCCATCACAATCCTGCCTCCTCTGCCTCACAGTCCTCTCCAGATGCCCATCCTGTCCACCATGAAGGTCTCTTTCCTGAACAAGAAAAGCTAGAAACAGGTGAGCACATTTGCTTCTTTCCATAAAGTCAGACTTTACTAAAAAGCAATAAATTTACAAGGAGCAGTGGTTTGAATGGGAGACACTTTCACCTGCTTTAATCTGTCCAGGTGAATGCTTAATTCCCAATATTAGTTTTCACTGCACACAGCAAACAGCAAATACATCTGTTTGACTTTTTATGTGTTTATGTGGTTTGGAGAATGAATAAAAATTACACAACACACACACACACACACTCTAGATCGCTACAGCTGAGGATCCCCCAAAAGTTCTCCTAAGGGCAATGGCAGAGTATAGACTGCAGAATTCAACAGTTTCAGAAGTAGGCTGACAGAAATGCAAACAGAGTCTTTATTGACAGGACAGCAAATTCAAACAAGCCAGAAGGAAGAAACTGTTGCTGTGGATTCAGGCTGCAGGAGAGGCAGGCTTGACTTACCTCAGCTGCAGGGACAAAGGGCATCCCTAAGCTGCAGTGGGCACCCCAGCTCTGGGTCCAAATGACCCAGCAGGTAGTTGAGCAGGTGACAGCTGCAGAAGGCCACAACAGCAGCAGGGGCCAAGCTGAGGTAAGGCCCCAGTGATGGTTTTCTGCCTGTCAGTCCCTGACACACCTGTTGTCAGATGACAGATTTGTGGGGCTGCTGTCATCCCAATAGATATTGTACAGGGTTCAGATGAGAGTTATACCATCCTCCAGCTGATGTCGGATAAGTTCACGTTTCTCTGATGCGACTTGATTTGTGCCCGTGTTCCCTGCAATCTTAGCTCACCCTGATAACTGTATGGGTGGTACCCTCTCTGCTCACCAGTCATTATCAGTCTGTGCTGTGTGAGTGGTGCCGGACAACACTGTTTATGGTCCACCCTCAAAATGGAGTTAAAGGTTTACTTATCAAATGGGCAAGGCCCGACTGAACACTCATTGTTTGAACATAATATAAACTGAGTACACAGGGTACTGGGAGGGTCAAGTGTGACCTCAGCAGTACTGACTGGTTGAGCCCTTCCTACTGTGAGGAGTAGCCTTTCTCTGCAGTCTCCATGAGCACACCTCTAGTAGCTCCTCCCCTCTCTAGACACACCCTCCTCTCCTGGGAAGACTAAGATTTCTATGGGTGGGCTCCTCCCAAAAGCTACTAAGACACTTAGGATGGCAGACTTAGCCTCCTTTCTGTGGGAAACCAGCCTACCTGCACATAAGATCTTCTGCACTTGGCTCATGGAAGGGGCTTTCTATTTGCCCAGGAGGGCTCTGGAAAAAGAAGTAGGTGGAGGGTTTCCATACATGCCTGTCATTTATCTCTCTGATTCACAAAGCCTCTAGTCACACCCTTACCTTTACCAGGTAGACGTGCAGTACCTGTCTGGGGCTTGTATCAGTCTCTCAATGTGTTATACATACATTTGGGTTAAGGTGTTTTGGGTTTTGGTTTTTGGTTTTTGGTTTTGTCATTTTCAAGCAAAAGATCTTTAAGAATGCTGGTCACAGCAAGGATATGAGCTCAGAGTTATAGGCCCACCAGACAACAAAAGCCCCTACTCTTAAAGGTTTCCAAGGTAAAGAGCAGTGGATGTCCTATACCATAAGGGAGCATCAGGTTTAGCTAACGTGTGACCTGTGCTACCCAGCATTCATAAAAGGAATCACGGAGATGCTGGATAGGGGAGCAGGACAAGTTCATGTGTGACCAAACCACATTGGACCCTGTTTGCCTATGTGGTTGGATTTGTTCCCTGACAGGTCTCTGTTTGAGGCTTCAACAGAGACAGTGATTCAGGCTTACCTTTCGGATAAGAGAATTTAGAAGAGTTATTAACACCAAAAAAGGGCAGCATGACAGAAGAGATCAGGCCCATGAGGCAGAGTGGGAGCCCCTCTACAGGCTGCAGAAGAGGGTGGGATTTCTGTGCGGTGAAATTGTTGAGTCCATAGAACAGCTTGCAGTTAGACTCTCTCTGAATCCTGGGTGGCAAAGATAAAGGAGAAGATCTTACATAGAGACAGAGGGAGGAATGAGTTAATGGTGACTTCGAGGCCTTGCTTAGTGGCACACAAGTGTCTCTTTAGAATATATTCATTCTGCCAGACAGTCCTGTTATACTACTAGGGCGTGTTATCAACTTGAGTATTACTGCAGACCTAGTGAACATTACTATTTTATTCAATTAGTCGCCATGGATACTTGGTCAAAGTACTTGCTACTACAAGATGACCCAAGGGCTAATAAATTACACTACCATACCAAGAGAAAGCCTAAGTAACCAGTGGAAGGGGACCAAGACCCACAGTTGACATCCCCCCACAAAACTCCCAACTAGAAACCAGAACCAACTATCAGCCATGTGTACTAAGGTTTTAGCTCAAGACCCTTTCCTCTCCCACTGCCCCGCCTTTCTTTGTAGCCTGTGTATGTCTCTAACTCTTATACTGTTTCCTTCCTTAATTTCTTTAGTCAATAAAAGTTCTGTGTTTCATCTTTGAAAACATAATCCTTTAAAGCTGAGAAGAGAAGTTGTCTTATTCACTGTTCTGTTACTGTGGGAGAAACCATGACCAAGGCAACTCCGATGAAAGAGACCATTTAATTGGGGACTTGCTTATATTTTCGGAGGTTTAGTCCAGTGTCATCATGGTGGGAGGATGGCGGGAGGATGGCGGGAGGATGGCGGGAGGATGGTGGCAGGCAGGGGGGCTAGAGCAGTAGCTGAGAGCTACATCCTAAACCATAGGCAGACAGAGAGAGAGCCTAGGCCTGCCATGGGCTTTTGAAACTTCAAAGTTTACCTCCCAATGATACACTTCCTCCAGCAAGGACACAGCTCCTAATCCTGCTAACCCTTTCAAATAGTGCCTCTTCCCAGTGACTGAGCATTTGAGTCTATGGAGAGCATTCTTACTCAAACCACCACGGAAGTCTAGTTTCTCAGGGCCCATTGTTTTAATAGTTTGATAGTCAGATGAGGGACACAGATGTCTCTTTAGAATATATTCAATTCTGCCAGGATGCTTACAATTAATTTGAGGTGATGCACCATGCATCCTATGTCTGTCCATGTCTTTATCTGTGTCTGTGCATGCTGAAGAAAGATTCTAAGTTATCACTAGCTTGATCCCTGCAATGTCTCTATAGACCAGAAAAAAAAATCCCAACTAGGGAAAATTTCAACATCAGGAAATGTTGCTAAAATTCCTTCCTGAGGTAGATATAAACACACTGAAACTTCCACTTAAGGTCTCATAACAGACCAAGGAACAATACCACCACAGTTCACTCAGGGCAAACGATGAGTTTATTGGGCTTATTTACAAGAGCAGTAGATGGAGGGTCACAGGCAGAAGCATAGGTGACCTCACCACAACCACACTGGAAGGTCTGTACCCAGCAAGAACGATGGCTTTCCCACATCCACATAGAGAGAGACTCCTCCCCTCATGCATCCCTTTGTATATATTCTAGCCCCTCCCAGATATGCCAAGGCCACATCCAGTTTAAGCAGAAGTGGTATTACTTACTGAGAGGGATGGTTGGATACTCAGGCAAGAGTCCCCTCAGCCTTCCTGCCCCCTCCTAAAAAAGAAGGTCAAACAGTCAACAAGCCAGGCAGTGATGACCGCTGGTGAACATCCTTAGTTGAACTCCTGAAGATGCGATGCTTTGGCTTATCAGATAGTCCATCTACCAGGCATTGTCTGGGGAACCTTTTCATTTTTGTCACACTGGGGGCAGGGGGCTGGCTATTGCTTAAATCTGGTAGAGCAGAGCAAGGCTCTAACAAAGCACCCTACAATTCCCACGGTGGACACACACACAACAGAGTATTAGCAGGTTCAAATCAACAGCACTACAGTTGAGAAACTACTGGAGAGAATTCTGGAAAACTACAGTGAGTTGGAGGGAGCTAGAAACTGGTAGGCAATCTCTGTGGGACACCTGTCCCAGGATCTGCTTCCCTGCCTACTTTGAATGGTTTTTATAAGTCGCTCCTGTCGATCATGAGAAGTTGTAGCTTCAACGATATGGCTAATAAAAATGCCAAAGAGGGCTAGAGGTGTAAAACAGTGATAATGTTGCCTACCCAGCACGTTCAAGGCCCAGGGTCTCACCTAGGGTATCACGTGTTACGGGGAAATCAGGGTCTCTTTGCAGGATTTAGTTTTGTTAATAAAAGAATTTAAGAATAGACTTAAAAGAAAATGTAAGGATGAAAAAAATAAACAACAACAAAAAAAACCCCTGAGGGGTGGTGAGCTATAAACCTTGGAAGCTTACCAGAAGAGGAAGATGGAGAAGAAGAGAGAAAACTTGGCTATTTGTAACAGCAACAAGGCAGAAGGAGATGGGAATAACTCCACAGAGAAAGAGCAGGTCAGAGTGTCTGGAGGAAGAGGATGACCAAGCTTTGGCAAGTATTCAAAAGAAGGAAAAAAGGAAAAAAAAAAAGGAAACGTGATTCATGAAAGCAGTGGCCTTAGCTGAGTCACAGTTTCTGTCCTTAAGTGACTATGCCAGGGACTCTGCAGAGAAGGTCCACTATCTCAGTCAGGATCATCACCTCATGAAGAGAAGGTATACTATCTCAGTCAAGGGGTCAGTACCTCATGAAGACAGAATTGTTCCTTCTTTTTCTTTACCATGGTATTGGTGAATCTGCCTTACTAAGGGGTGTCCCCTTTGCCAGGCAACTGACTGGCCTAGCTCTTACATTTTGGGTTGCTTGCCATGTTAGAACTCCACCCAGAGCAGATGACCAGAAGAAATACCTTCGATGTACCTCCAATGCTATCGCAACATTCTCCCCTCTCCAGAGTCAACTCTAAATTCATTTCAGGAATGGGCTGAAACTGGGCAGTGGGTGGAACCCATTTCACCATGAATATCTAGAGGACTATTTTTTTTTTTTTTTTTTTGGTTTTTCGAGACAGGGTTTCTCTGTATAGTCTTGGCTGTCCTGGAACTCACTTTGTAGACCAGGCTGGCCTCGAACTCAGAAATCCGCCTGCCTCTGCCTCCCAAGTGCTGGGATTAAAGGCGTGCGCCACCACCGCCCGGCTCTAGAGGACTATTTTAAAGTTGTTCTCTAGAAAGGATTGGTGTCTGAACTGGAGCTTCAGTCCCATGGTCACATACCCAAGGCAGGGCTGCTCACTGAAGAGAACTCCCTGGCATCCTGGCTGGCGAACCAGGGAGATCAGAACTGCTGCTCTTGGGGCCTTGCCTCAGGTCTTCCTAACCGGCTTCAGTGCCCTGCTCTCATTGATGATCTCAATCCATAGCACTGCAAGAGAAAAAGAAAATGTGTGTGTGTGTGTGTGTGTGTGTGTGTGTGTGTGTGTGAGAGAGAGAGAGAGAGAGAGAGAGAGGAGAAGCAGCAGACACATCAAGATTTTTCTTGAGCTAAGGAAAAAAATAAGCCTTTTGTGTTTTAACAAAAACACTTGTGTCTATGCCCTTTGGCTACAGACCACTGAGACAATGGGCAACAAGACACTGGACTTTCCCCAGGAAACTGTCAGACCTTACAGGAGAGGCTGGAGCTGCAACAGTGCTAATGTGTGGGACCACACCTTAATAGGACTGCTTATTTATACATACCTCATCTTTTTTTTTAATTTTTATCATATTTTCTGGCCTGGGTGTTTTGCCTGCACGTGTGTTTTTGCACCATTTGTGTGCCTAGAACACCGGGAAGCCATAATAAGGTGTCAGATCCTCTGGAACTAGAGTTACAGTTGGGACCCCCCATAGGGGTGCTGGTAATTAAACCAGGGCTCTCTGGCAGAACAGAGTTCTTAATCACTGAGCCATCTTTCCAGCCCCTTACTTTCTATTTAAACCTAAGCCTGAGGGCTGAGGCTGGAGAGATGGCAGTGGTTGGAGTTTAGTGTCTGCTCTGCTGGCAGAAGGATTGGTGGGTATGTTCCAGAGGCCTATAGCCCCAGCACTGGGGAAGAAAAGACAGACAGGAGGATATTGCTCTGTTGGAAAAATTACGAGCTCCAGGCTCGGTGAAAAAACCCTGCCCCAAAGGGACTAAATCCTCCTCTGGCCTATGCTGTGTCCTGCACTGCTTCAGGGGTTGACCTCAGTGGGGCAGGGAAGGAATGAAGGAAGGACAGAGACACAGACACGTGGATTGAAAAGCTGGGACCCTGTGGGCCATGCTCTTTGATGGAGGCACAACAACCGCAACCCAGAAACTCAACGAACTTGTTTTTTCACCTGAATCAAAGAGGCAGATGTGCTGTGCACGGCTGAAGAAGGAAACAGGGTTATGGCATACAGCTGAACAAGCAGGGGTTAGCTTATCTCAGTAGACGGTCTCTGTAGGAGACCAGTGTCAGGCTGCACTCATCCCAGAGGAGGAAGCTGTGGTTGACAGTTTCTGCACACACTGTCAACATTCTCACTCAGACCAGAGGAGGGTTTTGCCACCATCTCTTGATGCCTCGCCCTGGGAAATTCTCTGCCACTCCTATGGGGCTGAGGCATTGGGGTTCTTGACATGGCTGTTCCCATGACAACAACACACATTCATTTGACTTTCCCCAGTCTTCCCAAGCCTGTAACAACCAACCAACCAAAGAAACAACCAACCAACCAAAGAAACAACCAACTAACCAAAGAAACAATCAACTAACCAAAGAAACAACCAACCAACCAACTGACCAACCAACCAAAAACCAAAAAACTCTACCTACACCCCAAAGGAGGACTTGGAGTGTGTGTGTGTGTGTGTGTGTGTGTGTGTGTGTGGTGTGTATGGTGTGTGTGTGTGTGTGGTGTGGATGGTGTGTGTGTGTGTGTGTGTGTGTGTGTGTGTGTGTGTTAGGGATGGGGAAGTCACTTTGCTTCTTCATTCCTGTCCCAGTATGGCCTCATTTAATAACTCTTCTCTGCTTTTAGCTGACTGCTTGCTTCTTAATTAGCCTACTGAACATGGGTGGCTGAGCCTGGCTTGCTGAGGCTGACCAGGCCTAGGCTCTGACCCTCACAGCTCCAGTAACAGTACAGAAGGGCTGCTAGAGCCTGTGGCAGAGGACTTGGCACAATATAAGCCAAACCTCAACTTACTTTCCACTCTGTAGTTGTGCTGGGGATTGAGCCCAAGGCCTGACATATTAGGCACGTGCACTACCCCTGAGCTACAGCTCTTTAAAGTTTTAAGGGCAAGGCTTCTCTGAAAGAAGTGTTCATCAAACAATTGCAGATGCTGACCAAAGGGACTGAGTCCTAGATCAAATTTCTCAGTTACTGGTAACAGAGTTAGTGCAAGCTAGGCAAAAAGTTCTTCAGTGAGGTATATCCCTAGAGCTAGGATGTCTTGTTAAGCAGAGAGCTTCTTGGATGATAAAATTTGCCAAAGAACAGTCCATCAGCAGAATAGATAACACAATCTGTCACCTTCATCCTTTCCAGTGAATGACTTGATCTTCCCTAGCAGATGAGTTTTCCTGGAGACAGGACACATGACCACTGAGTTCTTTGTTTATCATTAGGCAGACATACTTCAGAGAATAGCTTCTCTGAGACAGGAAGAGAATGAGCAGAGAGGCCTTGATCTAGAGCAGTAGTTTTCAGCCTTCCTAATGCTTGGTCACTTTAATACAATTCCTCGTGCTGTAATGACCCCCAAACATACAATAATTTTCATTGCTACTTCATAACTGTGATTTTGCTGTGATCAATGTATCAATCTGTATGATATGAATCATAATGCAAAATATCTGATAGTCAGGATATCTGATATGTGACCTGCCTGTGAAAGGGTCTCCCCAAAGGAGTCACAACTCAGAAGCTGAGAACCACTGATCTAAAGACTCCAACACGCCTGCCATGGGCTATAGCTTTGCATACAGTTTTCTGGGCACCAAACAAGCTGGTTAATACAGTGTGTAGTTGAAGAACAACCGTAGTCTTGATGTCTACCTCACATTCCTGTGATTACAGCAGAAACGCAGAGTCCAGGAAGACACACTGCTGGTCTGAAGCATCTTCAGTCTGTTTAGCATTGGAAATCAGATTGATCGATCGGCAGGGGGCAATATCCCAAGTGCAGTTCTATTTTGAAAACATCCAAGACAAATACAGCCCAAGAATAAGGGATTTGTCCATGGTAGCACAATATCTTTGCTTTTTTTTTTTTAATTTAAGATTTACTTTCATTATTTTTAATTATGTGTATTGATGTGTGCCCACACATGACACAGGTGCTCACAGAGGCCAGAAGCCTTGGTTACCCCATAACCTGAAATTATAGCCAAGTAAGCTAGCAAACATGGGTGCTGGGAACTGAACTCAGGTCCGCTGTTAGAACAGCACATTTCACTTACCTGCTGAGTCATCTCTCCATCCTACATCATCTCTTCTGTCTTGTGCTAGCTCAAGTGTAGAAAGACATTCGATGTTTTCTCTAGCCTCATCTCTAAGGGAAGTTCAGGAGGTCAGGGAACAATGAACATCCATTCTGATGCTTCTGACTTAGAAGCTAAAAATTAAAAGCAAACGGGCAGAAGTCAGAGATGTAGCTCAATGGTAAAACACTTACCTGGTGTGGTGAGAGCTTGGGTTGAGTCCCTGTCTACACTTATCCACACCAGCAGCGGCAGCAGCAAAAGCTCTAGATAGTTTGGTAGAGAATAAGATGTTATTTTGGAGGCTGGAGAGATGTCTCAATAGTTAGGAGTGTGTACTGTTTGGGACCCAAGTTTGGTTCCCAGCA
This sequence comes from Tokudaia tokunoshimensis, assembly GCA_036184795.1. Taxonomy (NCBI): domain Eukaryota; kingdom Metazoa; phylum Chordata; class Mammalia; order Rodentia; family Muridae; genus Tokudaia; species Tokudaia tokunoshimensis. The sequence goes on along the minus strand of BTHU01000020.1, from coordinate 13,862,331 downwards.
TGCATGCCCAAAAGTTCCTAACTGCCTGTAATTCCACCTCCAGGGGATCTAGCATCTCTGGCCTCCAAGATTACCCGCACTCACATGCACATAAAACATAATTTAAGATAAAGTTTTAATTTAGCTATTTTTATGTGTATGGGTGTGTTCCCTGAATGTATGTATGTGCACCAAGTGTGTGACTAGTGCCCAAGGAAGGCATCAGATCCCCTGGAACCTGAATCATACATGTGAGCAGGGCATGATGTATGACACTGGGAATCAAACTGGGTCCTTTGCAAGAGCAAGTGCTATTAACGTCTGAGCCATCTCTCCAGCCTCTAAAACACTTTTTTGATATTTATATTTTATTTATATGAGTACACTGCAGCTGTCTTCAGACACACCAGAAGAGTGCATCGGATCCCATTACAGATGGTTGTGAGCCACCATGTGGTTGCTGGGAATTGAACTCAGGACCTCTGGAAGAGTAGTCAGTGCTCTTAACCGCTGAGCCATCTCTCTAGTCCAAACTTTTTTTTTTAAGATTTAACATTTATTACTGATGAAAGTGATATTAGAGGATATGGCTGATGTAGAAACACGTTAGCAGTCACTGGCATGGTGGGCTACCACAGGCAGTTATCACCAGTACACTTACTCGTTCCTAGTGACCAATGTCTGTCGCAGCGTTGAGCTTCCCAGAAAGTCACCATCTCAGCGGTCTTCCTCCTGCTCCTCAGAAGGATGATTGACAAGTGGAGGAAGCTGAGAGAGCTCTGTTCTTCCAGATGCTACCTGTCTGAGGAGCAGCAAGGGAAACTGTTTGCCCTTCTTGGCAGAGAAGATGAAGAAGTGATTTCTGCCATAGTATTACACATGGTTATTACAGAGTTTAGAACAAAACCAGTAGAGTCTGGAATGCAGACCCCAAAAGATCTCATTCCACCCTCAATGTCCTGGGCTAGCATGACCAGTTGGGCAGGCAAGGCTAGTCAACTGAGGAAGTTGTGGTTTAGAAGCTGCATGAAGCAATAAAGCAAGGGAGTTGCTTTAACATATTCTCTCTCTCTCTCTCTCTCTCTCTCTCTCTCTCTCTCTCTCTCTCTCTCTCTCTCCCTCCCTCTCTCCCTCACTCCCTCACTCCCTCCCTCTCTTCTTCTTCTTCACACTCAGCAAAGCAAAAGGGGTTCTCAAAGGGGAATGCTGAACAAATACAAACCGCAAAGAATTCTAATTAGGAGAAAAATACCAAAACATTGTAGCTATTCAGTGATGTTCCAACTCAGTGGCTAAATACGCTTCAGTATTGTGTAACCTTGCCTTGAACTCTGACCCTCAAGCCTCGAAAATGCTGGAATTACAGGTGTGTATTGACAAGTCCGGTTTCCGCTGTTTTAGAGTCCAGAAAGGAAGGTGCTGTTTTGTGCTTTGGAAGACTAGTCTCTGTCCCCACCCCTTAAGACTAAGCAATGAAAGAAACTCTGGCAAAGAAGTTACTGGAAACACACAGGAACAGTGTTGGGGGAAGCCCCGCCCCACTGATGAACAATAGCAATTCCATTGAGTACAACAAAGGAAATAACAAGCTGTGTTGATAACACTGGGCTCAGGGTGCCATATACCAGCAAGGTCACACTTACCACCTGCTCTGCCTCAGCCAATCCCACGATGGACTTGATGGAGCAAGATGGTGTGGACACCAGGGGAAAAGCCCAGAGGGAAGAGGAAGCTGCTAGTCTGCAAACCCAGTGTTTCTCTTCCCTGTACTGAGTCATCTTTTGGTAAGGCACCAGGAGAACACCTGCCTGAGTTTCTGAAACATGGAAAACCCCAGAAGCCTGGACTCCTGATAGACTTTATCTGGGACAATCCCTCTCACCACCTCTCCCCATTGCCATGTCTAACTCGAATGTGTTTAGATCCTCTCCTTTCTCCTTCTAAGAGGAGGCACACAAGTGGTAGAGGCCCACGGTTCCGTGTGACTGTAATAAACCTACACAAGATTGCCATGAAATCTGAAACTTTGAAAGATTCCTAATTTGGCAGCAATAGCCAACTCTCTACCAAGAATGTTTTCACTAATCAAGAATGGAAACTGAGCAGGCATGGTGGTACTGCCTTTAATCCCAGCATTCGGAAGGTACAGCCAGGCCAGGTGGATCTCTGTAAGTTCTAGGCCATCTCATCTACATAGTGAGTTCCATAACAGCCAGGGAAGATAGACCCTGTCTCCAAAATCCATAAGATAAAAGAGTGGAAGCTGGAGGCTGACTGTTAATACTGCATCATTCCCATGATGCACTGGGCAGCTTCCAGGAAACAAAGTCTTTGGGAATATGGACAAAAAGCTGGAATTTTAGAGAACTGACTGGAGTACCATCAAGGTGGATGGAATCCAAAGCCTAATTCAGCTCAGCTTGGAAATCTCAGGCAGGGTTGACAGACCAATGGCTAGGGTTGACAGACCGATGGCTATCCTCCCCCTCCCCCCATTATGTGGGTTTGTATATATTACAATTCTTAGCTGGTGGAGTAATTTTTTCTGGTTAATTTTGATAAAGAACTGGATCTTACATAATAGCTAGTATTTAATGAGCATTTACTGTGTTGGAATTATGCTACCACAATAGAACTATTGTTTACCATTGTTTACTATATCCGTGAAGAATTACAATACAAAGAAGCTAGCAATATCCCCATTAGTCTTATTTACTACATCCAAGATACTTAGCCCAGAGGAAGGAAACCTGTAGTGAGAACCTGGAATTTTGGTTTCTTTTAAAACACAGAAATATTATAAGAATGTGTTTTTGTTTTAATTCCAGGTTTGGCAATATGGGGCTGCTTCAGACTGTCTGCAAGAGCTGACTTTGATCTGACTCATGCTCTAGTAGAGGCATGGTTTTACCAGCTGCATATAGTTTCTGAGATTGTTTGGAATGCTGGGAACTTTTCAGTGGGTGTATAAGTGCTGGAGTCCTCACAGGTGGGGCTGCTTACTGTTTCTTAGTCATTCTCAAAGAAGAAACAAAAGGAAAGAAATTAGGTTCAGAAATCTCTCTCCCTCTCTCCCCCCTATCCTTTCTCTCCTACCTACTGATAGGGAGTGAAACTGGGGGGATAAAGTGTAGGAAAAAGAAGAACCCATAAAGTCACAAAGACCAGCTACATAAACCAACACTTTTTCTTTCACAAGTTTTCTTGAATCCTTAAAAACAAATGAAACAATGAAATTTGTGATGTAGGATATAAAAAAGAAGTCTCTCCAGAGCTAAATTGTTTAACAAGCATCGCTGGGGCTGGAGACATGGCTCAGTGGTTTAAAGCACTGACTGCTCTTCCAGAGGTCCTGAGTTCAATTCCCAGCAACCACATGGTGGCTCACAACCATCTTTAGTGGGATCTGATACCCTCTTCTAATGTGTCTGAAGACAGCTACAGTGAATAAAAAAAATTAAAAAAGGAAAGAAAACATGTCTGGGAAGCATAAGAGTCAAGTGATACTTTTGCCTTAACAGAGAGGAAAAACTGGCCTGAAGAAGGATTTGGGTTTATTTGCCCTAGTCCCACAGTGTGATCCCTATTATTTGTGCCCCTCATATAACACAAATAATCCCACTGAAATTGTCTTTTACCTTTCCTATATGCCAGAGGCACAGTAAAGGAACTGCCCACCTGGCCACTCCATTACGAGAGGTATTTGGGTTTTTTGTTTGATTGTTTCTTTTTGGTGGTCTTTAGTTTGTTTGTCCTTTGTGAATAAGAGACATCTGGAGAGTCCAGAGAAGAAAGAAAAGAAAACAGACAGGTCATGAACAGGGATAGGGAAGCGGGAGAGAATAGAGGAGATATGGAGGGACAGAGCATAGGGAGAGAGCTCAAGATCTTTCTCAGGCTGGGTCTGGCTCTTGCCAAAGCTGGTCTTGAAGCCTTGATACTCTAGCCTCAACTTTCTAAGTGCTGCCGCCATTTTAGGCTTATGACACCATGCCCAAGTTTTTTTGAATGAATTTAGAGTTATGCATATACCTGTGTTTGAATGTGTGGGCATAAGTGTGTGATAAGCGTCTCTCTTTCTAAGCTTAGGCCAGAGGGGCCTTCAGGTGATCTCCTCTACCATGTCATCTGTTCCTTTAGGGCAGAATTTCTCCCTGAATCTGCGGCTCCCCTTTTGCCTTTGGTCAGCTAAGCTGCAAGTCAGCAGGCCCTCGGGTCTCCGTTGGAGCTGGGGTTGAAGATCTGTCCTCTTTCCTGCCCTGATATATGTGTGATGATATCCAAACCAAACTCCCAGTCCTTATGAGTACCCAATAAGCACTCTTAACCACCGAGAGAGCTCTTGTTTGGTTTTTGAGACAAGGTTTCACTTAGTAGCTCAAGCTGGTCTGGAACTATGTACCTCAGGCTTGCCTTCTGTGGATGACTATCTGCTTACCTCATCCTCCCACCCCACTGGGATTACAGTAATCGACACTAGACCAGCAAATTAGCCTTTCAATTCTCTGCTGGTAGTCCCATTTTCTTTTCCTGTTGCAATTTTTTTTTCTGAAGTAAGTAAAAGGGGGAAGGAAAGGAAGTAAAAAGAAGGAAAAGAATCACCATTTGACTATCAATGTAAAACCAGAAATTTCCATCCACTAGATGTCCAAAGGCATCAGGCCCTCATCAAATATGGCCACCCACACCTCGCCCGCATACGCTTGCCCACAAGCAACATGGTGACAGCGTGTGGCGTCGACTTCCGTCGCCCTCAGCCTACCAACGCACCCTTCGCGACGGGGCGGCGAGCTTCAATGACGGCGGCGGGCTGAGCGCATGCGTGGCGGCTGTGGCAGCAGCGGCGGCGACGGCGGGACGGCGGGGCGGCGGGGAGTCTCTGCCCGCAGTTGCTAAGCTGCGGCGGCCGTGTCGTGATGGTGTAGCGGGGCCTGCGGGCGGGCGAGGAGGCCGGCACGGCCCACGCCTCCTGAGCTGCTCGGTGCAGCGGCGGCACGCTGAGGGGGCGTCGCCGCCGCTGGCCCCCGGCGCTCCGGGAGGCCGCGCCCGCCATGGCGGCCCGGGTAGTGCTGGATGAGTTCACGGCTCCGGCCGAGAAGGCGGCGCTGCTGGAGCGGAGCCGCGGGCGCATCGAGGCTCTGTTCGGCGTGGGCCTGGCGGTGCTCGGCGCCCTCGGGGCGGAGGAGCCGCTGCCCGCGCGCATCTGGCTGCAGCTCCGCGGCGCGCAGGAGGCGGTGCACAGCGCCAAGGTGAGTCCGGCCTGGCTCGCCCGGGCCGCGGGGCTTAGCGGGATCGTCCTGGGAGCCTCAGTGTCCCTATTTGTAAAGGGCGCTGCGAGAGCATCACCCTTACTGGTCCCTCGCGAAGTGCGCAGAACGCGGAGCGATCAGGCCGCGGAGCGATCAGGCACCGGAGCACGCGCACTGCGAGGGCTCGCGCTCGGTCCGCCAGTCCCTTGGATGTGCGCAAGGTTCTCGATGCTCCTGGTTGGTTTTCACCGTCCAGGCCGCCAGGGCTTCTAAACCCTTTGGGAATTTAGGCCTGAACCTCTAGGAAATCAGGAGGGGAAAGCATAATGATAAGTAATGACCAGACGCTTCAGAGGTAGGATATTTAATAGCTGCGTTAAAAATGTTATTCCTGTAGTGTTGGTGGTCTATGATGATATGATGGTTGTTGCACATCTCACGTTCCGCCGAGTACCACAAAAGGAATACGCAGGCTTTAAAAATCCGGCGAATACGCTTTGATAGGGCTTGTTCTTTCTGTTAAATGAACAACTGGAGAAACTGAAACTAAGCGGTGACTCACCTTGTGTATGTATAATCAGTATTTCAGATTCAACCCCGCCATGGGCCCCTCCCCCTCGTCAGAAAAACAGCAAAATTTGACCGCGAAGGCGCTTATGCCTCCAAAATCTCATTGAGTCAGTGAAATAGCCAGGTAGTCGACAGGTTGGCCGGAGAAAGGGCAGATTAATCGTTTCTATGCATGAGAGACCTACAAGCCGTGGGTGGGAGAAGGCTGAAGGTGTAGCATCTTAAGCTACCGGGGAGGAGTAAGAAGTTGAGGGATAAGGTGGCGTTTCCTTTTTTGTGATATTTGGAGAGTCAGATCTTGGAATCTAGGAGAAAGCCCTTCTCAGCTTGAAATCACCAATGTCTCAAAGCCTCCTGTTTTGAGCTTCCTGAACACCTTCTACCTACCTTTCTCCTTATCCACCCGAATTCGTGGATAACTTATCTGTTTCTAGAAACCACGTGGGCGATGTTTTGTTTTGCTTTTTAAAGATTTATTTATGTATGTATGTGAGTACACTATGGCTGTCTTCAGACACACTAGAAGTTGTCAGATCCCGTTATAGATGGTTGTGAGCCACCATGTGGTTGCTGGGATTTGAACTCAGGACCTCTGGAAGAACAGTCAGTGCTCTTAACTGCCGACCAATCTCTCCAGCCCCAGCGATGCTTGTTAAACAATTTAGCTCTGGAGAGACTTCTTTTTTATATCCTACATCACAAATTTCACATTACTCTTGAGTGGTTGTAGCTCCAGATGTTGTTAGGTTTAATTTAAAAACAACAAGCTTGTGTTTACCATGTGTCGGGCTATAAGGTACCTATTTGTGTGATTCTTGGCAGTGTGGGTTGAACCCATTGGTGTTGGATCAAGTTGGTTTCCCGTGTTTAATTCCTTGCACCCATTCTTTTACTACCCAGGGCTAAAACATGCCTGAGGCTAGTCACTTGTAGGTGTTCCACCAGGCACTCATCCTTCTCTTCCCCCTGGCCTTTGTGTTGATAAAGACCTTTGTTTCTACTGCTGTCCCTTCCGGCTTGGCTGCTTTGAACTCCCTGCTCCTGGGCTCCTGGTTCACTCTCTATTCAGAATTATCCTCCTTCAGGAACTCCCTCTTGCACCCTGGAAATTGGTAGGGACTTCTTTTCAGTCTTTACTCTCAGAACTGTGTGAGGCTTGCTGTGGTGACTGGCTAGCCTTGGCTCACTGGTCCTTCTGCCCCTAGGTTACAGGCATCTTGTTTATAATGGCTGTGGTAGACACTCTTAGACTTCCTGCCCTGGCTGTGTGTGTGTTAGACCCTTCCTGCTGCCACTTTTTTTTTTTTTTTGAGGACACCCCAGAGGTAGAAGATGCTTCCCCTCGGGTTACAGAAAAGCCTTGCCTCCACCAGTCCTTCCCACTCCGGTTCTCTCTGTCAGAGCCACAGCTGATGAGAAGGGTGTGGCATGTGGTATATTGATAATATAATGTCAGTCGCCAGGTTGTCTTAGTCTTAACATGTAATGTATCACTCATTATGTAACCTTCCCACTTAAAAGAGACCGCTTTTCCTTTCCCTTGAGATTCATGGTAAGAGTTGACTTGAACACTCAAGGGCAGTTTGATTTACTTTTTAACTTTTTTTTTTTTCCGAGGAAAAGAAAACTATTGACTTTATATAAGGAGAAATAGCATTGAAGGGGAAATACAGCAAAGAAAAGTTTAGCCAGGTGGTCATGGTGGAACTTACCATAGTCCCAGAACTCTGGAGGCTGAGGCATGACGGTGGTGGTGTGAGGGACCCAGCCTCACAGACCAAAGTTTTCCTTTTGGTAGTGCTGGGGATGGAACCCGGAGCCTTGTACATGCTCGAGAAACACTCTGTGGAGATATGCCCCCAGCCCAAGGAAGCTTCCCCCTTTAACCTCCCATAACATAAGGGATCGAGGGTCCAGCTCAGTACAGTGCTTTGGAGGCTTCAGTCCTGGTGCCAAAAGAGAAAACGGCTGCTCTGGCTCTCAGAGTTGAGCTTTCTGTTACAGCTGTGAGAACGGCCTGTGAATCAGCCCGGCCTCCAGTAATCAGAGGGAGGCAGTGGGAGCTACTGTCTGAGAGCGATAATGCCTGCGGAGGCCAGAGAGAGGCATCAACTGCCCATGTTGTGTGCTGGAGGAGCAGCACCGTAGGTGGACATTGAAAAGCCCGCAAGATTCCTAGGTACCTCATTATTAACAAAGACATAGAAGCCAGAGAACCATGTAAGAAGTGGAATATCATGACCAGAACATGTCAAGGTCCCTTATGAGATACAATGGCTGGGAAACATGCTGGCTTGACTCCAGACCGTGGCTATTTAGGAGACTATTCAGGGTTTGGCCAGGGGAACATTTGTCCAGAGCTTCTGAATGGGTACTTTGAAGGCAGACAGAGAGCCAGTAGTACAAGGAACACTGTCTCAAGGCTGAGCTTGACATAGGTGGGATGGCCTTGGACCTGACTAGAAGTAGAGATTTAAGGTAGTTTAAACCCTGGTGGGTGTGGTTCATATTCTTTGACCTGTTGGTGGTGGGGCTGGCAGGTAGTGAATTTTTTTTGGTTTTTTTTGAGACAGGGTTTCTCTGCATAGCCCTGGCTGTCCTGGAACTCACTCTGTAGACCAGGCCAGCCTAGAACTCAGAAATCTGCTTGCCTCTGCCTCCCAAGTGCTGGGATTACAGGCACACGACACCACTGCCCAGCGATAGTCAACTTTTAAAAATTGTATTTACTTATTTTTTTAAAGGAAAAGATTTGCTGTGTAGTTCTGGCTTCCAACTAGAAAGTTTCCTGCCTCTGCCCCTCAGTGCTGGGAGGTATGGGCATGTACCACGGCTAGCTAGTGGTCAGCAATTAAGGAAAAGCTTACCCAAGAGGGAGTCAGTATGTGGTTGTTCTTTTAACCTCAAGGTTCCTATAACCTAGTAGAGAGACTTCCAAGGAAACAGGACAGTGTGATTCATGCAGCGGTTGCTATATGTCCAAAGCATTATGGTAATGAAAAAAAAAGAAAGAAAGGCTTTTGATCAGCAAGGTTCCAAAGGGTGAAGGAATGGGGCATTTCCAAAGGCAGGGGGCTGGGGGGGGGTGTGGAGCCTGGGCAAAATCACAGGTGTTTGGGACGTGCAGTTTCCCACAGTTCTTGAGTGAAAGAGAGCATGGAGGAATCTTCAGAGGTAGAGAGGGTGTCTGGGGCCTGTGGGGGAGGGGTGTAGGAAATTTAGAACGTGAATGATACAAGTACAGATACTGTGAGTGATGTCCATACTAATTTGATTTTACTCAAGCTTCAGAGGTAAGCTGTGTCCTTGGCTACTTTTATGTCAACTTGACACTAGCAGAAGTCACCTGAGAGGAGGGAACCTCCATTGAGAAAATGCAAGATTGGGCTGTAGGTAAGCTTTTTGGTTGTATTCTTAATTAGTGACTGATGGGGAGGCCCAGCCTGCTGTGGGTGGGGCCATCCCTGGGCTGGTGGTCCTGGGTTCTGTAAGGAAGCAGGCTAAGCAAGCTGAGCAAGCCAGTAAGCAGCACCGCCCATGGCCTCTGCAGCAGCTCTGGTTTGAATTCCTGTGTTAGGTTCTCTTGGAGGGCTGGGACTCAGTGTATGTAAGCCAAGTAAACCCTTTTTCCCATGCTGCTTTTGGTGGTGATGTTTTATCTTAGCAATATTAGCCCATACTAAGACAGTGTGAGGAGATAGGAAACCTGGAGAGAACTTAACCCTTGGCGGGGGGGCAAATTTATATTTTTAATTCCATGTATGTTCTATGCAGTCAGAGTGAACAAGATTTACTCTGTGACAGATATGAATGGCTGTGGCCTCGAAGCACACATTCTGACTGCCAAGAAGAATGTTTGTTTGTTTGTTTGTTTGTTTGTTTGTTTGTTTGTGAAGACAGGATTTCTCTGTATAGCCCTAGCCATCCTGAAGCAGGCTGACCTTGAACTCAGTGATTTGCCTAACTCTGCCTCCCAAGTGCTGGAATCAAAGGTGTGCACCACTGAATAACATGTCTTAACATGGAAGCAGTTACATAAACTTTCATAGTCAGAACAAAAAATAGTCATAAATCATCTGGATCTGATAGCAAACACCCACAGTCCCAGGACTCTTGAGGCCTAGAGAAGGAGGATCACTGTAAATTCATAACAGCTACATGGCAAGTTCTATCCCAGCCAGAGCTATCTAGCAAGACTATCAGGAAGGAAAGAAGGAAGGAGGGAGGGAGGGAGGGAGTGAAGGGGCAAGGAAGTTTGCAGATACCTTGCTGGAAACTTGAGGTGGCTAGGCTACAGTAGGTGCTTGAGACCATAGTGGTCTTAGCTTTTGGTTTGGTGAGAGCTAGTGCCTTGCTTAATACACCCCAAAAGCTTAACCCGTAGTTAAAAGAATGCTGTATCAGATACTGGTGGACATAATCTTCCCTGGATCTATAGTGTCAACTCTCTAAAATCAAGCTTGAATCAACCAGTGGATTTCAAATCTTCTGCATGCACCCTGGGTTGGGAGCGGGAGACCCGACAACTTCAATTTACAAAAAAGTATTGTGATAAAATCCAATCATACACATTGAAGAAAACATGTCAGTGATCCAGGTGGAGCTTTTGAGCTGCCCTTTTAAAGTCTATGTTAGAAAGTAGGAGACAGGGCTAGTAAATTAATGCACTTCCTTCTCTTGGAGAAGAGAGCAGCAGAGGACCTGGTGGCCCACAGCTCTGTCTCGGTGAACCAACTGGTGGTAAAGAAGCAATCAGAAGGGTCTTCTGTGGGCACAGTAGGGACCTGAGGGAGTCAGGAGCCAGAACTTACAGTTTCACTGGACCTTGGAACTGGTAGGCGATGTTTCCCAGGTGCTGATCTAAGTGCAGTTGAGTAAGGCAGAGTGGGGCCCTGGAATTTGTCTGAGTGAGGACAAGGAGGCAGAAAGGCTCATTCCAGCAACGTTCCCACAGGCGCTCCCTGTGTTCTGCAGGGTCTGAGCTGCAGGGATTTCACATCATTTTGCTCAGAAGAGTGATTCCTGGTTTGTGAGTAGACAGTGGACTCGTTCATAGAAGGAATGCTTAGGAATGTACCACTGGGTCATATCATGGAGCTTTTGTGTTGGTTTTACCAGAAAGGAATGTGATGGCTTTTTTGCATTTCCTAGAATGATGCTTTTTTTTTCTTAACAGTTGTGAAAATCATCTTAAGAAACAATGGTTGGCTCAATGTCCTTTATGGCTAATACTTGGGGGTTATTCCAGAATGTTGAAATAGGGCATGATCACTGCTGATGCCATAGCTTCCCCTTCCCTGTTCCTTTCCCAGCCAATGCTGTGGGATTCGTTTTAAGATTATATTTGCTTGCTTACTTTGTCAGAGCTGTTTATACCATATCCTGCATGGGGTCAGGGGTCAGCTTGTCAGATTGGTCCTCCTCCCACCATGTCGGTCCCAGGGATTGTACTCAGGTCATCAGGCTGGGCGGCCAGTGACTTTACTTGCGGAGTGTAGGATTATTTTGAAAGATGTATTTTATCTCTCAAAGATTTCATGTTTATGAGTACTTTGCCATTGTGTGTGCCTATGCACCACGCACATTCCAAACACCAGTGGAGGTCAGAAGAGGGCATTAGATCCCCTGAAACTGGTGTTACTGGTATTGTAAGCTTTCTTGTGGGTGACAGGAGCCAGACCCAGATCTTGTAAGAGCAGCAAGTGTTCTTAACTCCTGAGCCATCTCTCTGCCCCCTTTATGTAGAATTTTAATTAAATCAAGGTTCAATATCTTGGGTTGTTTGTTTGTTTTTGCTAACATTTTACTAAATATAATTGTTAAAGTTAGCATCCCTTAAACTTCAAATGAAATTATAGGGGGATAAATCTCTGTAGTAAATAAGGAGCTACTTTGTGGTTTGAGAAAAAATTATTACAATGTGTGTGGGTGCTTTGTGTGTGTGTGATCAGGGGACAACTTGTGAAGTTGGTTCTCTTGCTTGCCTGAATTCTAGGGACTGAATTCGGTCATCATACTTGTACTGCAAACACTTTTACCCACTGAGCCATCTCCCTAGCCCTGTTATTGTTGAGACAGAGTGTCACTATTAGACCAGGCTGGCCAAGATCTGCCTGTTCTGTTCACACACACACCCTCACATTACCCCACTCCCCCGCCCCACCTCATAAAGGATTAAAGGCTCCTAACTCTGGTTTTGTTTATTTAATTTTTTAAAAACCATGTATCCCTGGCTGGCCTGGAACCTCACAGAGTCTATCTGCCTCTGCCTCCTTAGTGCTGGGATGAAAGGGATTTACCATTGGTATAGTTAGATTGATGCATGTTAATATAGTTCTATTGTTTATAAAATTCCTGTAATAATAGATGCCTATACAAATAGGAACTTAGTATTTTTTCCACTAAGAAATCTAAAGATCTAAAGCTTTGGTGATGTACACCATAATACCAGTTAGCTACTCAGAGGCTGAGGCAGAAGCATTGAAAATTTGAGATCTAGCATGTCCAAGAAAATTTTGTGTTTAATCCTGAGTAACACAAAGGGGAAAGACTAAAAGATAAGCAAGTCTCAGAGGTTAGGAGCTGGACCCCTGTGATCACAGAGTGACTTATGCTCCAGCTATCAGGGCTCAGTGTTAAGAAGTGTAGACAGGTGGTGATGGTGCTGCCGCTGCTGGTGCTGCCGGTCTACACCACCATATTGGCTCTTTTTCTCTTTTTGTGATGTTGGGGATGGAATACAGGGCCAACCTAGTTCATACCAGTAAGTACTGTGACACTGAGCTGCATCCCAGCCATAAACCAGAGTTTCTTAATCTCATCTGAAAGTAGGTCCTAATTATCTGCTAGACGGATAACCACATGATCTTACCATAAAGGTCAGATTGCTGGCAATGGTGCTTAGAACACACTCATGCATATAGAGGCAAACTTGAGTGGCGAAATGGTCCTTGGACCTGGCAAGGGGGCAGGTGGAGCCGGGTACAGTGGTCGCCGGCACTCAGGAAGCTGCAGCAGGAGGGCCCTTTGAGACCAGTGAGCCTTCTGAAGGGAACGGCCAGGAGCAACGACACACCAGAGCAGCAGAAGACAAGAAGGCAACGGAGAGGCAGAGAGTGAAGGCTTCCTGCTGCTGAGGACTCATTCTGGGATCTAAAATATGACAAGCTTGTATTTAAACAGGTAACCTGATGCCTTTTGGGGGTCACTTAGGCTAGGACCTCTAACAGGTATGCACGTGGGCATCTTAGTGGGTCCTACAAACTCCCAAAGGGTAAACCACCTTTTAATGTCGCAAGCAAACTTTCAGACAAGCAGGTAACTCATGGCCAGAACTAGCTAGCAAGGGCATAAACAGTAGGCATGGTAGCCCATGCCTTTAACCCAGTGGTTCTCAACCTGGGGGTTGGCTGACCTTTTCATAAGGGTTGCCTAAGACCATCGGTAAACACAGATGTTTAAACGTTAAGATTCATAACAGTAGCAAAATCACAGTTATAAAATAGCGAAAATTTTATGTTTGTGGATCACCGCAAGGTCGGAACATTAGGAAGGTTTGAGAACCACTACTTTAATCCCAGCACTCGGGAAATACAAGTTGGCCGATCGTTGAGTTCAAGGCCAAGCCTCTTCTATATAGTGTTTTTCAGGCCACCTGAAGCTACATAGTAAGACCCTGTCTCAAACAAAACAAAGAATGTTGGAATGAAGCCAGTGAATTAGAGAATAAATTGGCTACTAATATCTCACAGAGCAAAGAAATTTTACTCTTTAGGACTGGCTATCTCTTCTACCAGCTCAAAGAGTTATCATCTTGGTTGTCGAAACTCTACATTTCAATTAATTAATTGATTAATTTTCAAAACAGGGTTCTATGTATCCAAGGCTGATCTGGAATTCTATGTAGCAAAGAATGACATTGACTTTTTTGGGGTTTTGTTGTTGTTGTTTTAATTTTGGTTTTTTGAGACAGGGTTTCTTTGTGTAACCCTGGCTGTCCTGGAGCTCACTCTGTAGACCAGGCTGGCCTCCAACTCACAGAGATCCACCTGGCTCGGCCACTCTTTAATGTTTAACCACATCGTTGTTGCAAGATGTTGGTCCATGTTTCCAACCACCTACAGATATTAATTAGACATTAATTGATTTGTTCGGGGTTTCTCAGCTGTGATGTGATTTGGGTGTATGGGGAGGAGTGTGCTGGATCTGTAGGGTGATTAGCAGCATCTGTCTTCCACCCTCTAGATGCTGGAGATGCCAAGAACGTCTTCTCAAAGCTGTAAAAGCCAGGTATGTTTCCTGATGTTGCCAGATGCCTAGAGAATTACATCTGCTTGGGAGTAACTGAATTTGATGGCTAAGAGTAGTTCCCACTGTCTAGAATGTGCAGTTTACTGGACTTGTGATAAACATTACAATTTAATAAGACACTTGTATTTATAAAGCAGAGACTAGTGTGTGTACCTCCTGTTTTTTTCAGATGATATTTTCAGACAAGGGTAGAGGAAGGAAACGTTTAAGTAGCAAAAATATGTGGACATGCTAATCCAAAACAGAGACTTTGAGCAGAGACCCTGCAGACCTTGAAATTAGTCTTGCCCAGCAGGAAGCTTTCTAGAGTGTGCTCTCAGAAATACTTCTTATACTATAACAAGGAGGTAGACAAGTTATTGTAGCAAGGGCATAATAAAATTGGTGGGTAGAAAGAGGTTTATATTTGTAGTTGATTGTAGTGTTTATGTTGCGTCTAAGCCACTGTTCATTAAAAGAGAACTTGGGACCAAACCTGGGTTGGAGGGAGGCATCAGCCGCAGTCAGACAAGAATCTGAGGCACTTTGGGATAGAGTGATGGATGGAAAGGCTGGTGTAGGTAATCTTGCACTCTAGTCAGGAGAAGATGGCACATTCATTAGTATCCTCTGGACAAACCCAGTTTTCCTCTATAAGGAGTAGTTCTCAGGTCCTGTGAGGCCAGAGAGGCAGATAGATTTCATTGTTCAGAGTTCAGTTTGCTGGAGGCTTGCCAACAGAAGGGAGGTTGGGGAGGGGCAGCGAGACCAGTTGTATTTTCATAGTCTGCATAGGAAAGAGGCGTTGTGTTTAAGAAAAGTGACTTCATCTGTGCTGGAATGTACCTGGTTTATCTGAAAATACCATCTAAGCAATGAACACGTCCCTAGAGTTTTCAACGTGTGACTGACTGACTGGTGATTTGCTTATTGTTTGTTGGGAAAGTGAAAGAAAATCCAACTATGGTTACTGGGAGCCTTTGTGACAATTATGACTCAAGATGGCTACACCCATGTTAGGCTGTATCCATACACAGCATTTATGTACAACTGTGAAGAGGGAAGTACTTACCAAGGACGGAGTGTTTGAGAGTGCCGTGCTCTGTAATCAAGTTAGAATGCTTTGTGTGTTGTCCTTGTCAAAATTCAAGTGATTCTGTTTCGATAGGAACAGAACCCAGCTTTCAAGGGGTCAACTGTAAAATGGGGCACAAACTATTATTTTCATAGACTGTGAAGGTGGAAGAAAGGCCGCCATGGGGGCGACCCTATCAGGGACCCCAGGCATGTTTACAGACAGTGGCATGAGAGGTACAGAGGGCCTGGGCGGGAGAGATGGCTTAGTGGTTAAGAGCATTTGCTGTTATTGCAGGGGACCTGAGTTCAATTCCCAAGATCCAGATTAGGTGGCTCACAGCTGCCTGCAACTCCACTCTGGGTTCCCTGGAGGGATCTGATGCCCTTTTCTGGCCTCTACAGGCACCTGCACACTTGTTGTGAGCCTACAGAGAAGCCTGTGCGTGCGCGCATGCACACACACAGAGTTTTTTCTTGTTTTGAGACAGGGTCTCTATGTAGCTCTGGCTGTCCTGAAACTCACTGTGTAGACCCGATGTTAGATGCATGCCAGTGCACAGAAGTAAAAGACTGACTTATTTTTTTTTTTAAAGATTTATTTACTTTATGTATGTGAGTACACCGTAGGTCTCTTCAGCCATACCAGAAGAGGGCATCGGATCCCATTACAGATGGTTGTGAGCCACCATGTGGTTGCTGGGAATTGAACTCAGGACCTCTGGAAGAGCAGTCAGTGCTCTTAACCGCTGAGCCATCTCTCCAGCCCCTGACTTATTTTCCTAGAGATAATGTAGAACATTTCTTTCTTTCTGTTTTGTTTTTGAGGCAGGTATCATAAAACGATGGTGAATAGTACCATAGGCAAGGCTTGTCCCTGTTGAATGCTACCCGCTCTCAAGCAGCCGTTGCTCCTCTCTGGTCTGAGCTACTTCCTGAAAGGCTCAGGTTGGCAGGAGCATTTCTCTGGGCTTATGGGATGCTTTTCTAAGAACTGAGACGGTGGAGGGGGATGTGGTGGCACACACTTGTGATTGCAGCATTCCAGAGGCTGATGAAGAATCGCAAGTTCCAGGCCAGCCAGCTCAACCTGGGGAGACCTGTCTCGACAAGGGGAATGTTAGTGCAGTGCTGAGAGTACCACAGTAGAAAGAGGAAGGAGGGTGGGAGGAGGTTATGGTTATCCTTAGTGTCAGCATCTAGGTTGGTTTTACATTCTCTGTTGGCTGCATGGCACAGAATACACAGACACTTAAGTGTGATAAGTTTAAGATGTAGAAGGGATTTTTTCTTTTTTTAATTGAAAATAATTTATATATATATATTTATATATATATATATATACACACACACATAGTTTTTGTTTTTCAAGACAGGGTTTCTCTGTGTAGCCCTTGCTGTCCTGGAACTCGCTTTGTAGACCAGGCTGGCCTCTAACTCAGAAATTCCCCGTTTCTGCTTCCCAAGAGCTGGGATTAAAGGCGTGCGCCACCACTTCCTGGCCATACAATATATTCTGATTACTGATTGTTTCTCCTCCCCCAACTCTTCCCAGATCCTACCAAATCCACACCCTTTTTGCTCTCTCTCTCTCTCTCATTAGAAAATAAGCAGACATCTGAAGAAAAAAAATTAGATAAAACAAAAACCAAATAAACCTGAATAGGACAAAACAAACTGAAAAAAGGGGGACAACAAGAAAAAAAGCACAAGGAACACTTAGAGATGCTGAGGCATGCACATTTGCACATAGAAATCCCATAAAGACAAAACCAGCAATTATATAAGCAAAAGATCTGTAGGATTCAAGCAAACAGCATCCAGACAAAGCATCATGAGGAAAAAAAACCTCCAAAACCACAATTGAGTTATGTGTTGGCCATCTACTGCTGGGCACGGGGCTGCCCTTAAGTGTGGTTGTATACCCATTGAGAAAACTAATTTTTCCTCTGAGTGGTTAGCAATTGGAGATCGCCTCTAGGTTAGGGATGGGGGCTTGTGTCTGTCCACTTCTCTCTGCACTGGGATCCATCTGGCCTAGACCGGCGCAGGCTCTCTTCTTGCTTCCAGTCTCTGAGCTCACGTGCCATCAGTCCTGCTGCATTGGGAAGGCCTCGTCTCCATGGTGTCCCCCATCCTCGCTGGCTCTTACAGTCTTCCCATCCCCTCTGGCTCTTACAGTCTTCCCATCCCCTCTTCCACAGAGTTCCTGAGCCGCTAGGGACAAAGTTTGATGGAGACAGCAAGCGCATTTAGGACTGAGTGCTCCAACATTTCTCACCCTCCACACAATGTCCAGTTGTCCCCATCTTCTCAGGAGGAAATAAAGTCTGGCATCATTGGAGTGACCTAGGCCTTACACCCATTTCCATGTCCTCAGAACAGTGCTGAAGTTGACCCATCTCTGTGTTCTTACCACTTGTCCCACCTTTGCTAAGGCATGGTCTCTAGAAAATCAGGAATCCACTTCCACCTTCTGCTTCGCTAGTTCCTGGCACGTTAGGTGCTCTAATAGCTACAGTGGATGAATACGTGAATGAATAAACCAAGTTCTTTCATGCTTAAGCAAAATTACATTTAATATAATCTGGACTGTTTCTGAATGTTTCTTCAAATTCCTTTTTTCTGGGATATGTTAAATTTGCTTGCTCATCATGGTGAGGAAATCTACCTATAAAAGAACCTGTCTTCATCTTTGTTTTATATCCTTCTTTTCTTTGTTGAGACAGGCACTCACTGTGTAGCCCTGGCTGGCCTGGCACTCACTGTGTAGACCAGACTGGGTCTGAGTTCCACCTGCCTCTGCCTCCTTAGTGCTGGGGCTAAAGGCCAGCCTCACTGCCCAACAGTTTCATGTTTCTTTCTATTCTAGTTTTTTAACTTGTATTAGAAATGAAAGTATAAAGTTTGTTTCTTAATCCTTCTTGAGATGAATTTCTAATTCTTTGATTTATGTGAATAAAGTATATTTGAAACTTAATATAATTAGGAGAGACTGGGCATGTTGGCTGTTTGCCTTAACCCTGGCGTCGGGCCCTGGAACTGGAAATAAGACCTGGAAATAATTGTGAGTCTCTCAGCAAGGGTCCTGGGACCTCTGAGAGTAGGACAAGCTCTTAACCACTGAGCCATCTCTCCAGCCCTCCTTCGCTTCCTCCTCCTCTTTATTTTATTTTATTTTTTTTTTTAATTGATTTGGTGTTCTTGAGACCAGATCTCATTCTGTTTCTGAGGCTGACCTGAAACTTTTGGGGCATTCCTCCCGCTCTAGTCTCCTTAGTGGTGAGAATCCAGCTGAGGGCACCTTGTTTCACTTCATATTTTTCTTCACTCTGATATCCTTTACTTCCTTTCTTTTGACATCCTGATTCCTGTTGCATGGATTCAGTATCAGTTTGTATTTGTTAGAAAATGTGAATACTTTTTTCTGTACTGAGGAAGGATCTGTGATGGATCATTTTAATTGTCGGCGTGACACAATCTAGAATGACTTGGGAAGAGTCTCAGGGAGCCACCATGTGCATCAGGCTGGCCTGTGGGGAAACTGACTTGATTTCATTTGTTGATGTAAGAAAACCCAGCCCAGAACTGTGTGGTATCATTTCCTGGGTTGAGTCCTAGACTGTAAAAAGAGAAAGTAAGCTAAGCAGGAGTGAGTGGGAATTCCTCGGAGACACCTTGTCACCAGCTGTTCTACGGTCCTGCCACCTTGACGGTTCTGCTATGACAGACTGCTGTCTGTAACTGTGAGCTAAAATAAGCCCTTCCTCCCAAGGGTTGCTTCTGTAAGGGTATTTTATCATAGCAACAGAAACTGAAACAAAACAGTATTGAAACTCCAGCCTCCTGCTGCCAAATGCTCTTTCCCTGGCTACCATCTGGAGTCCTGAATTTGTCTTAAGAACTCTGAATTACCCAGGATTGCCCCTCCCATTTTCTTTGTTTTATATTCTGTTTTATTGTATTCGTCTCATAGCCATGCTTTTGTTCACACACAGGTATCTTTATGTGTTTCATGGAAAATCTTTTTAAAGGCCAGTTTGGAGATTTGAATCTGGACGGAATATTTCTGTTCTAAGGGGGCTTTACTGTGGATCAATTAGGAAATAGCCCTTTAAAGAGAGTATTTGGGGGGGCGGGTTTATCTAGGAAAGAGATTTCTTCCCTTTACCTTACCAGTTGCCAATTGCTGCTGGCAGCCTACTAAAGAGATCTAATCAACTTTTCCTTATCCAGTGGCCGTAGGATTTCCTCTACATAACTCGATTTGATGCAAGTGACTGCAACCACATACCTCCTTCCCTAGACAGACAGCTTCCCTTACACTGACGGACGGTGTAAGGTGATTGATTCCCAGTCCTAGGCTGGCAGGCTAAGCATCCCGATAGTACTAGGAATACAGAATACAGCCGTTGTACCTGCACAGAGTGCCTGGGCAGCTACGTTATTTAAACTTGGGAAAGGAAATAGGAACAGATCCAGATTTAGAGGACTTGCAAGCCATTGGTAGTGAGTTTACTGCCCCCACCAAATTTGTTTGGCTTATTACTACACTATTGATTTTTATTTATTCTTTATCAAGATAGGTAGGGGTGTGAGGATGTGCACAGAAGTTTGCAGGGGTCCAATCTCTTGTTCTACTATGTGGGTCCTGGAAATGGAACTTGGGTTGTCGGTTTTGTTAGTAGGAACCTTTACCCACTGAGCCATCTTGCTGCCCACTTCCTTGTTAGCCCAGATTAGCCTTGAACTCACGTCAGTTCCGTTTCAGCCTCCCAAAAGCTGGGTTTACAGAAAGGTGCCACCTATCTCTGGCATCTTTAGTTTTCCATTATCATTTAACCTGACTACAACAGAGCCCAGCCTGGAAGCCAGATTCTAGGGCACACGGAGCATTGAGAGGGGCCTGGAGTTCTGGCTGGAGGCACAGGAAGTGGACATCCAGTACTCAGCATTTGCCAGGCTCCCTTCTTTCTTTTCTCTACACAGAGAGTGTCAGTCCTGTGGTGGTGGCAACAGTTTGTAGACTTTGTAGACCCAGCTCCGTCTATGGACACTGTTCCCAAACACCTAAGAGATGCTTTTGAGGGAGTCTGGGCTTGGTTGGCACATGTCTTTAATTCCAGCATTGGGGAGCAGAGGCAGGCGGGCAGATCTCTGAGTTTAAGGCCAGCTTGGTCTATATAGCAAATTCCAGAACAGCCGGGGCTACATAACAGAGAGACCAATAAACAAAACCAAGAGGCTTTTCAGAAGGTGCCATCCTGCACAGGGACATTCCAAAACTATATGACATTGAAACCACAACTGATAGACAGATCTGTTATCTCTTAAACATGCCAACATTCTTAGAACTCAAAATTTAGCATCGCATACCCTAGCATTCAGTGTGGATTACAAGTGATTTGGCATATGAGTTATTGGGAAAATTTAATTATTGCGGGAAAGGGTCCAAATAGCACTGCTGAGGAGACACAGGTGTTGGGATCACCTGAGAAAAGCTAACACACCTGTTATGGTACACGCCTTTAATCCCAGCACTCAGTAGGCAGGGAAAGGTGAATCTTTGTTCCAGCACAACCAGGACTATATTGAGGCAGTGAAATCCTGCCTCAAAACAGAACAAAAAATCCCCAGTAGGTAATTATCAAAACCAAAAGTTTCAGCAAAGAACTAGTGTAAAAAGAACCAACCTGCAAGATTAGAGCAAAATTGCAACTTAAACCTCAGAAGGTGTGTATCCTCCTCATGTTACTGTTGGTACCAAGATCTCTAGCCCAGCAACCTAGGCTGTGTAGCTTGGGCACTAGCTATCCTCTTACCCCAGTCTTACAGCAGCTATCCTCTTACCCCAGTCTTACAGCTTGCAGGAGTTTTGTTCTCTCTCTCCATCATGTAGGTCCCAGGGACTAAACTCGGGTCATCAGGCTTTGGCAGCACAACAGCAAGCACATTTACCTGCTGAACCATCTTGCCAGGACTAAAATCTGTTTTTTATAAAATGAGTAAATGAACCCAATACAAGAATTTCACATTCTGTATTGTTGCTGTATCTGTGAATTAAGTAGTCCACTCTTAAAATAACTGGTGTGACCATGGGCAGGGGTACTGGTACTGGATCTTAATCTTGATTCATTAAGTCACCAAGTATTCAGTTCTCTGGAGGGGTGAGAACTTGTACCATCTAAATTGCTCGTGGAGCAGAGAGCACTTAGATTTTCTTTGACAAAACATCTAACAATAAGCAATTTGAAGAAAATTTGATAACTCTTGTATATGTAAATGATATTTATTGGTGACATGTCAATGGAAACAGACCTTTTAAAATGACTTTTTACCTGCAATTTGACAAAATGGCATTTCACTCTGTTTCTATTTTATTTAGTTGGGTTTTTTTTGTTTTTTTTTTTAAGGTATGTGAGTATTTTACCTGCATGTATGTGTGTGCAGTACCCTTGAAGGCCAGAAAAGGGTATCAGATCCTCTGGTGGGTTGTAAACCACCAATCTGAGCCTTCTGGAAAAGCAGCCAATGCTCTTAACCACTGAAGCATCTCTCCAGCCCCAAACAACACATTAAAAAAGCAATATATCAAACTAGCCATGGGGACACAAACTTTAATAGCAGCATTTGGAATGTGGACGCTGAAAACTCATGAGTCAGTTCAAGGCCAGCCTGTACCACAAAAGCCCTGTCTCACAAGCAAATATACAGCCATTGGTCCCTTTTCAAGCATGGATTGTGGGCCATGGTCACAAAGAATGTAAGATAGTATGTCCCCCTTAGCTAATCTTCTGAAGGAGAAATGATTGATTTATGAAGTTTGTTACTGAAATCAGCACTTGTGTACCGGCAGCTCCAGTGTGCTGTTCATGAGCCGTGTCTCACTGCTGGCCTGAAGCTCACAGGGATGACCTGCCTGACTCTCCTGGGCTTAGGATTGAAGTTTGGTGCCCTCACACACAGCAAGAACCTTTATGGAACATTCCCTACTAAAGGAAATTATCATTTAAGAGTAAACTGGAGCATTCTCAGTTTAAAAAAAAAAAAAGTAAAAGAAAACCATTGCTAACAGTCACCATAAGAATTGCTCAAGTTGAGGGCTGGACAGATAGGTTTGCAGTTAAGAGCAAGGACCCAAATTCACTTGCCAGCACCCGTGCCAGGTGGCTCACAACCACCTGTAACTCCAGCTCCAAGGCATCAGATGCCCTGGCCGCTGTAGGCACCAGCATTCTGGTGTGCATCCTCCCCATCCCATAGTTGAAAATGACAAAAATAATTTTTTGAAAGAATTGCTAAGTTCTAAATTGCTACAGTTTGCATGTAAGTAGCAAACACCTGAGTAACTGCAATTGGTTTCTTTTCACCTTTTGTGATGTTATGTTTGTTTAGTTTTGGTGTAAAGTGTTATTATGTAGCCTAGTAGACTGGTCTGTTAAACTTAGAATTCTCCTGTTTCAGCCTCTTCAGTGATGGGATTATAGGCTGGGATTATACTTCCACACCTCTTCCTGAGTGCTTCAATTTGACTTGATTAAAAACAAAGTATGAATGGAATGTGAGGCAGCTATTTTAAAAGGTGGGAGAAGAGGAGGGAGAAGCAAACAACAACCACAAAGGGGGGTGGAGGAGGGAGAGACCTGGGAGGTGAGAGACTCTCAGGACTCAAAGGGAGGGACCCTAGATGAAATGCCCTACAATGGGGAAAGGGAACTTGTAGAGCCCACCTCCAGCAGAAAGACAGGACATTGAGTGAGGGATAGGATTACTATCCCACAGTCAAAACTCTGACCCATAAGTGTTTCTCTCTGTAAGAACTGCAGGGTTGGAAATGGAGAGGAGCCTGAGGAAAAGAAGGTCCCTTGACGGGCCCAGCTCAGGCCCAGATGTGGGATCCAGCTCAAGGGGAAGCCCCAAGGCTTGACGTTATTACTGAGGCTATGAGAGCTCACAAAAGGACCTAAACCAGCAGCTCTGAGAGTCAGATGCAGATGTTTGCACCCAGCCAGTGGGTGGAGGCTGCTGGCCCCTGTGGTTGAACTGGGGAGGAGCTGGAGAAAGCTGAGGAGGAGGGCAGCCCTATAGGAGGACCAGCAGTCTCAATTAACCTGGGCCCCTGAGATCTCTCAGACATTGGATCACTGGCCAGGTGGCACGTGCCAGCTGATATTGGGCCCCCAACATACAGCAGAGGACTGCCAGGTCTGGGTTTAGTCAAAAAGGATACACCTAGCCCTCAGGATACTGAAGACCCCAGGGAGTTTGGAGGTCTGGTGGGGTGGGGATGGTGAGGACATCCTCGTGGGGGGGTGGGGGATATGGAGCAGTCAGAGGGTGGACCGGGAGGGGAATGGAATTTGGAGTGAAATAAATACATACATACATACATACATACATACATACATACATACATACATACATACATAATTTTTTTAAAGCAGTAGGAGAAGAAAAGATCCAAGAATAAATAAATTTAGGTCTGGGAATGTTGTTCAGTGGTAGAGCATCGGTCTAATGCATACCAGTCTCACACTTTGGTTCCCAGCACAGGAAGAAAACAAAACATGAGTCTTGATCCTGGTATCTTAGATGTTTACATGTGGGGAATGGGAAGGTGGCTCAGTGGTTAAAGCACTAGTTGCATAAGCTTGGGACCTGTAGTTTGAATCCCCAGAACCCATGTAAAAGGTGAGCAGGCCCAGAGACCACCTGTAACTCAGCACTCAGGAGGCAGAGGCCGGGTTCCCTGCTGTAGACCAGCAGCCCCTGAGTTCATGTCCACCCCAGCACTTCCTCCTAAGTGCTGGGGTTAAGACGGATTGCAGGTGTGAGTTGCCATACCCATTTTTTATTGTTTTCTAGTATGTGCATTTGTGGCTTATAAATTCCTTTTCAAGCTAGGCATGTTTGTCCATGTGTATAATCCCAACATTGAGGGGGGGGAGGCAGAGGTGGAAGGGTCGTCAAGCCAAGGCTCACCTGGTGAGCTTCATAGTGAATTCTACTAGGACAGTCAGTCAGGGCTGTGTTGAGACTGTGGGAAAGGGCCAATGAGAATATAAGTAAACATCCCTTTCAGTGCTGCCACTGTTGTGCCTTGATAGTTCATGTTCTTTTTATTTAGTTCAGTGCATTCCTAAGAAATTTCCCCTGAGGGGCTGTGGTGCAGCTCAGCAGCAGAACACTTAGATAGCTTGGCCAGGCCCTGGGTTCATCCCCAGCACTGAAAAGGAACTCACGTGTCTGGAAGATCCATGCCCTTCCAAAGAAAGGAACAGAAAAAGGAAAATTTCCCTTGACCTATGAGTTACTTAGAAGTGTACCGTTCAGTTTCTACTTTCCAATCATTGGGAGATTCTTCTTATCTGTAACTGATTTGTTTGATTAGTTGTCGTCAGATCATTCTACATAATTTCAGTTCTTTTAAATTTGTTGAGACTTGTTTCATGGTCAGCATAATGTCTATCTTGATAGCTCTGTGGGTTCTTGAGAAGAACATACTTCGGCTGCTATGTGGAGTGTTCTCTAAAGAGCTGCCAGTAATGTGGCTGCTTGCTACGGGTTGTGGGCTGCCATGTGGGGGCTGGAAAGCTAAACCTGGTTCTCTGGAGGAGCAGTTAGTGCTGTTAAACTGCTGTGCCAGCTCTCCAGCACCACCACTCCCCTGCTTTTGGGTCTTGAAAGAAAAAATCCTTTCCCCTTTAACCAAAGTCCGGGCCTCGTGCTTGCCTTGGCAATCATCCTGTCACTGAGCTAAAGCCTCGACTCTTAAACATGAAACCTGTATAAGGTGACATAGGTGACATGTAAGGAGTCAGAGCTCAGTGAAGGAAAAAGTAAACATTCTGCCACCACCAAACACAGATAATGGAAGGAAGGGTCTGTGGGTATTGCTTAGTTTTAGTAGGGTTTCTCCTAGCATGTCTGAAATCACAGGTTTGATTTCTAGCACATAGATTACCACGTAGACCAGGTGTGATAGAGACCAACTTAGGCTACATGAGACCCTGTCTCAATACCAGTGTATATAAAATAGATGCAAACCACATTTCCTACAAAAAACTGGAATACTTAAAGCAGTCTCAGAATTCAGTGATTAAAGACCAGTACAATTAGGGACAGACAAGAGCGGACATTTTGCCTGAGAGGACAGGTAGCATGAGGTAAGATGATCAGGGCCACTGGTCAACGAGGAGGAAATAGGAGCTAAGATATACCATACTCGTTTTCAAATGTCAAAAATAAGAACTAACACTATTAAAAACTGGCAGTTTTGGGAAAATGGATTTCATCCATTTGGGGTACTGTAAATTGTATTGCCATCTGAAAAGTAGTTGCGTAGCTTCTAGGAAAACTAAGTATGTGTTCCCACATGAGCAAGCAACTGTGCCCCTCAGCATTGATCCTAGAGAACTGAAAACTCAGACAAATCTGAGCATGACTCTTCATAGCAGTCTTATTTTTCTTTATGGTGTTTTGTTTGCTTGAGACAAGGTCCTGCTGTATAGCCAAGGCTGACCTGAAACTCACAACCATCTTGCTTGGTCTCCCTTCTGCTGCAGCCTCTAGAATGAGCCACTTCCAGCTGGAACAGGGAAGAAAGTCAGCACCGCTAACTCACACTCATGCACATGACACCACCGTTCCCAATAGCTAAGCATGGAGCCTAGATGCTGTGGTGCACCTGCCATTCAGTCTTAAGATAGAAAGTAGGGAGGACCTGGGGCTGGTAAGGGAGAGTAAGGGACCTAAGTGGGCAGGGTAGAGAGGAAGATGGGGCTGGAAAAGACAAATATGTATTCTTATGTAGAACATAGATTTGATTTGTGTGTGTGTGTGTGTGTGTGTGTGTGTGTGTGTGTGTGTGAGAGAGAGAGAGGGGAGGGGAGAGGAGAGGAGAGAGAGAGAGATGAGAACAGAAGGGAACAGACCAGTAGAGTAGACGAGTAGCAGGGGCAGAGCTGGACAGCTATGAGAAGGAAAATGATGGACAGATACAAGTCAAGTGCCGTGAAGCCTATGCATGGAAAGTCATGCAAAGCACTTTATGTGTGTACCTAAATGTTTAAAGTTAAATTATAATTCCATTTTCATCATCATCATAATGTCACAAAACTATGAATTTGAAAGTAAGTAAGTAACTACTAGGTAAAAGTAGATGTGATCATAAAAAGATAAAGGAAATCTGTGCTAATGGAAGGATTCTAAACACTGACACAGAAGGGTGATTTTATAAAACCATGTGATGACCTGTTCTAGATCTGTGGGCTCATACAGGTCATGCAGATGTTCTGTATCTCAGATGGGGGGAAATAGATGGAGTGTACAGAGTCTGTGTACTGCCTTTTATAAAATGTTAATTCTTTTGAAACTATTAATTAGCTTAAGATAAAATACATTATAAAATATTTTCTCTGTTTAAAGAATTTGTTAATTTATTTATGCACATGTGGTAGGAAGATGGGAATGTGCAAATGTATGTGCAGATGACCACAGAGGCCAGAAGGTGTCACATCCTCAAGAATTGGAATTACAGGTTGTTGTGAGCTGCCTAACTTCAGTGCTGTGAGCCAAACTTGTGACTTCAGGAAGGGCAGGAAGTGCTCTTAACTGCTGAGCCATCTCTTCAGCCCCTATAAAAGGAATTTAAAACCAATATGTAAATATAGCATAAGTTCAAACAAGTTGTAGTCAAATGTTGCCCTTGTTGGAGAGAGATCCATTTGTTTGTGTCAGGGTCTCAAGTAGCTGAGGTTGATTTTGAACTTCTGTTCCTTTGCCCCAACCTCCTCATTACTGGGATTGTAGACCTACACCACCATGCCTGATTTATATGGTAACAGGTTTGAACTCGGGCCCTGGTGTGTACTAGGCAAGCATTCTACCAGCCAAGCCACATCCCCAGATCCCATTTGGAGCTCTAAGGCTGCTGGCATCAGTTTTTAACACTGCTTGGATATTCAGGAAGAGAAGACAATTCATTATTTGGTTTAACTAAGTTTTCATGTTAACAAAAATAGATTGTTTATTAAAAAGACAAGACAACTCTGTACTTCGTCAAGACTACAAGCCCCAGTTCAGACAGGGCTCCAGCAGCAAGTGCATGTTAAATTCAAACTCAAAAACCTGCTGACTGGTGCTGCACAGGCCAAGCTTTTAAGTAGCGATGGTTTGGGGGATGGTGTTCTAATTTTAGTTGGAGGTATAGGTTAGATCTCAGTTCTCACAAGTGATCCAGAAGTTCCACTGATTGTCGAAGAAATAGTCTGACCTTGTACCTAGGTGCCATTGTAAGGACTTTAGTTCCCCTAGCTATACATGATTGTACCGTTCTTACCTCTGCTATTGAAGAATCTGGGCTTTGGTTCGGTAACTAGAGCAAGACCACCACAAGTATTTCTGGAATTTGAGACCAACACATTCCAGAGCCAATATTAACAAATGTGTTTCAGTGTGTGTGTGGTGGGGGTGTGTGTGTGGGGGGTATGTGTGTGGGTGTGCGGGGGTGTGGGGGGGGTTGTGTTTATGTGTGTGTGTTTTGTATATACTTAATTGCTTGACTTGTTTTTTGTCTCCAGTAGCAGTGGACTTGTTAAAGAAACTAGTTCCCTTAAAGTTTTCTTTTATTCCATTTATTTATTGGGTGTATGTATATGTACATGTGTGGGTAGGTGTGTGCTACCTAGGCGGTTAGAGGACGATTCGCAAGAGTTGATTCTCTCTTTCTACCTTGTGGATCCCACAGGTCACCATCAGGCTTGGAACAAGTTCTTTTACTGCTGAGCCATCTCACCAGCCCTAGTTCCCTTTCTTAACCGTACTAAAGCCTTCAGTGGCAGCATCAGCCATGGCAGCCCTGTTAGTAGTCTGTATACTTCAACATTACTGTTTCTAAATGTCTTCAAGAACTTGGAAGCAGGAATTTTTGTTGATTTCAGAAACCAAAGGCCTTTATTCTCTCCTAAATCACTGATCAGATTATTGTATCTAGGGAGATGTCCCCATTGTGATAATGGACTGGGTAGCAAGGAAATGTTCTTTAAATGTAAATGAATCCAGCCTTGGGATTATCCACCGTGTAGCTAGGCAAGCCCCTAAGATCACAATGGAAGACACAGTAAAAAGGTTATACATTCCCACTCTGTAAATAATACAAAGTTTCAATTCCTCTAAAGATGATTAAACAGTTCAGAGTGAAACAGACAAATAGCCCCCCACACACACACACACAAAGTTCAGAGCCATACTTTATTTTCATTGAAATCAAAGCATTGCTTCAAATTATAGACATGTTTAATGATTTAAAAGAATTCAGCCTGGCTGTTGACAGTCATGTCATGTGGAACATGGTGAGTTGGTCTAACTCTGTCTTCTCTTCCCAGGAGTATATCAAGGGGATCTGCGAGCCGGAGCTGGAGGAGAGAGAGTGCTACCCCAAGGCCATGCACTGCATTTTTGTCGGGGCACAGAGCCTCTTTTTGAAGAGCTTAATTCAGGATACTTGTGCTGACCTCTGTGTTTTAGATACTGGGCTTCTTGGCATCCGAGGAAGCGCTGAGGCCGTGGTCATGGCCAGGAGTCACATCCAGCAGTTTGTGAAGCTCTTTGAGAGTAACGAGAACCTCCCCAGTAATCAGAGAGAGTCGGAAATCAAACGGGAATTCAGACAGTTTGTTGAAGCCCATGCAGACAG
Source organism: Tokudaia tokunoshimensis (assembly GCA_036184795.1). Lineage (NCBI taxonomy): Eukaryota > Metazoa > Chordata > Mammalia > Rodentia > Muridae > Tokudaia > Tokudaia tokunoshimensis. Next base: position 13,833,474 of record BTHU01000020.1, on the reverse strand, counting down.
TTATACAATGGATCTGTTGATTCTGCCTACTTCCTTGAAGAAGGAACTACTGAGTCTCACACAAGGGGAAGAGAACCTGTTTGAAACAGGAGATGATGATGTCATTACTGTTGGAGATGTGCGGCCACCAGACTACACACAGAGTCCTGCCACAGGACCGAGTGTTGCTAGAGATGAAATTGTTGTACAGGAAGATTCCAGAAATAAAGCTAGGACCCCTGTTTCTGAGCTTACAAAACAAATGGACACAGTCTTTTCTAGTTCACCAGATGTGCTTTTTGTTCCAGTGAATGGTCTGAGTCCAGATGAAGATGCTCTTTCCAAAGACAGAGTCTGTCACAAGAGGAGGTCTTCTGATACGGAAGAAAGGCATACCAAGAAGCAGTTTTCCTTAGAGAATGTTCCAGAAGGGGAGCCTCTGCAAGATGGTAAGGCGTCAGCTGGAAATGAAGTCATCGACCTGTCTGATGCTGCTTCAAACTCTACAAATCTAAGCCAGGATGGAAAGGACACTACAGAAGAAATGGAATACAATATCCTTGTTAACTTCTTCAAAACCATGGGCTATTCCCAAGAGATTGTTGAAAAGGTCATTAGGGAGTATGGGCCTTCTACGGAACCATTATTGCTCTTAGAGGAAATTGAAAAGGAAAATAAAAGGCTCCAAGAAGACAAGGACGTCCCACCTTGCACTGTGTATCCAGAGGCCAGTCAGAGCAGAGGTGCCGGAGTTGGGAGCCTCACAAATGAGTTCACCACAGACTCCTCTCCAAGGAAAACACAAAGTCCCACAGGGCAGAGCATGGTGGAGAGATTCTCTCAGTTACCCTTCAAAGACTCGAAACAGTGTACCTCAAATTGCAGAATTAATTCTTTCAGAACAGTGCCAGTAGGACAGAAACATGAAATGTGGGGTTCAAAGCAGAACTCCAGTTGTACTGTAGACCTGGAAACTGATGGCCTCCCAGCCTCTGCTGCCTCTGCCAGCCCTAAAGACGTCAGTTTTGTTTCAAGGGGAGCTTTAGGGCACCAGCAGAGAAACCCAGCTTTTCCTGAAAATGGTTTTCAACAGCAAGCAGAACCTTTGCTTCCAAATAATACAAAGCCTGCCTGTGAAAAGCGTTCTGGCTGCTGTAGCTCTCCTCAGCCTAAGCCAAATTATCCCCCACTTTCTCCACCACTGCCGCTGCCCCAGCTGCTACCTTCAGTTACTGAGCCTCGATTGGGAGGATCTTCTGATCATATTGATTCCTCAGTTACGGGGGTTCAAAGATTTCGAGATACCTTAAAAATACCGTACAAGCTGGAATTAAAAAATGAACCAGGAAGAGCCGACTTGAAGCACATTGTCATAGACGGGAGCAATGTTGCAATTACGTAAGTCACTCTGCAGATCACTCTTTTTTTGATTTTTCGAAGCAGGGTTTCTCTGTGTAGCCCTGACTGTCCTGGAACTCACTCTGTAGACCAGGCTGGCCTCGAACTCAGAAATCTGCCTGCCTCTGCCTCCAAGTGCTGGGATTAAAGGCGTGCGCCACCACTGCCCGGCTTGCAGATCACTCTTACATAGTTTCCTAAGCAGTGTCTGAGGGTGTGTGTGTGGGTGTGGGGGGTGTGGGTGTGGGGGGTGTGGGTGTGGGGGGTGTGGGTGTGGGGGGTGTGTACTGCTCTTTGTATTCTAGTGGATCTGCAGCCTTTCTTGGGGGAAGACCGGCTGCTTGTAAAGTTTTGCATTTGGTTTTGAAATAATTATTTAAAAAATAAATTCTGGCAACATGCTCATTGCTACCCGTCCCAACAAGGTTTATGTTCCCAAATGAATTACACGCACACACAGCCTTTATATTTTAATATGCCTTAATCAGCACAGTAGCTGGGCCACTTCCTAACCTCCATACAGTTTATAATAATAGCCAATAATAATAACCGCCAATAATCCCAAGTTATTACTTAAGAAAACTATCTTGGCTGCTCTGAACCCAGAGGGCTGCCCAGCTGGGCCATGCCCGGCTCCCTCACATAGCGGCTATGCCTCTCTGTCCTGCACTCTTCTCAGGCAGGAGTCTCAGGTCGCTCCTCTTCTCTCCTTCATACTCTTCTGTCATGGCAGATCTCCATTCCCCCTCCTCCTCCAGTCCCAAGCCTGGGAAATCTAAAAGTCCTGCCTCTGTCTGTCCTACCCAGACACTGGCTGCCCAGGTCTTTATGTACCAGTCAGAACCAACTGGGGGCAGGGTCCCTCAGTGTCTTACCTGAGGAAGTTCAAACTCTCTTGTAAACAATTCTGGGGACCCAAATTAACATTAGAATGCTAGCAGCATTAGGCCAAGTCCACTACATTTGGTCTTTCCCTTCTGAACTTTCGCTTCACCCTATTCCTGTGGATAAGAGACTATATATTTTCACAGTACACATTGCTCTGTGGTGTATAGGATACAGCTGTAAATGAATTGGATTTTGAAATCTGTGTTATCATTGAATTCCCAGTACAAGAGTGGAGCTGCTACCGCCTTTGTTTTTGAGACACTCTTAGAGCTCAGTGGGCCAGCTAATTGTAGTCCTTCTTGCCTCTGCTCCCTCAAAAACACCTTTCAAAAATATTTTATTTTTATTTTTAATTAAGTATATCTGTGTGTCTAAAAGGCGATTTGTACACGTGAATACAGTGCACACAGGGGCTAGAAAAGTGTCTCCGATCCCCTGTTGTGGAGTTGTAGGTGGATTGAGCAACCTGAAGTGGGTGCTGGAAACAGAACTCTTTCTCAATGGCTGAGCCGTCACTCCAGCTCCTACAGGGGTTGAATCCTGAGAATAATAGTCTGTGGTGCCGAATGTTTATATGGCCTCTTTCTAGGAATCCTCAGACCAGCTTATGTCGCGTAGTTTTAGGAATACCTATGGCATTTTTTTTTCTGGTACTCATGTTTGGGCATAAGTGAGGCAAGCACTCCACCACAGTACTGTCTCCCAAATACTCTTTCATTTTGATATGCTCTTCCTAGGTTGCCCAGGCTGGCTGACCAGGCTATATTCAGATTTACAGTCCTCCTGCCCTATCTCCCCTAGTGCTTTTATTACAGGCATGAAGAATTATTAGCATGTGTTTATTTTGTTATGTGTGTGACAGTTTTACCTGCATGTTTATATGTCCATGCCACAGTGCATACTGTGTGGATACCATACCTGGTGTCCACGGAGACCAGAAAAGGGTGTCGGATTCCTTAGGACTACAGTTACCATTTGAGCCACTGTGTGGGTACTGGGAACCAAACCCAATTCTGCAGAGTAGCAAGCTTTTTTCTTTTTTTGGTTTTTTTTTTTCCCCATTAAAATTTACAAACAAATATAAAGCAAGAAGACTCTTCGTGGGTTTACTCAACAATTGCTAGTTCATGACCAATCTTGTTTCATCTGTAAACTTACCTACCACTTTAAACCATTTGTTTTATTTTTTGTTTTATTCTGTTTATTTTCTCTGTGATATTGGGGATGGAAGCCAGGCTCCTCTGTTGTCAGGACAGTACTCTGCTGCTGCGCTCCCTCCAGCCCTTTGGGTGCTTGTAAGGAAATCTCATCCATAAGTACTTCAGAATGTGTCTCAGATACAGTCCATGTTGTTTTCTGGAAATTATTTCTTACTCAGAGGACAGAGGGAACTTTGTGCCTTAGCACCTGCCTTCCTCATGGTGGTAAGGACTCTCGCTCAGTTTTCTCTCCCCTTCTTTCAGTGTGGGTGTGTCCTTTTCTTGATGAACTCTGGGACCAGTTTGTCCTTGGCAACAGGACAGAGCTCACTGCTGATGGGGAGCAAAGCTACACACTTCCTAGGTCTTGTCCCATATGAACTTGGTGTGCTGGTGAGGTGCTTCAGCAGCAACCGTTGCTGGCATGTTCATGGTAGGGTAGCCTAGGATCACGCTGATCATTTCTGGTAGTTAAGCTTGTTTGTCATCGTCATCCTGCCTTATAAGTCTGTACAGCCAGATTTATACGTCTCATAGCTTTTGGTATGTAGTTTTTTGTTTTGCAATATGGTCTCACCCTGTATCCCTGGTCTAGAACTTGCTGTAAAGGCCAAGCTGACCTTAAACTCAAAAAAGATCTAGCCTGCTTTCTAAGTGCTCGGATTATGGACATGCACCATTGCATCTGACCTGTTGGTTTTGAGGCAGGGTCTTACTGTATAACCCTTGCTGGCCTGCTGTGTCAACCAGACAGGCTCCAAAGTCATGAAGATCCTCCAGTCTGTGCCTCCCTCGTGCAAGACTTCAATGGTGTGCATGCCTGGTGGTATGAAGTTTTACAAGTATAAGCATTGTTTTGCTTTTCTTTTTAAAAAATAAATTATTGATTGTATGTTTTCATTTTGTCACAATTTTTTTAAAAAGGTGTCACCATTTTAGATATTAGAAGCTTAGCAATTTGGGCTGGGGATGCATGTCACTCTGTTGGTAGAATGCTTGCCTGACATTTTTGAAGCCCTGGGCTTTATCCAGCACACCGTGTAAACAGCATGGTGGCCTTCCTGAGTCCCTGCCCTGGGAAGGTGAAGGCAGGAGGATGGAGGTTGGAGAGGAAAGGCAGGGTGAAAGCGCTGTGCCTTTGTCCTTGTCCCCAGGCAGCTGCCTATCGTCATCTCACATTGGTTTATCTAAGTAAAACTGGAAGAGCCATTCAGAGACCTGAGCTCCAGGACTGGCTCCGCTTCCTCACTGCTCAAAGTTCTTAAACTGAGTGACTGCACATGAGTTAATTCCTTTGTAAAACCTTCCTACCTATGGAAAAGCTTCCCAGATTGATATTCAAACAATAAACATACATGAGCCAAGACCAAGCATGGGAATGATGCTGTGTGTGCATGCTGTGTGTTCATGAGTGTGTCTGTATGCATGCTGTGTGTTCATGAGTGTCTGTGTGCATGCTGTACATGTGTTCATGAGTGTCTGTGTGCATGCTGTACATGTGTTCATGAGTGTCTGTGTGCATGCTGTGTGTGTTCATGAGTGTGTCTGTGCATGTTGTACATGTGTTCATGAGTGTGTCTGTGCATGTTGTACATGTGTTCGTGTCTGTGTGTGCACGCTGCACATGTGTTCATGAGTGTGTCTGTGCATGTTGTACGTGTGTTCGTGTCTGTGTGTGCACGCTGCACATGTGTTCATGAGTGTGTCTGTGTGTGTGTAGAGACCAGAGGTTAAGATTAGTGTCTTCTGTTGCTTTCCCCTTGTTTTGTTTGTTGTTTTTGGGTCAGGGTTTCACTGAACTTGGAGCTCACCAATTTGGCTAAATTAGCAGGGTGAGGGAACTCGAGGGTTCCTCCTGTCTTTGCCTCTTCACCAGTGCTAGGACTACAGGTGGGCACCCCACATTCACTTGTTACGTGGTTGCTTGGGAGAGGAGCTCATGCTCATTCAGCAGGTCCTTTCCTCTGGGACAGTAATAGCACCTCTCACAGAGGTCACCATTGGGATGTACAGTGATGCTGTGCACTATGGCGGGATGTGTCCCATATCTAATCCTCCCCAGGCACTGTAACATCCCAACATTACATATTTCCTAGCGGGTGGATATAGTGCTATTGGTTTTGAATAGCAATGATTATCACTTAAATCAAACATGTATTAACATACATTTTTAATATTATTTGTTTGTTGTGTGGGGTGTATTTGTGTATGTGTATGTCATATGTAGTAACAGACAGTTGTGTGTGACAATCAGACGTGGATGCTAGGAACTCGGGTCCTCTGGAAGAACCGCCTGCTCTTAACTGCCGAGATGATTGTTATTATTGTCCCTGTCATCTTAACTGTTATTTCTATGCATGTGGATAGGGGCACAGGGAGGTCGTGCACATGCACGCTGGTGCACACACATGCACGCTGGTGCACGCAGACGTCAGAAGAGGGGGTGGGATCCCTGGAGCTGAGGTTCTGAGCGGTTGTGGACCTGACACAGGCTGCCAGCTGAGCTCCAACCCTCTGGAGGAGCAGCAAGCGCTTTAACCACTGGGCCGACTCTCCAGCCACTTACTGGTTCTTTCTAGAGGATTTGACTTTTCTTCAGATTTGCTGATGTCTGTGTCTAAGAGCAGCACTTTAAAAGGGCGCACACCTGTAACCCAGCACTCAAGCGGATCTCTGAATTTGAGGCCAGCTTGCTCTGCAGAGCTATACAGAGAAAAGGACAGTAAAAAGGGATGTTACCCTAAAACGGAGTAGATTCACATGGAATACTAGTAATCAAATTTCCTGTTCTTGCTGGTCTTTCTATAGCAGGTTCCATGACTATTTTTTATTAAGTGGAAGCCAGAAGTTACAAATCAAAATTTGTAACTTGATGACATGATTGTCATTTTAACTGAGACCACATGTTTTTTAATTTAAGTTTTCTGGCACTGCTGTGTGAGAATTGAACTTTGGTTCTTAGACACACTAGGCAAATGCTCTGCTTCTAAAACTTCATTCTCAACCTGGTGCTTTAGTAGTAGTAGTCGTAGTAGTAGTAGTAGTAGAGAGAGAGAGAGAGAGAGTGGGTGAGTGAGTGTCTGTGTGTGTGTGTGTAATGGAATCTTCATACAAGTTTTTTGGAGCAAGAACTTGGTATCACATGACCTTGCCCAGGGTCACACCTAAACTCGGGGCCATAATATCTTTCCTGAGCACCTGGACTGCCTGTGTCTTCACAGAAGTTAAGACTAGAATATTCAGACCTTATCATCATTGGACACATAACTGCTTCACAGGGACCCTCACCATTTGACCTAGCTAGGTGCTGTCAGAATTGAGAAGGAAATCTGAGGCTGTCAAGAGCAGGGTATCTCGGTGGGAACTCCCCTGAAGAAGACTGTCCCGCCTTGCCCTGGATTGCTGTTTATTTGTCTGACATGATGTCTGCAGCTCATATGTGATGAGAAATTCCAAAACACCTGCCTTATGCTGCTGACTATGTATGTTTTTGGTTCGTTTTCCACCCCCTCACCCCTGTCACCATGAATGAGTCAGTCATGAGTCAGTGGACTTGTTTGTGGTGTCTGGCTCGACATCACAGTGGTGGCTGAAACCCCAGCCCGAGAGCACCTGACTCGTTGCTTTGGTGATTTTCCGAGTAGATGGGGTTTGCCCGTTAACTTGTCAGAACTGTACATTTTGTCCACTTTTCTTGCCGGTGTTTCTATAGCAGGTTCCACAACTATTTTTTATTTAGTGGAAGCCAGAAGGAAATCATGCTTTCCTGACTAACTCAGAAAGGGCTTTCCACTGCCCCCACACTGCCCTGTCTGGGTTGGTGACCACTGCCTGTTATTGTCACCTAGCTCTCCTCTGCTTTAAACATGTTGACTGGCTGCTATAATGTGAAAAATAGCCAGGTAATTTGTTTCCAGAGGCATGGAACAGGAATTCATTCTCCCTGGAGAGCTGATGCATCTACCCTCCCAGGCTCAGAGGTGTTTTCCTGCATGCAGAGCTGGGAGCCTCACGCTTTGGCCCCCAAAGCAGAAGGTATTATATTCTATGCACTTTGAATATATGCTCTCAGGTTAGGGTAGACCACTGGTCTGTACTTCCTTGCCCACCAGCCTCTCTGTTGCAGAGACCGGAAGCAGCAAGGACTAAGCAAACTTACCCAGCCAATGTAGTAGGAGTAGGCTTAGACATAGAGTTCGTACTGGACTGTCAGGACAACCGTTTGGCTCCACTTGATTGGATTTTCTTCCTCTCTGGGGCTGAGGCTTAAACTCAGACCACACTACCAACTCTCCATCCCATCTTCTTTTTGATGTAGTTTTATTTTCTAGATAATTCTATATACTCATTTACCCAAACTTTGAACCACCTTTTTTTTTTTTTTACCATTTTTTTACCTTTGAACTGTTTTTAACGCTAGAAACTTTCAGGGTAAAAAGTGTTGTGATCTTACCACAGAGAACACTGAAAACTGGGGCAGCGTTAGTTCTTCCAGAAACTTTGCCACACACCCCAGAAGACCAGGGTAGCATGTGTGGGTGTGGGTGTATATCTGTGCTTTGAATAAGGTGGAGGCCCTTTTAAGATTTTGGAGGACTAAACAGGTTTTCCTAAGAACGCAGAAGGCTCTTGATTTGGGATCTTCATGTTAGAACTGGTTGACTTAACGCCAGGCCTGTCTTTGGTGTTAAACATTTTATGTGATTATTCTTTAAAAACAGTAACAACATCCCCAGTTACCTCCTTTTTTCCCTCAGTAACAAGCGTCACACTGGTACATCCTTACTGCATTATTTGCTTGCATGTGTTTTCTGGGATAAGATCTGACCCCAGTTTCTTTTGTATGGGTCTCTGGGAAAGAGCGGGGCTTTACCCTCTAGCAGAGGGAAGGAACTGGGAGCTATTCATTGCAGCCTCTTGACAGCACAGCCGTTTGTAGGCAGCTCTCTGCTCTCAGGGCTCAGGGATGCAAATGGGGTTGGCAGCATTCTCTAGTGTAACATGAGGGTCTTGACGAGCAGTGGGGAAGTTTGAGTTGCCCCCGCACACTACTTTCCAGCTAGCTCATGCTATAGACAGGCCATTCTGTCTTGCACTCACAGTAGACGAGAGCTGGGAAGCGGAAGGTCAGAAAGGGTCTTCTGAAGGATTGCGTCAAACAGGACTGAGCCTTCCTTCAGAGGGCTGGAGGAGGGCGAGGCTTAAGCAGCCAGAGGACGGGACAAGACCACCTGGCACGTGTATTGTGGAGAATTTGCCTCTGCTTGCTCTCTCTGACCTGTCAGGGGCAGAAGGACCTGGAAGCCAGCCCTGGCAGAGGATGTGTGTGGGAAGGACTTCTCTCCTTCACCTTTATTTAAAATTGCCTGAGACAAAAATGAAAGATTTTTGCTTGTTTATTTTCATTACATTCGTTACTTATTTATCTGAGCATGTATGGCGCGTGCGCACACCCTGCTGTCCGTGTTGCACTTTATATGGGAGCCGCACACCCACAGTTGTAATGTGCATGTGTATATGTGTACCGTGTACATGCCTGGTCAGAAGAGGGTCTCTGATTGACTGGACTGGAGTTACAGATGGTTGTGAGCTGCCATGTAGGTGCTAAGAATGGAAGCCATGCCCTTCGCAAGGTGAGCAAGTACTCTCCCCAGGAGTCATCTCTCTGGCTTCTGGTTTCTGAAATGAACCGTCAGACTTGGGGGCGTACTGTTGTTTTACTTCAGTAGCAGGAGGTCGCACGCTGGGCCGAGTGCAGGAGCAGGAACTCAGCCATACTTGTCATCGACAGCTGTCTGTGGCTGTTGTCACATTGCTGTGGCAGGGTTGAGTGGTGACAGTGAGCAGGTGACCTTTACAGATTGACAGGTTCCAGCCTGTTTCTTGCTGCTTCCCTCTTCCTCTGCTTCTTGCTTCAGTCAGTACAGTCCCCTGTGGCCCTAGTTGGTTTCACTTGAATCTTGTTTTCAGATTGTTCTTTATAAGCTTTGGACATGGAAACTTCAGTTCCCTGGAAAGTGGGTGGTGTCCCTACCACCCATGAGAGGCAGCGGCAACATTGGGTTCTGTGGTATGGGCAGAGTCACGTCTTTATTCCTGTCCTCAACCACAGGAAGGCAGAGCATTGTCACAGCTACTGAACTATTTTTACTTGAGGGACAAATTCTGAAATAAAATTCGTAAGAAATGCTAATTAAGATGCACACTGGCTGGAGCTCAGTGGTGGAGTGCTGACCTAGCGTATGAGGACCTAGGTGTGAGCATGGGACTGGGGGACAGTCACTCCACAGAGGTATACATCAGTAATGTCAGACCTCAGGAGACTGAGGCAGGAGGATCACAAATTTGAGTCAGTTTCAATGACATACAAAGACCGTGTCTCAAAAAGGAAGTTAAAGTTGTTAGAGGCCAGTGATTAGACAGAACTTAGGAATAAGATTTATCCCCAGTAGACTCCATTGAAAACCCGTGACAGCAAGCCTGCCACCCTTCACCAGAACAGCATGCTCAGTCTGTCAGATACAGGGAAAAGACCTGCGCCTCCAAGCTACAGGAAGGACTCCGTCGGTCGGTCGGTCGGTCGGCAGGTCTCACTGCACAGCAGCAAACTGTATGACAGATGTGAGAGTAGAGGCGTGTTTGTGTTGTTTTGTTATGTATGGTTGCTCTTTTCTGTGGTAAAACCTAGATTTTCTATACAATTTAACCTGAAAGAAATTGTCCTTCCTTCCAGCCATGGTCTGAAAAAGTTCTTTAGCTGCCGTGGAATAGCGATTGCAGTTGAATATTTTTGGAAGCTCGGCAACAGAAACATCACTGTGTTTGTCCCACAGTGGAGAACAAGGCGGGATCCTAATATCACAGGTGAGGCCCAGTGATCTTTCCATATTTCTGGTTAGATATTTGTTTAATGCTTCAAATTTCAACATAGGGTGCTTAGAATGGAATCGTGCACATGGGCAACAGCTTAAATGACAGAATTTTAAATTGGCTCTGTCTGGTAAACTAACAGTTGAGAACGCTACTTGTGCTCACCTGTGACGTCAGCACTCAGAAGCTGGAGCAGAGAGGGCGGAAGTCAGCAGGACCAGGCGCCGCTGGCACAGAGTAGGGCTTTTAGGGGACCTAGTGCAGACACACCTCAGCTGAGAGGTAGTGTAGTGCAAGAAGTGAGTAGGGAAGGGCGGAGACCTAGCATAGCCGCTACAGAGGATGTCCTCCACCTGCTTGGGCTTTTGAGTATTTAAATACTATTTTTAAGTGGTTGCTTGGTAAGTTTATAACCTTCAAATGTGTCTTTTCAGTAGTCTAGAGCTTACTATGAATCTTTTCTGTTTGTCATATAGTACTTCGTGGCTAACCTCCAGGCCCCACCCAAAAGGTTCGAATTTAATAAAAATGGTTAAATATTCCAGAGAAACTTAGGATTATTTTGTCTTAGGCAAAAAGGCTATTCCAGGCACAGTAGCCAGAGCGCCTAGAAAGGAAAGGTAAAACAGAGTCGGCATATTTTATAGATTTGTCTAGCACAGAAACGGGAAGTGAAACTTAGACTCGAGGGAAATGGCAGTTCCGGAGTGTTCCCAGCTTCCTTTATTTGGGAGAAGAGCCACAAGGAACGAGGCAGATCCATCCCCTTCTCTTCTCTCTAAGTGTCAGCGCTGACTTACACGCCATGCAGCTCTGAGGCAGGGAGCCCTCCATTTTGGGCAGGGCAGGGCAGGGCACTGGCAGCTGCTTTGGTAAGAAATGCAAACACACCAGTCTCATGCTTCAACTCCCAGCTTCTCTTGCCTGTGACTGCTTTTCCACTGTAAGGCATTGACTCTCCATTCTGTCACTAGTCAAGCCTGTGAAAACCAGAAAATACTTGTACACACAGCTAGGAGTGAGAGGAAGCTGCTGCCAGGCTGGAGAGCGAGCGAGCGAGGGTCTTTCTCAGCTGGAACAATGGCAGGTCGCTCCGCAGCCCCCTGTTTTCAGAGGGCTCTCCCCTCCCCCTCCGCCACTTCGGGTGACTTTTGTCATTTCTCTTTTTATACTCTACTTGCAGTATATATTTTTGGGAAAGTTCTTGGGGGCAGGATTAATTAAGTATGGGCTTCTGGTTTAGTTGTCCTTTAGAGGCAGTTGAGTTTCATATTTTGTTAGCTTAAAATCTGCCCAGTCAGTTCATGTGCTGGGCTTGCCTTAGTGTGAGTGATTTTTCTTCTTTTGGTGAGTTAGTAAAGTTGAGTAAATGGGAAAAAGAATCTTTCTGCAAGTCCCCAAGTGAAATATTTGGGTTTGCATTCATTTATTTACACATCTGGGAAGATAGTCTTTGCTGAATACATATCAACTTCTTCCATGAACAGAGCAGCACTTCTTAACCCAGCTCCAGGAGCTTGGAATATTATCTTTAACTCCTGCCCGGATGGTCTTTGGAGAAAGAATTGCTTCTCATGATGACAGGTATGAAGGGCTGTTTTTCTTCCCGAGGTGGGAGTGGGGTGGTAAGGAGCCAGCTACCTATCTACCTCTGCACTCTGGGTCTGCACTCTGAAGGGACCTGCTTAATTCAGTTTCAAACTCATCGTTAAGACCATTAAGATACTCTGTAAGTTTAGGAATGGCACAAAAACTTTGGTGGTTTGTTTTGAGTTTGTTTATTCAGTGAAGCATGTCTGAGATGAGGAAAGGCGGGTATGTGTAGTTGGTTGATTTCCTTTTTGGAGATTAGGTGTCACCATGCAGCCCTGACCCAGAACTCACTCTGTAGATCAAAAATCTAAGCACATCTCTGTGTTTCAGGCCAGCCAGGGTTACATGGCGAAATCCCCACCCCCAAAGGAGGAGTTTTGATTCCAACCGTACCCCGTGGTGTGTAGTTTACAACCCTATCCTCGAGCTCTCATGTCGTAGTAACAAAATGGTGTCTGGGACCCTCAGGCTGTCTGTCCCTTCTTCTCTGCATTATTCTGCCCGTTTCCACATTCCTCCCAGCGAAGGCAGTGCTTTATTTGTTACCCAAGCGGGTCTATGGGAGAATGGGAAAGAGGTGAGTTAGGGCCACAGTAGGCATTCACTCATAGGAAAGAGACTCTGTTAGGTGGGGTGGATCCGAGGAGCCATCGTAGAGCAGTGTGAAAAGAGCTAAGCAAGGGCTGGACAGGGTTAGGAGCAGCCCTGGGACTCTGTCCTGAAGGGCCCTCTCTGGACCCTGTCACAGGCTCAGGAGCCCTGGAGCCTTGCAGTGCTCAGGCGGGAAGCCTTCAGGTCCTGACGACCACAAACATGAGGCTTTTGCTTGTCTTATGCAGCCCTCTGGGTCTCAGAGAACATGGCGTGTGCCCCAGTGGATATTAGAGAAGCCTTCCTATATACTTTTATTGACATTTGAGCTGATAGCAGCATTGAAATTTATGTGCTTTAAAAATAAACTGTAATGTTAATAAATAGGGAGTCAGCCAAGTGTGATGGTTCAAGCCCATAATCTCAACACTTGAGAGGTAGAAGCAGAAGGCTTAGGAATTCAGAGTCATCCTCAGCGACACAATGAATGCTAAGCTAGCCTGGAATATATGAGACCCTGGGTGAGGCAGGTGGGATGGGGGTGTAACAAAAATAAAACACTTTCTAAGGTTCCTGAGATCTTGGAAACTAGAGCTGTTTGAGTCGCACTTAGAAATGACTAAGGGTGGTTATTCATACTTAGAGACTGCTAAGAGCGGCGGCCATTCATACCTTTGAGGCCAGTGATTTCTTTTTTGTTTCATTATCTTTGTTCTCATTCAAGAAATAACATTTCCATCAGCTCCACAGGTTTCAGTTCTGTTTTGTTTTGTTAGATAGTTTCTCACTCTGTGGTCTTGGCTGTCCTCAGACTTCACAGATTAACTCTGTGCCTCTGTCCCACAAGTGCTGGGTTTAAAGGTGTGCATTACTATGTCTGGCTACTCACAGAGGTTTGAGAACAGGAATAATCTTCAGCAATATGACACAATTCTTTATTATTTAATTCTTACTTTTTTCAGCACCATTACATAAGGCCCTAGTATCTCTATAAACCAGGAATGATGGCGCACACCTGTAATCCAGCACCACAAGATAGAGGCAAGAGGATCAGAAGGTCAGAGTCATCTGCAGGTTACTTAGTTCTAGGCCAGCCTGGGAGACTTAAGACCCTCTCTCTCAACCCTCTTACTCTTACTTACATCGGGTTCAAAGGGATCCCCAGTTCTCCAGAATGACAGGCTTTGCTCAGCTCAAACCTGCCCAGAAAGACTGCCATGGAAGATAGAAAAGTTCCCTCACACAGCATACCTGCCTGCCAGGAAGGGCCACTTCCCTTGGAAGCCTTCTCCCCAGCCATGGGGCAGTCATCCTAGTAATTCCTCTGCTGGCCTCACTTACACTTGCCGCATGCCAGGCCCTCAGTGTTTTTAAAATGCAAACCCATTTCACCACCCTGTGCCCTTTCATAACTGAATGAGTCTGTCTATATTTAGGCCAAACTGAAGGATGGTTCTGACTGATGTCTTCTTAAAGCAAAGCAGAAAATGGATTGCTTTTAAAATTGCACAGCTGACCATCAAGTAACTAACACTGAACTAAACTCAGGCGGCCAAGCAGCTGAAAGATGAGCGATTCCACTGGCCGGTTACCTTTAACTCGCTCAAGCCTTCATGCATTCTTACCAAGGTTATTGGAGGAACTTTTCTAGAAAATGTAGGAATCAAAGCTAAAATCATTTTTTGTAGAATTAGAGTGCATAAAATTGTTTTATACTCACACTAATAATTCCAGAGATGTTCATCATTGGAACATTTTCGGTTGACAGGGGCCTAACTGTCCAGCCTGGGTTCAACTGGAGATTTTTTAAGAAGAGAAAACCCTCCGTTTCCTTAGCCCAGGGGCGCCAGCCAGGCTTGCTCTTAGCTCATTTTGAACCCTCTTGTTACCATAGGTTCCTGCTGCACTTAGCGGACAAGACTGGGGGTATAATTGTAACAAATGATAACTTCAGGGAGTTTGTGACCGAGTCAGTGTCCTGGAGAGAAATTATTACAAAAAGGTAATCTGTTTTTCTTTGCTCTGATCAGAAGTTTGTTGTTTGCATTTTGTGTAGCTTCTGCTTGCTGAGGTGGGTGGACCCGGTAAGGGTAAGGGTGGGCCTCCTAAGAGAACCTGCAGGACTGGACCTCGGGCCATCTGAAATGTCAGCTATGGAGTACTGTGACTCAGCAAGAGTATCGGACACAAACATTTTGCTGAGTGAAGGGGCCATCTAACTGAGGTTCAAGTTTTCGTTTCAGTGTCTAGTGTTTTCCATGAATTTAGCGTGCAGGCTTTCTTCTTGGTGTTACTGGGATGTGTTCAGTGCTGAACTACTGCAGAGCAGTGAACACCAAGTTCCACGGCCCCCAGAAGTCTGTGCCTGAGCAGCTGCCTTACACGAGAAGTTCCAGGAATAAAACAGACATGCCCGTACCTCAGATATGAACCGTGAAGTGAATGCGCACGTTCATTTCTCTTGGGGCTTCACAGTTGCCCCTGTCGGATACATCCTTATAGCCTCTAAATCCTAACAGGCTTTTTGAAAATGTTGACTTGCGTTGATGAGCAGTGCCAAGCCTGAGGACCTGAGATGAGTGCCTGGAACCAGGTGGGGAAGAGAGGGAAGAGAGGTCCTCCAAACCTCCACCTGTTTGCAGGGGCACATGCATGCAGGCAGACACGGAAACATTGCAACTCGAAACTTAGCAGAAAGAGAAAGCTTGGTCAGGAACTCTGGGGTAAAAGTGAATTTCTATCTACATCTTAACTTACGTGCTGCTACAAAGGTCATGGTGCTGGGTGGAGGGGAGCTGGTCTCTGACCTGGTGGGCACTGATGATGAGGGAGCCATTAAACTGCTCCGGCACTGCTGTGTATTACACATGAGTTTGCACACAAGTTGGCTTTAATTGCAATGGGTCTCAAAACAACGTAGACGTCAGAGAAGCAACTCAGAAACCAAGATGTGGACGACAGACATACACAGGAGGATTTTTTGACTTGAGACAGGACCTCATATCTAGCTCTGGTGGGCTCCACCTCACCTGCCTCTGCTTTCGAGTGCTGGGATTAAGAGCACAGACCACCACGCCCAGCTAATTTTTTACTTTTCATTTTTTGTAAGGTGCTAGAGCCTATGGGCCCCGGGTGTGCCAGGCAAAGCCTTCCTGCCAAGTAGGCTCTGGCTCCAACTCGCCCTTGATGAGCAATGCACATTCACCCTCGGGCTTCTCCTGCTAGGACCTTGTTTCCAGTTTCACTTAAACTAAAATCTTTGTGGCACACTTGCTGAGTCCCAAGCAGACAGTCTTTAACAGTGTTTTCCCATCTGGTAGAAGATGCCTGGCTGGCGAACACAGCCAGCTAAGAAAAGCTGCTTGTATAACTGTGTCCACTACCAAAGTTACAGTGATTTCACTTGAGTGTAGGGTCAGTTAGCAGTCAGAACTCTTAGACTGACCATTGCCCCAGAAGGGGGAGGCTACTTTAAGGCATGTCCCATTTCCTACAATAGTGGAGGGTACTGTTTGTCAGCACTGTGACCTTCTGTGTTGTAGACTGCTTCAGTACACGTTCGTGGGGGACATATTTATGGTTCCTGATGACCCTCTGGGAAGAAATGGACCTCGGCTAGAAGAATTTCTTCGAAAGGAGGTCTTTCTTAGGTATTTCTTTGCATTCCCTTGTATGTCAAGGTTTATTATTTCAATCAAATGTTATGCTTCAGAACAGGTACTGTCCTTGAAAACTGGAAATGGCATTTTTTAAAACCCTTAATTAAATTAATGGTATGTGACCAGTGTGGAACCCTATCAAGCAATCTCTCCAAAGTCAATCTTCAGTATGAACTTTTCAATTTTCTTTTGCCTGCCTGCCTGTTTTAGACCATTTCTGTGTCAGCAGGCTGAACTCGAACTCTGATCCTTCTGCTTCTGCCTCCTGAGTGCTGGGGGCCAGACCTTCCCTATGCGAGGCTCCTTCTCATTTTAATCCTAAGAGAACACAAATATTCTTGAAGGTCCTTGAACAGCAGATTTTCAAGCTGGTGATAACTTCCATTGGTGCTGTCTGATTGCTTTGTGGGACGCTGTTCTACGAGTTTTCTGTAGTTGTTTGTTTTGAGTGGGCAGTGCTGATGTGAACTCATGTCCTGCTCAGAAGTCGCTGCGAGAGCCGACGGCTACCGTTTACCATCGCTGAATGGAAAAGCCTGTCTTGCGTATTTGTCTGACACTGACTGACAAGTGAGGGTTATATATTTCTATGTTCAGAATTCTCAGGTGACTTGTTAACCACAGCTTCCTTCATGCTAACCAGTGACAGATCTTTTCTCTGTTTTAAAACCAAAATAACCTGTATTTCTGTGGACCCTCTAGTGGGTTTTTGCATAGGGTTGGTCTGGGTACCTAAAGGAGAAGGCACACTCTCTTCCAGCTTTCAGGGTTGCTAATCTGTCATTTGTGCCTTTGGGGACCATCTCTTAGAACTTGATGGTGCACAGAGGTGGATTGATTTTCATAGAGGGAGAAACAGTGGATAGACTATAATGGAGACCAGCATGCATTCAGTTTCCTAATCTGGTGACCAATCTTCTCTGAGCCTTTGGATTATCACAGTTAATCCCAGACAGGGTCATCTGCCCACACTGAGGAAATGACACGCCTGCCATGCACTCACACCCATCCCCTCTACCCCATGTCTTATATTGGATATCCTCATTACATTTTAGGCTTCACCGCCTGTGTTGAGGCTGTGTGTGGGCCCCTTACTAAGCCAAGGCCCACATCAAGCTGGAGGTGGTCTGTTGGCTACCTGTTCCACTCCTGCAGTAGCCTGGTGACAGGATCAGCCCTTCTGGTCATTTTCCATCCCATCTAGTGTCATTTTCAAAGTACTTGGTGGCCAGTTGCCATAACTCCTTCGTGAAGGGATGCCATTAAGGTTAATGTAGCTTTTGTAGGCTGTTAAGCTTCTAAAATTGACAACACTGTTTCTCCCAGCTCTCAGCTGCAGCTAGAATTGGTGGGAGTTGTTGAGCAGGACAGATGTCCCCTGTCTGCACCTATAACACCATGTGCATGTGCATCCAGAGCTCATGTTCCCCGTCTAGACCTCATTGAAGACAGGAAGTCCATGAGCCTGTTGGAGTTGCCTCTATGCCCAGGGAGAAATGCCTCTCCTCAATTCTGTAAGCTGACCCTGTACAGAAGAGTAGGAACCTTACAGAACCAACCAGTGTGGCCAGCCTAAGACAGACTGGTGAGGCACTGTCAAATCCAGGGGTGCTCGCTCTCTTGTGGGTCTGGAAATAGCACCGGGTGCCTTACAGGCCACACTTAGGGGCTGGTCTCACCACCCCAGGCCTTCAGAAACCATGGACCTAGCATCTAGGCCTTCAGTGTTAGCCATAGGTGCTTTGAAAGGACTTCTTACTGTCTCTCTCACTTCATCCACAGAGACATGCAGCCGCTACTCAATGCCCTGCCAAGTGTGGGCACGTTTGACCCTGGCTTCCGGAGTCCCAGCACCCAGGTAGCCAACAGCAGCCACCAGCCTCCACCCCGGATCCAGGCCTCTTCAAGCCCTTGGCTTCCCCAGCAGCCCCACTTCACACCCGTGGCCCCCCTTCCCAGTATGCAGCAGAACCTTCCCATGCCAGCACAGAGATCTTCTGCAGAGACCAGCGAGCTGAGGGAGGCACTGCTGAAGATCTTCCCTGACTCTGAGCAGAAACTGAAGATCGACCAGATCCTGGTAGCTCACCCGTATATGAAAGACCTGAACGCCTTGTCTGCGCTGGTGTTGGACTGACGGCTCTAACCCACTGCGGCTGGGGAACCGAGGCAGCTGCCGACTGTGGGAAGTACTGTAATGTGAAGAAGCCTTCCCAGAAAACATTGCTGTGTTGTATAGAAAAAGGAGGGAGATGTTTTATGTATACAGAAATCTGGGTTTTCAAAGCCAGCTTTTTTCTATATATAAATTATGCTGCTATTACAGATTTAACATTTTCTGTAAAAGGAAAGTACATTTTCTGCCTGTTCAGAACTGTTTAATAGCAGTTACTCTTGAGTGTATTTACAATTTTATGTTTTTTAAACTATTTTCCTTAAAGCTGAAGAAAAATTGACAAATGAATATGGTTAGCCTTTCTAAATAAAATTTTAAAAAAAGATCTAAGAAAAAAAAGGAGTTGCTTCCTTAAGGAAAGCAAGACTTCTTAAAGTCTATTTTCTTGAGGTAATCTGTCCTGTCCATTGAACATGGCGTGTACTCCCCTGCCTTCATCCCTAGAGTTGGCCTGATCTGCTCTCGGGGTTGGCCTTCTCAGCGAGCCATTGTGAGAGTGGAGAAGCGGAGCCACTAGATGGCACCTGAAGCCTGGGCTGTCACCAGTGGCCAGACAGTCAGACTCTGCAGAGCAGGTGGGAAGTCTTAGAGGCCGTGGGAGCCCACCCTCCTTCCCCTCCGCTGGACAGAGAAGGGAACTGAGTCCCAGCGTACTCCCTCACCAGCCATGGCCGCCATGCTCCCAACCTGGCCCCACAGCTACCTTAGCCTCGGAAGGCAAGGTAGGCACTGAAGCCTCTGGTGAGGAGACCCCCATGTGGAGTTTGTACAGCTTTGCCAAAAAGTTTTCTATTCTCAAGGATGACCCAAGCCAATAAATAGCATTAGTAGTTTCAGGAGGGGCATCAGAGCCCCTGTATTTCCCTTCTTCTGTCTTCTTAGAGGTTTCTTAGCAGCTCTTCCTGAGTCTTTCAGAACCAGTTATCTCAGTATTGTCTTCTCGGTGTAGCTTGAAGTCTGTGAAACTCTCCCTGGTCATTCTTAGCGTGTTGACTCTCACCTGGACCTTCAAAGGGCTTTGCAATTTCCATCCACGCTGTCTCCATGCCCTCGTGGTTAAATTCACTGCCCTGTGGATTGTCTTTCTCCCGGTCCCACAAGTATCCGAGGACTTGGTGCTGGTTTGTTATCCGTGGCACAGGGACTGTGTAGATCACCGAATGCTGCCACCTTGCTATGTCTTGGTTCATTTGATCCCTGCATCCCCCAGGAGACGAATACAGAGCCTTCTAGGTGGCCATACTTGTATGTTCTCTCCTGAATTTGTTGGTGATCCAGCCTGCTGGGGAGCTATTTGTCATCTGTCACTAAGGTTTCAGACCTGCAGGCTGTGCAGGAGCAGAGACTTCTGGCCAGCCCCAGGAGTTGACCCACCACAGCCCCCCACCCTGTGCCTCAGCTTAGGAACACAGCAAAGGCGCCAAGGTGGACCTGTCGCCAAGGCTTCCTGGTCTGGTCAATCCCAGTCCAGCGTTGCTGGGGACCGGGGAGCCAGGATGCTCCGCTATTGCCTCATCCCGATGCTGGCAGGGAGGAGCACAGGCTTCTAAGGCCTTGAGTTGTGTGTGCCTCCGTGTTCATAGTATTGTTTCTGAGAGATACCTGCCCATTTCCCCTTGTTCCGTATGGGAGGGAAGAAAAAGCTGGAGGAAACCAAAAGGCATTAATTACTTTGTAGATTGTAATGTGAAATATAATTCTAGATTCTTTGTGAAATCTGTCACATTTAGGTGTAACATTTAGAGCCCAGTTATCCAGCCACTGAAGAAAGCTCACAACTTGCTTCTTTGCCTCGTCCAAAGCTCTGTTGCTGCTAGGTGCTTGTAGATGCTTGACCTCCATCCCTCCAGTGCCTCCTGTGTATCCTGACATTGGGTGAGGCGGCCAGCGCAGCTAAGGCTGACACCTTTGGTCATTGGACAAGATGTCTGATTTTGTGTGTGTGTATGTGTGCGGTTAGCAGGCTCAGCTCTATTGCTAGGACTTGCTGAACATGTAAGGCATGAGAAAGAACTCCACCTCTCCTTGTCAGTCCCAAGTACCGAGTCCTCCCCCTGGGAGGGGCATCCACTGCAGCCCCTCTGCACTAGGCTCACCCAGGCCCTTGCCTGCTTCCTCACCTCTCCAGTGCTGTCCCTCCTCAGCATTCTGAGCCACCTCAGCCAGGTCCATCAATTGCACTGTCCTCTCCCATTGTTACTTGGTACCTCTGACCCCTTTAGTTAAAACACCCTGCATTCTGTTGCTAATGCTTCCCACTTTTCCCCTCCCCCAGTTCAGGAACTTGGCTTCTGCCCACCACATGGAAGTAGCTTGGGCAATATCTGGTGGCTGTTTCACCATTATTGGAGTAGCTACAGACAGCGAAGCCATTGGTCTTACCTGCCTTTGATTTCCTTCTTGAAGTCCTCCAGTCCTTTCTTCTCCTTCATGGCCTACCCTTAATAAAGTTTCCCAGCAGTTCTCAAACTGAACCACCCTTGCTAAAAGGCAGGCTGTCAGTCTGTCACCACCCCAGGGGTGGACTCTGCTCTAGAGAAAAGCCTGGCAGCTTATCACTGCCACACGCCCTGAGTGGCTGTGGTAAGTGGTCTGGAACTGGACTTCCTTAGGAGTCACCACTTTCCTGACTACCCTCCTCTCTGTGACACCAGTCCTCTCACTAGCCCTGTGGGATCTTGGCTCCCAGAACCTCAGCCTACATCCTGTCATCTCTCACCTAACCCTGAGGTACCTTATATCCTTCCTGACCCATGGCTTGCTACTGCCCTCTACCTGTTCCCACAATCCTCCATGACACTGGCCCCTCATTGGCTACCTTACAGCTCTTCCCTTTTCCTAGTTCCGGGGGACTCCCAAGTTCATCTGGAGGACCATTTTGCATCATCCTCTTCCTCCGTGATCTGTAACTGTGACCAGAGCATCAAGCCTAGTGTCCACGGCTGTTGCCCCGTGGCTGCACTTGACTGTCTACTTTCTCTCTCTCTCCATGATCCTCCAGCCACCCAGATCTGGGTTCCCCATGGGCCCTGTTCATGTTTATTCTTCTCATAGAAATGCCCTTCTGCCCTACAGCCTGCCTCCTCAAAGGCTCAGCCCTGAGTTCTCTCTGTGTTCTGAGCAGAAGCAGCCCTTTGCTATTCTGTGGCCCCACAGCAATTGGTGTCTCGCTTCTGGCTCTTACCACTCCGGCAGGTGTAGCTGCAGCCAACTGTGTACTGTGTTGCCTCCCTCTAGACTGTGAGCTCCTCGTGGGCAGGGACCATATGGTCACTCTGTATCTCTTGTGGCACCTAACAGTGCCTTGCACTTGGTAGGTGCTCAATAAATGTCTGTTCAAGTGAACTGGAGGATGGTGCTTTCTTGACTGCGGCTTTGGCAGCAGGTCCCTGGAGGAGCTGGTGATCGTATTCAGAGACAGGACCCACCTCTGTTAGGTTTGGGGGGGTGGGTCCAATCGCCTGGTTGGATCTGTCCCCCTTTGGAGGTCGGGGCGGGGGACTTCAGCACATACCATCCTGGGCAAAGTTGCCTAGACCTGGAATCCTGACCAGATGGAACCATCCAGAGCAAACAGTTGGCCCAAGCCCCTCCTGACAGTCTTCCTTGGGGATTTTCGCCGTAGTCAGTTGGAGCCATGGGATGGATCCACCCACAGCAGCCATTAGCACCGTTTTCTACCATGGGGAAGAAGCATGATCAAGAGACTCCTGGCCCTGAGTTCTGAGCTCCCCGATGTCACCAGGCCCAGGATTCTCTTAAGTATCTCCTGTTGCTGAAGCAGTTTCATTTGGAATTAATCCCTTGAAATCAGGTGTCTATTTCTAGTGAAGCACCTCTCTGTCCTTAGCAAAGCATGGCAGACATCCAGCTTCACGTCTAGGGAGGTCCCAAAGATTTGTGCCAACATGCAGCTCTGTGTGTCTTACTTAAGAGAGCCCCGCCCCCACCAAGTTCCCTAGTGCCCCTCCCCTCTTCTACCTTCTCATGTTAGGAGGCTTCTGCCACTGCCCTATGTGGAGGGAAATACCCAGCATTGTTGCTGTGGGAGGAGGCCAGGAGCACATTATTTCATTGGGTTGAGTTGGGTTAGAGGTTGGGTTGGGTTGGGTTGGGTTAGGGGTTGGAGGTTGGGTTGGGTTGGGTGGGGTTGAGTTAGGGGTTGGGTTGGATTGGGTTGGGTGGGGTTGGGTTAGGGGTTGGGTTGGATTGGGTTGGGTCCCCAAACACATGATCCTCTTGCCTCTGTGTCAGCCTCCTAAGCACTGGGATTACAGGTGAGTGCCACCATGCCCAGCAGGTTTTGGTTGGTTGGTTTTTAGACACTCTCAGTCTATAGTCCAGGCTAGCCTTGAATTCATGGTAGTCCTCTTGCCTCAGCCTCCCAGGTACTGGGGTTACAGGTGAGCGCTACCATGCTTTGCTGGTCTTATAAACTAAGAGCAGTTCAGGTTTCTATTCTCTAGACACTTGATGAGGCCAAGGCCAGGGATGACTTCTTGGGAAAGCTAAGCCAGAGTCCTACAGCCAGTGCCAGAGATGTGGTCTAGGGACTGGAATTGCCACTCCTGCTTCCTGTTTGGTGGGTTTGGCTGCAAATCACAGAACTCCACACTGTAGCCCGCAGCTTCTAGGATTTTGTTTGCCATCTCTCTCCAGGTCTCCAGTTAACCCTGCTCATTCATAGTCTGGGTTCAGACCCAGCCGAGGGAATCAGGCCTGCACTGGTCTGCCACTCGTCTGGCTCCTGGATCAGTCTCAAGTTGCAGTAACCTAAACAGGTGGCAGGAAGAAGAATCTTCCTGAGTGGCCTACAGGGCTATAGCAACAGGTCACTTTACATGTTCTCTGAGTCCCTCCTACCTAAAAGAAACCACAGAGACAGTGTTGGAGGAAAGGAACGAGGCAGTTAGAATGACCCTGTTGTGAATGTGTGGGCCCTGATCTGACACACCTAGTGCTGTGTGACCTTGAAAAAGCTCCTCAGCCTCTCAAGTCTCTGGAAGGCTCGATGACATGGATACTGTCCCCCACAGATCCCAGCATGCCCTCAGAGCTGAACATTGCCCTACTGGAGTGTTGATACAAGCTATAGCAGCTGTGCAGACCTGAAATCCTGGCCCTTGGGCAGCTAGGACAGGGGGTTGCTGCCAAGTCTGAGGCCAGGTTGGAATATAAAGTGAGATTCTGTCAGAAGAGGTGGGAGAAAGGGAACAATACTACAATCAGGATTATGCGTCAAGCCTTGAAGCTGGCTCTCAACCCCTACTGCCCTTCCTGATTCCTGTCTCCTCCGCTGTGTCCTCACTCACGTCCTGGAAGACACAACTAATCACATCTAGGGCAATTTCTGAAGAAAGAGAAGCAAGGGAAAGGTACAGTTGGATCTTTTCACTAACCTCATTCATTACCTTGTCTAGCCATCGTTCACAGTGTATGGAGACCCAGCTGGCTCTGGGTGTCCACAACCACCTGCAATCCAGTAAGGCAAGGCTTGAACTCTGGTGGTTTGAATAGGTTTGACCGTCATAGACTCATGTATTTGAATGCTTGGTACATAGGGAGTGGCATTATAAGGAGATGCGGTTTTCTGGAGAGTGGGTCACTGTCGGTGTGGACTTTTGAGGTCTGGGCTCAGGCTCCACCCCATGTAGAATCAAGTCCCTTCTGGCTACCTTCAGCTCAAGATGTAGAATACTCGGCTCCTTCTCCAGCACCATGTCTGCCTGCATGCTGCCATGCTTCCTGCCATGATGATAATGGACTGAACCTCTGAAAATGTAAGCCAGCCCCAATGAAATGTTGTCCTTTATAAGAGTTGCCGTGGTCATGGTGTCTCTTCACAGCAGTGAAAACCCTAACTAAGACAAAGGTGCTGGAGAAGGAGTTGAGAGTTCTACATCTTGATCGAAAGGTATCCAGAAGGAGACTGCCTTCTGTGGGCAGCCAGGAGTAGACTGGAAACCCACTCTGGGCTGAGCTTGAACACAGACCTCAAAGCCCACCAACACAGTGACACACTTCCTCCAACAAGGGTACACCTCCTAATAGTGCCACTCCCCATGGACCAAGCATTTAAACACATGAGTCTATGGGGACCAAACCTATTTAAACCACCAAAGAGTTCAAACCCCATTTGTTCTGTCTTCCCAGAAGATGGTGGTGGCCTTTCCCTTAGTGCTTTTCATTGTCTGACATTTAGGATCCCCAAGACCAGAACCAGCCAGAGTCCCTTCTAGGTGGACCGTGGAGAGTGATGCTGAGCTCCGTGTACCTACCCAGAGCCCTGGCTCAGGACACTGGGGACACTGGAGAGTGCTGATGGGAGGCCCTGGACTGCCCTAGAAATGGCCCTGGCTCAGATGGTTGTTTAACTCTAATCCTGACTCAGGCGTGCACCTGTTTGCTACCCTCGTATCCTTATCCTGAATACCCCAGTATGCATGGCAGCCCCATGTCCCTGTCACAGACAACCAAATTAATCAGCATCATGGATCCAGGGCCTGAGAGCAAGCTCCAACCTCTAGTGACAATTCTACAGTTTCAGTGTCTTTAAAAAGCACAAAGACACTATAAGAATATGTTTTCATTTTAATCCCAGGCGTAGGAATATGGGGCTGCTTCAGACTGCCCGCCGCAGCTGTGATTGGCCTTGTGCTCTAGCAGAGGCATGGTTTTGCCAGCTGCAGATAGTTTCTGTGGTTGTGGGACGTTTGGAATTCTGGGAACTTTTCAGAGACTCTAGGGCCCTAGAGGTGGGGTGAGTGGTTGTTGGTTGTTAAGGGAGGTTGTTTGTAGTTTGTTAGTAGTTGTGCTCAAAGAAGAAGCAAAGGGAAAGAAATTAGATTCTGGGATCTCCCCCCCTCCCCCCGAAACACACACACCCCATCCTTCTTTCTCTGCTATCTAGTGATAGAGAGTGAAACCAGGGCTGGAGTGGTTTAAAGGGTGGGAAAAGAAGAACCTAGAAGGTATCAAAGACTGGCTATACCAACCCAGATGGCAGTGAGACATTCGACTTCCTGCACAGCTGAATGTCCCAGGCTTCCTGTCTATCCTCAGGAGTTCTCTCCATGCCCAGCCAGCACTGCCCACCATCTCATGGTGACCCTGTTCTGTCACAGCCAGAACTGTAGGGTTAGCAGAAATAGTTTTCAGTGCAGGTGAGAGGCAGGACAGCAGAACTGAGACCTGCACCCCAGGCTGCCCACTCCAAGAACAGCAGCATTTCCACTCACTGCATGGCTCAGAAGCCACAGCCGGGTGTCCTTCCGTCATTCCATGACGTCGGCAACCTTCCACAAACACCTAAGCCTGAACGTCCATGGGGTACCTCCAAGGAAAGGGGTCTAGGCAAGGAAATGTGGGTGGAGTGTGTGGAAAGGAACAAGGCTAGGTAAGGCAGGCCCTGCCTACGAGATCCGTCCCTGGCAAGCAAATGGACATCAAGGGTAGGCTCAAAGAGCTTGGAAGCTCCAAGGCTGGAACGATAGGGAAGAGGACCTGGAGAAGGCCTGCTTTTCTTCTTCAGGTGGAGGCCTGTGGAAAGTCAGTGAGCTCCGAGCTCTGCTCTTTGGAAAGCCCTTCCTGATCCTGTGTTCTGCACCTCAGAGACACCCAATGTAGAACTAAGAGCATGGCCTCAGTTTCCAGCCAAGCCACCTCCACTACAGTAGCTGCTGAGGGCTAGTGCAGGGGTGGCTTCTCCAACATGCACTGCTGAGTCCCAGGGATGTATTCTCAGTGGCTTGGCCTGTCAATAGTATGTGGTGGCCCAAGGGTGCCTTAGACCAGATAACAGGGATATCAGGGGAGATGGGTCATCGCCCTGCAGGAGCCATCACCAGTTTCCATGTGTGCATTGCGTGTAGTCAGGATGAAGCCATTCCTCGATAATAGGAAGAATGTGTGCTTCCTGTTTGTGAGAGATCTGAAGTGAAGCTAGGGGGAGAGCAGCTACCTGTTGGCTAGCACAATCTGTCATCTATCTGTCTACCTACCTACCTCACACTCACAGAGCAAATGAATTTGAGGGGTGGGGGCAGAGCAAAAATTGATTACTAATCATGGCATAAGATGTAGCCTCTCTTAAAGAGTACCCTAATCACTCTGTATACTTGGTTAGCCCGCCTTACAAGAAGGAAGAAGGGAAGGAAAGAGAGAGAGACAGAGAGAGAGACAGAGAGAGAGAGAGAGAGAGAGAGAGAGAGAGAGAGAGAGAGAGAGAGAGAGAGAGAGAGAGAAGAATAAGGAAGGAAAGACAAAACAAAAAAAACCTGTCATTTTATCTCCCAAAGCCCAAATATCACTGTGGGCAAGTTCCTTTCTCTTTGCTAAACTGTAGACACATAGTTGACATACAGGAAAGAAAACAGGTCATAATCACATGGCTTGCCAAATTATCAAAAAGCAACATTCTACATCAGTGACACCCAGAGAAAAAGACTGTCAGTGCCAGAGTCCCCTTTGCCTCTCAGTCCTCGCTTCTGCCATGATACCCACAGCCTGGACTTCTAACAGGCTTTAAAAAAGGCTTTTCTGAAGCCAGGTGGTGGCGCATACCTTTGATCCCAGCACTTGGGAAGCAGAGGCAGGCAGATCTCAGTGAGTTTGAGGCCAGCCTGGCCTACAGAGTGAGGTCTAGGACAACCAGCTACACAGAGAAACCCAGTCTCGAAAAAAAAAATCAAAAATAAAGAAAAACGGCCTTTTCTAGCTCCTTCTGCACAGGGCTGACCAGGATGCAAAAATGGGAATCAGGTAGAGTACAATCAAGGCAGGCCACAAATCCCCTGTGCGGAACTTTGTGGCCAAGTAGGACTTACCTTCCCCAGGGCCTGGACTTCTCACCTGGCAGCCCCAAGAGGGACCTCCAAGCCCATCTACAGAAAAGCAACACCACAGCTTCCCAAGAAAAGGGACATTGTCTGAGAGGTTAGAGCCTTGTGCCATTGGGTGGACCAGAGCGTGAAGCAAAAGAAGGCTGTACTGTGTCTGTGGTGCACACCCCACCCCACCCACACATGCACACAGACATACATACGGCGCTTCATATTCTTAACTTGGAACCTTAAAGATTCATGTTCAGCAAGCCTACACTCCAGGTCCCTTTACAGTGCCCTCTCCGAGTCCCAGCCAGCAAGCTTGCTCTTCCTCTGTCCTCCCAAACTCTGTAATTGCCACCATCTGTCCAGAGTGGACCTTCCAGAGCCCAACGGTGCCTGCTGTTCACTGAAGAATGCCTAGGTCACCAAGAGCAGAAGTGCCTGCCTGTCATCTACCAAAGACGTCTCCTCTTTGGTCAAGGACACCCAATACTGGCCCCAGCTCAGCTCTTGCTTCCTTTGGGCTCATTCTTTCCCTGTGTGTGTGACCTCAGAATGTGACACGTGTGACCTCACTGCTGCTGGACTGGATGGCTGTGGGCCCCCAGGGCAAGGTCACCGTCCTTTGCTTCAGTGGTGGATTTTGGCAATATTCATGACAGGCACAGGGGCACAGGGACACTTGGCTGAGTGCCGTGTACAAGGCCCTGTTCTTGCGGGCAGTGACTTTGGCCACCCACTTGGCCAATACCTCTCTGCCTTCTGATGGCAGCAAGCAGCTGGTAGATATAAGATGTGTCTGTGGTAAACTTGGTTGCAGGTTGCTGGAGCAGATACTCTCTCAACCTGCCTGAGGACAGAGCAGATTTCCACAGAGGACCCAGAGCCAGGCCCAACACCAGGTGGATTATGGCTTATTTTTCAGGTGCCTAACCATTTAAGAAGCTAGTCTAGAGACCAGTGGTAGTTCCCACCCTGTCTGGGCCTCACAGAACTGAGGACAATTCCCCACCCTGGGCAAGGGTTCCAACCCAGGAATGGGGGAAAGGAGCCAATCTCTGAAAACCACTACTCTCTAGCCTGATTGGAAGACTCTCTTCTTGCCCAGAACAGAGGACGCCAATAGAAGGAATAAACCTGGGAGTCCGTACAGAACAGAATTAATCCACATCTGCCTTTGACCCAGCTGTTCTATTACTTGGTGAAAAAAAAAATCTAAGAGAAAGAAAACATGTAGAAGAATGTTCTTAACAAAGCAGCTCATGCTCCCAGCAGGTTGGCAAAGGGTTAAACTAACTCTGGGTCACGCACAGTGGAGGCAGAAGCAGGAGAATCTTGAGTTGGGGCCCAGCCTGGGCTACAGGGTGAGCCCCTGTCTGAAACCCAACCCCCCCAAAAAGAGAAACAACCAAGGAAGACTTACATTCTCTGGTTTCAAACTGATCTAAAAGCAATCATCAGGGCTCACCCTGATTAACAGACAGACAGATAGGCCCGTGGAATAGAAACGGGCACACATTTTTCTTAATAGTTTTTATTTTGTTTTGTTTTGTTTTTTTCAGAGCGCTCAGACTGGTCAGTAGAAAAAAATATATTTTCAGCATGTGGTGTGCCCCCCATGGCAGGAAGCTATAAAGGGCAGGTGACTTGATGGTTCACACCTTGCGTGTGAGTGGGTCTTGTGGTAGAGATATCACTCCTAAGAGCATATTACATCATGCCCTAAGCAGCTGCCACAGACTCCCTTTGCTGGCTGATAAGGAAGCTGGTGTGTGTGGGAAGTATGGGAAGCTCATGAAAGAAGGATCTGTCAGGAGCCTGTAGGAGCAAAGAGTGGCTTGCGACCAGCCAGGCCTTGCTCTTAGCACTGCAGGGAAGTGGATTCTTTGTTGGTGCCTTAGAGTTTTATTGTTGTGAAGAGATACCATGACCACGGCAACTCTTATAAAGGAAAACATTTAATTTAGGCTGTGCTGTTATTCAAGTTCCACTTCCCTGTGATCACCCAAGGTCACAACTGATGGATCCTGTTGGTGGAAGCAAGGCAGGAATGACTGGGAGTGAATTAGACCTCCAGCAGTGATGACGGTGGCAAGAGCAGACTCTCAGGAGACAGCTTCAGTGAGACAGGTCATTTAGTGGGGGGGGGGGGCAAACGCTATTAAAACGTTTGATGGGGTAGGGACTTTGGGGATGAGTGTACATCATTGGCGGGGGCCAGAGTGCTGGGGATGCTTCATTTGCATAACGGAAGAGGAAGTTTAACCTGGCTACTGGGCTATGTGACCTCCTTGGGGTGGAGGTTGGGGCACAGGGCTATGTGTACAGGAGACACCCAGGTCTGGGGCCGAGGGGGATTGATCCTCAGGATGAGATTTCTGAGGTTTAGACATGACTCGACCCCACTCTTGCTCCAGGCCTGGTGCGCATGCTCCATGGCCCCATGGCTTCCCAACCCCACAGGGCTGGCTTACAGTTTCATTCATTAGCATCATGGCAAGCAAAGAGTGTGGCAGCACCTAGGCAGACATGCTGCCGGCGAAGGGGCTGAAAGCTCTACATCTTGATCCACAGGCAACAGAAAGAGACTGTGTGCCACACTGGGTATAGCTTGAGCATCGGAGATCTCAGGGCCCACGCCCTAGTGACACGCTTCCTCCAACGAGGCCACACCTCCTAACAGTGCCACTCTCTGTGGCCAAGCATTTAAACACAGGAGTCTGTGGGGGGCCATTCCTATCAAACCACCGCAGTTGGCAAGCCTCAGCGGGGAACACCACATGGTCACAGCCTGGAGGTGTCCTGGGAGAGGCTCTGAAGCCACTCAAACTCCTGACCCCCAGGAAGTAAGATGGCAAGTGTGTGTTTATCATGCAAATAAGAGTGTGGTCTCTCATGATGTGACACAGAAAACTAGTACAATCCGTACGCCAAACAAAATATGAATGTCTACCTTGTTTCAGAGCAGACAGAGCGGAAAGAGCCCAAGATGGCTCATATCTCTAGTGTAAAGCTTACAGAAGACAGAAACCCTAAGTACTGACCCAGCTGAGAAGCTAGGGACCAAGATGGGCACCATGGTGGGGGGGGACAGAAAGTACCAGTGCTATAGCGTGCGGCTCAACCGCACTGTGATGTATCCTCAAGTGGTATTAGGTGGTGGCAGCTCTGACTCCAGGACCTCTGGTGGCATCCCCAGTCCCTCCTGCCCCCTGATTCCAGCTTCTGCATCCCTACATACTCATTCTGGTCTAAACCTGGGGCCTTCCTCGCTAGCTGACCCACCTTGCCGTGCACTTCATGTACAGTTCAGCACAGCCTTGATCTGGTCACCTTCCACCTTTGTGCATGGCCCGTCAATAGCTGCTTCCTGGTCATGTAGCTCAGTGATGGAGTGTAAGAGGAACAGCTCAGAATACACACTGGAGAAACCAGGATTGTCAATCACATGGGCCTGTTTTCTTCAATGGAAGGAAATGAACGGCATCTAGTCACTTGGAATACCAGAGTAAGTGGTCAGTGAACCTGGTGATATTTCTGCTCTTCTATGAGCCAGCCTTCCTGAACCCCTAATATCCTGAGCTTTGTCTCTCAAGTGACTAGAACACAGCCCTATGAATGAGGCCCCACGTACTTTGCATCTTCCACCCATAGAATCTGTCCTTATGCTTATCACAGGTCCTTCTCTAGACCCTAGCTGTGAGCTCTGCTTATCAACCAATAGAATTCATTCTGATTGTAAAGGTGACAGGTCACAAGTTCTATTATATTTATATGTGTAAGGAAAATAAACCAGTCAGTCTCTGGAGGTGTTGACCCAGTCAGTACCTGCAAAACTTGCATTGTTCTGAGCTTTCATTCTTGTCTCTCTGCAGTTTGCTTTCCTGCTGGTAAAAATGCCTGCAGGAACCCCCACCCCCAACAGTGGATTGCTTGCCAATAGCCACCTCCCAGCCAAGGCCATGGGAGAAACCCTGAACTAGATAGGTTCTGTGACACACAAGACCAAGGATTCCTCAAAGTCTTTGCTGCCCTAGGAGCCAAGGGCCACAGGCTAGCAACCCTGTGCTAACTGCCTCCCACCAGACATTTCCACAGGCTACCAAGATGTTACAGCTGAGCTGTGAGCCCACTTGAGAAACATCAAAGTTAACTGTAAATGCAAGCATTGTGGTAGGAGAGGAGCGTGGAAAGCTGAGGCCCGTCCCTTTCCAGTGAGATCCCCAGGGAAACAGGCATCCCATCTTGGAGTCATCACTGACAACCAGAGCCCTTGGACCTCCGGGTGGACTAAATTCCTAAGTGCTTTTTGTGTGTGAGAGAGACATAAGGACTAAGAGATGACCCTTTTAAGGAAGCCGAAGAAATGGTGGTCTGCGTTGAGCAGTCATGGAGGAAGTTGTAAAGGGGATTACTAAAAGTGAAGTAAGGGTACGTGGAGGATGCTGGGTACCTGAAGAAGGGAGGTACACAACGGCACTGAACCTGCGTCAGACACAGTGACCCCGCTGAGTGTTTGCGTGAATGGTCAGATCCGTGGGTCTGTCTTCCCTTTGCTCGTCCAAGGCTAGGCTTTCTCTACTAAGTTCAGTGCATGGATTAGGTGAGGTCAGGGGCAGAGTGGGCTGAAGACAAGAGTATTCCAAAGCTCAGACATGGCACTATTCAGAAATACCAATATAGCTGTAAAATAATAAATCAGTTTTGTCCTCCTAGCCACTTAGTTCCCAACAGCAATGGCTCTGAGACTAATTATCTATTAATAAATTCCTTGGCCACAGCTTTGGCTCATTCCCTGACTACTTCATGACTTACCTAACCCAGTCAAACTATTCTATGCCTACCACTTGGTTAGTTACCTCTCCTTCAGTCCCTGCCTGCTTCTTCTTTAGTGTTTTCCTCAGTGTCGTCCTCTCCCCTCCCCTGGCCACCCCACATCTCTCTCGAATCTCTCTTTATTCTATCCTGAGGGCTGGTTTAGCTCCGTCACCCCTGTCTGTCCCCTTAGTTCCTCAGAATCTCGCTTGAATCTCTCCTGTCTTTCTGTGTCTCTGTTTAGTTTCTCATTATTTCCCAGAATCCTCTCTCTTCCTGCCAGTGTCCCACCTCCTATTTCTTGCCTCAGCTCATTGGCCATCGGCTTTTTTATTGACAGGAGATGCTCATAAGAGATTCTCTCTACAGATAGACCTCTGGATCATGGAGAGATGGCTCAGCAGCTGAGAGCGCTACTGCCCTTCTAGAGGACCTGAGTTCAGTTCCCAGCACCTCCAACAAGAAGCACAGAATTGCCTGTAACTTCAGCTTTGGGGGATCTGATGCCCTCTTCTGACTTTATGGAAATTTAATGTAGTTTGTTCTGTACCCCTATGTGCATGTCAATATTTTCATCAAACTAGAAAATAAGAATGAAGATCTCTAACATATGAAATGGGAGGAAAGCCACACAAGGTATTATGTCAAAGTACCCAGCTCAGTCATCTTGGGCACAGAGGAGGTGGGCATCTCAATCTCAGAGGAAGCCTTGGGGATGATCTGGGTATTGAGGAGGACCTCTGAGAACAGATGGGGGCAGAGGCTTGTACTTGCTTGTTGAGAAATGAATATGGGGACAGAAACAGTAAAGGTAGCAAGAACATTGCAAAAAGGTTTCCAAGGACCAAGTTTGATGCTGGGGGAGTACTATTTCCCATGAACTCCTGTCAACTTATATTCATTTGAAGTGCCCTGAGAATGTCACACTGTCTAGTGACCTAATATTGTTAGTGAGCCTGGTAGTAACAGACACCAATACTGCCTCAGTCCAGTTGTGACAAGTGATAAAGGCAACCAGAGACATGAGGGTTTCATCCTGGAAAGCTTCCTAGAGGAAGAACATGGGGAAGGAGGTATGAACTGAATACAAGACCAGATACTGAAGGTATGTGAAGGGGGATAGCCCGTGTCCTCCAGCCTGTGTCCATCTGTCTTTGTGGAAGAATGATATGTTTCTCAAACAAATCAGCATGTGCACTGATAATGGTTGAGTACAAAGAAGGTTCTGTGGACGCACAATTGAGTCAGAAGAGTGACGGCCAGGGTGTCCAATGCTATGTAACAAAAATTCCCCCAAAGGTAGCAAACAAAACCATTATTCGCTTTTTTAATTTAAAAAATATTTACTGAGAGGGACCCCCGCACTGGGCGGGAGCCTACCAGCTTTCCTTCCGCGA
Source organism: Tokudaia tokunoshimensis (assembly GCA_036184795.1). Classification (NCBI taxonomy): domain Eukaryota; kingdom Metazoa; phylum Chordata; class Mammalia; order Rodentia; family Muridae; genus Tokudaia; species Tokudaia tokunoshimensis. Next base: position 13,800,084 of record BTHU01000020.1, on the reverse strand, counting down.
CCTCTGTTCCCGCAGACTGCACTGAACACACAGGTACCCAGGCTCTATCCCCAATATAACATCACTTGGGACACGGCCTGTTGGGGCTTCCGTCTGTGCCCGAGAACGGGTCAGCGCTGTGGTCGTCTGGGTGCCAGATCGGCAGGCCATCACGTCTGCAGGGTGAGCGGCGCCACGGAGAGTGCCCTCCGCCATCTTTGCTCCAGTGACTGGGAAGTTGGGACAGCCAGGTTCTGAGACAGACAGGCTTAATATCGCTTGGGTCTCGGGCGGCTTGTGTGTATGCGGCTCTCAAGTGCTGGGCTGATCTGCAGTAACCAGCGCGCCAGCTCTGCTGTGGGACTTCTGCCTGACAGAGGGACGCCCCCTCCCCCCCCAGGAGAGATCACACACCCCTGCACAGGGCAGGAGCCTACCAGCCTCCCTTTGGCGACCTCTGCTCCAGGAATCCACTAAGCTGAGTCTTTGGATGTGCAAGGCCTCCCCAATATAAGATCACTTGGGGCAAGGCACATTAGGGCTCCAAAGTCACTCAGGAGCAGGCAGGCCCCAGAAATCGGTGCCAGGGGAATCCTGGTAATCCAGGGGGTGCAGAAATAGCTTTGCAGGCTCACAGGAGGTCCAACCAACAGCCAGTGGCAGCAGGACCAACTAACATCAGAGGTATCCAGATGGCAAAAGGCAAACATAGGAATGTTACTAACAGAAATCAAAGTAATGTGGGACCATCCGAACCCAACTCTCCAACAGCAGCAAGTCCTGGATACCCCACCACACCCGAAAGACAAGATCTGGATTTAAAATCACTTCTCATGATCCTATTAGAGGATCACAAGAAGGACACAAATAAATCTCATAAAGAGTTACAGGAGACCATGAATCAACGGTTAGAAGCCCTTACAAAGGAAACACAAAAATCGCTTAGAGAAATGCGGGAGAACATGGATCAAAAGATGGAGGCGCACAAGGAGACAACACAAAAATCGCTTAACGAGATGAATCAACGGGTAGATGCACTCACAAAGGAATCACAAAATTTGCATAAAGAAATGCAGAAGAATATGGGTCAACAGATGGATGCCCATAAGGAGGCAACACAAAAATTGCTTAAAGAAATGAATCAACGGTTAGATGCCCTTACAAAGGAAACACGAGAACTGCTTAAAGAAATGCAGGAGACGATGGACCAACAGATGGAAGCCCATGAGGAGGAAACACAAAAATCGCTCAGAGAAATGCAGAAGAACGTGGGTCATCAGGAAGAAATCCTGAAAGAGGTAATGCAAAAATACCTTAAAGAAATACAAGAAAATACAAACAAACAAGTGAAGGATCTCAGCAAATCCATCCAGGAACTAAAAAAGGAAGTAGAAACAACTAAGAAATCACAAAGGGAGACAACTTTGGAGATAGAAAACCTTGGGAAGAAATCAGGAGTCATAGATGCAAACATCAACAATAGAATACAAGAGATGGAAGAAAGAATCTCAGGTGCTGAAGATTCCATAGAAAGCAACGACTCAACAGTCAAAGAAAATGCAAAATGCAAAAAACGTGTAACCCAAAACATCCAGGAAATCCAGGACACAATGAGAAGACCAAACCTAAGGATTATAGGTATAGATGAGAGTGAAGATTTGCAACTTAAAGGGCCAGTAAACATCTTCAACAAAATTATGGAGGAAAACTTCCCTAACCTAAAGAGAGAGATGCCGATGAACGTACAAGAAGCCTACAGAACTCCAAACAGACTGGACCAGAACAGAAATACCTCCCGTCACATAATAATCAAAACACCGAGTGTTCTAAACAAAGAAAGAATACTAAAAGCAGTAAGAGAAAAGGGCCAAGTAACATACAAAGGAAGACCTATCCGAATCACATCAGACTTCTCACCAGAGACTATGAAAGCCAGAAGATCCTGGGCAGATCTCATGCAGACACTAAGACAGCACAAATGCCAGCCTAGACTACTATACCCAGCAAAACTCTCAATCACCATAGATGGAGAGACCAAGATATTCCATGATAAAACCAAATTTTCACAATATCTTTCCACAAATCCAGCCCTGCAACGGATAATAGGTGGAAACCTCCAATACAGGGAGAGAAACAACACCCAGGAAAAATGAGATAATAACCTTCCTGAATCAAACCCAAAAGTAGATAACCACTCAAACATAAAGATAGCGTCAAGAATTGCAGATGGCAATAATCACTATGCCTTAATCTCTCTTAATATCAATGGTCTCAATTCCCCAATTAAAAGACATAGACTAGCAGACTGGATACGTAAACAGGACCCAGCATTTTGCTGCATGCAGGAAACGCACCTCAGTGTCAAAGACAAACACGACCTCAGAGTAAAAGGCTGGAAAACAATTTTACAAGCAAATGGCCCCAAGAAACGAGGTGGAGTAGCCATCCTAATATCAGATAAAATTGATTTTCAACCTAAAGTCATCAAAAAAGACACAGAAGGACACTACATACTGATCAAGGGAAAAATCCACCATCAAGAACTCTCAATTCTGAATATCTATGCTCCAAATGCAAGGGCACCCTCACTCGTAAAAGAAACTTTACTAAAACTCAAAGCACACATCGCACCGCACACAATAATAGTGGGTGACTTCAACACCCCGCTCTCTGAAATGGATCGTTCAGGAAAGCAGAAACTAAACAGGGACACAGTGAATCTAATTGAAGCCTTGGACCAACTGGAACTAACAGATATATATAGAACATTTCATCCTAGAGCTAAAGAATACAACTTCTTCTCAGCTCCTCATGGTACCTTCTCCAAAATTGACCATATAATTGGTCACAAATCAGACCTCAACAGATATAAGAAGATAGAAATAATCCCATGCCTCCTATCAGATCACTATGGAATAAGGGTGGTCTTCAATGGCAACAAAAACAAAAGAAAACCCATGTACACATGGAGGCTGAACAATGCTCTACTCAATGATAACTTGGTCAAGGTGGAAATAAAGAAAGAAATCAAAGACTTTTTGAAAGTTAATGAAAATGAAGGCACAACATACCCTAATTTATGGGACACAATGAAAGCAGTGCTAAGAGGAAAATTCATAGCCCTGAGTGCCGCCAAAAAGAAACGGGAGACAGCATACACTAACAGCTTAATGGCACACCTGAAAGCCCTGGAACAAAAAGAAGCAAATACACCAAAGAGGAGTAGAAGGCAGGAAATCATCAAACTCAGGGCTGAAATCAATCAAGTAGAAACAAATAAAACCATACAAAGAATCAACAAAACGAGGAGTTGGTTCTTGGAGAAAATCAACAAGATAGATAAGCCCTTAGCCAGACTAACCAGAGGGCACAGAGATAGTATCCAAATTAATAAAATCAGAAACGAAAAGGGAGAGATAACAACAGAAACTGAGGAAATTCAAAAAATCATCAGATCCTACTACAAAAACCTGTATTCAACACAACTAGAAAATCTTGAGGAAATGGACAATTTCCTTGACAGATACCAAGTACCAAAATTAAATCAGGATCAAATAGACCATCTAAACCGTCCTATAACCCCTGAAGAAATAGAAGTTGTCATTGGAAGTCTTCCAACCAAAAAAAGCACAGGTCCAGATGGTTTTAGTGCAGAATTCTATCAGACCTTCAAAGAAGACCTAACACCAATACTCTTCAAACTGTTCCACAAAATAGAAACAGAAGGAACACTACCCAACTCGTTCTATGAAGCCACAATTACACTAATACCAAAAGCACACAAAGATCCGACAAAGAAAGAGAATCTCAGGCCAATCTCTCTTATGAATATCGATGCAAAAATACTCAATAAAATTCTTGCCAACCGAATCCAAGAACACATCAAAACGATCATCCACCACGATCAAGTAGGCTTCATCCCAGGGATGCAGGGATGGTTCAATATAAGGAAATCCATCAATGTAATCCACTACATAAACAATCTCAAAGAAAAAAAACCACATGGTCATCTCATTAGATGCTGAGAAAGCATTTGACAAAGTTCAGCATCCTTTCATGCTAAAGGTCTTGGAAAGATCAGGAATTCAAGGCCCATATCTAAACATAGTAAAAGCAATTTACAGCAAACCGGTAGCCAGCATCAATCTAAATGGAGAGAAACTTGACGCAATCCCACTAAAATCAGGGACTAGACAAGGCTGCCCTCTCTCTCCATATCTTTTCAATATAGTACTTGAAGTTCTAGCTAGAGCAATTAGACAACAAAAAGAGGTCAAAGGGATACAAATTGGAAAGGAAGAAGTCAAACTATCACTATTTGCAGACGATATGATAGTATACTTAAGCGACACAAAGAACTCCATCAGAGAACTCCTACAGCTGATAAACGACTTCAGCAAAGTGGCCAGATATAAAATCAACTCAAGCAAGTCAGAAGCCTTCCTATACTCAAAGGATAAGCAGGCTGAGAAAGAAGTAAGAGAAATAATACCCTTCACAATAGCCACAAACCATATTAAGTATCTTGGCGTGACTCTAACCAAACAAGTGAAAGATCTGTATGACAAGAACTTCAAGTCTCTGAAGAGAGAAATTGAAGAAGACCTCAGAAGATGGAAAAATCTGCCATGCTCATGGATTGGCAGGATTAATATAGTAAAAATGAGCATCTTACCAAAAGTAATACACAGATTCAATGCAATCCCCATCAAAATCCCAACTCAATTCTTCATAGAGTTAGAAAGAGCAATTCAAAAATTCATCTGGAATAACAGAAAACCCAGAATAGCTAAAACTATACTCAAGAGTAAAAGAACCTCTGGGGGAATCAGTATCCCAGACCTCAAGCTGTACTACAGAGCAATAGTGTTAAAAACCGCATGGTATTGGTACAGTGACAGACATGTAGATCAATGGAACAGAATTGAAGACCCAGAAATGAATCCACACTCCTATGGTCACTTGATCTTTGACAAAGGAGCTAAAACCATCCAGTGGAAAAAAGATAGCCTTTTCAACAAATGGTGCTGGCTCAGCTGGAGGTCAACATGCAGAAGAATGCAAATTGACCCATTCTTATCTCCTTGCACTAAGCTCAATTCTAAGTGGATCAAAGATCTCCACATAAAACCAGACACACTGAAACTAATAGAAGGGAAACTAGGGAAGAACCTTGAACATATGGGCACAGGGGAGAATTTCCTGAACAGAACTCCAATAGCTTATGCTCTAAGATCAAGAATAGACAAATGGGACCTCATTAAATTACAAAGTTTCTGCAAGGCAAAAGACACTGTCAAAAAGACAAAGCGGCAACCAACTAACTGGGAAATGATCTTTACCAACCCTACATCCGACAGAGGGCTAATATCCAATATATACAAAGAACTCAAGAAGTTAAACTCCAGAGAGGCAAGTAACCCTATTAAAAAATGGGGTTCAGAGCTAAACAAAGAGTTCTCACCTGAAGAATATCTAATGGCTGAGAAGCACCTAAAGAGATGTTCATCATCCTTAGTCATTAGGGAAATGCAAATCAAAACAACCCTGAGATTCCATCTCACACCAGTCAGGATGGCTAAGATCAAAAACACAGGAGACAGCAGTTGTTGGCGAGGATGTGGAGAAAGAGGAACACTCCTCCACTGCTGGTGGAATTGCAAGCTGGTACAACCACTCTGGAAAGCAGTCTGGCGGTTCCTCAGAAAACTGGGCATGACACTCCCGGAGGATCCGGCTATACCACTCCTGGGCATATACCCAGAGGCTTTACCTGCATGCAATAAGGACACATGCTCCACTATGTTCATAGCAGCCTTATTTATAATAGCCAGAAGCTGGAAAGAACCCAGATGTCCCTCAACGGAGGAATGGATTCAGAAGATGTGGTATATCTACACAATGGAATACTACTCTGCAATTAAAAACAATGAATTCACGAAATTCCTAGGCAAATGGTTAGATCTTGAAAATATCATCCTTAGTGAGGTAACCCAATCATAAAAGAACACACATGGTATGCAGTCACTGATAAGGGGATATTGACCCAGAATCTCGGAATACTCTAGACACAATCCGCATATCAATAGATTTCTAAGAAGATGGAAGGAGAGACCCCTGGTCCTGGAAAGACTGGATGTAGGGGAACGCCAGGACAGAGTAACGAGAGGGGGTTGAATGGAGAAAAGAGGGAGGGAAGGGGGCTTATGGGACTTTCGGGGAGGGAGGAAACGGGAAAGGGAAAATGATTTGGAATGTAAATTAAAAAAAATAAAATAAAATAAATAATTAAAAAAAATATTTGCTACTTTTTATTTCTTGTGTATGGGTATTTTTGCCTTCTGGGCATTGCCCTTGAAGGCCAGAGACAGTGTGAGATCCCCCTGGAACTGGAGTTACAAACGATTGTGAGCTGCCATGTGGATGCTGGGAATCGAACCCAAGTCCTCTGAGGGAGCAGCCAGTGCTCCTAACACTGGACCATCCCCAGCCCTACCGTTAGCTCTTATGGGTTCTCAGGGTCAGAAACACAGGAAGAGCACAGTGGGACTAGCCTGGTTCTGTCAGGGCTAGGACTCAACAGGGATTTGAAAGCGAGATTGTGGGGTTGTCTGAAAACCCGTTTGCTCCTGTGGGATTAGGCTGAGCTTTCAGGAGCTGAAGTGGGCCAGGTACCAAGAGAGAGTATCCTGGGCAGTGGGAAAAGTTGAAAATACCTGGAATGGGAGAGAAGTAAGCCCAGTTGCACACTCATGGGAATATTGGTGTGTCAGAATGAGATTGTTCGAGACCCCTAGAGCCTGAGGATTCTGTGAAGTGACTCGATCGGGTAGTTGTTTGTTATTTTCTTTTAATGTAATCAGATTATTAACTCTTTTTTCCCTTCCCTCCCTCTCTCCTTCCCTTCTTCCCTCCCTCCCTCCTGCCCTCCCTCTCACCCTCTTTTCTTTCTTCCTTTTGCAGAGCTTAGGATAGAACCCAGAGCCTCACACATGCTCCACAAAGCACACACACCAGCCCACTGAGATCATAAATCAGAGTGGAAAAAAAAACAAATGTTGGTAACCAGAACCGCAGCATCACAATTAAAATCTGGTGTATTAAAAATAGTCAATATGGTGGTGCATACCAAAATCCCTATACTTGGGAGGTTGAGGCAGGGGAATCAAAAATTGAAGGCCAACTTGGGCCACATAGCAAGATCCTTTTCCTAAATGACTAAATACAGTCAAACTCAACAGAACATACATTAGAATAGCTCCTGAATCTGGTTAAGGATAAATCCAGAAAGGAAGTTGACCTAAGCAGACTTTCAACTTGTTTAGAGATCATATAGCCCATTGGAATCTCCATATTGACCAGATACACACATATACATATCAGTAAAAAGAAATCTTCTTTTTTAAAGTCAGAAGGAGGGCTTGTCAGACACATGAGACCCATCAACTACCTACTTCTTCACCAAACAGTGGTTCAAACTACTTCTAAGTAGTCTTCTAAGACATTCTGTCTGGGCTGCGTGGAGAATGGGTTGGTCAGGAGAGACAGGTCTCAGAGTTGTCTGAGGACTTCTCCCTGGAGAACAGAGTAGCCACTCATTTCTCCCTTGAGCTTAAGGAAGGTCACAGCTGAAGACAGATGCACAAATTCCTCCTGGGGCCGAGAACCCTATGTGGTGATTTGAATGTGATCTCATAGGTTTATGAATTTGTGAACACTTGGTACACAGTCGATGACTGCTTGGGGAGCTTATAGGACTTTGAGGGCATGGAGAGTTACTGGAGGACGTACATCACTGGAGGCCGTACATCACTGGAGGCAGGCTTTGGGTTTGTAGCTTGGGGTTTGTAGCTTGGGGTAGAGAAATGGTAAGAGCACTATTGCTCTTGCTAAGGACACAAATTCAACTCCTAGCATCCACACAGTGGTCCACAACCATCTGTAACTCTAGTTGCAGGGGATTTGAGGCCCTATTAGGACAAGGCACACACAGTACACATGCATACATGCAGGCAAAGCACTCATATATGTAACATTAAATAAATATAAAACACTACTTAATTGAAATGCTTGTAACTTCACTCCATTTCCAGTTTGTCATCTGTTTCCTATGTGCAGTGGAAATGTGATAGCTCAGATCCCTGCTCCTGCCATCATGCCTCCCCAACATTTCAGACTTTCTCTCTGTATCCATAAACCAAAATAAACCCTTTGGTAAGTCACTTTTAGTCAGGGCATTTTTAAAAATAATCAACTTATTTTTATTCTATGTACATTGATGTTTCATCTGCATGTATGTTTGTGCGAGGGTGTCAGATCTTGGAGTTGCAGGCAGTTGTGAGCTGCCACGTGGGTGCTGGGAATGGAGTTCTGGGTCCTCTAGAAGAACAGTCAGTGCTCTTAACGCTGAGCCACTCTCCAGCCCCTGGTCATGGCATTTTAACACAGCCACAGAAAAGCAACAAATACAGAAATTCATACCAGTGTTGGTTCTAGAGAAACGGAATCGTAAAGATGAAATTCTTTTAATTATATTTTTAAGTTTTTTGAAACAGGGTTTCTCTGGGTAGCCACGGCTTTCCTGGAACTCTGTAGACCGAGTCTAAGCTTGAACTCAGAGATCCACATGCCTCTGACTCCTGTGTGTGCTGACACTACCAGGCGACCACATCTTTTAAGTCTCCTATTTGGTGCAGTCACCTGCAGTACCAGATGTGATGTCCTGACTTGAGCAGATTAACACATCTCCTGGTACATGGTTTGCAGTTATTTATCAAGAAGATGCCTTTCTCTCAGTACCTGTCCATAAGGTACCAGAAAGTAATTTGCTCTTAGATGGCAAAGCCAGCAACACACTTTCTAGTTGCCCTCCAGGACACAGTAACGCTCCAGTCCTGTGTCATAACTTGTTCAAAGGGATCTTGATCATTTGTCTCTTCTACAAGATCTCATATTGATCCATTATGCTGATGATATTATGCTGATGACATTATGCCGATTGGACCAAGTGAGCAAGAAGTAGCGACCGCTTTGGAACTTGTTGGTGACACATATGTACCAAAGGATGGCTGTGCTAGCTAGTTTTATGTCACATGACACAAAATAATCTTGTGTCATCAGAAAGGAGGGAGCTTCAGTTGAGAAAATGCCTCCATAAGATCAGACTGTAGGTAAGCCTGTGGGGCATTTTCTTAATTGATGTAGGAGGGCTCAGTTCATTGTGGATGGAGCCGTCCTTCTGCTGGTGTTCCTGGGTTCAATAAGTAGTCGTGCTAAGCCAAGCCATGGGGAGCAAGCCAGTAAGCAGCACCCCTCCATGACTTCTAGATCAAATCCTGCCTACAGGTTCCTTCCCTGTTTGAGTTCCTATCCTGACTTCCTTTGATGATGAGCTGTGACATGAAAATATAAGCCAAATAAATCCTTTCCTCCTCGAGTTGCTTTGGTCATGGTGTTTCATCATGAGCAATAGTAACCCTAAGACAATGGGAAATAAATCCAACCAAAATTCAAGGTGCTCTACCTCAGTGTAATTTCTAGGACGCTTATGCTATGGGACTTGCAGAAATATTCCTTCTAAGACAAAGGATACGTTACTGCATCTGGTCCCTCTATCACCAAGAAAGAAGCACATGTTTGATGGGTCTATTTGGATTCTGGAGACAGTGTATTCCTCACTTGGGTGTGTTACTCCAGTTTAAATACCCATGTGAGTTGGAAACCTGCTAGCTTTGAGTGTGGAGCCTGTAACAAAAGAAGGCTCCTCAACAGATCCAGGCTGTTGCACAGGCTGCTCTATTACTTGGGTCATATGACCCATCAGTCTGGTATTTGAGGTATCAGTGGCAGATAGGGATGCTGTTTGGAGCCTTTGGCAGGTAGATGACTGAAATGGAAATTTCTGGTTTCTTTAACAACTCAGTTGTGTCACGTGATGTTTTTTCTGGAAGCCGTCTTATGGGAGGGCGTGTGATGTTTTGCTGAGAACAGACACTTGAGAGAGCACGTGCTGTTTAGAAAGACTATAAATGGAACCCCACAGACAGTGAGAGGAGGCTCATGTAATTGCTATGCTTTGCAGTGCTTTGCTGGTCTTCACAGAGAGAAAAGTGCCAAAGAACTTCCGATAGTATTCAGGCTGGTTCTGGCTGCTTTGGCTGACTTGTGCAGATTTAGCAGAGCCTTGCTGTTTCTGCTGGATCCTGCCTCCGTTACCGATTCACGTTTGGTGTTTGTTTATTGATATGGATTGCTGATATCCTGACATTGTAGAGTAGAATCACCCCCAAGGAACTAAACTACTTCTAAACAGGTCCATAACACCTTTTTCCTATTAACTGTTTTTCTCCACTACCTCTGGCCAGTGGGTTAGAAGGGAGGCTAAAGCGTTTAAGAACCCTAAATAAACTAGGTTTTTGAAAAAAAAAAATCTGAGCCTACAGAACACAAAGGATACCTTTGGGATTTTGAAGCAAGGCTCTACCATCATCTGCAGACAACTATTCTCTCTTGGAGAGACGGCTCTTGGCCTGCTGTGGGCTTTAGTGGTAACTGAAGATTTGATAGTGGGTTACCACGTTGCCATGCGACCTGAGCTGTCTGTCCATCGTGAGCTGGATAATATCAGACCCACCATCCAGTAGGACACAACATCAGTAGCGCAGTATGTAATACAAGTGATATATATGTGATCAAGCCCAAGGAGGTCCTGAGGGCATGTGAAGAACTTGCTCATGCACCCATGGTTTCTACTCCCATTGCAATGCTTGTCTGTTGCCAAGCACGCACATACCACCACATTGGGTGTGCCCTACTCTGGGTGACTAAGGGAGCGAAGACTAGGGCCCAGTTTACAGCTGGTTCTACACAATATGAGGGCACCACCAAGAAGTGGATGGCTGTACTATTACAACCCCCTTTAGTGACATCTCCCTGCCTTTTTGGAGCTCTTTGGGCTAGGTGTTATCTTCTAGCCAGCTAATCAGCGCACTCCTCCCAGTGGGTGCCATGCTCCCAGAGAGCCCATCTTTGAAGACTTCTGACTGGAGAACTCACTCACTTCCCCCCTGACTTAAGGGAGATGGAGAGTGTGCAGGGGGAATCCCCAAGTTACATGGCTCAGGAAATCACCCTGTCAAGTGTCCATAAGTGACAAGGTGTTTGTGCCTCAGTTTCCCCAATAGCAGATGGAAGTGTGTGGCCTGCCTGGTCCTGGAGGGCCCTTCCATTCCCTCTGCTCTGATTCCTTGTGCATTAGCCTGCCGTCACCACACCAGCATAGTTGCTGGGTTGAACCTGGCAGGCACATCCCTATGCAGCAAAATTCAACATGCTCTTTCTAGCCACTTTGCTTGTCCTTGTGAGCTGCTCATGTGAGTGCTAGGGACATTTTCCCTATAGACCATAGGGATCCTGCTGGCCTAAATCCAATTGAGAGCAGAGACAGCTCTGGAGACCGAGAACAGAGAGACACAGGGTGATTCATGCCTCTGTTGGACTCTGACCTGAAGGCAAATTTTCCCAAAGCTGGTGATGCCGGGTGACTTGGGCACTGAATGTATTCCTGTCTATGACATGTCCTGCACGTACTGAGCAGAGGGTGAGTCCCTTTCCGTGCTTCCTTGTCGAAAGTATAGCCTAGAGGGATACACTGGCAGAATTTCAGTATCAGGAACTCATGCAGGAACCCTGCCATTTGATGCCAGGTCATGTAGTGGTAAACATTATTTGGGTTTTTTTTACCCCACCTCAGACCATTTAGTTCCCAAATAAAAGACACAAAACTTTTGTATTTAGAATAAGCCTTAAAGCACTAGATCTGGGAAGATATCAACCTCCCGATGCTATTTCATCTACTTTCCTGTCAATAATCCTGAGATATCACTTGCCACATTCCACCTGGGCCGCTCCTCCTCCACTGGCCAGCTCTCACAACCAAGCCCTCACGATCCACCTACCCCATGATGCCTTCTTCTTTCTCTTCCTCTCCTCCTCCCTTGTGGCCTCTGCCTCAGACCCCAAGCCTGGGAACCAAAACCCTGCCTATCTCTCTTCTGCCCAGCTCAGGTTATAGGCATCTTTACCACCCAATCACAGATAACTTGGAGAGCAGGATTTATAATAAAAAGCTCATCACTGAGGATCTGCTCACCCTGGAGTGGCCCTGGTCTTGGGATACAGTATTTAGCACTTGAATACACAGCAGCCCCAGACCAACCCACTACAAGGTCAGTTTGGTTCCCAGCTTCATTCATTCGACACGTGGCTTAAACCAGACTCGAAATGTTTTTCATTTTCACTTGTGTGAGTGTACACGTGTGCGTGGGGGGGGGGGGCGGGGGCGCTGCATGCACATCAGTAAGTACATATGGAGACTGGAAGAGGATTCCGGTATCTTTCTCCTAAATCTCTGTCTTATTCTCTCGATAGAGGCTCCACCTGACTCTATCCCACAACACTAGGGTTACAGTCCATGTAGTTACATGTAGGGTGCAGCCACACCTGGCTTGTCATGTAGGTGCTGGGGATTCAAACTCAGGTCCTCATGCTTACCTACATAGCAAGCGGCCCTATCTTCTGAGTCATCTTCCTAGCTTTGGCACCAATTATTTTGAGGATTATTTAATGAGGCTTTCTTTATTATTATTATTATTATTATTATTATCTATTTATCTTTTTTTACAGTCCAGTTGTTATCCCCCTCCTGGTTCACACTCTGACTGTTCCTCATCCCATACCTCCTCCCCCATCTCCAAGAGGATGTTCCCACTTCACCCCAAAAGACCTCCCCACTCCCTGGGGCCTCAAGTCTCTTGAAGGTTAGGTGCATCTTCTCTCACCGAGGCCAGACCAGGCAGTCCTTTGCTGTCTGTGTATTGGGGGCCTCATGCCAGCTGGTGTATGCTGCCTGGTTGGTGGCTCAGTGTTGCCGCTGGGATCTGGTTTAAGTCGGTACCCAGTGAAGGCAGCATTACTCTCTATTCACAGAGCAGTAGGCTGGGTGGAGACCTGCGCGCTGCATGGCCTTTGCTGGACCCCTGGCCTCTCTGAGTAGTGAAGACTGAGTTGGATGTTCTGACTGCTCTGGGAACCAGATATCAGAGCGTGATTAGAAGGAACCGAGTGCAGCGAGTGGCAAGGTGTGGCCTGATGCCCACATGTGCACACGGGCAGAGCGCCCCCTAGCCGTCTGCTAGCCTGTCAGCATAGCACTCTCCTTGATCTGACGGAGAGGCAGGCAGGGATGACTCTTCAGAGAACTCAGTATTGGGTCGCTAGCAAAAGCTACTCCCCTCTCCTTCCTCAGAATGCCTGTGGAAACTGGGTGGGCCTCCTGAGGCCCAGGCAACTCTGTCACCCTGGGAAGGGAGTGGTGGCCCTGCCCCTCCTGCTGGGTGCTGGATCCCCGCCAGCCCTGGTTTTTAATATTCTGCTGCTTAATGGGACCCAGATGTTACTTAGGAATCTGATGTCAACAGTGCTCCACAGGCAGTTTGTCATTCCTACTGTGGGGGGACAGAAGCCTCAGATACCCAAACCCAGCAAAGGTTTGGGGATACTTCTGGTGTCGCAAGCTGGGGGTTGGGGGGGGGAGTTATTAGTCGGCTTAAGTTACGGGTGATTATCGAGTTCATGGGATGGGTGGGATTGCATGCTAAGTACTGGCATTATAGGTATGCATGGCAGGCCCAGACACCCTGACTCCCGCTGTTATTAAATGTGCTTTTCATCTGAGGCCTGGTCTCCATCAAGCTTGAGAGAGTCAGACTGGATAGAGCTGGGGGAGGACATTCAGGGGCTGAGAATGGATGGCCCGTGTTCTCCTGCTTCATGAACTCTGCTGGGTACCATACACACTCTTCCAGCCACCCAGGGGGACTTTGAGCCAGGCATCCTGAAAGCATCCAGGAAGATCCTCCTGGATCTTCCACTGTTCTATCCACTCAGAGCAGCTTACAACACAGAAGTCTGAAAAGCAGAGACTGGGCAGGGGTTGAAAGGAACCGAAGTTGAGATCTGGTTCTGGCTTACTCCAGGAAGGTTTTCTTTCCCCAGACTCTGGCAGACATGGCTCTGGGAAGAGAGATAAACCAGAGGCTGTGTCCTGAAGAGATGCCAACATGGGAAGGAGAAAAAGGAGAGAAGCCAAAGCAAGGCTAGAGGGCCCAGGAGTCACCTCTTGTGGGATGGGGACTGAAAAAGAGACAGGATCTCACTGAGTGACAGCCTAGGAAGGGCAGCACTGGAGGAAACCAGGCATTCTGATTCATGCAATATGTATTCTCAGGCTGGTTCCTGGGTCAAAAAAGAAGCATGCAAAAAAAAAAAAAAATTTTAAAGGGCAACTGTGATCTTTAAATACGGAACTTATTTTATATAAAAATAGTGTGTTGATATACAGTTTCTTCTGTTGACATTTAAATTGTAGCTATGTAAGAGAATGTCCCGTTCTTAGAAAACACAGCTGAAACTACAAGGGATGAGTCACAGGGCCTTTAACTTACTCTCCACAGACTCTGCCAATAAAGCCTGTCAAAGCGCAGACACACTGACGTACAGAAAACAGCAGAGCGCCAACAGCTGATGAGTTCAGACGAAAGATACACGCATACCCATTGCATTAGCAGGGCAACGTCGCTCTATGTTTGAAAGTTTTCCAAGCAAAAGGAGAGAAAGAAGACAAAAGATGTGAGAGCAGATAGAGGAGTCAAGAAAAGAGGAAAGATGGCCAGCCCTGCCTCCGAGAGGAAAGGACTCTGCAGCCAGAGAGGGCATGAGACAGAGGCTGTGGAAGGGTTGGGAGGGGCAGGCAGGTAGCTCAAGAGCAACAGGGAGCTGCCAGGTGAGGGATGTAGGAGAGCTGAGAGGAGAGAGAGCTCCCTGGGGCTGCATGGAGCCCTGTGGAGCCCTCCTGAGCACAGCAGATGTGAGAAGCATCCTGCTGAGGGCGGAAAAGGCTTTTCCTGGGACAAAGCTGACAAGAGCCAGAGTGCCTCTTGCTCCTGTCACAAGGCTCCCCTCCGTAGCATTATCTGTTCCCCTACCCCAGGCATGCAATGACTTTTTATTCTTCATTTTTGTTATTGCCTGTGGTGATTTGAATACATTTGCCCCCTCCCCCCTCATAGACTCTGTTTGAATGTTTGGCATGTGTAGAGTGGTCTTGTTGGAGGAAGTGTGTCACTGTGGGGGTGGACTTTGAGGTCTCATATATAAACTCAAGCTCTGCACAATGTGGAAATTCAGTCTCCTTCCGGTTGCCTTTGGAGCAAGATGTAGAACTCTTGGTTCCTTCAGCACCATGTCTGCCTGCACACTGCTATGCTTCCTGCTAGGATGATAATGGACTGAGCCTTTGAAATGGTTTCCTTACTTCCTAGTCTGTGAAGTGGGCACGGTGTTGTTACCATCCAGGGCTGCTGACAATGGCCCTGGCACTGCCCTGCACTGTGCTGTTAATAATGAGTGAAGTGTCTTAGGGCAGCATGTATCATTATTAATCATCAGCCATGATTAGCCATGAACTTGAATCATTTAGGAAAGATGCCAGAGAGGGGTGGCTACCCTCAGGGACTCCTATTTGATAAGATCCTTTCCTGGTAGCTCTGCTATCCTGGGACACTGCCCAGGCCTAGGAGGTGGGGGAGAAGGACAGTAAGCCCTCTCTCCAGGGAGAGTTTTGGATGGTACCCTCCTACTAGGTTCATCTTCTTCCGAGAAGGTTTTATCCCACCCCAGCAATAAGATAAGAAACCCTAGTCAGTGATATGCAGGAGCTTTTTCCCAGAGTAAGCAAGATCATTAAAACAAGGAGGGGGTGTATTAGTGTCTTAGGGTTTTACTGCTGTGAACAGACACCATGACCAAGGCAACTATTGTAAGGACAACATGTAATTGGGGCTGGCTTACAGGTTCAGAGGCTCAGGCCATTATCATCAAGGAAGGCATCCAGGCAGGCATGATGCAGTATGAACTGAGAGTTCTACAACTTCATTTGAAGGCTGCTAGCAGAAGTCTAACTTCCAGGCAGTTAGGATGAGGGTCTTAAACCCACGCCCACAGTGGCACACCTATTCCAACAAGGCTACACCTCCAAATAGTGTCTGCCACTCCCTGGGCCAAGCATATTCAAACATGACAATCAGTTACTTTCTAGTGCTGTGATAAACACCATGGCCAAAAGCAACTTGGGGCAACTTGGAGATTACAGTTCATCATGAAATGAAGTCAGGGCAGGAACTAAAGCAGAAGCCATACTTACTGGCTTATTCTCCCTACCTCTCTTAGGTTATTTTCTTATAAAACCCAGGACCATTTGCCCAGGGGTAGCACTGCCTACAGTAAGATGGACCTTCCCACATTAATTATTAACCAAGGGGCTGGAAAGATGGCTCAGTGTTTAAGAGCACTGACTGCTCTTCTGAAGGTCCTGAGTTCAAATCCCAGCAATCACATGGTGGCTCACAACCATCCGTAATGAGATCTGACTCCCTCATCTGGTGTATCTGAAGACAGCTACAGGGTACTTACATATCATAATAAATAAATCTTTTTTAAAAAGGGTATTAAACAAGATAATGTCCCCCCACAGACTTGCTGTGGTGGTTTGAAGGAAATTGTCCCTATAGACCCATAGGGAGTGGTATTATTAGGGGGTGTGGCCTTGTTAGGGTAGGTGTGGCCTTGATGGAGGAGGTGTGTCACTGGGGATGAGCTTTGAGGTTTCAGATGCCAGGCCCAATCTTTCTCTCTCTCTTCTTGCTGCCTGCTGATCCAAATGTAGAACTCTCAGCTCCTTCTCCAAAACCGTGTCTGCCTGCTTGCTGCCATGCTTCCTGCCATGGTGATAATGGACTAAACCTCTTAACTGTAAGCCAGCCCCAATTAAAGAGTTGCCATGGTCATGGTGTCTCTTCGCAGCAGTAGAAATCCTAAGATACTTGCCTATTTGATGGAGACATTTTCTCAAGTGATGTTTACTCTTCTCCCAGACGACTCTAGTTTGTGTCAAAGTTGAGCAAAACTAAACAGCAAGGTGAAAGGTCATGATGGCTCAGAGACCAAAGCCAAGGTAATACAGAGTTCAAGGCCACCCTGAGCTACAAAGTTAAGACCTGTTTCTAACAATGTAAACTCACTTGGGGTGGGAGTGTATGGCCAACAGCCATGACAAGCTGAAAGACACATGCTATCTAAATGTACTTCAGCATCCTTGAAGAGAAAGACCTTTGGGAAACCTGTACAGGATTAGTTCATTGATGATGAGACACATTTTGAACAGGAACATGAGTGTGAGAGAGCTCATGGGAACCTGTGTTAGCTAAGCAATATCCTATAAATCTAAAGGTATTCTTAAAAGCAATATATATAAAAATGTACATTCTGAAAATAAAAACTAGTAATCACTGAAAGGCTGCTATTTCAGGGATAGTGTCAGCTTAGAGGTTTTTATTTTAGTTTTCTTAGATTTTTCCTTTTTTATATTTTTAAACGTTATTTTAGGTTTATGAGTGTTTTGCCTACATGTATGTATGTGCACCATGCCTATGCCTTGTACCTAAGGAGGTCAGAAGAGGGCTTTGGATTACCTGGAATTGGAGTTACGGACAGTTGTGAGCCGTCCCTTGGGTGCTGGGATTGGATCTGGCTCCTCTGCAAGAGCAGCAAGTGCTCTTAACCACCAAGCCATTTCGGAGGACCTGGGTTCAGTCCCCGGTACTCATGCCAGGCCCTACTGCCTAAATGTTCTCCAAACTCTCATAAGTCCAGCTTCTGGGGATACACCTGCATATACCCACACACAAACATACCATTAAAAATAAAATAAAAGGAGACTGGAGAGATGGCTCAGTGGTTAAGAGCACTGGTTGCTTTTCCAGAGGTCCCTGGTTCAATTTCCCAGCACCAACGTGACAGTTCACAACTGTCTATAACTCCAGCTTCAAGGAATCTGACACCCTCACACAGACATATCCAGGTAATAGATTACAAGACAAAATACACATAAAAAATAATAAAAAGAAATTCTCTTAAAAATTTTTTTAAATAAAATAAAAGAAAGGAAGGAGGCAGCCAGACCGTGGTGGCGCACGCCTTTAATTCCAGCACTCAGGAGGCAGAGGCAGGCGGATTTCTGAGTTCGAGGCCAGCCTGGTCTACAGAGTGAGTTCCAGGACAGCCAGGGCTACAGAGAGAAACCTTGTCTCGAAAAACAAAAAACAAACAAACAACAACAACAACAACAAAACAAAGAAAGGAGGCAGACGGGCAGAGAGGAAAAGGAAACAGGAAACAGTCATAAATCTCAGAAACAAACAAAATCCCAGGGCAACTGCACAGATGCAGGGCATCCTGGGCACATTCTTGGGGAACAGTCTTGGAGGAGCAGGCAGCTGGGATTCCTTTAGGCCTGAATCATCCAACCCCAACACAGTTGGTCCACTGTGTGTGTGTGTGTGTGTGTGTGTGGTGGTGATAGTGGTGTGTGTATGTGTGTGTGTATATGTATGTGTGTGTATGGTGGTAGTGGGTGTGTGTTTGTGTGTGTGTGTGTGTATGGTGGTAGTGGTGTGTGTGTGTGTGTGTGTGTGTGTGTGTGTGTGTGTGTGTGTGTGATTCTGCCTGATGATTCAGGGGATAAAGCCCATCATGGCGGAGAAGACAAGGCCGTGCAGCTAGCTCTTGTCCATGTGGGGAGGATCCCAAGGCCACTTGCTTGCTTACATCCCTGCAGATCAGAAAGCAGAGACAGGGCAGAGAGCAAGGCTGCCTGTAACCCTACAGCACCTGCTCTGTTCAGCCACCTAAGCCTCCCAATCTCCCACTCAGCAGCAAGGCTGAATTCATTGTAGCTTGTTTGGCCTGGCCCTGTCTTGTCTCAAACCATGTTGTCCTCTCTCTGACCACAGCTACCCTAGCAGCTCTCGTTCTCTCTCGTTCTCTCATTCTCTCGTTCTCTCTCTCTCTCTCTCTCTCTCTCTCCCTCCCTCCCTCCTTCCCTCCTTCCTTCCTCTCTTCCTCCCTCCCTTTCTCTCTCTCTCTTCCCCTCTCTCCTCCCTCCCCCCTCCTCTTTCCTTTTTTCTCTCTCCTCTCTTCGCTCTCCTCTTTCTCCCTCCAAATAGCTATTCTCTCCCTGTGCTCTCCCCATCTCTCTCTCTCCTTCAATTTTCATGTATATGAGTGTTTGCCTACCTGTTTGTGTGTGCACTATGTGTGTACGGTGCCTGGGAAGCCAGAAGAAGGCATCTGATCCCATGGAAATGGAGTTGCAGACAGGAGTGAGTTTCCATGTAGGTGCAGAAAACTAAACCCAAGTTTCTGCAAGAGCAACAAGCGCTCTTACCCACCAAGCCATCTCTCCAGCCACTCCCACCTGCTCACTCTCACCCCCATCTATGGTGCTTTATTGTTTCTTTGTACATTGTCCCTCCTGATGGAGGGAAGTTCCTCAAATAAAATGATTGTTGTCTGCTTCTTCTCCTTCTCCTCCTTCTTCTTCAACCCTTGAGTTGTAGTCTGAAACTCAATGCAGACTAGGCTGGCCTGGAACTCACTACGCTTCTACCTCATCCTCCCAAGTGGTGGGGTTTATGGCCATGAGCCACCATGCACAGCTCCATTCTCCCCCCCCCTTCAAATCTTCTAGTTACAAAATGGGGTTCATGAGGGTAGGGTGCGTATGCGTGGGACGCTTGGCAGTCTCCTGGCTCTCTAGCCAGAGAGTCTAGTAGCTGCTCTCTCTGCTCAGGAAGCATCAAAACAAGAGCAATCAGTGACGCAGCCCCACCCAGAAGATGAAGGCTGGAATCCTCTGGAGAGCCACTGCCATGGGTCCGTGCTGAGGCTGGAGAAGCTAGAAGTGAGATCTATGGGCATCTCTCTTCTGTGGAAGAGCGGAGCTTGTGTGTGTTGTCTGACTTTCTCCTCTTCTCATCCATTCCATCCCCGCCCCCATGCTGTCAGATGGCACGGCCCACATTCTAGCCTGGGTCTTCCCTGTCTGGTACTGTCTTACATGTCAATCATCTCTAGAAACCCCTTCAGAGACACACAGAGGGGTGCTTTGGTGATCCCATAGACCTCTCTCCAATCACATTGGCAATCAAGATGGATCATTGCAACAGCCAGACTTGGAGATCAGAAGGGACCGGGTTCTAAAACTGCCTTGAGCCTGAGGATAGGGTTTGGGGATATTTGTGAAGCAGAGTGAGAGATGAAAGGAAGAGAAACGGCCAGTGGCCTGTGCATGTGTACTCAACCCTCACAACTCTCATGCATCACAGGGTCAGAAAATGGTGGTGTTACATGTATGAGGTGGGGTAGCTGCCACCAGAGAGACACTTTGTACAAACTTAAGAGTGGGAGGTTTCAATAGAAGCATCCTCCACTCAAACCCCCTTAGCATTAACCCCCACGAATGCCCTAGAAATGGATAAAGCATCCCTACTCTGGGGTGGCTATGTTCCCAATTACAATTTGGAATTTATTTCCAAGAATTCGAGAGTAGTTAGCCCTGCCTACCACAGTTTTCTATTAGTCATTGCTAAAAAGAAGAATGAGTTCATTTAATTGGTACAATCGCCCTCTGGGCTGGATGTTCTTAATCCTGTTTTACAGATGAGTACATCGTGGCTCAGAGAGGCTGATAGTTCACAGACAGCCCTGCAGTCCTGGGAGAATCTGGCTCAGGTTTAGCTCAGCTATGCTTCCTGTGGTGTCCTGAACAACATTTCTACCCTGAACCCTTGGGTCCTTTCAGTTAAACCTTTAGTGCACACACAAGAAGTCTGAGGTGCCACAGCTCTGGAGATCCAGAGCCTTCTATTTCCCAGGCAAGGACTACATCTAGGATCTTGTAGGAGTCTAAGTCTGTGTCAGTGGAGGGCTGGTCCCCATCACTCTCACTGGGGACTCGGACCTTAGCTATTCCTGGAAGCAGCCAACTTCGCTTCCCTGCAAGTCTCCATAGGCTCCATTCTTCTACTTGACATCCTATGACCCCTGAACAGGCTTCTGGAGGGGAAGCTGGGCCACTGCCTGAGTCTGCAACTGCAGGAGGGGTTGGGGTGTGTGGATGCTGCTGGACTGTGCATGGATCAAGAGGTGCTAGGATTGCTTACTAGGTCCTGGGTGTCTGATCCTAAGAAACTCTTGTCACCACCTGTGCCACCTGTGCCACCTGTGCCACCGGCTTTCTCCTGCCTGCCTCTGACATGAACTACAGGTTGGGACAGCATACCTCCTTCACCAACCACCCCCAGTTCACCCCCCAACACCCCCTTATGCCTTTGATCTCTTGGCATAATCCAAAAGGAATCTGGCTGGCTCCCAGGAGTCTACGAGATGCCATAGCAGAGCTTCCCTGTTGTCACTGCCACATATAGGAAAAGATGAGGAGTCAGAACATCTCAGGCCACACTTGGGAGGAGACACTGCAGAAGGAACTACATTCTCAAGTGTCAGCATGGTCAGGAAGAGCAGCTGAATCATGCGAATTGTTTGGACTGTGGCCTAAAAAAGTGGGGATCCATTGAGGGCCATTGAGTAAAATAGGCTATGACCCATTGGAAAGCTCTTTGGCTATAGTATGGGGCTGGGTTGGGAGGCCCAGGAAGGACCATGAGAACAAGCTCATCCTTCATGTATCTCTTGTCCCCAAATGGAGCTGAAACATTGAGAGCAGGATTCCTTGGCACATAGTAGGTATTCAAAAAACATTTCTTAGCTAGTCCTATTTCTTTAAGCCAGTGTGACAGTCTCAAATATCCCAGAGGAAAGAGAAAGGATACTTGAGCTGAGGATCCCGTATTCAAAGGCTCAGGACCAGAAATGCTTCCAGTTTTATACCTGTAATACTCAATATACACTTAATGAGGTATCTTGAGGGAGAGTTTGAGTGTAAACATGGAGTTGACTTTTGTTTCATGCACGCCCGATATGCTTAGCTCGAGATGGCTCTTATACGACATGCTTGATAAGTCCTTGAAGCGAAGTGATACTTATATTTGTGTCACGTGATGTTCTCAGAATTGCAGAACATAGTGCATTTGGAATGCCTGTGCCGGGGATGGTGGATTGAGGCGCCTAATCCTTCACCCCCAACATCACCAGGTCTGGCTGGAACAGCCACCTCTGCTGACTGTGGGGCCACCATTTACGAAAAGTGTCAAGGAAGGACAACGAGAAGACCGAAGTAAGGTTGGAGGGTCACAGGAGGAGGCCTGAATTCCCGGAAGCCAACCCACCTCCCACCTGCTCAGCTGTGGTGAAGGATACAGTTTTCCAGGGTCCTGAGGGGTGAGAGGCTTTACTGGAAGGGAGCCTGGTCTCCACTTAACAGAACGGAAGCCAGATTAGAGGTTTGCCATTTCTGTCTCGAAAAGGAATAAGGTGGGGCTATTTCCCATCACCTGCCCTGAGGAGGTGGCTACAGTACTGTGTTCAGAGAGTGAGTCAGTGAGACCAGACCAGACAGTGAGGAAGTTACCTGGAAAACCCCCCGACCAAGTGGCTGGGTGATGTCTGGCCAAAAAAGAAATGCCCCATCCTGAGGCAACACCCCTGACCCATGCGGTGCTGCTCTCTCCAAAGGAAAATTCTCCAAATGCTCTTGGTCCTGTAGCAGAGGAGTGGAATCAGACTTGGCTTGTTGGGGAAAGGGGAGAGGTATTGCCGGTTAGCTTATAACCTGATACAAACTAGAGTCACCGAGGAAGAGAGAACCTCAGTGAGGAGCTGCCGGCCACCAGACTGCCCCGCAGACACGTCTGTGGGGTGTAGTCGTCATTAACGATTGATGTGGGAGGACCCAGCCCACTGTGGGCTGCAAGCAAAGACACGTATGTTGTACAAAAGGTTCATAGGGCAGGTCTGAGCTGAACTGTGTGTTCCTTTTGTTAAGTTTTGTATGGGTGTTGTGTCCGTGGACCTCAGGTATGCCTGGTACCCATGGAGGCAAGAAGGTGTCGGATTCCTGACACTGGAGTTTCGATCTGCCATGTGGGTACCGAAGATCAAACCTGCATCCTCTTCCAGAACGAATGTCCTTAAGTCCTGAGACATCCTACCCCCCGGGATGTGTTCTTGATAACACTTTTTACATCCCCTGAGCCTGAGCCTGAGCCTGGCCTTTTCTCTAGGTGAAGTGACACTTTCCTTGTTCCTCAGCCACTGTCTTAGTGTTCTGTAATTTGTATTAAAACATCATGACTGAAAGAAACTCAGGAGGAAGGGAATTCTTTGGCCTTATTTGGGAAACCAAGGCAGGAGTCCGGAGGCAGGAGCTGAAGTTGAGTTGGTGGAGGAACTCTGCTCACTGACTTTGGATCCTTAAGGCTTGTTCAGTTGGCTTTCTTACACATTCCCGGCCACCTGCCTAGGAGTGGCACCGCCCACAGTGGGCTGGACCCTCCCCCACCAATCACTAATCAAGGAAACACCATCTGATGGAGGCCTTCTCTCAGTTGAGGCTCTTCTCGGATGCCCCTCAGCTCCTATCAAATCGATCAAAACCTAAGCGGTTTTGAAATGTGAGAGGCTGGGGACCTATCACCTACCGGCCAGCACTCTCTGTCCCAGCCTCTTCTGCGTTTTACTTGCGTTTTTTGCGTATCACAAAATTGCTCATGTGGCCCTGAAACTTGTGAGCTTCCTCTCTCAGTCTCCCAAGTAGGTGGGAGGCCCAGCTGATGCCTTCTTTGGACCAGGGCAAGCCTGAGTTTCCCACCCATAGTGAGTCCCCTACTTCAGGTAGGTGTATGAAAAGCCCGGGCGTATTGCAGCCCGCCCTTGGGTAGCATCACCGAGGTAGGAAGGAGCACTTGTCTTAAGCCAGGCTATGGCTTCAGTTCTAAGGCTTTGAACTGTGGGAAAGGGAAACTGATTGTTGCAGATGCTGGCAAATGCGCCGATGAGTCTGCCTGCTGGTGTTTGCTTCTCGGCCCCTCGTTCTGAAGGACAGCATGAAGAGAGGTGACCCTGCAGGTGACACTGCAGGTGACACTGCAGGCCTCCCAGGGCTCAGCCGCAGAAGCTGTACTGTGAGTCTGGGTACCTTCTGGATGGAAAACCTGACGCTCTGGGAAGTGGTCAGTGGGTTCAGAACCAGATCCCTGAGCTAGCCGCGCTGGCCGAGGGGCTGGGTGAAACAATCTTGAAGCAGGAAGCAGAGGTCTGGCGGGCCCCACGGGTGCCCAGAGTGGGCTCTCGACCCCCGGGGCCGCTCCTGCTCCCGAGGGGTCATGAGTCTGAGGGAACCGGGATGAGGAGGAACTGGGAGCCCCCTCCCCGCCCCTGCCCCCCCCCCGGGGGAGCTGAAGGGCGACAGCCACGCCCTCACCCCACCCCTATCCCCCACCCCCATCCCCCACCCCGCTCCCGGGTCTTTATGCCTATGCATGATGCAATTCCTCAACTAAGACTCCCTTTTCTGGGCTCTGTGTGGGACTGTATGAGGCTGATGGCACTAACCAGCACACAATCTGGGATAAATAGTACCTATTTTAACTTCCTCTTCCATTATGCTTGTAACATTAGTAGTTGTGATTGCCTTTACTCTCAAATTACAGAAACCTGACCACAGAGCTTTACACAGGACCTGTTTTGGTCATTTACTAAATCCTTTTATTGTTAGTCCAGCTGTCACAAACTGCCAAGAAGGACCCAGGCAGGTGTCCTCTCTTCCCTCTGCTGGTCTTAACGGATCAGCTATTACGTGCATGGGTATCTTCTTTCTATTAGGAAAAAAGCTGCTGCAGCTCCAGACATCACTTCAGCACACCAGAGAGGAAGATGGAAATGGGAAAGAAACAGGATGCACGCCACCTTCTGAGCTGGGGCCTGGAGAGATGGCTCAGTGGTTAAAGGTACTGGCTGCTCTTGCAGAGGATCCAGATTCCAATCCCAGCAGCCACACAGTAGTTTATAACTGCCTGTAACTCCAGTTCCATGGCATATGATACTCTCTTCTAACCTCTGAGGGCCCCAGGCATGCTTGTGATGAGCAGACGTGCAGACAAAATACTCGTCACATAATATAAAATAACTAAATCTCGATAACTTTTTAAAAGAGTATAATCTTTTGATTTCTAGGAAGATTTTTTTGGTAAAATGTATCTCACAGAAAATGTGCCATTGCACACCTGGCGCTTTCTCGTGCAACCACTGCCTAGCTCTAGAACATTCTCATCAGACCAAGGCAAGCCACACACAGGAAGTAGCCAGTTCCCAATCCCTTGGCCTCTCATCTGTTTAGACTTTCCTGTTGATGACATTTCACATCACTAGGATACAATCCTGTCGCACTATGCCTTAGTTTCCACGCAGCATACCATCTTTTTGTGGCTGAGTAATTCTCCATTGTATGGATGGCCACACCTCAGTTCAGTATCAATCCGCTCATTCACAGATAGGCATTCGAGTTGTTTTTACCTGTTAGCTATTGGGAAAGTTCACGAGTGAATTCCCTTTGCCCGTTTACTCTCACTTCTGAAATAAACAAAATTTTATTTTGTCACAAGCAGTCCTGGGTCTGATGTATGGCGTTGAGACCTGCCGTTCTGTTCCCTCACTGTCTATTACCTGTTCAAAAAAAACCAGAGAACTAAACCAAGTCACCGGTGAGACTGTCCAGGAAAAAATGGCAACAGCCCAGATGCTGTGCTAGGCCATACCTTGCCACCGAGCTGGCAACCTCGGTGGGCGCTCAAGAAAGGGAAACACATGCAGAGGAAACACAGGAAGGAGCGGCTGGCGAATTTCTAGTTGTCTGAGTCACTGGCTTTGTGGGCATTGTGTGGAAAGGCTTCAATTCTATGTGTATGCCCAACTTCAATTCTATGTGTATGCCCAAAGTTCTGTCTATTTGAAGTATAGTGACTTCTTAGTGACTGGTTACTATCCAGGTTGGAATGTGTGACACTTTTTAAAGTGACAGCTGCCCACTGACGAGTCTGGTGACAGCTGACACCACACTGAGCGCGGTGGGCAGACCAACTGTAGAAAGGGATAGAAGGAGCTTGAGGGCTAAGTCTGGCTTCACCAGGGGAAGCGCTGCCTACAGTCCATGTCCATGGTGGCTGGGAATCCCACCATCTCTGTCCTCAGACATTTCAAAGCAATCTTAGCCCTACTCCAGGAGTCAAGCAATCCAAGAGCTCCAAGAAGGGAGCAATCATGGCTGCCCATTCACCCTTGGAATCCCGTTTGGTCAGAACATAACCACAGATAAGATCTGGGATGTATACATGGGAGCTAGCAACATCCTAGCTCCCATGTGTGTTGGTCAGCAGGAACGGCGTGGGTGCTTCCTCCATTCCTATGGCCTTGGGTCTCCATAAACAGCTTCTTTTCCCATGTCAGTGGGATAGAGTCAGTCCCATACAGTAGGCCACTCAAAAGCCACTTAGTTTCCTCAACTGAGAAGTAACATTACTAAAAGGTTCTACTGTTTAAGCTAAAGAGACCATTGGTTAGTCTGTCTCCAGTATGTAGGAAGAGATGACCCACCATCAGTAAAAAGAAAGAAAAGTATTTAGCTAGTAAAGTGGGGCAGACAAAGCCCTACTACAGATGAAGTAACTTCCTGGGCGGGGCTGGATGGAGCTCAGTGGTAAAGTCTTACTTGTCCAATCATGGGTTTCATCTCAGCACAGCAAATAAAAAAATAACTAACTTGCTGGGCACCCTGAGGTGCCTCTAGAGGCCCACAGATGGAAGAGATGTGAAAAGGAATAATGTCTCCAGGCACTCACGTGTCATGGGCGACCTTGAATAGACACTTGCCTCTGTGTCCTAGCTACTTCCCATACACATGGCCCTTGGCTCACCTGGGGAACTTCCCAACTACAGAATCCCTACACTGTAATCATTGCATAAATGAGATCATGCACTCATTCACTCATGTACCAATCAGGAAGCATCCTGGGTCATCCACTGTATTTGAACCTTAAACCTCTTTATACCTCAGTTTACTAGCCCGTGAAATGGTGGTGGTGGTGGTGGTAATGATAATGATAATAGAGCATCATGAGTTTTTAATGAATAACTGTCATCAAGTACTTAGAAGAGAACAAAGTAGGTCTGTGAGGGGATGGTTCAGTGGAGGAAGGTGCTAGTTGTCCAAGTCTGGAGACCTGAGTTTGAGCCCTGGAACCCACATATAGGTGGAAGCAGTGAGAAAGTTGTCCCTTTGACTTCCATGTGCACGTCTTGGCATGTGGGCATAGCACACACACACACATACACCACACCACATCATACACATACACACACAACACACTAATAATAAGAGAGTGTTGGTTCTTGTTTGTTGGTTTGTTTTGCTTTGCTATTTTCAAGACAGGGTTTCTCTGTGTAGGCCCAGCTATCCTGGAACTCACTCTCTAGAGCAGGGTGGCCTCAAACTCAGAAATCCTCCTGCCTCTGCCTCCTGAGTGCTAGAATTAAAGGCGTGCACCACCACCGCCCGGCTGATTCTTTTTGTTTTTTTAAGATGGGGGACGAGGAGAAGGAGGAAGAGGAGACACAGTGTGACCTAGCTCTGCATCAGCACTGACCCTTCCAGTTTAGGGAAAGTCTGACTGAGAAGGGAAACTGCATTGAGGAGGAAATCAAGAGTTTTCCTCTGTGTGAAAGGTTTCAACTCTGAAGTGTCTGATAAACGTCAGAGTCAAGGTTGTGGATTGGGAACTCTGATAACACATCTGGAAGTCAAGCACTAGTCTGTACTGGAGACAGAATCTGAGGGCACTTGGCATTTAAGGTCAGTTTATATTCAACGTCATGAAATGGATTGCGATTTCCAGTGGAGTAGACCCATCCTGAAGACCAAGGCCTGGGATGTCCTGAGGCTTAGGAGTGGGAGAACCCAAAGACAGATGAACAAAAAAGTCTGAACAGGGACAGAAGGAGAAAGGGACAAACCCTGGGAGTCAGGGTTCGGGAAGTCCAGGGTAGAGAGCTTTGCAAGAAAGAGGGAAAGAAGCCTGTCCTGGGATGTGGAAACAAAAGACTCAAGAGTTCAAGGTCAACCTCAGCTTTGTGACAAGCTCAAGGTCAGCCTGGGTTACATGCAACATTGTCTCAAAGAGAGAGAGAGAGAGAGAGAGAGAGAGAGAGAGAGAGAGAGAGAGAGATTGAGGACTGAGGGGAGAGCTGCTGGTGCCTGGCTGGGTGGTGCCCATGGCAGGGTTTAGTTCTGTGGGAATGGTGGAGACTGGTGATGTCACAGTGTGTTTAATAGAGAAATGGAGTTCATGAACTGGGGACTGTAATGTAGACATCTCTTTTGAAGACATAACTATAAATGAGCTGAGAGAACTAATGATCTTCCTGCTTCTGTGTCCTGAGTCCTGGGGTCACAGGTACATGTCACCCCTCTCTCTGAAAATCATTTTTAAAGCATTGAGAAAAATAGAGAAGCTAACTCAAACATTTGGGCATACAGTTCACTAATGTTCAATAGTTGATGTTACAGACCATTGATGAGCCCTGCCCATGACTGCATATGCATGGGATTTATATGGCAAACATCATTCTATCTCATACTTGAAAGAAACCATATATGATGAGTTATGGGCTAGATAGATCACTCAGCAGTTAAGAGCATTGGCTGCTCTTCCAGAGGACCTGGGTTCAGTTTCCAACCCCTACATAGTAGCTCAGAATTGTGTAATTTCAGTTCCAGGGGACCTGACACACTCTTCTGACTTCCCTGGGCACCTAGCACACATACGGTGCACAGATAAACATGCAGGCAAAACATGCATACACAAAAAATTAAAACAAAAAAATTAAAAGCACTGACTGTACTGTCATTGTTCTTGTATAACCAGGTCATGCACAGTCAAAGTTGTATAGATACACACACACACACACACACACACACACACACACACACACACACACATCAGAGAGCTATCACTCAGTTTAAACCTCTTGCATGAAAAATGATAGGGACACTGTGGTTTACTGAACCCCATGACTATCAACAACATGAAATAGAGCTGTGTCTCTGGGGTCATTTTATAAAATCAGTAAGCCCTGAATAAGCCAAGTCCTGACCTGTCCCAATGTGGAAGCAAAGTTGCCTTGTAGGGACACTCTCTTGTGCACTGTGTAAGAGCATCACCTGTCTATAAAGAGATGAATGGATTATAGAAAGGCTGGAGAGAATGGAAGGTGGAACATCTGGCAGAGAGAAAGGAATTCTGGGAAGGAGTCAGGAGCAGGAGGTTCTCCACTGAAATGCAAAGGAAGTCTGTCATACGAAACTAGCCATGTGGCAGACACAGAATAGTATAAGTGAGTTAATTGAGTTACAAGCTAGCTGGGGAAGCAAATCTAGCTTAAGGTCTAGGCATTAATTGATAAATAAATAAACCTCTATGTCACTTTTCGGGAACTGGGGCGGAATAGAAAAATACCAAATGGTTACATAGCCTCCCAAAAGCTCCCGTGCTTTTTAGCAGCTTGGTCTCTAGCTGGTGGTAAGAGGTGACTCGCTTGTGTGGGTGTTGACCCCCTCCATGGATAACCCACTGGTGACATCTCCCCAATTGGGCTATTAGGACAATTAGTTAGAGGAAGTGGATCTGTGGGTTGTTTCTGGTGGGTACATCTTCAGCTTCCCTCCTCCGTATCTTCTGTCAGGTGGTCCTTGACTTGCTACAAGCCAAAAATTGGTAGAGCCATCATGCTGTGCACTGACACCTCGGAGATGGAGTGAAGATTCCTCCTTTAAGTTGATTTTGTGGATGAAAATTTAACACCAGAGATCTGTCAGTCACCAAAAGGAGCAAGAGCACCTGGTGGGTGGGGTGGGACTCAGGGTGAGGCAAGCAATGGAACCTGACACATGTCACAGCCAGGGAGCCAGAGTGTTCTTAAAGGGGTTCCTCTGAGAATAGGAAGCCGGTTCGCCTATGGGAAACTCCCACCAGGAGTTAAGAAAAGTCCTTTTCAGTAGGATTTTAAATTTATTTGATGTGTTCATCTTACTTTATGTGTGTTTTATCTGCATGCATGTGTACCATATGCAGAGTTAGTGCCCATGGAAGTCAGAAGAGGGCATGAGATCCCTTGGAGCTGAAGTTACAGAGGGTTGTGAGCCACCATATCATGCTGGAAACGGAACCTGGGACCTCTGCAAGCGCAGTAAGTACTCTTAACCTCTGAGTCATCTCTCCAGTTCCCATCTCAGTAGTTTTGAAGGAGCTGAATCAGAAAAAAAATTCTTTTTTTTTTTTCAGAAAAAATTCTTAAGTTCTACAGCAAGAATGTTATTCAGCCTGGTTTGTTAGAGAAAATGTCATCTATAGATTGAAGCTTACTATGATGATTTTGTTCAAAGTGTAAGGCTAATTATTATCCTACAGGCCATTAGGTATATTCAAGCTATTTGAGTAGGAAACATATCTGAATTTCTGCAGTGTTGCAATTCAAACAGGTTTCTGGGTTTTGGTTGTGTTTTTAAACTGGCTTTTATGTAGCCTCAGCCCCAAGAACTCTCCATTATAGACCTGCCCGCTCTTGAACTTGCTGAGATCTCTGGCCTCTGTTTCCCAGGTGCTGGGGTTACAGGCATTCCTAGACAGCCAGTGACAGACAATTCATGATCAAAGGTAGCTGCTGGTTAAGGGTTAAGCCACAGGTATCCCTAGGAGATCCAGTATAAATTTTGGTGTTATTTTAGTTAGGGTTTCTGTTGCTGTGATAAAATACCATAACCAAAAGCAACTTGGGGAAGAAAGTGTTTCTTTTATATGAAAGAAATAGTACATCACTAGAAAGAAGTCAAAACTGGGACCATAACAGTGGAAGAACCTAGACACTGAAGCAAAAGGCGTGAAGGAATGCTGCTTTTGGGTTTGCTTCCCATGACTTGCAAGACACACACTTAGCATTTGTCAGCTCATCTCCCCAGGACAGCAAGGAAGGCGGGCTTTTCTTTTAGATTAACCCAGAAGGCTGGGGCGGGACCAGGGCCAGCCTGGGCTCCATAGTGAGACTCTGCCTTGGGAAGAAAAAGAAATGTTTTCCCAGAAGATAACAGGAAGGAACAGCATTTCCACTGGTCCACTGGGGTCTTTTGTTTGAAGCCGGGGCAGGCATTTCCTGTGTCTGTGATGGCCTCTGCCTCAGCTGGGTTGCAGAGGCCAAAGTCTTGACCTGGATTCTTCCTGCTGGATGATTCCCACCAAAACTGACTTTGCCACTACTTTGTTATAGAGAAATGGCTTTTCACATTTAGATTGACTAGTAAGCACCTGGGACCTACAGGAGAAACTAGAAATGGCACCAATAAAGATGCACAAAGAAGCTGAAGTAAGGACTCAAGGCATCCCAGCCCCGCCAACCACAGGCCTGTCACGCTGGCTCTTCTGACAGAGACGGAGCCCAGCTCTTTGGTATAGTGCTTACCTAATTCACATGAAGCCCTGAGTTCAGTCCCTGCCCTACAACCAATCGATGAATCAATGAGTGGTCTTGGCCATAGGTCCTTGTCACATGACTCCTAAAACCTTTTGTCTCTCTGGCCTGCTAATAGTGCCTTTTGTATCAACCATAATGGGATTACCAGCATCTGGGACCCCAATTTGAAACAAAATAAAAGTGAATGAAGAACTGGAGAAATTGCATGGAAGAGAACATTTGTTACAGGGTTTGGCAGTACAAGCCTGTGAGCCCAGCACTCAGAAGGCAAAGACAGGAAGGTCATAAGTTCAAGGCTAGCCTGAGCCACATTGCTAAATATTGACTCGAAAATAAATGAATAAAGTAGCAAATAGCAGACAGTGGTGGTTACTGTTTTTTATTACCTACAAGCTTGTATAAGGAAAAGCAAACCAACATATCCTAGAAGGAAGAGTGAGAGCAAACGCCAGGGCCAGATCGCCCTTAGCAGCCAGAGCACAGCCCCGTCCAAGGCAGCAGTGATGTCACATACCTCTAGGGGAGGAAGTGAGGTCATGTATCTACAGCTTCCAGCGTGTGTCTGTGACACAAGCTTTGTGAACAAGCATCACAGGCTCAGGTTTCTTAACAACGTTCAGCTAACATTCAGTGTTTCTGTCACCTTGCAGCCTGAAGAATCATCAGAAGAAGCCTGATGCCCAGGATCCTCCACACAGTGGGAGATGCGGCAGGGGCATGAGCCGCTGCTCAGAGCTGAAAAACTGCAGAATTCAACCCACATTTCATTCGGCATGGTTGCTGCTGTCTCTACTGAGTTGGAGAGTCTAATATATCCCAGCAATACATGGTTACTCTCCATGACAGAAACAAAGCGAGTGGCCAGCGAGGTAACAGCTAACCATGCTGCAGAGAGTTCCGTGCTTCTTCATGACGAGGTGCCCTGTGTTAATGTGCATTCGGAGCTTCGGTTATCCTTGAACTTGCTGATTGCAAACGCATTCTCAGACGTGCCTGCCTGCTGCCCTCCAGACACTGGGCAGCTCTAGACCCTCAGAGGGCCAGACCAAATATGAACCAGAAGGAAGAGGAGGAGGAGGAGGAGGAGGGGGAGGAGGAAAAGGAAAAGAAAGGGAAGGAAGAAAAAGAAGAGGGGGATGAAGAGGAAGTGGAGGAGGAGGAAGAAGAGAGGAGGAGGAGAAAAAGAAGAGAAAGAAAAAGAAGGAGAAAAAGAGAAGAAGAAGAAGAAGAGGAAGACACTACAGAACAAGGAATTAAAAGAATAGCCTTTCAGGACCTGGAGTTGTTCTTCTTCCATTATTGTACTGACATATTTAGAAATACGTAGTCAGGGGCTGGAGAGATGGCTCAGTGGTTAAGAGCACTGGCTGCTCTTTCAGAAGACCTGGGTTTGATTCCCAATACCACATGGCATTTCACAATCTGTAACTCCAATTCCAAGGAATCTGACTCTCTCTTCTGACTTCCAAGGGCACCAGGTATACACATAGTACACAGACGTATGCGCAGACAAAACACCCACACACATAATAACAAAAAGTAATTTAAAGATGCTTAGTCAGTGTAGAAAAATGGGCTATTGCTTAGCAACCAAATTTATTGGGAAACTTAGAGCTGAAAGATCTGTGACAACAAGCAGGACTCTAAAGGGAGATATGCCGAGGAGAGTGGGGGAGTTTGTGCTGACTTCTGAGCCAGTGCGGCCCCTGAGAGCAATCAAGTCAATATGAACCGATCTGTGTGGGAGAACTGCTCTTAGCTCATTTACTCTCCCCTCAGAGTGAACATGACACTTACTTCCATTTTCTCAGATGAAAACAAAGACACAGAAAGAAGACGTGGCAGCTGTCTACTTCTCTGGCATGATTGATGCCCCCCTCCCAAACTGTGACAACCTCTTTCTTCCTTAAGGTTTTTTTTGGGGGGGGTGTCAGTAGCTAATACAGGGAGAATTTATTCTGGCTCACAGTTTCAGGAGGTTGAGTCATGCTTGGTCCCGTGTGCTTAGGCAGAGTATCATGGTGGCAGCAGAATGGGATGGAGGAAGCTGTCCACTTCATGAACGCAAGAAGCAGAACACAGGAAAGAGGCCCAGGCTGAGATATACCTTGAAAGGCAGGCCCAAGACGAGGGAAGTGACTTGGAGGGTAAGAGCACTCATTGTACAAACCTGAGGGCCTGAGTGTGAATTCCCAGCACACACATAAGAGGCTGAGTGTGGCATCAATGCTTCCTATCGGATCTATTTCACTTTCCCCGTGAACCAGCAGCCTCCGGGGGTGGGACAGCATCTCTTCAAAGGCCCTGGTTCAGGTTGTACCAGCTGGTCTTTTCCCCACTCTACCCAAGCTATGTTTTTAGATTCCAGTGAGTAAAACACTCAAAAGGGGGACTGTGGAATTCTGGGGTCTTGCCCTATCTTAGTTAGGTTTCTGTTGTGGGGATGAACAACATGACCGAAAGGAACTTGGGAGGTATGGGGAGCTGATGAAACCGTGAGTGAATATGTATTGTTGCCACAAGTGGAGCCATGTAGAGGACCCCAATGTGTCAGACTCACAGAAATGACAAAGCTTTCCCCCGGTAAGGCGCAGAGAAATAGCACATAAGAGAGTTTACACTCCTGGTCTAAGTAGGAGGGTTTATAATGATTGACTGGTTGTGTGCAAACACTAGCAAACACATCTTCTTTCTCCTGGTGACAGCAGCTTGGACTCCTCCTTTACCAAGACCTCCTACATAGATGAGCTAGCCTCTCCTTCTTGTACTGTACACAATAAACACAATGAGTTCTGGGGTGTGTAGTAGGTGCTCTTCATTCATCATGAGCATAGACCATCAGATCCCAGCCTTTCTCTATGCGTACCTATAGAGAGAATCTCTTATATACTGTATGGAAGCATCACCCATCAATAAAAAGCTGATTGACCAATATGCTGAGGAAGAA
The DNA here is from genome assembly GCA_036184795.1 of Tokudaia tokunoshimensis. NCBI lineage: Eukaryota > Metazoa > Chordata > Mammalia > Rodentia > Muridae > Tokudaia > Tokudaia tokunoshimensis. Next base: position 13,765,727 of record BTHU01000020.1, on the reverse strand, counting down.
AATAGGAGGTGGGAGTTCCAGTAGGGAGAGGGGAACTTTGGAATAGAGTCAGAGGATAGAGATTCACACCCAACTCTGAGAAGGCAGACACATGAAATTCAGAAGAGGTAACCAGCTAGGTGGCACTCATAGAGTAGAATAAATGGGTTAATTAAGTTACGAGCTAGTCGGGGAACAAGCCCAAGCTATGGCCTAGGCATCTGTTCATATATAATTAAATCTCAGAGTCATTATTTTGGGAACTGGGGCGTGAGTGGAAAAGCTCATGGTTACTTGTATCTTTTGTTTCTCCCGTGTCTCTCATTTCTTCATTCCCATATTGCCTTAGTCAGAACCAAGCCATGCAGGACCTGGCTGGGGAGAAGAGGGTTTAATTTCATTTTACAGCCCACTGTCCACCGAGAAAGGAAGTCATAGCAGCAACTGAAGCAAAACCCATGGGGAAAAAATGCTGCTTACTGGCTTGCTACCCACGGCTTGCTCAGTTTGCATTCTTATGCACCCCAGGACCACCTTCCCAGGGGTTGCCCCAGCCCACAATGGGCTAGATATGCTCCCAAATCAATCATTAATCAAGGAAATGACTAATAGACCTGCCTACAGGCCAATCTCTCCAAGGCATTTTCTCAATTAAGGTTTCTTATCCTGTGAATCTAGCTGGTGTCAAGTTGACAAAAACATAGCCAATATGTATCCCATCCTAAGACTTCTGTCTGCTTTTCCATAAGCCTCAGCCCCTTTCTGGAAGGTCTGACGCAAGGAAGGATGGAGACTTTCCAGCTTGGGTGACAGGTGCCTGTAATGGGACCTTTAAGTCTGGATGGTGGCTTTGCGGACACATCCAAGCTCTGAGGTCACTTCCCCTGATAGTAGAGACTTGGCACCTGCCGGCATACTTGGTGGATCAAAATGTCAAGAATGCCCAGGATCCAACACCTCCAACTCTGCTGCTTGGGAAAGGGGGTTGTGAGAGCACACTGTCTCTATGTGCTCAGAGCTCAGGCTTAGAAATAGGACAGGGTCCACTAAGACCAGAGAAGCAGGAGAATGTTGCAGAGGCCAGAACCTGCCTGTGCTCTACGAGCCCCACCTTGGGTTCAAGGGCATCCGCTGGCAAGAGAAAAAGCTAATCTCTTCTGAAGATCGCAGAAGCTCTGAAATGCTATACAGCCTGGCTCTCAAAACCCCTTTATTGTTTATGCCACCAACAGTTGCTAAGAGACCAGGCAGGCTTACAGGCGCCACAGAAGGGGATCCCCAGGGTGCTGCACAGAACCTAGCCTGGGCAGCTGCCCACATCCTTGTCTCTCTTCTGGAGCCAGAGGTCTCAGTCTGTGGCTACTCTGAGAAACCACTGGCTTGGAGTGTGCCAACTGGGCCCAGACACCTCAGAGAGGAGAAGAAGGCTTGAGGGAACGTGGGCTTTCTTCTCCCAGTGTGATGGCTAGGAATTAAACCGGTAATGGGCCAGTGTGGTGGCTCAGAACGTAAAGGGGCTTGCCGCACAAACCTGGAGATCTGAGTTTGATCCTGGGAACCAACATGAGGGTAGAAGGGAGAATCGGTTTCAAAAAGTTGTCCTCTGACCTCCACAGATGTGCCATGACACATTCACAGCCATCACCCCACACACAAAATCATGAAAATAATTTTTTTAAGAAAGTGATAACAGTCAAAGAGATCTTAGTGAGTTGATAGAGTTCCACTCACTGTCACAATCAATAAGAGAACTGGAGAACCAGACATGAAAGTGCACATTTGTAATCCCAGCATTTGGATCAAAAGTTCCAGGCCAGCCTGGGATACACAGGGGGACCCTGTTTCAAAAATGTACATAGATAAACAGATAAATGAACTAAGATTATGTCACCAGAGAAAGGGGAAGACACACTGCTTGGCCATACAAGACTTACAAATGATGTGCAGTGTGAATTTTTATGACATTCTTGCACTTATGTGTGCATACTAGCAAATTATAACAAAATATAAGATATTTTCCATAATATACTTTTTTAATCATTCCATTCATTTACATCTCAAATGATATCCCACTTCCCGGTTACCCCTCCACATGTCCCCCATCCCACAACCTTCCTCTCTTCCCTCCCCTTTGCCTCTATAAGGATGCTCCCCCACATCCACTCACCCTCTCCTGCCCCACCCCTACAGCATCCCCCTACACTGGGCATCAAACCTCCACAGGATCTACTTTTTATTAAACACAATCAGCATAAACATATATTCTGTATAAGTAAATTTGTTTCAAATAGAATTTGCAGCTATTCATAGTTTGTTAATAACTTCATCAATAGGAGATTATGGGTAAGTAGTTTTTAATAGAAACTTATTTTATTAGCATATGATTATATTTCATGCATGATTATAATGATGTATATAACATACTTTTCTATTGAAGATAGAATTTTTTTTTTTTTTGGTTTTTAAAGACAGGGTTTCTCCGTGTAGCCCTGGCTGTCCTGGAACTCACTCTGTAGACCAGGCTGGCCTCGAACTCAGAGATCCACCTACCTCTGCCTCCCAAGTGCTGGGATTAAAGGCGTGCGCCACCACCGCCCAGCTGATAGATTTTTTTTGCACAATATATTCTGATCATGGTTTTCCCTCCCCAAGATCCTCTTTACCTCCCCTCCAGCCCAAATCTACACCCTTTCTTGCTCTTTCTTTCATTAAAAGCAGGCATCTATAAAATTAATTAGCCAAGTATAGTGGTACACACCTTTAATCCCAGCACTTAGGATGAAGAGGCTGGTAGATTTCTATAGATTTGAGGCCAGCCTGGTCTACATGGTGAGTTCCAGGACAGCCAGAACTATATAGTACCCTGTCTTAGAATAAAATTAATTAATTAAATTAAAGACAAACAAATCAGAGTAGGACAAAAAGCAAACAGACAAATCTAATAACCACCAGAAGCACATACAGATGCAGAGACACACACGGCCACACAAGCAGAAAATCAGACGCCATAATATATAAGCAAATGACCTATATGGTTTTAAAATGGCAGGTATTAAAAAACTCTAAATATATCATTGGGTGTGTTTTATCTTGGCCATCTACTGCAAGATATGAGGCCCGTCCTTAAGAGTGGGTTCTAGGGCAGGTTGGAGAGATGGCTCAGAGGTTAAAGAGCACTGACTGCTCTTCCAGAGGTCCTGAGGTTCTGAGTTCAATTCCCAGGAACCATATGGTGACTCACAACCATCTATAATGGGATTTGATGCCTTCTGGTATACTCATATGCATAAAATTAATGATTAAAAAAAAGAGCCGGGCAGAGGGCGCATGCCTTTAATCCCAGCACTTGGGAGGCAGAGACAGGCGGATTTCTGAGTTCAAACCCAGCCTGGTCTACAGAGTGAGTTCCAGGATAGCCAGGCTACACAGAGAAACCCTGTCTCGAAAGAAAGGAAGGAAGAAAGGGAGGAAGGAAAGGAAAGAAAGAAAGAAAGAAAGAAAGAAGGAAGGAAGGAAGGAAGGAAGGAAGGAGGAAGGAAGGAAGGAAGGAAGGAAGGAAGGAAGGAAGGAAGGAAGAAAGAAAGAAAGAGTGGGTCTTATGCCCAGTGACTCCACTGGAGAAAACTAATATGTCCTTTATGGGTAGTTATCAATTGGCGATAGCTTCTGGTTTAGGGATTGGGGTGTGTATCTATTTTCTCTATGGGTTCTGGCAGCCCATCTGGCTTAGACCTTAGCAGGCCCTGAGCATGCTAACTCAGTCTGTGAGTTCACATGTGTGTCAGTCCTGTCACACCCAGAAGGTCTTGTTTCCCTGGTGTCCTCCATCCCCACTGGCTCCTCCCCCCTTTCTTTCCTCCTCCTCCTGCATGGCGTTCCCTGAGCCCTGAGGGGAGGCACTTGATGGAGACGTACCATTTAGGGCTGGACGATATACTTAGTGGTTCTCAGCCTTCCTAATGCTGCAACCCTTTAATCAAGTTCCTCATGTTGTGGTGAGCCCCAATCATAAAATTATAACTGTAATTTTGCTACTGTTATTAATTATGATGTAAATATCTGATATGGAGGATATCTGACAGATGACCCCTGTGAAAGGGTTGTTCAACACTCAGGTTGAGGACCACCGGCTTAGACTCTTTCACCTGTACACCCAGGAAGCAGCTCATATGGTAGTTTTAATTTTAGTGGTTTGAAGAGCCTCCATACAGATTCCTATAGCAGCTACAGTAGTTTTTCTTTTTTCTATTTACTTGTATTTATTTATTTACTTATTTATGCTTATCAGTATTTTTTCTTTTCTTGCAATGGTTGACCGCTTGGGTGTTTTTTGTAGAACATTCTGGCAGGTCACTCTGTGGAAGTTACTCAACTCTGGTCTTAGCCATACGCCTCTGGGCCAAATGACTGAGTTCCTGCTGTGGTGGCCTCCCTCTGGCTGGGCTGTGGTTTCCTAGCAAAATCCTTTTTTCAAAGAAATCACCAGAGGGAAGCACACTGCAGTGTGAACAGGTCAAGGAGGTGGGACGTGGGTGCAGGAAGAGAAAGCTGGGCCCTGGTGCTTCAGAAGTTCTTCAGCCTTCATTTCATCGGTGGGAGGTGGGAGGGATACCGGGTGTTTGGTTATGGATGTTTGGATGTTTGGTGTGCTCTCTGTGAGCCAAGACTGGTTCACAGCAAACGCCTCCCAAATGCTTATGACTCTGGCTTTGTAACAAAATAAAACAGAGCCACTTTGGAGAGAATGGTAGAGCTCTTTAGATGTTTGACAGAGTCCTTGGGGGTAGCAGGAACCACTAAGCTCCACAGAACAGAGCCGGTTCAGGAGGGCACTGAGCTGGGGTACAGGCCTGTCTCGGCCTCCCCGTGCTGGGAGAACAAGCCTGTGCTAGCACACTCTGCTGCTCTTGGATGCAGAGTCTGTGGGTGCACAGGGTCATAGCGGTGGCCCTCCAGCAGAGGGTCACTGTCATATCTTTGGCTCAGTTCTTCATGAGATCTTAGAAAATTAAATCAATAACAAAAGTTTATGGTAATGTTTTTGTTTGTTTTTCATTGGGTTTTTGTTGTTTGTTTGTTTTGGATTGTGTGTTTTGATGCAGAACTCATTATATAGCCCAGGCTGGTTTGAAACTTGCTGTTAGCCAAGGCTGCCCTCAAATTCTTAATCTTCCTGCCTCTGTCTTTCGAGTGTTGGGATTATGGGCTCAGCTTGTGATATTTGATGTATCATCAGGTTATAGGCTAAGATAGAAGGGTTACCAAGAGTTCAAGGCCAACTTGAGATATGCATCAAGACCTTGTTTCAAATAAGAAAGAAAAAAGTTATGTTACAATAAAGAAATGACGTGAGGAAATATACATATTAGTTATCCAGATTTATAAGTGCCACAGTGTGCTTATATTTTGAAATACACTGTACATGGCAAACATAAGTAATTTTTATCTTCTATATAAAAAATTAGTTTTTAAAAGAAGCTAGGCCAGGGTCAGGGCATACAACTATAAGCCCAGCACTTTGTAGACTGAAGCAGAAGAACCAGGAACTCAAAGTCAACCTAGACTCTAAGCAAGTCCTATGCCAGTCAGAGGTACACAGCAAGATCCTACCAAAGAAGGACAAAAGGAAACAACGGAGATGGAAGAAAGAAAGAAAAAATAAAAGAGAAGTCACATAACAAAAGAACACCCATGTTTAGAGTGACTGCACAGAGATGCACACACTGATTCCACAGGTTCCACTATAGTGTGTTGGACCAGAGCATTTACATATTAAACACATTCTACGTCGTGTAATGCTATGACGGGTTGTTACGTCTGTGTAATACTATGAGATTTTTTAAAATTTTTTTGTTTTATTTTGTTTTTTATTTTTTTGAGTTAGCCCTGTGCATATAGCTTCAGGGTAGGAGGGGCCACCTGAAGGAGCTAAGCATGATTGACAGTTTAGGGCTTTAAACCCTGAGAGATGGGAGGAGCTGAAGGTAGATCTGTTCACCAGTAGCTAACAACATAAGCAGTCAGCCTACACCAGGAAGCCTCCTTAATCCTTAATCCTTACAGTGCTGTTGAGATGGCTCAAGAGGTAAAGTGCTTGCTACCAATTCCTGACAACCTGAGTAAAATCCCAGAGACCCACACGGTGAAAGGAAAGATCCAACTCCTGCAAGTTGTCCTCTGACCTCCACATAGATGTACGCAACCTATCTATACACACATAGATAAGTGTAATTAACTTTTCAAAAGCCTACAACAGGGCAGGTTGGGATTTCTAGGCACATAGAAGTCTTTGGGGTTCCTGAAGGAACTGAATGCTGTGTCCCTCACATCTGTCTTGCCCTGGTACTTCTTCATCCATCTTTACAATAAAGTCGTAGATATATCTCCCTGGGCTCCATGAGCCATGCAAGCAAACTAACTGATCAGCTCTGAGGAGGGATAGAGGAAGGGAGCTTAGAGACTTATCATCAAAGGGGCTTGTGGTCTTGGTAGCAGGAGGTGGGGAATCGAGTGTTGAGTTCTGAACCTGTGAGATGTCCCCATCTCCAGGCGGATGGTGCCAGAACTGACTGGAATCAAGGAAGCTGAGAGTAGGAAGGAATCCCATCTTTTCTGTAGTGTTCAGATTGAACCCAGGGCCTTCTTCTACCACTGGACTTCATCCCAGGCGCTACATCTTGGGACTTATAAAAGTGTTCTGTGTTGTGATTTCAGAGGAAAAACAGGTTTACTTCTCCAGTAGGTCAGTTATGTATGTTTGACTTCAGGACAATAAAGGAATTTCAAAGTATTTGTTGTAAAGTGGGACATTAGCAAGTATGTCAAACTGTGGGAAGAGTTGGTGTAGGGGGACTTGGGTTGAGACCTTCTGCCGATAGGCAGTCAAGATTTCAGATGTGAATCCCAATCCTGCCTTCCACGGCCCTTGAATGAGATTCAGAAGCCTTTTCTCCCACAAACCTTGAACCAACCCTGAGGAAGCTGTATTAGAGCCAAAGTCTGTTCCCGGGAGCTTCTCAAAGATGAGGTCCCAAGACCCAGTGGAATTTACCAGCTGAGAAAACCCTGCGTTAAACTGAAGCCAACACTGCACACAGGGAGTCTCCTGATGATGCTATTAGCTTCAAATGGCTTCCGTGAGGGACGCTGCTTAAACCAAAGCTAGAAGGGAGGGGAAGCACCTGCATGTCCCTGGGGTTCTGGTTGCCAGGGTAACTGTGGCTACAGGAGTATGATCTCAAGGGCCACCAGGCATCCCTGTTGGAGCTCACATCCTAAGACAGAGCATCTTAAAAGTTGGTCTGCTGGCTGGAGGTAGCACTGCACACAGCAACCCAGAGGTAGAGACAAGAGAATTGTGAGTCAGAGGCCATCGAGGTTATAAAGGAAGATCTTCATGTCCTGGGGCACGAGGAAGACAGATATGATGGCCCTGTTAAAAAGTAAAACATGGCAAAAGTCCCTGCTTTGAAAGGCCATCTTCAATGCAGAAATCATGACCTGTCCACAAACATTCAAGTCACAGCAGAATAGGTATTGGTCCTCTCTGGTCCCCGAGCCTTAAAGCCTTGTGATGGAAAGAACAGACATGAAAACAGGCAAGTTTCATAGTGATGTGGCACCGGGGTAACCACCTGAACTTGGCACGGTGAGGACACAGGTCAAAGCCGAGAACTTCACGAAAGAGCTGACATTTCAGCTATAAATGTGGAAGGGCCTGGAAGATGAAGACAGGGCAGGGAAGGGCAGGGTGTGTCAGCACACTCACACAGAGTTTTATAAGGGTGGTATCAGAGTGCCAAGTGGGCAGAAGTCCTGGTAGGCAATGGCGTGGCAACAACTGGAGAAGGCCAGGTAACACAGAAATGAGCCCTGAGTTCCACACACCAGAACTGATGCCCTCAGCTGCTGGTGTCTGCTATTTGGGGTGTGGCTATACAACCTGAACACAGGGAGTGGGCAAGCAAGATGCTGTAAGATGGGAGTCCATTTCAGAAGAGGCTGTGGTATGGAGGCTCCCTTAGGAAGCTCACTTGTGCTGGTTGGACACAGGTTGCTCTTCCCTAGACCCTGAGGTTTTTCTGAGCCACCCCAAGTTCCTCAAAGCAATGGTATGTTCTCTAGAGAAATGCCACCATGCCCAGCGACAGCAAACTAGGCTGTGTGACTGCAAACCTAGTGTATCAGGGGAAAGAAATCTGTTCCCCTAATACTCAAGTTAGTTTTTCTTCTTTCTCGCCTTTTGCTCGTGTTGACATTGTTGCCTTAAATAGGATAAAAGGTCATTTATTCAGAGCTGAAAATGAGTGACTATGGCCAGGGAACCTAGATTCAAGTTGCCTCAAAAAGCAAATTAATGTGGATATGGTTATGTGAGCTTTTATCAGTCACTAGGAAATCAGTGCATTAATGACAACCAGATACACTGATGAGTGTTACAGGCAGACATGATATAGCAAAGCAGGGAATCTCAGCTGTGGTCTCAGATGCTATCTGATGACATTCTTAGCTTTGGAGATGGTGGAAGCTCATGACCTATAGGTTAGTACAGTTCAAAGATTTTTAACTGATAGTAGAAAGGCTATTAGATCAAACATGGAGGTCAGCGATGAACCGCTCGGAGCAAGACAAGAGATAACTTGGATGTAGATCTGCAACATTCCAACCTTCCAGCCAGGAAAGCTCTAATCAGTCAGTCAACCTATGGAATCTTCAACACAGATGTGGGGTTTTGTTTTGTTTCTCTGGACATGTTATTTGGCAAGCACACCATGTAGGGCAACTTTGGGTACTTACTTCTTTCTCAGGGTTGCCTGTTATTTCTTGGGGGGAGGTGTTATCAGATGATTGTTATCAAGGACACAGTGACCCAGCTGTCCTCATAACTTGTTGCTGATGACCCTCCTCCGTGTACTGTAGCTAGAGCTCTCATAGTAAGGAACATGGAATGCCCAGCAGTACCCCTCTGCTCCCCATCCTAGGAAGCTTCGGTATTGCCTCTAACCTGAGGCAGAAATGGGGTATGGGGGTCCAAGGTCTCCTCTCTCGTAGTCCTCTATTCCAGGGTCTCTGTGCCCCCCATGTTAAGCAATTGAACAATCCTTAATGCTTGTACAAGAGCATAGGCCTTGAAGTGCAAAAGCCAAGAAAAGATATATCTCTCTCTCTCTCGCTCTCTCACACACACACACACACACACACACACACACACACACACACGCACACACACTTTCATAGCTTCCCCTGAGGCATCAGGAATTCTGGGCTCAGCTGCCTGAATGAGGTCAAAAGCACCTCGGTTGGGTCTGGATATTTTCCTGATGATGAAACAAAGCCAAAAAAGCAAACTCAACTCCCTCTAACAAAAACAAGCAAGCAACTCAAACCACAGACTGCAGCAGCCCTGGCCCTGCAGCCCATGCGACTGTGACTGCGCGTTGGCCTCTCCTCACATGGCCTGGCTGCCCCACAACTGGGAAGGGGTCCAGTAGGACAGGAGTGGGCTTTCAGGTCAGCCTCCATTGCTCTCATTTTCTTCTTCGCAAACACTTTATGTTCCAGGAGTTGTGTTTCCTTGGCCATGACCTGGCTTCCACGCCCAGGAATGACAGAAGATGACCAGCAGGAAAAGCTATCTTGCTTGTAATTAGAGCCAGAAATGAGCTAGTTCTTCAGGTTCACTTTTTACAGTAAAACAAAGCAAAGCAAACAAACCCACTTTCCGCAGCCGCTGACAACCATTGCGTCTAATAGTCAGTCACCACCCACAAACCAACAGCTCCAACACCCAGAAACAGGAGCTGCATTCTGAGTTGTATGCCTGCAGAGGAGGGACCGGGTTCTGCTTTTTGTGTCCCTTATATGGCCCTGGGAAGGAGATTTCTGCTTGCCATACCCCAGCTTTCTCATCTGCAAAGCTGGGAGAAGAATGCAGGCTGCTTAGATGGACTACAGCAGTAACCGAGAGAAAGAACTAGGTCCTGCGCAGGTCAGCCCCATAAATGTTGCCTTGGATTATTAGGTGACTGATTGAATTTCAAGTATGAAGCCAGCCTGGGTGCTTAGTGTGTTCAAGGCTAGCCTGGGCTACATCGTTCAACAATGAAAAATGACTTGTTAGGTGGCTGAATCATTACTTCTCAGTGGCCCTTTTGAATTTTTGAGGAACCTGACTCTAAGGAAGTCAATATATCATTGTTAAAACAACAGCTGAGAATGGTGACACATGTTTAATTCTAGCCTTTGGGAGGTAGAGAGAAGCAGATTTTTTTTTTCAGTTTAAAGCCAGCATGGGCTGCACTGTGAGACTCTGTTTCAAAATCAACCCAAAAACAAACATTAAAAAAAAAAAAGAAACAGAAAGAAAGAAAAGAAAGAAAGAAAGAAAGAAAGAAAGAAAGAAAGAAAGAAAGAAAGAAAGAAAGAAAGAAAGAAAGAAAGAAAAGACCGAACAAGACTGGATAGATGGCTCAGTAGTTAAGAGCACTTGCTGCTCTTACAAAGACCCAGGTTTGGTTCCTGGCACTCATGGAATCTCACAACTGTCTGTAACTGCAATTCCAGGGGATCTGACACACACACACCCCTCCCCGGCTTCCACATGCACATAAAATAAAAATAAAATTTTAAAACAAAAAAAACCCCACAAAAACCAAACAAGGATGCTTGGGGAGGAAAGGAGGGCTGGAGACTAGAAGGGACTCTGCGGATTTCTGTATGAAGAAAGCAGGACGACATTACTTAACCTATAAATAACAGTATCGCTGCAAAGTTCTCCCATCCTGCAAAACAATGAGCCTCTTCCCCTCTGCTGCTGCTGAAGGATGCTGGAGTCTCATCCCATGTCTCCACCCACCCAGCACAGCCACAGGAAAGTAATCAGAGTCATGTCTACCAACAGGAGACCAGGAGAGGGTGCTGAGGCCCGGCCGGGTAAGAGGGAAAACTTTAATAACCATATAGCCTTCCTTGGCCACCCAGAGAATGACTTCATATGCTTGGCCTCCGGGGGCTTCACCAAGTTCCTGGACATCAGCCGGGCTCTCAGACTGGGCCCTTGGACCCTCTGCCAGCTCCTGAGAGTCAGGCCGCTCTGACAGGAAAGGAAGGGAAATGTCTCTGAAAAGTTCATTCTCACCAGCAGCGATCTATACCACTGCCACCATGCCTGCCTCCACTGCCACCCTGACGCTTCCAGGAAGCATTTATCACCCACCCGGAAGTTTGGTAAATGCTAGTAACTGGTCACACCAGCACGGAGGTCCCTGAGACTTACTTCCCAGCCCACCGCAAGGCCCTGTCTCCAGGAAGGGTGGGTGTCAGACCACTGTTGCTCACCTATGCTGCGTTGGTACTATTCTGGATCATACGTGTGGTCACTGCCACTGAACCCTCTAAACTGGACGGGGGTGAGGAAGCTACACAAGCTGCCTCCGAGGAGAAGATGGGGCATTGTAATAGTTGCTCCAGTTTCCTTTTCTTTGGCCTTTTTTTCCTAACATAATATTCTTATTGATTATTTGGGAATTTCACATCACGCACCTCCATCATACTCACTTTCCAGTGCTCCCATGTTCACACCCTCAGTCAGCCTTGTGGTCTCCCCCACCTCCAAAAAAAAAAGATAAAAAATAAATTCAATTTGTGTTGCCCATGTACTCACTGGAGCATGGTCGAACCCCCAATGGCCAGCCCCTTAAAAAAAATTAAATAGCTGAGAAAACTGAGTCCTTCTCAACCGTGAGTCTGCAGTCATCGATACCAATTCAAAAGTAGCTTCCTCGCCCTTCACAGTCTGTGGGAACGTAGATCATGGGCTTCTACATGGTTTCTGGCAGCAACCCGGACCACGAATATCCAATTGGTCTCCAGTATCAGCATTCACTAAGGCCGGCCACCTGGCCTCTGGCGGCAACACTGACCGTGAACATCCACATAGCTCTCTACAGAAGCACAGGCCATGGACATCAACACAACCCTGGGCAGCAGCGCAGGGGTAACACGGGCCACGGACATCCACATGGCTTCAGATGGTGGCACTGACCACAGACATCTGCATGGTCTTAGGTAGTAACACAGGCCATGGACATGAACGCAGCCCCCAGCTACAACAGGACCATTGGCCTAAGCATGGCTCTCAGCAGCAAAGGGCATGGTTACAGAACAAAGAAGCTTCTTCATAGGCTTCCCTTCAGTATCCCACCTACTCAGCTTCACCCTCCATCAAAGGGTCAGAGACAGAAGTGAGAGGCAGGCTGAGCGGTCTTTGAGGGTGTTGCCATGGTTACCTGTCCCTCTGCCGTCCATGTATTCAAACACAAGTTTAGCTGAGAGGTAAGCAGAGGAAATTTTATTTGCCACCCTCTTGGTAACTTCTGCCTTTTACTTTCCCCTTTTGTTGGGATGCGTGTGTGTGTGTGTGTGTGTGTGTGTGTGTGTGTGTGTGTGTGTGTGTGTGTTTAAGGTCAGAGTCGGGCAGATAGCTCAATGGTTAAGAGCATTTGCTGTGAAATCATAAGGAAGGACCAGAGTTCATATCCTAGCATCCACTTAACAAACTGGTAGTCGTATATATAAACACCTATAAACCCAGTTCTGAGGAATCTCATACCATCTCTGGCTTCTGAGCATGCATGCATACACTAATACTAATAATTATTACAATTTAAAATTAAATATGTTTTGGAGGGCTGAAATCTCAGTAACTAAGAATACTGGATATTGGGCGGTGGTGGCGCACGCCTTTAATCCCAGCACTTGGGAGGCAGAGGCAGGAGGATTTCTGAGTTCGAGGCCAGCCTGGTCTACAAAGTGAGTTCCAGGACAGCCAGGGCTACACAGAGAAACCCTGTCTCGGAAAAAAAAAAAGAGAGAGAAGAATACTGGATATTCTTGCAGAGGACCCAGGTTCAATTCCCAGCACTTCCACGGTGGCTCACAACTGTCTGTAACTCCAGTTCTGTGAGATGAGGCATTTCTTCTGACCTCTAGGAGATGGATCTTGTACTTGTATGGTGGGCATACATACATTCCAACACATATACACATAAAATAATACAAAAACAAATAGAAAAGAAGAAAGAGTTTTTGGTCAGCCTACACCTTAGGAGGCTGAAAGTATCAGCCTGGATGTTACAGGTACTATTCTGTAAATTCCTGAGAATCAGAGTAGGCTAATGTATATTGGGACTTTCTTAGACCCACCAGGGATATAAAGAATGACACAGGAACTTTTTAATACTTTAAAGCTTAGGCCTTTTAGCTAGGGCAGTCTCCCAGCCAGCTGTCTAGCTTAACCTGACTAATCCTGGCACTATGTCCCACATGGCTAGCTCTACCTCTCTGCTCAACTCTGGTCCATTACACCTCTGGGTCCACTGGTGAATCTTCTCTCTCTCTCTCTCTCTCTCTCTCTCTCTCTCTCTCTCTCTCTCTCTCTCTCTTTCTCTCTCTCTCTCATATTCCTTCTCCTACTTCCTGCCTAGCTATTGGTCATCAGATCTTTCTTCCACCAATCAGATATAATTTTAGATGGCCTGTAGTCTAGTGAAGAAGGATGGATATTTATAAAATACGAGGGCAGCAATGGGTCATAGAACTAACATACCAAGAGCCTGCCAGCATTTATCTCTCTAAAAGTACAGCATTGACAGTTGAATATACAGAGATACACCTTCAGAAACTGTACAGCACCACTAATGAGCAAGGAGAGGGCTTCTACTCAAAAGCACAGGCTTTCAGGGCTCTTGGTGTTTTATAGGTGATTTTCACAGCACCTTCCCTGTGGGTGTTTGTAGCTTGCAGCCCTTCTGGTACCTGTTTTGTTAGTTACAAGTTGCTGTGGTGGGGGAATGTTTTGTTCTTTTGCCAGCTAGTTTCTCCCATGTGCTAATTGCGCACTGGTGGGCTCCCGTCCCATCTAGTCAGGGTTCCCTTGGCTGTGCACACATGGGGAAGCAGAATGGCCCTGCTGTCCAACAAGCTGCTGTCACCAGAACAAACTCATTGTAGGAAGCTAGACCCATGTCCTCGTGATCTCATTACCTGTGTTAGCTCTACCCTGTGAATGGTCTACCACCTCAGCACCGTCACATCAGGAACTGAGCTTCCATCAATGAGCCTTTCAGGACAAACACGGCAAGCAGTTGTCATATTCTCCTTGAGACATCAGATGAGTACGAAGAATTGAGAAGGGACCAGTCGGTCACTCACAGGTGGACTGTTACTCAATGTTCTGCCTGGTCTGCTTGCTACTGTTTTCTACGCCTCTTGGGCAGCTCAACCATGTGTTCAGTGCTTTGGGACTTGGTGCTGTAAGGTCTGGCCCCGGGATGTCTGTCTCTATAAAGGTCTCCAATTTCCCAGTGACTTCATCTACCAGCTTCAGTTTGTCAGAGAGACTCAAAGTCAGTTCTCTCTTCCTAATGTTCTATTCTGTATTGCTAAAGGCTGCACTTCTAAGGCCCCCAAAGGGGTTCTATGTAGCTTTGCCTAAACGAAAAGCAGAGGAAGGGGGTGTTTTCTCTGATGCTCTTCACAGTGGGTGCCGGCTTCTTTCCTATTGCTGTGATAAAGCACCATGACTAACCAGAACAGGAAGCTGAGAGATCACATCTTCAGCCACAAACATGAAGCCGAGGGAGAGAACTGGAAGCAAGATGAGGCTACAGACTCTTAAAGCCTGCCCCCAGTGACATACTTCCTCTAGCAAACCTCCACCTCCTAAAAATTCTATAGCCTATCCGCAAACAGCACAGCGCCAACTGGAGATCAAGTACTTGAGCCTTTGGGAAGACATTCTCACTTAAACCACCACGTGGTGGCACATTCTAGAGTGGCCACTCCAGTGACCCAGCTCTTGAAGACCACTCTTAACTCCAAAGGCAAATGGAGAAAACAGTCTGGGAGTCAGTCTTAACAGCATAGAGAGCAACAGATGAACCACTGGGTTTACCCGTTTCTACTTTGTGACATGAAACCCCACTGTGTGTGTGTGTGTGTGTGTGTGTGTGTGTGTGTGTGTGTGTGTAACCTCAGGCTTTTTCACCCATGCTTAAGTTCCCCAAAATAATGACTCTGAGACTTCCTACATATGAATAAATACCTAGGCCAATAGCTTTGGCTCATTTCTACTAGCTCATAATTTAATTATCCTGTTTAAACTGGTCTAAAGTTATGCCACATGGCTATTTACCTCTCCCTCAGTTTCATGCGACCATCTTCCTCAGAGTTTGGGATGAACCCCACCCCTACGAGTCCCTCTCTCTAACCCAGAAATCTTCTTTGTTTACTGGAAGTTCCACCTCCCTATTTCCTGCCTAAGCTAATAGGCCAACAGCATTTTATTGACAGGTGATGCTCCCATACATTGCACAAGAGATTCTGTGTGTGTGTGTGTGTGTGTGTGTGTGTGTGTGTGTGTGAGATAGAGAGAGAGAGAGAGAGAGAGAGAGAGAGAGAGAGAGAGAGAGAGGACTTTGCTTACTTTATTCTTTTTTTTTTCTTTTTATTCAGTCCTGGATCCTAGACCATAGTATTGTACTGCCCACATTCACGGTGTGTCTTCCCTTTTCAACTTGTCTTTTGTAAAAACACCCTCAGAGACATGCTCAGAGGTGTGTCTCCTAGGTGCTTACAAATGCAGTCACATTGAACCATCACAGTAAGCTCATAGAGCAGAGACAATACATATTTTTAATTTTTTCAGTGTCCTATGAATATATACTTTGCAAGAGAAATCAAGAAAGCAGGACACCTGTCCCCTCCAAAGAGGAAACTATGCAGAGACTCACAGCCCCCTTCCAGGATGCCCCTCCTCTTCCTAAGGTGGTCCTTTGGTTTGACAAGCTCTCAAGTCTTGTGAGAGACAGTAGGCTCACTCCAATCTGGTGGCCTAAAGATGCCCACTAATCTGAGGTAAACGTGCCCTCCAGCAGTCCTTCAGACTGTGCCCATTGAAATGTGACTGTCATTCTGTCTCTACTGCTAATGCCATGATCCCTAACACAGTAGATCTTTACTCAACTCGGGCCTATGATGGTTCACAGGTTCTCTGAGGTCTCACCGGTATACAGGGAAACAGCAGAGTTCCCAAATGTTCAGAGAGACAAGGTGTTCTGTTAGACTGTCTTTTGTAGCTATTTTGACGCCACATCCTTGCCATTTCTCCTGTCACATTGGAATGAATCTAAGTCTGGATGTGTACCAATGGATAGAGAAAATGTGATGCACACACACGCAGAGAGAAAGACAGAGACAGAAACAGAGAGACAGAGGCAGACACAGTAACACACTCAGAGAAAGAAACAGAGAAAGAGAGAGAGAGAGAGAGAGAGAGAGAGACAAAACACACACACATACACACGTATGAATGCACACACGCTCACACACACACACACACAGAGGCAGAGACAGACAGACACACACACACAAAGAAAGAGACAGACAGAGAGAGAAAGAGAAAAACAGGTATACACACACACACACACAGAGAGACACAGACACACACACAAAGAAAGAGACAGACAGAGAAAGAGAAAGACAGACAGGCAGGCACACACACATACACAGAGAGACAGAGAGACAGAGACAGACACACAGAGACAAACAGAGAGAAAGAGACAGACAGACAGACAGAGAAAGAGACAGGCAGACAGACAAGCGTGCGCGCGCGCACACACACACACACACACACACACCAGGGAGGGGAGTTAGTCAGGAATGAATGAAATCATGTTACCCTCAGGGGAGTGATAGAACTAGAGTTCATCATATTAAGAAAAATCAGCCATCTTTAGAAAGACAAAAATCAGATGTGCAGAATTATGGAGCACGGAGGTGAAAGTTATGGGGTGAATTTGTGCGAAGTAGTACATGCACGTGTGAGTACATCATAACAAGACTCATGTTTTCACACGTTAACTTTAGAAAAGAAAGTAAATGTTTTAAATAGGCCACGTCAGAGAGCAGAGTCATGCTCTGGGCCAGCAGCCCATGTCCAAGGTCACAAGCCTTTCGACCCCACTGCACAAACTTGCTCATTCTCACTGGAACACAGCATCAAGGAGACGGGAAGCACCTACCTTCTTGTACAACCTCTAGACCCCTTCTTGTCTGTCTTTTGTGGAGGAATGCAGATGTTTCGTGTTCACTCCTGCATGGCTAGGATTTCCACTAAGCCACCTCCCCTGCAGCTCACTTCTCAGCTTCCCTGGTGACAAAAGAGAAAACAGTACCCCAATAAAGAAACAGAATAAACATTGCTTCCAAGGGTTACACTGGTGTGCAGTGAACTGAGGTAAACCTGAAAAGAAGGAACAGTTACTGGAAAGAAATGTGAGTCTCATGTGGCCCTGCGGGAGGACAGTGAAGCAGAAGGTTCAGGGCAAGGACCCTGCAGGAAGCAACAGGAAAACTGTCCTCTCAAGTATTGATTTTCAAGGAAGAAACAAACTAATTTCTGAGTTCAAGGCTAGCCTGGTCTATAGAGAGAGTTCCAGGACAGCCAGAGATACACAGAGAAACCCTGTCTTGAAAAATCAAAAAGACAAGAAAGAAAGAGAGAGAGAGAGAGAGAGAGAGAGAGAGAGAGAGAGAGAGAGAGAGAGAGAGAGGAAGAAAGAATGAGAAAGAGAGAGAAAGAAAAAGAGAGAGAAAGAGAAAAAGAGAAAGAAGAAAAAGAGATAAAGAAAGAAGGAAAGAAAGAAAGAGAGGAAGAAAGAAAGAGAGAGAGAAAGAGAAAGAGAAAGAAAGAAAGGAAGGAAGGAAGAGAGAAAGAGAAAGAAAAAGAGAGAGAGAAAGAGAAAGAGAGAAAGAAAAAGAGAGAGAAAGAGAAAGAAAGGAGGAGAGAAAGAGAAAGAAATAGAGAAAGAAAGAAAAAAGAGAAAGAGAGAAAGAGAAAGAAGAAAGAAAGAAAGAAAGAAAGAAAGAAAGAAGGAAAGAAAGAAAGAAAAAAAGAAAGAAAGAAAGAAAGGATAAGAAGAGAAAAAGAAAAAGAAACAAGTCATCCAGCCAGCTTGGGGGACTGGCTAGGCATGAAATCATGAGGTACAGATATGGCTTCCAGGGACAACCTCCCCCTTGTGGGAGAGTACAGTGTGTGGGTACGTCTTTTAGAAAGAACAATGTTTTCTAGATTAGGCAAACACCCCTCGAACTGCCCACTGTGATGGGAACCAAATAGTTAATGGAATAAGAAATGACCTTGTTAAATGGGAAGTGTCTACTAAAATGTCTTAGCCAATAGTGTAAACACATCGCTTTCCAAATATTTCTACATATAACGATGTTAAATAAACTGTTTACTCTTTTGTGGTCTATCTATGAGCCCTGGCTCTCATGCAGGAGAGTCTGAAGGTGTCAAAAAGCCCTCGTAGCAACAAAGTTGTAAGCAAACAGCTAAAAATGGACTTAACCAAAATGAAAAGCTGTTGTGCATCAAAGGACTCAAAAAAGTAAAAAGATAGCCTAGAAAATGAGAAATAATACTTAGTGTATTATGTTAAAAAAAATACAGATTTCAAACCCGGAGGTTTGGGATTCAGAATATGTAAGAAGGGGGAAAAAAAGCAATAAAAACAACAACAAAACAATAAAAAAAATAAGCCAAATAGGGCAATGGGAATGGCGTGGTGGTTCAGTGGGTAGAGTCCTTGCTGTGCAAGGGTGAGAACATGAGCCCAGATCCCCCAGAATCATTATAGAAAGCCAGAATGCAGTGTACATATCTAACCCCAGCTCTGAGAGACAGGCTGGGGAAGCAGACACAGATGGGTCTGGGGCTCTTGCTGGCCTGCCAACCTTAGCCAAAATAGCAAGCTATGGTTTCAGAAGAGACCCTGTTGCCAAAAAAAATAAGGCAAAGAGCAATAGAAGAAGATGCCAAAAGTTGACTTCTGACCCCAACATATGTATACACAGGTGTGCAGACCCAGTCCCACGGGTAGACATATGTATATAACATACGCGCATACACATGTGTGTGCAGGCAAACATACACCTATACATACATACACACACACATACGGAGAGAAGATGTGGAGAGAAGGAAAGAATTAATAAACATTTTTTCAAAGATATAAGATTGGCCACGGGCACATGAAAGATGCTCCGCACATGAAATTAGTCACCTGGAAAGGCAAATCAGTCCGCAGTGCACAGCATCTCATACTTCCTAGAATAAGATTGTATTTAACTAGGTGTGGTGTTGCATGCCTTTAGTCGCATCACACAGGAGACAGGCAGGCAGATCTCTGAGTTTGGTCTACAGAGCGAGTTCTAAGATAGCCAGGGCTACACAGAGAAACCCTGTGTGGTGGTTCGAATAAGTTTGGTCTCCATAGACTCGTGTGTTTAAATGCTTGGTCCACAGGGAATAGCATTATTAGGAGGTGTGGCTTTATTGGAATAGGTGTGTCCTTGTTGGAGGAAGTGAGTCACGGTGGAGGCGGGCTTTGAGGTGTCCTAGCGCTCAAGCTCCACCCAATGTAGAGGAGAATCTTCTCCTGGCTCCCCTTTTGAATCAAGATGTAGAACTTATTGGCTCCTCCAAAACCAGGTCTGCCTGCTCTCTACCGTGCTTCCCACCACCACGATAATGGACTGAACCTCTGAAACTGTAAGCCAGCCCCAATTAAATGTTTGTCTTGATAAAAGTTGCCTTGGCCATGGTGTCCCTTCACAGCAACAAAACCCTGACTAAGATGCCCTGTTTCAAAAGAAAGAATAAGGATTTTGAAACAGGGTCTCGCTTTGTAGTTGTGACTGTCCTAGAACTCACTTTAAAGACTGAACTAGACTCAAATTCATAGAGATCTACCTGCCTCTGCCTCCCAACACTGATATTAAAGGCATGCACAGGAACCCCGGATTAGAATAAGGATTTTATAACGTAAGGAATAAGTATTGATGTGGGCGTGACCGACTGGACTCCTTACAGTCATGGTAGGTTATGGTAGGAATGTAAAATGGTACGGTTGCCCTGAAAAGTGTGGGGTTTCTTCAAAAAAGTTAAACATGCCGTGGCCATCTGACCCAGCAGTTCCACCCTTAGAACACAGAGAACTGAACAGAGGGACTCAAATACATCACTGGGATTTTCCATGTCACTGTTCAGGGCTTCATGCCCCATAATTCTGCAACCCTTGTCACTGGATGAGTGGATGCATGGGTGATGGACCTTGAGGATCTATGCTAAGTAGAACAAGTCAGATACAGAAGGATAAATGTCATACAATCCACTTGTGTGGCATGTCTAGCACAGGGGAACTCACACAAAGCAGATTAGAAGTCACCAGGGACAAGAGTGAAGAAATGAGGGTTTGGTTTTTTGGAGTTTGGTTTTTTTTTTTGTCCTTAAAGAAGATTGGAGTTTCTGTTCATGTTAATGGAAAAGTTTTAGAAATATTCAATGCTGACAGCTGTGCAGTATTAAGAATGTAACTAATGCCACTAACTTGTACACTTAAAAGTTACATAGCTTATTGTTTGTATACATTTTACCAAAAATGTTTGAAGAAAAAGCCCTGGGGAGTTGGGTGCACTGTAGCACAGGGCAACACTGGATGGCCTCTTGCAGGTGCCAGGTCTGCTACAGTGATCCTGTATTTGGTTCTGTTTGCACCTGATTAGAAGCAAGCAAGCATGTAACGAAGGAAGGGAGTGAGGTCCCCAGTGGAGGAGTTGGAGGGTGGTCTGGAGGAGCTGAAGGGGTTTACAGTCCCACGGGAAGAACAACGATGGTGGCCACCCAGACACCCCAGGACTCCCAGGGACTAAACCATCAACTAAGGGGTACACATGGTTCCAGCCAAAAATGTGGCAGAGGAATGCCTTGTTGGGCATCAGTGGGAGGAATGGTCTTTGGTCAGGTGAAGGCTAAATAGATGCCCCAACAAGGGGAAATTGAGGGAGAGAGGGGAGGTGGGAGTGGGTCGGGTGGAGGGGCATATACTCGGAGGCAGGGAGTGGGAGGAGGGGTTGGGGGGTTTGGGGGAGGGGGAAACCGGGAAAGGTTTTACCACTTGAAATGTAAATGACGATTATATTTAATAAAAAAAAAAAAAGAAGGAAGAACATGTTTGACTGCAAGCATCTCAATATGTAATTATTATGAAATGGAATGAAAAGCTAAGAAGAGATAATCATGTGGTGTGCCAAGTTTCCCTTTAAGTCATGTTAATGAGCTGGGTGTGGTGGCTTAGGGATGTAATCCCAGCCCCTCAAAGGCTGAAGTCAGAGGGTCATGAGTTCAAGAGCAGCCTGGGCAACTTAGGAAACCATGTTTCAAGGTAAAAGTTAAAATAAAAAGAGGTGAGTTGCAAGCAAGGTGTCACAAAACCTATAATCCTCAGGGGACCAGGGCAGGAGAATCTGGAATTCAAGGTCAGTCTCAGCCTCAGTTTGAGACCAGCCTGGACCATTTGAGACTCTGTCTCAAAAAAAAAACCAAACATGTAAAAAATAACAATAAAAAAGGAAGAAAAGAAAGAAAATGGAGAGGGAAGTGAAGGAGTGAACCTTCATGGCATATATGACTCTCTCTACACACACACACACACAATTCTATGGGCCATTTATCTCTGGTTTCAAATGACAGCAGTATTCATCAGTCTTTCTGTGTGTGTCCTTAGTTAAGGGTAAAGGGTTTCTAATGGTTGAATCCCTGCAGGAAAGAGAGTTCACATTCTCTCTGGAGTCAATGGACTCAGAGATCCATTTCTGTTGAATGTCTAACTTAACATCATTCTTATGAGCCAGCAACATGATTACACTTGACTCATCAATTCCAAATCTACTCTAGATCAGCCTTACAAATAATAACCACAAAACCGGAAAGACCATCAGTTAATGGACGGACAAGTGGATAGAACGTGGTGTGGGCATACAACAAAATACGATTTATCTCAACAGGGAATGAGGTCCCGATACATGGTACAACAGTTAAGAACTTTGAAAATATTGTGTGATGGGAAAAAAAACTAAAGACATGGGCAGATCAATGGTTGCCTGGAACTTGGGGAGGGAGGAGAGAAAAAAATGGACTTATGATGCACGTTAGTTTCTTCCAGATGTTATGAACAAGATGGTGAGGACCTGACAGAACTCCGTGAGCATACCAAAACCCAGTTGGTTGGACACTGGACAAGGCTATGCAAATTGCATCAGTGAAGCTATTACCACTAAAAAAACAAGACCAAAAAAGTTAGCAGATGTGGTGGTTTGAATGTGCTTGACCCAGGGGGTGGCACTATTAGGAGGTAGGGCCTTGTTGGAGTGGGTGTGGCCTTGTTGGAGTGGGTGTGGCCTTTTTGGAGGAAGTGTGTCTCTGTGGGGGTAGGCAAGGAGACCCTCCTAACCACATGAAAGCTGGTCTTCTCCTAGTGGCCTTCAGATGAAGATGTAGAACTTTCAGACTTTCAGCTCCTCCTGCACCACGCCTGCCTGGATGCTGCTCTACTCCACCTTGATGATAATAGACTGGACCTCTGGACCTGTAAGCCAGCCCCAATTAAATGCTATCCTTATGAGAGTTGCCTTGGTCATGGTATCTGTTCACAGCAGTAAAACCCTATCTAAAACAGCAGACTAGGTCTTTGGAGCCCAGCGAGGTGGCTCAGTGTGTAAAGCACTTACTATACAAACCTGACAGCCTGAGCCCCACTCCTAGAACCCATGTAAAGGCAGAAAGAGAGAAATGACTTTCATACATGCACTGTGGCCGGTGTGCCCATCCACATACATCACATACACAGCACACACATTAAAAATAAACAAACAAATGTTTTTAAAAAGAGTCTGGGTATGGGTTATGGGAAACTGAAGCCTGAGAGTATTTTGGCTGTATTCTGGTACATGCATATCCTAGAGCGGTCTAGACTTAAATATTTTCCATTACATTTGGTTTGGTTTGGTGTTCTGTATGTATGTATGCGTCAGTTCTCTTCTTCAACTGGGTGGGTCCCAGGAATGGATCTCAGGTTGTTGGGTGCAGTGGCTGATCTTCTGTTCTGCCTCACCCGCTGAATCATTTCTTTGTCCTGAAGTAGTTTTTAAAATTTTAAAAATGTGATTATTGGACTAGCATTCCTAAGATTAAAAAAAACCATATGCATCAAATTAAATGAACAAGACACAAAAAAATCTAAATCACAAAAACATGCATGTATTTTGCAACAGAAAGACAACTGGCTTCCATGATTTATTTAGGAGATGCCAAGAGAAAATTGCAGTGCTTGAGCTATGTTAATGTAATCTTGTTAAACAGCTGTACTGGGGCCTGAGTCACACATTACACATGTCACCCCTTCAGGGAAGGAATATAGTTCCAGAGTTTTTAGCATATTCCTAAAGTTCTGATACCATCATCACAGTCAACTCTAAACTATTTTATTTATCCATATAAGAAACTCTAGATGCTTTAGTAGTGACCCCTCAGTCCCCACTTCAATTCTCCTCCCCAAGTCTAGACCACCGCTAATCTTCCTACTGCAGATCTGCTGACCAGGAGTTTTTCACATTACAGAGTCATGAATGTGGTATTTTGTGACCAGTTTCTTCCCTCAGCATAGTGTCTCCAGAGTTTATCTGTGCCTTAGAGTGTGACAGCACTGTGTTCTTTTTGGTTGATGAATAATATCCCATTGCATGGGTGGACCACATTTTATCTCTACATCAGTTGATGGGTTTACCACTTTCTGACTATTATGAGTAGTGTTTCCACAAGCATCCACAAACATGTGCACATGTGTCCTCAGACCTCTTGGTACATACTTAGAGCGTGAATGGCTAGGTGATGCAGCAGCTGACTACCAGGAACGACCAGAATGGTTTCCAGAGTGGCTGTACCATTGTCCACTCCCCAAACAGTGGAGGGGGCTTCCAATTGCTCTGACCCCTGGCCAGCATTTATTACTTGTTTTTTTAACTGTACCCATTCCTGTGCGTATTGTGTGGCGTAGCATGGTTGTCTTGATTGACAGTTCTCTAATAACTGATGATGCTGAACATCTTACATTCTCTCTCCTTTTCTAATTCTCCTGCCCTTGTTGACTGGGTCTTCAGCATTTCTCCTCTGCCTGGTGTGTAGCCTCTAAAGATATCTCTCCATCTTGTGATCTGTTCCCTGGAATACAGTCTCAGGCAGTCATTTTTGGCCTCAAATGGCTCCCTATTGCCCACAGGACAGAGTTTCTACTTCTGACATGGGATATGAGATCCCAACCCTATGCCTTTGCCTACCCAGCTCCCTCTGCCTACAGTCCCTGTAATGGCTATTCCTGGTTGTCAACTTGACTATATCTGGAATGAACTACAATCCAGAATTGGAAGGCTCACCTGTGATCCTGATCTTGAGGCTGGAAGATACAAGTTTCTGACCTGGATCTTGGCATGGAGATCTTGAGGCAAGATGAATCCCAGGAGACTAAGGCCAAGGAGATCTCTGAGGTCAAGGTCATCCAGAACAAAATACACATCTATAATCTGGGCCTCTGCTGGAGACCTACATAAATACATTGGAAGAAGGAAGATTCTCTCTTCTTCACTCGCTTGCCTTGTGGGACTGAGCAACTGCTAGATCCTTGTACTTTCATCCACAGCTGCTGCTGATCATTGTTGGGGAGTTGGACTACAGACTGTAAGTCATCAACAAATTTCCTTACTATATAGAGACTACCCATAAGTTCTGTGTCTCTAGAGAACCCTGAGTAGTATAGTCCCTTTCTTAAGATGTCTACCTGGTTGACACTTATCCTTTAAATCCTAATGCAATAAGAATCTTCTAGCTAGGTATGGTAGCACATACCTATAATCCTAGTGGGTGGAGACTAAAGCAAGACTATACCAAGTTTGAGGCCATCCTGGACCACAGAGCTAGACACAGTTCTCAGATAACTAAAATGAAATAAATATTCTGAGGAAACCTGCTTAATGTCACTCCCAGGCATGGTCTGCATGTTGGATGACTCCAGGGGAGAAAATTTCCATGGTGCTATGTCAGGGTCATCCAAGGACAGCCCAAGTGGTTTACACATTGTGTGTGGCTGCTTGTGCTATGAGAGCCAGTCTGAGTGGTTACAATAGAGCCAGGTCTGGCCCATATGCATAGATTTCTTCCTACCTAGCTGTTGGCAGAAAATTTGCTGGTCTCTCTGTGTTGGTTAGCTTCTTGTTGCTGTGATAGAATTCCTGACATGAACAATTTCAAAGGAGGAAGGGTTTATTTTGGTCCATGGTTTTGGAGTATTCGATCCACGGGTTCCATTGTTTCTGGACCTGTGATAAGGAATGGCATCATGGCGGAAGGTAGTAATTGAACAGAACTGCACTCCACACACGCAGGAAGCAGAGAAGATGAGAGGCACCCAGGATAAGATCTAGCCTTCTAAAACACGCTCCTTCCTCCAACTAGGCCCACCTCTAGAAGTCACCACCACCTCCTGACAAGGCTATCAAATCAACCCAAAAATTAAGACAGTATCTTCATAGGCTAGTCACCCCTTAACAGTTGGCCTCACCAGGGAGGGACTAAGCCTTTAGTCCATGAGCCCCCTGGAGAACTTTTCAAGTCTCAGCTGTAACACTTGGGTCTGTGTGAACGGTGCCCTGGAGTTGTGCAGTGGACAACTGTGTGGATGTCCTCTGGGAGCCCTAACTACAGGCTCTCCTAAAGCTCTTTTTCTAGTACTTGTCATACAGGCGTCAACTTATCTTCCTCCCTGAAGATGCTGTGCTCCAAAACCTGAGTCCTGCTGTGTCTTCATATCCTCAAGATATGGCCTACGTGCGGCCCGGAGAAGGGCCTCGATCAGTGTTCGAGCCACAAGTAAGTTGGACTTTTCCTGGACATTGATAGACCCAGGAGACACTGAATATTTCAGGATTGCTACAATCCCTAGGTAAAAGCAGCATTGCATCTCTGACAGACGTCTAGGCTGCTGCTAATGTTACAGCATCTCACGCTCACGCATATTTGTTTTGGCTTCACCCATCCCTCTTTAGAGAAGTTTTACTAATTGGAACATTTCACTGATGCTAACGTACTCCCTGTGGTTGGGGAAGGATGTTAGGGGTACCTCAGCAACCCTATAAGAGGGGGGAGACACTGAGGTAAAGCTGACAGCCTGACTCTGGGAGTCTACAGCCTCTTGTTGGGGGAGGATAAGGCTACAGAGTAAGAATGTTGAATGTTGAAGCCCCTTTGTATCAGAGAGGATTGCAGAGTGCAAGAGACAGGCACCAATGGGAACTGACCTGCGTTGGGTGCCATGAGACCTCTGACCTCCCTCATATCACTCCAGGCTGCAGCATCAGGCCCAACAAGGTGACGTGTCCACACCTGTCCAGAGAAAGCCAGCGATCAAGTCCAAAGCCTCTTAACCCATTGGCTGCAGCTTGGAGCCAAGCACCTTGAATATGCTAGGCAGCAAGTAAGCTACAAGTCTCTCTGTCTCGCTGTCTCTCCCTCCCTCCCTCCCTCCCTCCCTCCTCCCCTCCCTCCTTGTCTCTTTCCTTCACTCCCACCTTCTCTCTCTCCTCCCTCCCCTTCCCCTCCACTCAGATCAGTTCTTGCTCTATAATCCAGGATAATCTCAAACTTATTGATTCTCCTGCCTCAACCTCCTAATTGCTTGGATGACAGGCATGTGCCACCACAGCTAGCTCTGTAATTTCTTCTTCTTAACATCCCTTCCACTTTGCCTGACTCATCCTATATCTAAGCTAAAGTGTCACCTCCTCTGGGAAGCCTTTCTAGATCTCCAGACCTGTTTGCTGTAGAACTGTTGCTGCAGGGCATACTCTGCCAAGACCCTTCTCAGCACTTCCCAGACTTGATGGACAGCACTGCCCACACTTGATGGACAGCACTGCCCACACTTGATGGACAGCACTGCCCACACTTGATGGACAGCACTGCCCACACTTGATGGACAGCACTGCCCACACTTGATGGACAGCACTTCCCACACTTGATGGACAGCACTGCCCACACTTGATGGACAGCACTGCCCACACTTGATGGACAGCACTGCCCACACTTGATGGACAGCACTTCCCACACTTGATGGACAGCACTGCCCACACTTGATGGACAGCACTGCCCACACTTGATGGACAGCACTGCCCACACTTGATGGACAGCACTGCCCGCACTTGATGGACAGCACTGCCCACACTTGATGGACAGCACTGCCCGCACTTGATGGACAGCACTTCCCACACTTGATGGACAGCACTGCCCGCACTTGATGGACAGCACTGCCCGCACTTGATGGACAGCACTGCCCGCACTTGATGGACAGCACTGCCCGCACTTGATGGACAGCACTTCCCGCACTTGATGGACAGCACTGCCCGCACTTGATGGACAGCACTTCCCGCACTTGATGGACAGCACTTCCCACACTTGATGGACAGCACTTCCCACACTTGATGGACAGCACTGCCCACACTTGATGGACAGCACTGCCCACACTTGATGGACAGCACTGCCCACACTTGATGGACAGCACTGCCCACACTTGATGGACAGCACTGCCCACACTTGATGGACAGCACTGCCCACACTTGATGGACAGCACTGCCCACACTTGATGGACAGCACTGCCCACACTTGATGGACAGCACTTCCCACACTTGATGGACAGCACTTCCCACACTTGATGGACAGCACTGCCCACACTTGATGGACAGCACTGCCCACACTTGATGGACAGCACTGCCCACACTTGATGGACAGCACTGCCCACACTTGATGGACAGCACTTCCCACACTTGATGGACAGCACTTCCCACACTTGATGGACAGCACTTCCCACACTTGATGGACAGCACTGCCCACACTTGATGGACAGCACTGCCCACACTTGATGGACAGCACTTCCCACACTTGATGGACAGCACTGCCCACACTTGATGGACAGCACTGCCCACACTTGATGGACAGCACTGCCCACACTTGATGGACAGCACTTCCCACACTTGATGGACAGCACTGCCCACACTTGATGGACAGCACTGCCCACACTTGATGGACAGCACTTCCCACACTTGATGGACAGCACTTCCCACACTTGATGGACAGCACTGCCCACACTTGATGGACAGCACTGCCCACACTTGATGGACAGCACTGCCCACACTTGATGGACAGCACTGCCCACACTTGATGGACAGCACTGCCCACACTTGATGGACAGCACTGCCCACACTTGATGGACAGCACTGCCCACACTTGATGGACAGCACTGCCCACACTTGATGGACAGCACTGCCCACACTTGATGGACAGCACTGCCCACACTTGATGGACAGCACTGCCCACACTTGATGGACAGCACTTCCCACACTTGATGGACAGCACTGCCCACACTTGATGGACAGCACTTCCCACACTTGATGGACAGCACTGCCCACACTTGATGGACAGCACTTCCCACACTTGATGGACAGCACTGCCCACACTTGATGGACAGCACTTCCCACACTTGATGGACAGCACTTCCCACACTTGATAGACAACACTGCTTGTTGCCTAGCTCCCCACCTGACTGCCAGCTCTGGGAGGCCAGGGAACATGTCAGGGGGGGTTGTGGGAACTGCATTGGCTTGCTCTCATACTCAACCTGACCGAGTGTCTTAGCGTGCATTTGTTCCTGGGGTTATCCTGGGTGATAAGAGTTGAGTCCAGTTTTCTATGTGCTTGAGGGAGGTAGAAAAAGCTGAGGTCCCTAGGTTATTGGCGTGACTCACAAACTCGCACTTTCCTCTGCTTCCATAAACCACCCTGAGAACTCACATGCCTTTAGCAAAGGACCTAAGTCACTTCTCCTCTTCTTCGAGATCAATAGCTGCATGGGATGGACCTTCCTCCTGGCTCCAGACACCATAGCTGGATCATAGCTATGAGTGACTGGCTTCTCATTCAGAACGCCACACTGCAGCGCAGGGTTCAGCCTTTGCTGCCTGTGAGAGAGAAGGAGGCCCAAGATCGCCTGAGAAGCATGGTACCAACATGACAAGAAAGTCACTGAGCAAAGGAAACCGGGCACTTTCCAACACTGAATGGCAGGGATAGAAGAATTCCCTTTCCTTGTGGATTCTTTGAAAAGGGAGTTTTGTTTATTTGTATTTTTATCATGGGTATGTATGTTCTAATCACAACAGAGGTGTTGACTTTTTGAAATGATTTCCTTTTTACATTTACTTATTTTGTGTACGTGAATGTGTGCACACATACATGTGCCACAGTGCGCAGGGAGAGGTCAGAGGTCAACTTTCAGGAGTCAGCTCTCTCCTTCTGCTATGTGGGTTCCAGGGAGCTGACATAGGTCACCAGGCTTGGGAGCAAGTGTTCTGGCTGCTGGTCCGAGAGGGTTTTTATTTGTTGTTTTAAAGTGGATCTTACTATGAAGCCTGACCTGGCTTGTAGCTTGTTATGGAGCCTGGACTGGTTAGATTCTCTATCCTCTTGCCTTACTGAACTAAGTGCTAGGATTACAGGCATGCGCCACCACATTTGACAGTGTTACTGGGCAGCCCAGGTTAGCCTGGAACTCATAGTAGCTCTCTCGTCTAACCCCTCATGTGCTAGGATTATAGGTGAGCCACCATATCCTACTAGCTTTGAGAAATCAGAGACAGAGTAGCTGCAGTCTCCTTTCCCGGCTCTGGCTGTGCCTTTAGCCTTGGAGGCGGCCCTGGCTGGTAGCCCAGCACATTGCCGGACTGGCTGATTGCCTGGAGCAAGCACCTTTCTCCAGAAGCTGCGACTTCCGTACCTTCTTGGAACTTCAGGCCATCTTAACTTTCTCCTAAGTGATTCATAAGGGAGGAGTACTTGCCAGCTAAGTAGCTTACTGGCAATCTAGAGCTTATTAGGGAAGGACACACAACTCCAGGATCCTAGATGTACTTAGCAGTACCACCTGGTTAAGAAGGCTGTCAGAGGGAGAGGCGCTAGCTTTCTGTTCTGATGATTTTCTAAGGGAAGTTACTGTTATATTATATTCTTGTATTTGACTTTTTACTATATATAAATATAAGCTTTCCAAACAAAAAGGATGTAAAGCTATAAACAATCTGAAACTCTATGTGGAATCAGGTCGCTAGGGTTGATTCTATACAAGTCTTGCAGAAGCCCTGGGCCTTAAGTCACAGGCTGGATTGGAGTAAGGGAGGGGTGGGACTTCCAGTGATTCAAGAACACAGCCAGGTTAAACCAGTGCTGTGGTAGAAGGCAACCACAGGAGGCGCTAAGTCAGAGAGTCCGGGTCTGCCTTCTTCTGAAGTTATTCTCAGAACTTCCCCGCAGCATGTGTAGGAGTTCTACAGACTTCTTACAAGCATTCCAAACTTTACTGTTGATTGTTTTTTCCAACTCTATTCTGAGCACACACAGCTAGGTTTTATCATGTCTCTTACATTGAGTTGTTATGACAAAGGGCCAGGAAGCAGGTGACTTGTAAACAACAAACTTATTTCTCATAGTTCTTGAGCAGTAGAAGGTCATGACCAGGGTGCCGGCAGGGCTGGGTTCCGGTGAGGGCCCTCTTCTGTGCAGCGGGTAACTGACAGATTATCATTGTATCCTCACTTGTGAAAAAGAGGGTTAGTGAGAGCTTTCTGGGTCTCTAAAAAGGAAATCAATTTTTGGGGGGAAGAGAGGTTCGAGACAGGGTTTCTCTGTGTAACCCTGGCTGTCCTGGAACTCACTCTGTAGACCAAGCTGGCTTTGAACTCAGAAATCCGCCTGCCTCTGCCTTCCAAGTGCTGGGATTAAAGGCGTGCGCCACCACTGCCCAGCCGGAATCAATCTTTGTGAGCGCTCCACTCTCATGACCTAGTCACCTCCCAAAGACTCCATCTCTTAATGTCTCATTAAGAATCAGAGTTTCAGCCTATACATTTGGAAAAGGGGTATAACTCAGTTCAGTACAGAATGTCAATGAATGGCATTCAGCTGGTGCTCAAACGAGACATTTGTGTTGTATGTGTGTGTGTGGGAGGGTGTCCATGAATGTGTATGGATCTACATATAAGGAGTTCATATGTGTGTGTGTGTGTGTGTGTGTGTGTGTGTGTGTATGGATGTATGTGTGTGGGGATGCATGCATATGAGCATGTGTGAGGGTATACATGTGCAGGTATGACATAATTGCATATAGAAGTCAGGACAACCTAAGGTACACTCTACCTTTTGCTTGAGTTTAGGCTTGTATGGCCTGGAACTCCACCAAGTAGATTAGGCTAGCTCGCCAGGGAGCTCTGGGATATCCTCTTCCTCTCTCTGCCTCTCATATGCACCTAGCTTGCTTTTCTCTCTCTCTCTCTCTCTCTCTCTCTCTCTCTCTCTCTCTCTCTCTCTCTCTCTCTCTCTCTCTCTCCCTCCCTCCCTCCCTCCCTGTCTCCCTCCCTCCTTCCCTCCCTCCCTCCCTTCCTTCATTTCTTTCTTAGGCGGGTTTTTCTTTGTAGCCCTGGCTATCCTAGAATTTGCTCAATGGACCAGGCTGGCCTCGAACTCAAGAGATCTGCCTGCCTCTACCTCCCAAGTGCTTGAATTAAAGGCATGTGCCACCTGCCCAGCTGTACCTGACTCTTTATGAGACTTCTGGGGATCCGAACACAGGTCTCATACTTGTGGGGGCCATGTTTTACCAGCTGAGCCATCCTCCAGCCCCAGGGCATTTTGCTCTGTCCTGAGCTCTTCTCTATCTAGTTCAGAGTTTGTTCCATAGCTCTCCCCTCCTACTACACCCAGATCATGATCAAAGCAAAGATTGTCTCATGCATGAGTCATTACCACAGCCCGTCCCTGGCTCCCTGAAGCCTCTTTGGCCTCTCTCCAGCCCTCTAGAACTTGGTGACTAGAATGGTCTTGCCCAGACACAAACCTAGCTACTTGTTTGTTTGGACTCTTTCTGGCTTCCCAGCAGCTATAAGATGAAATAGAAGCTCTGTAGCGTGACTTAGAGGATTGTCCTGTCATCTGTTCCCATGCCATCTCGCACACCTCCACTCAGACTCACACTGCACTTCTGCTCATCTATCTATCTTGCCTGTGCTTGGTTCTGCCTGGACATCTTCATCAGAACCAGTTTCTTTTCCGTCTCCTTACCTGCTCCCCAAATGGCACCCACCAACTTTGTCTACAACTCCTAGCAGGAAGTTAAGATCTTCATCATCTTCATCTTCACCAACCCTCTTTTCCTTGCTATCAAGCTTCTCAGACTGGGCGAATCACCAGTTTAATTTTTTTTTTCTTCTGTACTGGCAATTGAGCCTAGGGCCCTGCAAATGCTAGGGAGGTACTCTGCCCCTGAGCTATATCCTCAGCTACCGTCTGTCTGTCTGTCTGTCTGTCTGCCTGCCTGCCTGTCTGTCTGTCTGTCTGTCTGTCTGTCTGTCTGTCTGTCTATTGAGACAGGGTCTCCTGTAACCTGCCTGGTAGAAATGACCACACACTTCTGACCTCTCTGCTTCCCCCTCCTGAGTGCTAGAATCACAGGCCTGCACTACCATGAGGTTCATTTTTTGTGGTGCAGAGGCTTGACCTAGGGCTCCATCCATACTTGATGGGCAAGCACTCTACCAACTGAACTACACCCTCAGCTCCACACTACCCTTTTGTTAGTTTGAGTCAGCATCAACTACGTTGCCCAGGCAGGCTTCCAATTCACTGTTCTGATCCTCCTGCTCCAATCTCCTAAGAATCAGAGAGCGCATTGTTACACTGACACCTGGTTAGCCATTAAGCTCAAAACCAGATAGGAGTATAATATTTGACAAGGCTTAAAGAGATGTGAGAAATGTCTCTCGGTGTGGGCACTGAGAGGAAGTCCTGCAACAAGCTCAGAGGGCTGCCCAATCTATCTGCTGCCCCTTAGGGATACAGCCATGTCTACTACCAAGGCCACCACTGGGTAGAGGGAGAGATGTTAAGTATTACCCCTCCTTGAGCTGGCCACTTGTCTGATGCAGAGCTTGTGTGATTAGCAAAGCACAATGGGGCTTGAAAATGAAGAATGATGTTTAACTGGCTCTCAGAACACCCCATCCATTCCTTCTTCGACAACCAGCCACCTTCATTAGTCAACAATACATTTCTTTATCTGTCTGTTGTCTAATCCCACCTTAGCAAAACTGTCAAGGATTACAAGCAACACTTCATTCTAAGAAGCCACGTTCCAAGCCCTCCAGACAGAGCTGGTGGGTACAGGCTACCTTAGTGTACTATTTAAGGATGGATAATTTTCTGAGCCAGGCCAAACTGCTTTGGTTGCTAAGTAACAATAGGTTTTTAGTGGAAAAAAAATGGCTGAGGCAAGGATTGTGCAATGATATCCTTACCCTGGCTACCTCAAAGTATTTCCATTAGCAGAGGCTGCCTTAGAGCTGGCAGAGGAGGCTGGTCACGTGTGTGTACACAACCTCTGTAATTAGCGAGTAAGAGGTGTGAAGAAATCAGTGGATTCTTTCATGAGTGCCAAGGCAGGGGCAGGACTACAATCAGGAAGGCTCCTGGTTCACTCTATGAATTCAAGGGCAAAGCCCTCTTCCTAGATGTCACCCACCCTTGAACTCTGAAAGACCCCAAGGAAGTCACCTCACCTGTGCCTGAGAAGGATCTGAGGCAGCAAAGCAGATGGCAGAGAACACGGGTGGCCGGCCACCCTGCCCTCGACTCACGACTCACGATTGCTCAAGAATGTGCACCATGACCCTTGGCCTACTTCTGATGAGTTGGTGCTTGTTGGGGACTTAAGAGGTGAAGTCGCTGAGCTGATTGTCAAAGGTGACAGAGAAGCGAGCCTCCTTGCAGCAAGTGTGGACTCAGGACGTGTCACCTTTGGTAGAATGGAATGTGAAATCTGCTTATCTTATGCCAGTGCAAAGGTTTTTCCTGGCAAGGTTCTCAAAAGTGTCACCTAGCAAACAGACTTGTCCATTTGCTTTTATTATAAGAAGGAAGAGGGCCAGAGATATGGCTTAGTGGTTAAGGGTACTTGATGCTCTTTCAGGGGACCCAGGTTTCTTTTCTAGCATCCACGTGACATCTGATAACTGTCTGTAACTCCAGATCCAGGGATCCAACACTCTTTGCTGGCCTCTAAAGTCACTGTGCACGTACATACAGGCAAAATGCTCATACGCATTTTTAAAAGCATCTTAAAACCAAAAAAAAAAAAAAGCCATATGAGGCGGTGGACACTGTGGTCCCAGCATTTGAGAGAGATGGATGCAGGAAGGCCCTAGGGCCTTTAAAATAGTATTTTTAAAGAAGAAAGGAGGAGAACTGGAAGGCGGGTCTTTGATTTTTCTTTTGTGGGATAGAAAAATTCAAAGTGCCCAATCTGAAAGGTCCTCAGATTCTAATAGCAAGCTATTAAAGTGAGATCTGATTAGATCTGTGGACACAAAAGCTTCCCACATTTAACATCTTAAACTCCATGAGTCAGCGTTGTGTCCCTCAGATCTGTTTGGAAGGCGGGACAAAGTCTTTGAGTGGAGGCTGTACCCTTGCCAAGTTACTGTTCTGAAACAGAATGGCGGCGGCCTACAGCCACTCCTACAGAAAGCAAGACACGCAATGCATCTCTCCACAGCCAGGGAGGGCAAAGGGGAACACAATTTCCCCAGTGGATTCCCTCTGACCTCTTTCCTTTCTCCATCTTATCACCTTTGCCTCTGTTGTGACTTTTAACCCTCCGACACGTTCCTGTTCTTCATGTGTCACCTTGTGTGGCCTGCCTTCTCCGGCTGGTGTCCGAGTCCACACTCCACTGGATACACTGGTTTCTTGTCTAGTCCAAAGTTCCCACACTACCACACCCTGATTTTTCTCCAGTTTGTGGATCCAATTCCAGCTCCACCGTCTCCAGATGCACACATTTCTCTGTGGCCCCAAAACGAGTCCCCCAGAGCACTCTCTGTTCCCCACCTTCTCCAGCCTTCAGTGTCCCTGCCTTAAGTTCCACCTCCTCTACAAATTTAGCCTTGCTTTAATTCCATTTGTGTACCAGCTGTCTTCTCAGCAAGGGGCCAGTGCTTTTCTATACTACTGGGTAAGTACACTAGCCCAGAGACTGAATATATATATACCAAATCTGTGTGTGTGCGCGCCTATATATTTGATATAAGCAACATTATAAATAGGTAGGTAGGAAGGTAGGTAGACAGACAGGAATGAACAAATTTGGTTTGCTGAGGGTGGGGCATGGTAAACACTCCCAGGCGCATGTTAAACACACCCACTCACCCCTGAGCTATACTTCCTTCCCTGATTGAATTTTTAGCGAACTTCTCTTTTCTCTTTACCTCAGTCCAATTGTCAATTCCCTTCAGAATAAAATGCCTCAGCAACGCTCATCTCTTTATAGAACAGGGGAAGGGAATATGATATTAGGATTTATTTTTGACATTATAATGAATTACATTTTATTTTTAGTGTTTGAAATTGCTTTACCATACAACTAAGTAGGCATAGTTATTACATTCTGTCCCATGAGAACAGAATCCCCTCACTAGCCAGGCTACTCTGCCAGGGTTGTGGAAGAGAATTCATATACACAGGAGCACCACAGAGTGGGCAGCAATATGCACCAACTAGGGGGCACAAAGGTCATGATGAGGCTCCAGATAGTCTCCAGATAGCCTCCCTCTTCCAAAGATGGGGAGACATCGATGAGATCATTGTACCGCAGAGGTTATAGACACTGTGATGCTAACGCAGTGCCACTGTGTGGTCATGTGGGCTTCAGGGCTGCTGGCCCTGGGTTCTGGCAGTGTGAGCGTACAAAAGTATGTTACCAGAACTGGGCATGAGGTACCTTGTTGGGAAGTATAAAGGGTTCGACATATGACCTCACCTTCAGGCTAACTGGCTATTCTAAAGATTCATGGAGGTCTGGAAGACACGAGACCCCTGAACAGAAGTAGAGTTCTCCCATCAGTTCTCCAAGTCCAGGACCAAGTGAAAGTCACATTTGCAGCTGACTACACTACAGCAGAGGCATCCCAGAGAACAAGCAGGCAAAACCACAAATGCACATAAAATAAAAAGGGGGGGAATTAACATATCTCAATATCTCCATCTAACCACAATGGCCTTGGGGAAGCACGTGACATTTCCTGAACACATTTCCTAATTTATGGAATGGGGACAAGAAAATGGCATCTGCAGTGTTATGACTGTGGTGACATAAGTTGGCTTGCTTTGAATCTTTCTAGACATCCCATCCCTTGAAGAAGTGCCTGTACACACAGAGTCAGGGCCAGGGAAGGTCCCTCAATGCATAGAGAGAGAAACTCAGAATATAAGGTATTTGCCCTGTCTGGCTCTCTCTGCCAACTCCCAGATCTCACTTGACTCTCATCTCTGTGGGTCTCTCTGACCCACTTGCTTAGGATGAAGAGAGGCTTTCTGAGAGCCTCCCTGGGAGAGGACTGGGAAACTGTACCCCACTGGGAGCACCCAGCGGGGCCTGTGTCACTTAGTTTAATGGATTCCTAATGGACTCTTGTGCTGGCCCAGCCAGGAATCCAGCGGTTGATTTCCTTTCCACTCAGCACCTGGATGCCACCACATCCTTGCATTGAGTTCAAGGCCCTTTATGTCTGCTTGCTAGTCTGAGGTCCTGAAGGATGCCAAGTGCGTCATGTCCCGCCTCATGTCTTAATACCCAGGGGAAACTGGGACTCTTCAGATCTTGCACTCTTTTCATAATGGGGGGATTTTTAACACAGTTCTAAAAAGGTCACACAAAGAGTTATTTGAAGAGTTCTGGGCTGGGATATAACTCAGTGGTAGAGTCTTCCATAGCAAGAACAAGACTCTAGTTCAAGCTTCAGCTTGAAAAAAAAAAGGAGGGAAGGAGCTAAACTGAAGACTTTCCTTAACAAGGCATTTACCTCCTCTGGGCTTTTAAAAACTTCATGCCTCAGGCTCAAACACACTGCGCCACGCATGACTCTCAGACCTTACCACACTTTGCATGCAAGCAAAGGACAACTATGAATCTGACAGAATAAATCTGTCTCTCCTCCAGTTCTAATTGTAGGACTAGTGGCAAGGGCTGTTCTTCATTTTTGTTTCTGCTTTTGCTTTTGAGACAGTCTCAAGTAGCCAGGTTAACCTCAAACTCCCTGTGTAGTTGAGGTTGGATTTAACTCTCCGTTTTCTGTTTCTGCCTCCCAAGTGCTGGGATCACAGGCATATACCACCATAGCTGGCTTCTTTTTCTTCTTCTTCTTTTTAAATGTATTTTTGTTTGTTTTATGTGTTTGTGTATTTGTCTGTGTGTGTGTGTGTGTGTGTGTGCAGTACCCACAGAAGCCAGAAGAGGGCGGCAGGTTCCCTGAAACTGAGTTACAAGTGGTTTCAAGTCAACTTGTAAATTCTGGGAACCAAACCTGGGTCCTCTGTAGGAGCAGCCAGTGCTCTTAATGATTGTGCCATCTCTCCAGCCCCTATAACTGGATTCTTTGCTTGTTTCTTTTGGCCAAAAACTTAGTATGTCAAGGGTGATGAAACAGTTCCAATCTATCAATGTAAATATCTGCTTTTCTACTAAATTTTGTTTTATTGGGTGGAAGTAAACAGGAGGAGATTTTGCTACTGGTAAGAGACAGGAAAACATAAACCTGGCACAGGAGCCCACTAATTTCTCTGTGTTTAGAAAAACATTTAGTTGACTGTGGTATTCCACTCCTGTAATCTCAGCACTTGGGGGTAGAGTCAGGAAGAACAGAGTTCAAGATCACCCTCAGCTACATCGTGAGTTTGAGGTTAGCTTTGGGCTACTAGAGACACTCTCTTTTTAAAAAGTCATTGTGAAACAGCTAGAAACAAAGAATCAAGGAACTCCTGAGGCCTTTAAACCATTCTAGAGTAAACAAATAGGAAGAAGGACATGGTGGTGCATGCTTTTAGTCCCAGAACTGGGAGACAGAGGCAGGCAAATTTTTCTTAGTGAGTTCGAGGACAGCCTGTTCTATATAGTGAGTTCTGGACAGTCAAGACTACATAGAGATACTATGTTTCAAAAAGAAAGAAAGAAAGAAAGAAAGAAAGAAAGAAAGAAAGAAAGAAAGAAAGAAAGAAAGAAAGGAAAAGAAGGCCAAAAGAAAAAGAAAAGGAGGAAACAAAGAAGGAAAGAAAGGAAAACAACAGAACCCTGGCTTCTAGAGGCAGGGCTGAGTGGCAGTCCCTGTGAGGCAGGAGAGGAGTTATGAATTCCAGCCACAGTGCTGCTAAAACAAAATAAACCAACTTACAAACAACAACAAAAACTGGAATCATAGATATCCCCAACACATGACATCTGGGCTTCTGTTTCTACTCTGTCCTTATCCTGCAGCATCCCTTCAAGGACTAGAAAATAAGGATTCAAAGTGACAAAGAATGGACACACATTCCAAGGTAGTTGCTCAAGTTGCACCCTTCAAAATGAAAGGGTGTCTCTGAAAGATGAGGACCATTCTTAAGCACTGGCTGTCTGTCCAATGCAGTGTGATCACATTGGGAACTTTCTGTGTATCTTAATCCTGACCACAGCACAAACACTGTGCACATCACTGAGCAATCTGAAATGACCTTTGGAGTCCTAGCCTGAAGTCTTATCCCCTGCCCCTCCTCCACACCTGACTGCTTTTCTTTTTTTTAATGAAAACACTGTGCTGAAACAAAACTCATGGACATTGTAGTTTCTATACCATTGAGGTACAGAGAAAAGATGTGCAGACATTTAAAGAGAAGAAACACCTAGATACAGGGTATGTGCCTGAAATCACAATGCTTAGAGGCTGAGGCAGGATGCTGGCTGTCCTAGGCCAACCTGGGCTATCTAAGGAATCCTTTATCTAATCGAAAAGCAAACAAGAACAAAAGTGAGGCGATGCTGGCCAAATTGTGTTCCTTGTACCCATCTGAAAATAAAGACACACACACACACACACACACACACACACACACAGTAAGGTGAGGAAAGGAGAGGAGAAGAGAGGTGAGGAGAGGAGAGGAAAGGAAAGGAAAAGAAAAGAAAGGGGACATTAATACCAAGTGTAACACACAAGAGCTAGAGAAAATGTTTTGCAAATGTTCTGTTGGGATTGGCTCTAAAAAGAGGAGGGGTGTTGGTGGAGAAGGACTGCCTTCCTGACAAATCAGTCATCTTATTTACTTTTGAATTGCTGTGACAAAATACTCAACAGATGCAACCTGATAGAAGGAAGATTTTGGTTTGTTTGTTTTTTGAGACAGGGTAATGGCCAATGTAGCCTAAGGCAGCCTGAAATTCTTTATATAACCCAGGCCAGCCTGGGATGGCAGGCTTGTACACTCTGCCTGACTTTCAGACATGTCTATAAAGCATCGCCCAGAAAGCCTGGCCTTGCAAAGGCTGAGTAAGGCCTTCCTGCACCCTTCCACCGCCTCCTCCTGCTTCTCTTGGCCTTGGAGTCACCACCCTTTCCTCCCTGCCTCTCCTATTTCCTGTGTCCTTAGAAACACAGACCCCAGCATTCTTACCCGTCCCCTTTGCTCCTGCTTGCTGCCCATCACAGCTTGTGCTGTGCTCTAGACCCCGCCTCCTCTGCTCTCTTCACAGCTCTGCCCGTTTCCCACTCCATAAGCGTGGACGCGGCTTCACTCATGGACGCGGCTTTGCTCTTTTGCTCTTCCCATTATCTGCACTTCTTACCCTCAAAATTCTTACTGACTTCCATGTAAGATTTTTGCACTGATGGCAAATACATAGGGTTATGGACTTACAAAACAGTTCTTTTTCGCTCCCAGTTTTTTATTTGTTTTGGTTTTTTTGAGACAGGGTTTCTCTGTGTAGCCCTGGCTATCCTGGAACTCACTCTGTAGACCAGACTGGCCTCAAACTCAGAAATCTGCCTGCCTCTGCCTCCCAAGTGCTGGGATTAAAGGCCACCAGGGAGCTTCAGTCTGTGAATGGTTTAGCATTGGGCCTGTGGTGTGTCTGCGTATCATACTAGAGGCGTCTGGAGGAGTAAAGTTTCTTTTTCTTGTGGCCAGAAAGTAAGAGATCAAGAAGTACCCTATGCCCTTCAAGGACACACTCTATAACCTAAAGACCCCTCACTAAGCTCCTCATAGTGAAGATTTTACTACCTCCCAGCAGTGCTACCCTGGACACTAAGCATTTATAACATGGACCTTGAAGGACACTTAACATCCAAACTACAGTTGCTGCTATGGCTTTAACCATCTTATCTAGGCAGATGATACCCCAAAGCACACTGTCCTCTCAATTTCCAGTCTGTGGTTTCGTCCTGTCTGCGGCTGCAGTTCTTCACCTACAGACTGCACAGAGCCCTTACCAACCACATCTCCATTCCTAGTCTCTGAGATTCATGACCTTGGGCGCTCTGTCCTTTCTCTCTCCTTAGACATCTGTTCTGCTGTGCTTGAGATTGGACCCTTGTCCTTGCAAAATCCCAACAAGCACTTTACCACAGGTGGCCTCCCCAGTGCCTCCCCTCACATGTCTGTTTTTATTGAACAAGCATGTTGTGTTTTGGGGTGTGTGTGTGTGTGTGTGTGTGTGTGTGTGTGCAACCACTACTGTTTGGTTAATATATCCAGATACCCAGGTGTTCTGCTTATCTATGATGTTCAGCTGGGTTGACCTGCCTTCCTGAGTATTAATTTAGAAGGGCATAACTAATTCCTTCTTCTTTTTGTTTCTGATGCTGGCGGGAACTCCATATGCTTTTAAACTCCCTAACGAGCCCTTTGGGAGTTTTCCTCTGAGATTAGTTGGGTGCTGAGCCTGTGATGTGTCGGCACCTTAAGATGGAGGTGTACCTGTGGACATCCTCTCTTTTTCACCTGAGCTCCCTTCCTGGCTATGTGGCTGCCAGCAGCCACGTAGCTGCTCTCGAGGCTGGCTTAGCATCTCCATTCCCTTCTTCCCTGCAACTGTGAGATTTACTCTTGCCTGCCTTGAGATTTTTCTTCTAAACTCTTAAGAAACTGTTCCCAGGCTTCTGTCCCAATCTATTCTTTTTTTAATGAGAACCCTAAGAGGGGATTTCCCCCAGTATCATATGATGGCCCTGCCAGGACTCCCCAAGATTTAGTTCTTTAATTGGAGGAGAAAATAAGCCTGTTTGTGCGCCCCTAGATGGCATCCTATCTTTCCTGCTTCACTTGCCCAGATGGATCACAGTATAGAAGAACTCTGTGTATACTCACTCTCTGCCTAGAACCTGTCCATGGATTCTTCTGAGAACAGGTTAAGGAATGGGCTTTTGGCTTGGTACCATTCAGGTGTCAAATTATGGTGGGTTAATGTTTAAGTCGCTGTAGCCTTGAAATTCTCAAACCTGGTAAATATCTTGAAGGTGTCTTTTTCTACTGGTGTGACTTTGAGTAAGCTGTGTCAGTCAAGCGTCTGGAGGCTAGGACAGCACCTATTGTGTAAAGCCCTTAACCTTGTTCACATTAGATCATGAACTACTTTACTGCTGCCCTCATTATCAACCAGAATAAAGAAGTTTACCTAGCCAATGTGCTCAGCAGTGCCTCTTGAGGCCTCACTAAAGGATGTACCAATAGTTTACTTTCCTTTTAAAATTATCTTTTCTAGCCACTAAGTATTTGTACTTTGGCTTTAAAATTATCTTTTCTAGTTTACTATTCGTTTGTCACAAACGATAAGACTCTAAGGCTTTCAAAGGCTTGTATCAATGTGTTTACTCTGTAGCAGAGGTTGGCAAGCTTTCTCTAAAGATCAAGAAAGTAAATATTTAGCTAAGGCAAGCAGTGTGGTCCAGGAAGCCAGAATTCAATTCTGCTATTGTAGCAATCTTCAGAGTGGACAGTATGTAAATGAATGGGCGTGGCCATGTCACAGTAAAAATTTGTTAATGAACACTAAAAACTGTACCATCAAGTAATTTTCATGCGTCACGATTATTTTCTCCTAACCACTTTTAATTTGAACAGAGCAATGAAGTTACTTAGAGTCATGTGACGTGAGGAACGATGTAGATGATCTGTGGTTCTGCAGAATAGTCTGACAAGGATTAAAAAAAAAAGAGCAAAGTTGGACACGGAATGTCCTTCTCTGGTAGAGTGCTTGCCTCACTAACATGTGCAAGGCCTTGGGTTTGCTCTTACATCCTGCAAAACAACGCAGAAACACCGACGCTGGTTCTTTCCGACTCTGGAAGAGCAGCACCCGATGAATTCGCCCCTTCTGCTCTGTAGCGCCTTTCTGTGGCCGCTGGCTGAAGCCTCCACCAGTGGATTTGCAGTGTGGTCATTTTCTGAAAATGAAGCCACTTGTGGCGTGGACCCTTACTAGATCCAGGACTCCACAAATGCCTAACATGTAACAGGCACTCAATAAACATTTCTTGAATCTTTTCGCACCAGAATTGAAAATAAGATCTGAAGATGGGGACTAGAGAGATAACTCAGCAGTTAAGAGCATTTGTTACCCTTTCCAAGGACCTCAGTTCTATTCCCACCATACATGGTGGTTCCCAAGTGTCTGTAACTCCAGTCCAGGGAATCTAATACCCTCTTCTGACCTCTAACTGCACCAAGCACACACTTAACATCCATATATACACACAAAACACTCATATATATATATATAC
Organism: Tokudaia tokunoshimensis; assembly: GCA_036184795.1. NCBI lineage: Eukaryota > Metazoa > Chordata > Mammalia > Rodentia > Muridae > Tokudaia > Tokudaia tokunoshimensis. The sequence goes on along the minus strand of BTHU01000020.1, from coordinate 13,723,118 downwards.
ATACATACATAATGCCTTTTAAAAAAAATCTGAAGGTGGGCTTGGTGACACAAGCCTGTAATTCCAGAACTTGAGGTTGAGGCAGGAGGATTGCCAAAAGATCGAGTTCAGCCTGAGCTCTATGGGGAGTTCAAGACCAGCCTGGACTACAAATCAAGATATTAGTCTAAAAAAAAAAAGGAGTAAGATTTGATGTCATTCCTGCCATTGTGTAACAGATCATGTGGTGGGAATTTTAGGAACTGGACCAAGTTTAGATGGGGGTGGGGAGGCTGTGAGAAGGCAGTCACCTCTGGACTGGGTCTCCCGAGCATGGCTGCTCTATTTTCGTTAGACCTTCCGCAGGAAGCGAGTCTGAATAGAGAGAAAAGGGTGGCCAGGAGCTTCCCACGCACAGGAGGTGAGCTATGAGCACAGTGGAGCCCGGCTGCCGGTGATCAGGGCCTCAGGAGAGCGGAGTTCTGAGAAGAGCCCGGTTACCGTCGTGCCCCAGTTCCAGGGAGTCAATTAGACGCTGATGCAATCGCTCTGGCCTCAATCACGCCCCATCTCAGCAGGTTCTCTACAGATGAGCTTTGTACTCCGGCTCTCAGTGGAGTCGCTGCCCTTTCTCTTCCAGGCTTCCGCTGCTCCCCTTGCCCCACCAGAGTCCAAGGAGATGGCAATTCGAACCGCTTGGATTACCAGGTTTCATTAGGTGAGGGCGACTGATGCAAGGTGGCCCAAATAACCTTCGTGGGACAGACGCGGCTTTTCGAAACCAGCCGAAGTCTCGCCAAATTGAACGATGTCAGATGAAGTTCTGTGAATATCTATGTCCTTCTCTTTGGCACCAGAGAGAACTAATTAAATGCTCGTGAAGTGCTTTGAAGTTTTTAGCTCTTAAGAGTTATTATTCTGGGTAATAGAGGGAAGTTGAATTTTTGGCTCATTGAAACCATAATGATGTAATGCTGAGCAGTATTTTGAGCATAGCTTTAAGGGCTGCATTTTTATTAAGAAAAGGAGAAAGAAAAAGAAATGCAATACATTACTGAAGTCAGGTTAGACAATTTTTCCTATTTTACACTGGGAGTTGAACTCTGACTCACACGGACCAGGCGAGCGCTCTACCACTTATCCACATCCTCGTGTTTATTTATTGTTCTTGGGCTCTTCCTGTGTCGTTCAGGCTGCTCTCAAAAATCCCCATCATCGTGCTTCATCCTGCAGTTTGTTGGTCCTGGGATTAAGGATTCACTCATGGGGCTAAGACAGTGGTTGGGGAGATGGCTCAGTGGTTAAGAGCACTGACTGTTCTTCCTGATAGACCCTGGTTCAATTCCCAGGGCCTACTAAAGGCAGGTCACAGGAAATCTCATGGTCTCTGACTTGTACATATCTATTAAAAGTCTTTTTTTTTTTAATGGCTCTGTGCCTAGTTCTTACTTAGTAATCACAGAGGTTTTATTTTGGGGAGAATTTTGATCGTCCTTGTTATTTTTAATTATAAAAACAGCACAATATAAAACCAGGCATTGTAGGGGCAGGCCTGTAATTCCAGCACCAACAGTGGAGAGACTGAGGCAAAAGGATTGCTGTAAGTTCTGAGCCAGCTTGTGCTATGTTTGTGGGTTCCAGTCCAGCTTGGACAACAGAGAAAGATACCCCCTATACACACACACCCAGAAAAGAAAGGAAGGAAGGAAGGAAGGAAGGAAGGAAGAAAGAAAGAAAGAAAGAAAGAAAGAAAGAAAGAAAGAAAGAAAGGAAGAAAGGAATTCAGTGGTCAGCTATATGGATGGGAGATTTTCCTAAGACATTTTTCAGGTACCAGGCTGGGCAGACGCCTGAACAAAGGCCCTACTTGCATTTGATCTGTGCACATCTCCTGTGTGTTTATTTAGTGACATACAGGGACGGAGCCCAGGACCTTTAACTACTGGGCAGGCACTCGCACTGCTCTACATCCTTAGCCCTTGTACATTTTTATTCATTTAGTTTGAGACTGTGTATTCCAGGCCAGCCTTCTTCCTTAGCCTCCCCACAGTTGATATTACTTCCTTGACTGAAGGACTGGGTGTGCTGGGTGCTGTACCACCAACTTGAAATCATCTCTAACTTTAAATGCCTAATGCGATGAAATGCATGCAAACAGTGGTTATGCTGTATTATTTATCATCCTAGCTTGGTGTGGTAGTGCACGCCTTTAGTCTCAGCACGCAAGAGGTAATGACAGGTAGGTTAACAGAAATTGAGGCTAAGGTGACAGTGCAAGAACCTATCTCAAAGACAAACATTTTTTTTTAAATCCATGATATAGAGAACAGGGATATGGAGAGTCAACTACATGTGGTTAAAATAATTCAAAGGAGAACAGGAGCTGGAGACATAGCTCCATTGATAGTGTGGGATGCACAAAACCCTAAACTTGATTCCCAGTACCACATAATCGATGCATGGTGGTGCAAGCCTGTAACACAGTGGTTTTCAACCTTCCTGATGCTGTGTCCCTTTAATCCAGTTCCTCATGTTGTGGTGACTCCCACCCATAAAATTATTTTGTTACTACTTTGTAACTGTAATTTTGCTACTGTTATGAGTAGTAATGTAAATGCCAGTGTTTTTGAATGGTCTTAGATGACCCCTGTGAAATGGTCATTCAACCAAAGAGGTCAGGACCCACAGGTTGAGAACCACTGCTGTAACACTAGCTATAGGGATGTAGAGGCAGGAAGAGCATAAATTCAAGGTCACCCTTGGCTACATAGTGTGTTCAAGACCAGCCTGGGCTATGAAGAGGCCTTAAGGTAGGGAGATAATACAACACAAGTGATATTAGTGTAGAAATACAAATGACATCAGTGCAGAGGGAGGGAATGCTGGAAGTGGGAAGGTTCAAATAGGGGTTGGGGTGGGGAAAGGTTAACCAAACCGAGATCTGGAAAAGCCATGTTGAATCCTATTACATTGTTAGGTAATGAAAAAAATATAAGGAAGTTTGAAAGGAATTACTCCACATGGAAAGACAATGCTTCCAAAAGCCCTAGGTTATTAAACCTAAGTTTTAATGTGATATATGGGACACCAACACCTCCTTACTGGCCAAGGAGGTCTCAGAAACAACCCCCACCCTCACAAACCAGATAGGCTGTTTCCATTGCTCATGGTTACACACTTGGACTAAACTAAAGACACCGCACACTTTGATTGTAGGACATAGAGAAAAGAAGCTGGAGCTCAGCTAAAGGTATCCTCCCTGCTGATTCGCTTTCATAATGTGATATAGGTTGGGGGTTAGGGAGAAAAAGCCACCCAGGGTCTGATCTAGCTGTGAACCCTATGGGCTACAGTAGCAACCCACAGGGCAAGATGTACCCACTGATGGAACAGGAGCATGTATGTGGCTCACCAACCATTTCCCCCCACTGGATTAGAGCCTACTTCATTAGAGTTTGGCACTATAAAACTGGTCAGAATCTCCCTCTGGAGAGGTCACTTTACTGTTGTTTTATGGTCATGATATCAAACTGCCTTCTAAATATTTATGTTTCACTAATTAGTGTTACTCCTAGCCTTGGTGAAAGAAGTTTGTTTGCACTGGGCAATGGTTAATTCATGACCAGTCCCAGTCCTGAGGATAGGAGGTTTTGAGAGTTCTGCCCTAAATTATCATCTGTAACACTCCCTTCAGGGACAGAAACATTGTGGGAGTGTATGAAAGAAGGTAAGACCTAATGGAGAGAAAGAAATGCTATAGAAAACTCTCTTTTGAACACGACTGTCATCTTTATGAACACACAGCAAGAATAGCTACCCGCACAAAATTGAGTTCATCAATATTCCATTATGGACAGAGAAAAGTTTCATAAGGCCCCAACCCTTTCTAGAGAGCTATGGGCAGTTCAGGGCTGCTGGTGTACCTACCTGTAAGTTGCCCTTTCTCTAGTCCCCCGTTTATACTCATGTAATTGACCCTAAAAGGATGAAAATCAACTATGGTGGTTTGAATGAGGATGACCCTCACAGTTCATGTGTCTGACGACTTGGTCCTCAGTTGGTGGAACTGCTTGGGAAGGGTTAGGAGGTATGGTCTTGTTGCAAGAGGGATCTCACTGGGTGAAAACTTGATGCCTCAACGCCTCCCACTATTCACTGTCTGCCTAAGGCTCATAGATCAAGATGTGAGCTCTCAGCTGCTCCAGCTGCCTGCTGCCTTGTCTTCAATCCACAGCCATAGACTCCAGCCCTTAGGAGTCATAAGCCCAGATAAACCCTTCTATAACTTGCTTTGGTCTTGGTGTTTTATCACAGCAATATGAAAGTAGTGAAGATGCTAACGAGCCAACCAACCAGCTAACCAGCCAACCAACCACCCAACCAGTCAATCACCCAACCAACCAACCAACAAATGAAAATGGGAGGAGGACTTGATGGGAAGATGAAGAGTCTGGGTGGGACAGGGAAGAAAAGATAATGTGCGGGAAATATATATCAAGGAACATCATATATATGTATATATATATATATATGTATATATATATATATATGGAATTATGAAAGAATAAACATTTTATAACAGAGATGACTCTATAATACTACTTGCCTGCATGGAGCACTAAAATGACAAAATAATAAAAATATGATTTTCTAACCTGTTGCAAAATGTGGTGGCCAACATGACATCGAAGGAAGACCACAGTCATCTACAGTTGAGGACTTAGGCATTTCCTGACCATTCAGGAACTTCTTTTGCAGCTAGCTCCATTCTTGCATACCTCAGTTATTCCTCCAACTTCCCACACTGTTAAGAGCCTTTCCTGGATGCTGTTTAATGGTTCTCAGACTGCAGAGAGTGAATGGACTGGTGTGTCTGATAAAGAAAACATTGTTTCTCATTGTTTCTTCTCTGATTTAGGCGTGTCTGACATGCCTGGGATCTGCTTTTTTTTTTTTTTTCAGAACTGATAGGAATCTGGGAGGGAGGAGCACTTCCCAGTTCCAGGCCAAGAAATGCTCTGTGTCTAGCTAAGTAATGGCAGAGTGAAGCTTTGAGAAAGGAATGGGAGTATGTCTCCAGGACTGTCTCTTTAAGTGTGTGGTAAGTGTGAACCATACATAAAAAGAGATAACAGAGCTGGGCTCTTGTTTGTATGATCCTAGCACTTGGGAGGCAGAGACAGTAGGATTGCTGTAAGTGTGAGGTCATCCTGGGCTACCTGGTGAAGACAGGGCAGCCAGGGCAAGAGAATGAAATCTTGTCTCAAAAGCAAAGACCCAGTCAGTGAGGTGGCTTGCGACCAAGCCCGAGGACCTGAGTTCAATCCCTGGAACCCAGGTGGTGAACAAAGAGAACTCTGACTCACACACATACAACTTGCCAAGTACATACTCACACATGTGCACAGGCACACACATTTAGAAATTAAAGTAATAAAAATAGGAGAAAAGGGGAAAGTATCTTCCAGGGTGAAAAACACAATACTTGACTGGAAACAGGGCAGGTCGGAGACCTAAGTAGGTGGTTGTCTTGTGAGGTGGTCTGCTATAGATAGTCACATGGCATAGAGACATCTGGACACTGGAGAGCAGCAGTATAAAGTCTTGACTGGTTTAGTCAATTTGGCAGCATTTTTGTGTTCCCTTCCCTTCCCTTCCCTTCCCCCTCCCCTTTCTTTCTTCCTTTCTTCTTTCCTTCCTTCCTTCCTTCTTTCCTTCATTAAAACATATCTTGCTATATAACCCAGGCTGGCCTCCAGCTTGACAAGCTCTTGTCTCAGTCTCTCACATGTTGGGAGGACAGATGTGGCATGTTCAGTCTGACAGGGACTACTTTTTAGCGCACGTAGGACACCATGCATTGACAATAGAGGCCAGCCAGCCACTGGGCTTCTTTAAACACCAGTAATTCATCACAGAGTGAGACAGTGAACCTTCGTGGCTTGGTGAGGAGAGATTTGAGAAATAGGTTTTCTAAAAATGGAGGGACTACAAAGACCCTGGAAAGCTGTTAACGAGTGAAACAGCAAACAGATGAAATAAACCCAGGATCTGGGCTTTGGATCCTGGATACTGCAGGCTGCTGGGGCAGGTCATGCTGGCTGAGGCAGTTTGAAAGTTACTGTGCTACCACACTGTAGCGGAGGGGTGAGTTTCTGGATATCTCTGAGCATATATATGCTCCTTTGCCTATTTTTTTTCTGAAACAGAGTCTTGTATATCCCAGGTTGTCCTTGAACTTGCTCTACAGCCTAGGGAGGATTTAAGAGTAGTCAGCACACCTACCTAGCCAGGTTTATAGGCACTGCAGAGTACTTGAAACTTAAATAGAAGCTGGGTGTGGTAGCACAGACCTATAATCCCAGCACTCAGGAGGCTAAGTCAGGAGGGTGCAAGCTAGAAACCAGTGTGAGCAACATGGCCAGATGTTGTCTCAGGAGGAAATAGGGAGAGGGGTGGCAGTGCAAGATTCAGTCTCTTTACTCTACTTGCTCCTACTTCATTTCTTAAGAAAACCACCAGGCATCACAGAAGACTTCTTGTTGAGGCAGTGCCAGGAACTGAGCATCTGACCAGTATTCCTGTCAGGAACTGTGTACCTGACCAGTATTCCTATCAGGAACTGTGTACCTGACCAGTATTCCTGTCAGGAACTGTGTACCTGACCAGTATTCCTGTCAGGAACTGTGTACCTGACCAGTATTCCTGTCAGGAACTGTGTACTTGACCAGTATTCCTGTCAGGAACTGTGTATCTGACCCGTATTCCTATCAGGGTAACGTGAATCCAGAGAACACCCTCAATGAGGACACAGTGATGGGGCCGCTACGCTTTATTCTTAGGAGGAAACTGAGTCATTTCTGTCACTGGGGCCTGTATAAAAAAGTCCGTATAGGCCAGGTGGTTTATATCCTACCAGAGTTGTGATTGCCACTTGACAGGCTCCTTCAGGAACCCTTATTCACAAATATTTTCTGCACAGGACCTGAAATCCCCTTATGTACAGCATTATTCATTGTTTACAAAATGCCTTTCTGGTTTAGCAATGCAGTTTAGTGGCACAGTGTTTCTGTAGCCATAGAGGGGTTCTGGGTTTGATCCCAGCAGGGCAGATAGTAAAGTAGTACTTTCCCGTAGTTTCATGGAAATCCCATTATACTGTACTATTTTACTTTAAAATGGGGGTGCATTTACTTTATAACAGTGGGATTCATGTCCTACGCATACCTATCACCTGGACTTAGTCAAGTGGGTTCCCTAAATCTCATTAAAATCCTGAGATGAAATTAACCTGAGATCAACTTTGTTATATATAAAAAGGAATCAGAAATAGAAGGAAGAGAATTTTGACTTCTAGAGGAAAGCAGGTTTGAAACAAGTAAAGGGAAAAGCCACAAGTCAGGAGGCAAACCATGAGAGAATTCTGGAGGCAGAGCAACATTTGGGTGCCAATGTAACAATGCTGACCCCTTGGGACTGGCCTTCCCTGGCATCTCTGAGAACACTCTGTCCTGGGGACCTTGCAACTTCAAAGACTCGGGTAATTTACAAGGTTCTTGGCTGTCTGTCAACATCTGCTGTCATTTCAGATGGACAAATGCTATTGGGAAGAAGGAGGGGTACTTGGGAAGGGCAGAGACTTAGGCAGGCAGGGTGTTAAAAGCTTTAATTGCGCCGGGCAGTGGTGGTGCACGCCTTTAATCCCAGCACTTGGGAGGCAGAGGCAGATAGATTTCTTGAGTTCGAGGCCAGCCTAGTCTACAAAGTGAGTTCCAGGACAGCCAGGGCTAGACAGAGAAACCCTGTCTCAAAAAGCCAAAAACAAACAAACAAAACTTTTGTTGTGGCAATGGCAGATTCTCATCTTGCTACTGTGTGCTGTGGGGTGCGACTATGTCCCACCCCTGAGTTGCTCACTCACTCTTCCCCAGGCCTGTATCCTTCAAAACCCAGGTCAAGGCTACAGGACTCCTCTCCAATGTCTGTGAAAATGCAACATTCATCCCTGAACTGACACTGTTGATTTTCTTATACAAAGGATTTGCAAGTTTCTTTTAAAAAATGAAAAATGGTTGTTTTATATATTCTTTTCCCTCAGTACTGGGGATCAAACCCAGTGCCTCACCAATTGTAGACAAGTGTAACTAAGTTACAACCTCAGATATTTTTGAAGTCTTTATAATTTATTGAGACAGGGATCTCACTGTACCTCTGGCTGGCCTGGAACTTGATATGAAGATTAGGCTGGCCTTGAATTTACAGGGATATGCCTACCTCTGCCTCCTGAGTGCTGGGATTAAAGGCGTGCCACCGTGTCAGGCTGACTTTTGTAATTTTGAAACAGTCTTACTAGGTTACTTTTGAACAAGAAACTGGGGCCACAAGAACAAGACACCATGCCTGACTTGCCACATTTTCTATTTCATTCTTGCAGTTTGTTGCGATTAGAATTGTAGGGTCTTCGTTGGTATTGCTTTAGAGACAATGTTTCATTCTGTGGTGACCTGGAATTTACAATGTAGTCCAGGATGGCAATGAACTCTTACTTCAGCCATGAGTCATTGTTACCTAAAATTATATTCCACAACTCCATTTTATAAGTATCTAACTTATGCAACAATGATATTGCCAAACTTTAAAATGTCTACTCCAAATCAAACCCTTTTTGGTTCATTTTATATTAGTATATTCATACTGGTGACTTCAGAACACCTTCATGGGGTTCTGAACACACACGGGGTTTCCTCAAGGGGCAAGGGACTTGTGACCTTGAATTCTTGGTCCCCATTTCCATGCTTTCTACATGTGCTCCAAGCTCTTTCCATTTAAATCATGTTTCTCGTGCTGGGTACATGCCTTTAATTCCAGGACAGCCTGGTCTACAGAGTGAGTTCCAGGACAGCCAGGGCTACAAAACATAATCCTGTCTCAAAAAAACAAAACAAAGCAAAACAACCAAACCCTCAAAAGCCTGCATCTTGCTTCCTGCTGGGACCTTAGAATAGCACAATTAGAGGACTGAAGCAGGGTTTGTTTACTTAATTTTTTTTAAGACAATATCTTCCAATGTAGCCCAAAGTGTCTTTGAACTTTTGGTGATCCACTTCTCTCAATCTCCCAAGCATGGGGCCTACGAGCATGCCCCACTTGTCCTACCTGGATTGGGTTTGGATCCTGACTCTGATACCTAGCACCTGAATGATTTTCATGAGCCGTACTTGCTCTAGATCAAATGGGACCAATAATGGTAGTTATTTCATGGAGGCTTTTTCAAGGCTGTCTTGGACTCACTTTGTAGAAACACGTTGGCTTCAAACTCACAGAGATCTGCCTGCCTCTGCCTCTAGAGTGCTGGAACTGAAGGCATGCACCACCATGCCTGCTCAGTTTTTTTGTTTGCCCATTTCATGGAACTTTTGCAGGGACTGATGAAATAATATGTGATTCTGGCACTGAGGTGCTTAAAGTAACATTTGCTAATATTGTCATTTAACCACCCCAGATCAACTAAGATCCCTTCTCCATTTTCATGGCTACCCCCTGGGATAGGCTTTCATTTTGCCTGAACAGAAGTGTTCTCCAGGCCTTTCTCCCTATCTATCCACTTTGTCCTTCCCACCATCCGCCTTCAGGCTTGTACATACCACTCGTACTGACTTTTGGTTTTAAAGATTTCTTACCTTTCTCACTTGAGATTGAATCTCACACCACAGACTGCCTCTGCTTAGAAAACCTTTCCCTCTTCACAGGTAAAACTCCCATCCTTTAACCATGAGCCACTTCAAACTTCAAAGCCTCCATGAATTCTTTTTTGGTGTCAATAGGCTGAGAAATATTGTCCCTTAGGAAAAGCACTTGAGTGCCTTGGTCCTTAAAGTATAGCTTGCTCTCTGAACTCCACAGGCTTCTAAGCACCCAGTGACCTTACACCCTCTTCTCCTCAGCCTACCCTCTCAGAAAATACCAGTAGTGGAGACGTGGACAGTCATGGGCTGCCTTCTGAATTGTTTTTCTACTTCCTTAGTGTCCCCACCTTTTACAGCCTCCTCCAATCTTGTTAATTCTTGTTTTTCGGTTTTGTGGTAGACGCCTGTGTTCTCACACACCTGAGTTAGATACTTCATTAGTATCAGGCACTTGCTTCCGGGTTTTTTTTTCCCCTCTCACAGTGGTAGGGGTTCGTTTATGTTTGTGTTTCCTACTAGACAATAAATACTTTTTTTTAAGATTTTTTTTTTTTGGTTTTTCGAGACAGGGTTTCTCTGTGTAGCCCTGGCTGGCCTGGAACTCTCTCTGTAGACCAGGCTGGCCTCGAACTCAGAAATCCTCCTGCCTCTGCCTCCCAAGTGCTGGGATTAAAGGCGTGCGCCACCATCGCCCGGCTGACAATAAATACTTAAGTGCCTAGCTGATGGTTGACTTCTCAGGACTCGTATGATTATCATTTGTCCGACGAACTTGAGAGTGAATGTGTAACTTCCTACTTGGTAAGTTTCATGACTAAGCAGTTTATGATGGGTTATCTTAGACAACCTATGTAATTAAAGTATTTGAAATGAACACCACCACTATTATCGACAGTCTTCATGGACCTAGGTAATGCAAGCTTTTTATCTGGTTGCTGAGCTTTGAGGACCAGCTGATTAGTATACGGTGCTTTATTTACGTTCTCAACTGTTCGGATGTGCTAACGGTCTCAGAGGAAGGCCACAACGAGATATTAGATCAAGAATAGAAGTAGCGACACAAACACAGATCACAAATACGTTGAGGAAAGCTGAACATTCTTTGAGAACAACTTTGGGTTCTGGAAGGGGGGCGGAGTTTGTGCTGATGGAAAAGCTGAGAGGAGATTTTCTTGGTTTCTTGAAATCGCATAGAAAAAGTACTTTTTCTCACAGCATTGCATTTCTACAGTTCTTCCCTGAACATCCGCTCAGGATTTGTAAACGCCTGAGATTCGGTTAACCTAGTCAGACAGGGGCATCCGGACCCTGCGAGATGGCCCAGCAGAGACCCTGCCATCAAGGCAGACCACTTGCGCTCCACTCGCAACTGGGGACTGAGTCTCATCCTAGGCAAACACTCCTCACGAATGCATCCCTAGCCTTTATTTTGGATACAAGGGCTCATCCTGAAAGTCCTAGAACTCTCTACGTAGACCAGGCTGGCCCCAAACTTGGGAAGATCCTGCTTCTGCTTCCCTAGTGCCCGGCTCCGTTTTTAAACTTAAGCAGCAGGATGGACAGACAGTCCCCAACGAGGTGCTTCCCAGATGAGTGGGGAAGTGGCGTTAAAGGCGTGCTTCTAACTGGCCAGCTTTCAACTAGCCTGCCGGGAGGCGCGGCCCTCTGTTCCTCCAGGACTGGGGTCGTGGCGGCCGCTACAGGCCGCGGGCCCGGAGAGAGGCCGGTGCAAACCCAGTCAATCCCACAGGAAGGGCCCGAGACAGCGCAGCCGCCTCGCGGGGATGCTCGGACGCAGCTCCGGTAACCGAAGCGTCTCGACGCCAACCGCCACCGCGGGAACCAGTAAGCGCGGCGGGCGCGCGGGCCGCCGCCGCCAGCCGCTTCTGCGCCGGCGCGACCGCGGGAAGCCCCGCCCAGCCGGGCTCTGTGCGCGCGCCCGCTCATGGCGGCCGCCGCAGTGTATGGTACTTAGCGGGCGCGCGCGGAGATCTCGAGAGCGCGCGGGGCGGCGGCGGCGGCGGCGGCAGGGAAGCCGGGCTGCCGGGCGGGCGGGCGCGCTCTCGAGGGCGGCGGCCCAGGGTGTCCCGTCGGTCTCGGTGCCGGGAGAGGTGGAGGCGCGGCCCGCGGTGGCGGCGGTAGCGGCGGCGGCAGCCGGCGACCGGGCGCGTTAGACGGGGCCGGGGTCCGCGGCGCGCTCTCCGCCCACAGGTAAGCGGGCGGCCTGGAGGGAGGAGCCCGCCGCGGCCCGGGGAGGGCCGGCCGGTCCCCTCGCGGAGCCGCGGCGCCTTTGTCTCGGCCTCTCCGGGCGGCCCCAGCCGACAGCGGCGGCGAGGGGAGGCGGAGGGCGGGCGGGCGAGCGCGCCGAGCCCACGGCCCGCGCCCTCGCTCAGTCTTTGTTGTGTGGCCCGGTGTACGGCCAACATGGCGGAGGTCAGCCGCGCGCTGCGCGGGCCGCGGTCGGGCCTTGCCTCGGCGGCTCCGGGCGGGCGGCCTCCCCCGGACCCGCGCCTTTATTGTGCGGGGAAGAACGCAGCCTCCTCCCTTGTTTATGTCGCCACGAGCGAGCGCGCGGACGCTCGCCTGGGCCGCTCCAGCCTTTAAGCCTAAGCCTTGCTCCGCCCAGCTTCCTTTGCGGGATAGTTCGGGGTCCTTCCTCCACGCTCCCAGATGCAACTTAGCGTGCACGCCCTGGGCCGCTGCGGACCGTCCGTTCCTGGAAAGATACCGACTTTGTTTACCCTGGCAGAAGAGTCACATTTGTGCGTTCGGAAAATGAGGCCATGTAGCTGATTTGTCAAAGTCATGGAAGCCCTGAACGTGGATGTAGGACAGGGATCTTAGTGCTGTTCCTAGCGTTGAGCATTTACCAATTCTTGATAGGCTACTGTCCAGGGTGAAATGTTAACTTGTTAAAGCGTTTGGAGCATGGGCTCCGAACTCTGCCCTCCCAATCCTGCCCCACCGGTTTGTGACCTTGGGCACGATTTTGGTGCTTCATTTTCCTAATCTGCAAAATGGGTCTAATGGGGGGAGTTATTTGTCTCAAGCCTGTGGAGAACCGATGAGATGGGAAATAGTTGATGTGCAGAGAGCTCTTAGAATAAGTGCTAAGCTCTTAGAGTAAATGATTACTGCTAAAGGCCCGTGCTTAATAAAATACACTTAAGTTATTTTGGCATGGATGCGTTGGAAGCACATAGCCCAAAATGTTTGAAATCGGGTTATATAAAATCGGGTTAGTAGTTGGGTTTTACGGTTTAAAAACAAAATGAAAGGATTTAGAGGACAGAATGACATGCTGTCTGAGATGATGGAATGTTGGGATTTGAGTGATAGGGGATGTGAATGGGTAGAAACTGTACATTGTGGAATTTGGGAAGTCAAATGAAGTTTCCTTTTAGCAGTTTTAGTTTATGGATCAGTTCACTTTCAAGGACTTCAATTACCTAACTTGGAAAAGTAGGACAGTGCCTCCCTTTAATTAGTGTAGTTAGCTGTGGTGTCACCATCTCCTTCAGAAGCTGCGAAGGAGCAAAGCCTGCTCCTGGCAAATGGGATGGCGCAGTAACTGTCGGAGCGATTGGCTCACGTGGTGGGGAATGTGTTTACCTATGGGATAAGTTTGTGACTGCTAGAGGAAGATTTTCCAAAAGTGGATTCCATAAATTAACCATACTTTTTTGTTTTGGAAGTTTAAATAACGATACAAACTTGTAATCTTTAGTCTCAGTTTTGTCCAGAGCTTATTACTTAAAGTGGGCTTTAACTTTATTATTTGTGAATTGGTTTAGGAGACCTCCCCTTTTGGCATTTCTGCACCAGTTTTGTAACAGTATTTAAAACTGAAACAGTGTAGCAAATTTGGAGAATTGCAAATTTGACTGTTGTACAAAAGAAAAGAAAAGAAAGAGAGAAAAGATTACATTTAGAAACAAATGTAATTTATTTTGCTTCAGAATATATGCTCCCTTAAACCTTGGGCGAAATTCCTACATCAGAAAGCTGGACTTGGTGGTAGAAACCTGAACTCACATTAGTTGCCAGGAATTGCAACATTTGAGAGGCTGAGGCAGGAGAATAGAAAAGTTTAAGGTCAGCCTTGGCAATCTAGTGAAACCATGTCATCAAAAACAAACAAAAATTACTGTATTCTTAATGGCTGTAATTCAGAAGAATATGCTATTCATAAAAATTAAGTTACAAAGGAAGTACCCCTATGAGCCACTGATCTGAAGAGTAGGATTTTGTTTTCAATGTGAAAGGTATTTTGAAAACCAGTCTTACATAATTAAGGTAACAAAACAAGTTTAGTGACTTTGCATAGTTTTAGATGATTGCTTAAATTATATTTTGTGGTAGTTGGTACACTCAAAAAATTAAAACTGGAAATTCTCTTAATTAAATCTGTTTCAGATCTTTATAAATAAAGATAGAAATTTCTCTATGAAGCCAGGCGATGGTGGCGCATGCCTTTAATCCCAGCACTTGGGAGGCAGAGGCAGGATGATTTCTGAGTTCGAGGCCAGCCTGGTCTACAGAGTGAGTTCCAGGACAGCCAGGGCTACAGAGAGAAACCCTGTCTCCAAAAACCAAAAAAAAAAAAGAAATTTTTATATGTAATTTGTGAATATTTAAATGTTTGATCTATTTCATTTAGACCTTGCCTTCGCCAGATCTTTATGAAAACTTCAGATCTCCTTCCCTCCCCAGAAACAGACAAATCTGAAGAAGAAAATTTCTTCTTTACAATATTTATAGTTACTGGTAATCGTCTGATGGCAGAGGTTGGAAGAGGGCATTCAGATTTCCTGGAGCTGGAGGTAGTTGTGAGCTGCCTGATCTGTGTGACTCAACGGGGGTCCTCTGGAGCAAGTGTTCTGACATAAGCCTTCTCTCCAGCCCTGGGTTAGCGTTCTTATGGCTGCCTAGTGCTATCAGTGTAAACGAACTTTCTAGCTAAACCTCTGAACCTGACGGAAAGGCCTTCAGTATGTAGTCCCACAGTCCCTAATGTGTTAGTGCAGAGCCTTGTCTGAGCTGGCCGTCTGTTGATGGACTGTGTGCTTCCAGGTCCTTCTCTTTCTACTAAGTTTGTCCTCATTGGCTGAGGTCTTCATGGACTTCCCACATCCAATTGGGTGCGATCTCTCCACGTGCCCACAATATTCTGTCTCCACTGCAGTGTCCCCTGAGCTGCTACTTTTCTCTGGTTCTTTGCTTCCCCAAATAGGCTGTAATCGCCGGGCGGTGGTGGCGCACGCCTTTAATCCCAGCACTTGGGAGGCAGAGGCAGGCGGATTTCTGAGTTTGAGGCCAGCCTGGTCTACAGAGCGAGTTCCAGGACAGCCAGGGCTATACAGAGAAACCCTGTCTCGAAAAACCAAAAAAAAAAAAAAAAAAAAGGCTGTAATCTCCTTGAGAGTTAGCCTTGTTCACCTGCTTGTTCCGCACTCTGTTGGCATATAGTTAGTTGGTGCTAAGTAAATCAATGCTAAATGACTGGCATTTTTACATCAACTTAAATAGACTTTCCCAGCCTTACCCTAGTGTTTCATTCTTGCCCTACCTATTCAAACTAGATTATTTTGTTCCTTGAGCACTGTACATTTTTGTGGTACTTTGTGGTTGTGTCTGTGTTTGCTACTTTGGGATTAGTTTCTCTGAGCCTTAGTTTCCAGTACCATGTGAACAGCTGTTAAGTATATTACTCTTCAAACCTCCCAGGTCCTACTCTTGAAGTACCATTATAATTGTGTTATTGAAAGGATAGGCCGTTAAGAGACAGATCTGGATGTGTCTTTTGGCTCTGTCATCCTTCAGTTGCCTGAGCTGGCCCTGTCGCTTTCTTTTCAATGGACTTGTGTACTTCCAGGACCAACAGACATTGAAGAGTACACACACCTAAGATCCTTGAGAGCAGAGATACTGCCTACTTCTGCATTAAAAAAACAATGTACACATAGATTAAATAACCAAAAATGCAGTAAAATACTTCTAAATGTTATCAGTTACATTCTAGTGAAGAAGTGAAATTGCAAGTTATTTTATGTACTATAAAAGGAGTCAGAGGTGCTGAAGTAGATAGTGGTAGGGACAGCTGCTGCTTGGGGTGCTGACATTTGAAGGGCGATGAGGAACTGGAGCTAGCCCTTGGGAGCAGGGGAGCACCCTAGCAAAGGTCCTTGAGGCTGCAGGGATTTGGAGTGTTCAGGGAGCCAGGAGAGTGCCACTGAAGTGAAATGAGGGGCCGAGGAAGCAGGCAGGTGGGTCAGATTCTATTGAGTCAGCAAGGAATGCGCAATTAAGAGTACTGAGAAAACTCAAAAAGGTTTACTTACCAGGATAACAATCCACTGACTTTTAAAGGTTGCTTTAGTTGTTTGGAGACTTGATTATTTTTTATAATCTGTGTTAGCTAGTTATGATATCGAGTATAAAGAGCTGGCAGTGAAGATGAAGTAGATGGACTTGAGGTATATTTTGGATACATAATAACAGATCTTGCTGATGGGTTAGATATGAGAGATAGGGAAAGGGAGGAATAGGATTTTTGGCTAGAATGACTGTGGGCTGTGTTGCCTTTGTCAGGATGAAAGACTGGAGGGGGTGTGATGAGCCAGGATGGCAGTAAACTGTAAAGCTCTGATGTGCCTGTGTGGGGATATTTATGAAGTGGGAGGCAGAAAGGGCATCAGAGATACTCAGTGACAGAAGCTAGATGGGGGCAACCGCGCATGCGCATGCTTGAGTTGGAGAGAGCTGGTCCAAGAGGGAAGGGTAACAGAATGGGAAGATGGCAGGCCGGGCTCTTGAATTCTCAAGGGAGAAAGGTTAATGTGCAAGCTTGATGGAGGGAATATAAAGTAGGTTTGGCTTTGGTGGGGGTCTGCTGTCCTTTCTGAAAGGTGAGACGAAACCCTGGGTAAATGTGGGTATTCTGTGTGTGGCAGGTCAGAGGTCTGGAAACATCTGAGGGGGGAGAAAGAAGAGCTGCTACCAACTGCTCGCTGTTGGCTCTTGATTGTGGTTGAAGGAGATCCTGGGGGGTCCTAAAGCAATTGAATGATGCACTTTGGTTCTCAAATGTAAGCTTTTTGGTTGACACTTTACATAAGTACAAATAGAAAGGTACTCAAATCGTGTGTAGGCCTTGCGTTTTCATAAAGTGAACCCTCTGTTTTAACCAGTTCCCTGAGTTTAGAACATCACCAGAACAAGAAACCCTCTTTCCTCATCGTAACTACCACGCCCACAGGAGGTACCTCTTGCCTTTCAATGCCACAGATGGAGTTTACCTGTTTCTCAGCTTTCTACGAATGCGTTAATGCTGCATGTGCTCCTTCCATATGTTCTGGTTTCTGTGGAGTTTGTTCCTGACAAGGTCACCAGCCATGATGGTGCCTCCCAGTACTTATGTATGGGGGGGGAGAGCAAGGTCACCAGCCATGATGGTGCCTCTCAGTACTTATGTATGGGGGGGGAGAGCAAGGTCACCAGCCATGATGGTGCCTCCCAGTACTTATGTATGGGGGGGGGAGAGCAAGGTCACCAGCCATGATGGTGCCTCTCAGTACTTATGTATGGGGGGGGAGAGCAAGGTCACCAGCCATGATGGTGCCTCTCAGTACTTATGTATGGGGGGGGGAGAGCAAGGTCACCAGCCATGATGGTGCCTCCCAGTACTTATGTATGGGGGGGGGAGAGCAAGGTCACCAGCCATGATGGTGCCTCCCAGTACTTATGTATGGGGGGGGAGAGCAAGGTCACCAGCCATGATGGTGCCTCCCAGTACTTATGTATGGGGGGGGGAGAGCAAGGTCACCAGCCATGATGGTGCCTCCCAGTACTTATGTATGGGGGGGGAGAGCAAGGTCACCAGCCATGATGGTGCCTCCCAGTACTTATGTATGGGGGGGGGAGAGCAAGGTCACCAGCCATGATGGTGCCTCCCAGTACTTATGTATGGGGGGGGGAGAGCAAGGTCACCAGCCATGATGGTGCCTCACAGTACTTATGTATGGGGGGGGGAGAGCAAGGTCACCAGCCATGATGGTGCCTCCCAGTACTTATGTATGGGGGGGGGAGAGCAAAGTCACCAGCCATGATGGTGCCTCCCAGTACTTATGTATGGGGGGGGGAGAGCAAGGTCACCAGCCATGATGGTGCCTCCCAGTACTTATGTATGGGGGGGGGGAGAGCAAGGTCACCAGCCATGATGGTGCCTCCCAGTACTTATGTATGGGGGGGGAGCAAGGTCACCAGCCATGATGGTGCCTCCCAGTACTTATGTATGGGGGGGGGAGAGCAAAGGTCACCAGCCATGATGGTGCCTCCCAGTACTTATGTATGGGGGGGGGGAGCAAGGTCACCAGCCATGATGGTGCCTCCCAGTACTTATGTATGGGGGGGGGAGAGCAAGGTCACCAGCCATGATGGTGCCTCTCAGTACTTATGTATGGGGGGGGGGAGAGCAAGGTCACCAGCCATGATGGTGCCTCCCAGTACTTATGTATGGGGGGGGGGAGCAAGGTCACCAGCCATGATGGTGCCTCCCAGTACTTATGTATGGGGGGGGGAGAGCAAAGTCACCAGCCATGATGGTGCCTCCCAGTACTTATGTATGGGGGGGGAGAGCAACGTCACCAGCCATGATGGTGCCTCCCAGTACTTATGTATGGGGGGGGGGAGAGCAAGGTCACCAGCCATGATGGTGCCTCCCAGTACTTATGTATGGGGGGGGGGAGAGCAACGTCACCAGCCATGATGGTGCCTCCCAGTACTTATGTATGGGGGGGGGGAGCAAGGTCACCAGCCATGATGGTGCCTCCCAGTACTTATGTATGGGGGGGGGAGAGCAAGGTCACCAGCCATGATGGTGCCTCTCAGTACTTATGTATGGGGGGGGGAGAGCAAGGTCACCAGCCATGATGGTGCCTCTCAGTACTTATGTATGGGGGGGGAGAGCAAGGTCACCAGCCATGATGGTGCCTCCCAGTACTTATGTATGGGGGGGGAGAGCAAAGTCACCAGCCATGATGGTGCCTCCCAGTACTTATGTATGGGGGGGGGAGAGCAAGGTCACCAGCCATGATGGTGCCTCTCAGTACTTATGTATGGGGGGGGGGGAGAGCAAGGTCACCAGCCATGATGGTGCCTCCCAGTACTTATGTATGGGGGGGGGGGAGAGCAAGGTCACCAGCCATGATGGTGCCTCTCAGTACTTATGTATGGGGGGGGGAGAGCAAAGTCACCAGCCATGATGGTGCCTCCCAGTACTTATGTATGGGGGGGGGAGAGCAAGGTCACCAGCCATGATGGTGCCTCCCAGTACTTATGTATGGGGGGGGGGAGAGCAAGGTCACCAGCCATGATGGTGCCTCCCAGTACTTATGTATGGGGGGGGGAGAGCAAGGTCACCAGCCATGATGGTGCCTCCCAGTACTTATGTATGGGGGGGGAGAGCAAGGTCACCAGCCATGATGGTGCCTCCCAGTACTTATGTATGGGGGGGGGAGCAAGGTCACCAGCCATGATGGTGCCTCTCAGTACTTATGTATGGGGGGGGGAGCAAGGTCACCCGCCAAGAGGGTGCCTCCCAGTACTTATGTATGGGGGGGGGGAGAGCAAGGTCACCAGCCATGATGGTGCCTCTCAGTACTTATGTATGGGGGGGGGGGGGGAGAGCAAGGTCACCAGCCATGATGGTGCCTCCCAGTACTTATGTATGGGGGGGGAGAGCAAGGTCACCAGCCATGATGGTGCCTCCCAGTACTTATGTATGGGGGGGGGAGCAAGGTCACCAGCCATGATGGTGCCTCCCAGTACTTATGTATTGGGGGGGGGAGAGCAAGGTCACCAGCCATGATGGTGCCTCTCAGTACTTATGTATGGGGGGGGGGAGAGCAAGGTCACCAGCCATGATGGTGCCTCTCAGTACTTATGTATGGGGGGGGAGAGCAAGGTCACCAGCCATGATGGTGCCTCCCAGTACTTATGTATGGGGGGGGAGAGCAAAGTCACCAGCCATGATGGTGCCTCCCAGTACTTATGTATGGGGGGGGAGAGCAAAGTCACCAGCCATGATGGTGCCTCTCAGTACTTATGTATGGGGGGGGGGGGGGAGAGCAAGGTCACCAGCCATGATGGTGCCTCTCAGTACTTATGTATGGGGGGGGGAGAGCAAGGTCACCAGCCATGATGGTGCCTCCCAGTACTTATGTATGGGGGGGGGAGCAAGGTCACCAGCCATGATGGTGCCTCTCAGTACTTATGTATGGGGGGGGAGAGCAAAGTCACCAGCCATGATGGTGCCTCCCAGTACTTATGTATGGGGGGGGAGAGCAAGGTCACCAGCCATGATGGTGCCTCCCAGTACTTATGTATGGGGGGGGGAGCAAGGTCACCAGCCATGATGGTGCCTCCCAGTACTTATGTATGGGGGGGGAGAGCAAAGTCACCAGCCATGATGGTGCCTCCCAGTACTTATGTATGGGGGGGGGGAGCAAGGTCACCAGCCATGATGGTGCCTCCCAGTACTTATGTATGGGGGGGAGCAAGGTCACCAGCCATGATGGTGCCTCCCAGTACTTATGTATGGGGGGGGAGAGCAAAGTCACCAGCCATGATGGTGCCTCCCAGTACTTATGTATGGGGGGGGGGAGAGCAAGGTCACCAGCCATGATGGTGCCTCCCAGTACTTATGTATGGGGGGGGGGGGAGAGCAAGGTCACCAGCCATGATGGTGCCTCCCAGTACTTATGTATGGGGGGGGGGGGAGCAAGGGAGCATGAGTGCTCGCATGTGCTTTGCTTTAAGTCAACAGAAACTGCAGTTTGAATAATGCTGATAAAGTCTGACCAAGTGATTCTGTTTGGCAAAGATTTTTCACTAAGTTCAACATATTGAACTTATTTGTATTTTTATTTGTACATTTTTTTGTTTGTTTTGAACAGAGGTTTTGTTACATGAACCGGAAGGAGATAAAACAATCTATTTATAAACAGAGACTGCCAGTGAGAAATACTTCCTTTTCTTCCTTTCCCCTCTTCGCTTTCCTTTTTGGTTTTCTGTGAGAGGTTTTCTGTAGCTGAAACTCCTGGAACTGGAGTTGTCGGCGTTGTGAGATGCCATGTAGGTGCTGGGAACCAAGCCTGGGTCTTTTGTAGGAGAAGTAAGTGCTCTTAAGCACCAGGCCATCTCTTCAACTCCCAGTTTATAGAAGGCTTTGTCATTTACAACATTTACTTATTTTTCAAATTATGTGTCTGTGTGTAGATTTATGCAGATCCTCTGCAAGAACAGACATGCTCTTAGCCACTGAGCCATTTCTCCAGCTCCAGCCATAAATATTTTAAATTTAATTTTTTGATATGACTGAAATAGGCATTTTCTCATTAAATGATTGATATCTGTCGGTAGTTGTTGAGCACTATATCAAGAGGAGTTGTGCTTATAAGTTTTGATATATAACTTGACTGTTATTTGTGATTATAGGTTCATTTGTCCCATGTCCTGTGCTGACTCTCGTCTGTACCTTTCCTCCCTCAGCTTATTATTATTCTTGTTGCTATTTCGTGGTGCTGGGATCATGTCTAGAGCCTAAGACTTGCTAGATTAAGAGCTTTACCTTTGAGCTATGTCCCCAGACACTGGGCATTTTAGCAGTTGATTCTTAAATGCATAATAAATATACGACAGTCTTATGCACCTCAGTACTATGTTATCTGCACCACATTTAAACCACTTTCTTAAGGAAGAGCTGTTTTCAGTTTATGCCTTTCTACACATGGAACTGTAGGCAGTTCTGTTCATATACCCTTGCCAACACGTGAATCAGAAGAAAGACCCTTAGTAGAAAATGTGCTGGATCAGAGATATACACTTACTATTGTGGTGAAAACTGCTTAATTACGAGAGTCTTTTACATTTCCCCAAGGATACTTCCCTACATTTTTTGCCAAGAGTTAAGACTAAAATCTTTGAAAACAAATTTGTACGTGTCACTTCCTTACTTTTTCCAACTTTTCCTTTGGTTGAAAAAGTTTTGTATACAGTATAAAATTCACAAGGTTTTTGTTTGATTATGCGACAGGGTCTGGCTGTGTAGCCCAGATTGGAATTCACTGTGTAGTCCTGTCTGGTTAACTTACAGCAATCCTCCTGTGTCTGCCACCCAAGCACTGAGACTGCAGGTGTGAGCCATTATGCCTAACTTCTGCAAGATTCTTGTTTTATTGTGTTAGGGATGGAACCTAGGGCCTCTCAAGTGCGAGGCAAGTGTTCTGTCACTCGGCTTTACAGAGGCCGCCTCACAGCCCTCTCAAGGGTTACAATTTTTAGTATTTGGTGTTTTGCCTGCATGTACCAGCTGCATGCCTAGTGCCTGAGACCATAAGAGGGCATTGTATCCTCTGGAACTGGAGTTATAGACAGACATGTAGGCGCTGGGAACTTAACCCAGCTTAGGAAGAACAGCCAGGGTGCTCTTAACCCTGGGACAGCTCTCTACAAATTTTTAAAGAAGGATAACGCCCTTCTTGCTTCCCAGGGACAGCAGGCTAGCTGACTATTTTTATGCTTATCTTTGTCTGTTGCTTTCCTGCTTTGGATGGACCTCCCCGCTGCTATACGTAACTCTTTCCGTGTATGTGCCTCAGCCTGTCTAGACGGGTAGCTTCTAACTGGATGAACATAGTAAAAGATGCCGTTACCATTCCCCCGGTACTGTCTAAGTTCTGTTTCTTACAGCTAGCACTCTTTATGCTTTACCCTTTACTTTGTTTTTGGTGCTTTGCTGTAGTGGTCACCTTGCTACTTTTCTAAATGTTCAAGTCACTTGTAGGCTGCGGGTAGGCCGCTGCTTTCTCTAGCCTGAGTTGTCCCTCTTAGAGCTCTCTTTTCTGCGCTGAATTTATTTTAGCTCTGTTTACTGCTGTCCCTGTTCCTTCTTGCTTCAGTCCCTTGACTTTGAGGGCTTGTCCAGTTTCCTGAGAAGGTAGTATTTCAAAACCTTGCATCATTGTTTTGCTGTCAACGTTGTTTGATTTGAATAGATGAGTCTAAGGATAATCAGTTTTTTCAAGAACTTAAAAAGCAATACCATATTGCTTTGTAGTTGGATCTTGCTGCTCAAAAGTACAGTGCTTCTGTGCTTCCTGCTTACCCAGCCAAGGAATGTTGATCGAGGTTGTGAGTGTACCAAGTATCAAGTATTTGAGCTACATCATTGAGCTAGACCAATTTCACCTTCCAGGGAAGGGTGAATGGTCCTGGAACAATAAACATACGTAAATTGTGTAGTATGTAGAAAGTAATTACAGACTGAGGAGTAAACACTAGAGAGGGCTGGGAAGTAAGGAAAGAGGAGGGTTAAGACATTTAAAGGTTTTAGGAGTGCACAAAAGAGGGGCTAGTAGTTAGGGCACAGGTTGAGGGTTTTTTTTTTTTTTTGGTTAAAAATCTTTTTATTACATTTTAATGTGTGTATTGATGTGTATGGGGTATGTTCACATGCCCATGTGGTATGACAATGTATGGAAGTTAGAAGACACCCTGCAGAAATTGGTTCTTTTCTTGAACTGTATGTATACATATCGGTGTTTAACTACATGTATGTTGTGTGAGAATGTTGGCTCCCCAGGAATTACAGACAGTTGTGAGCTGCCATGTGGGTGCTGGTAATTGAACCTGGGTCCTCTGGAAGAGGTTCTTATTGTGTCATCTCTCAGGTTGCAGACATGCTCCACCATGCTTAGATTAAGGTTACAATTCAAAATAGAGAAACAGGGTTGATGCCATTGAGGAAGTAATGTGTATATGAAGATTTGAAGAAAGTCTATGAAGTTAGCCATGTGGACATGTAGGAGAAAAGTGTTTGAAGACAAGGTTCAATAGAACAGCCTAGTCTTGTCGTGGAGAGTAAGGAGAAGGAAGAGGTTGATACAGAATAGTGCAGCTACTTACCGGATTTTAGTTTTCGTTCTTGTATGGGCAGCCAGGGGAAGGCGTGGAGCAAAGGAATGAGATGTGATATAAATTTGACCTGGACTAAGCTTGCTGTGCTTAGAACATGTTAGTGGGCGAATGTGGGAGACAAATATGGAAAGAGAGGAAGATTGAATTAGGAAGATATTGTAATCAGTCTTCTAGGTGAGAAAATGCCGTCTTAGGCCAGATGATGCTGTAAAGATGTTGAGGAATGGTTACCATACATGATTTTTTTTTTTTAGGAGGGATGGTTGTTTGTGTGCTGAAATTACAGACAGATTTTTTTGTTTTGTTTTCATTTGGATTAGAGAAACTTTTTAGAAATAATTTTATTTTTTTATAATTAACGCAATTTTCCCCCTTTCCTCCCTCAGTCCTCCCATCCACCCCCGACTTGCTCTCTTAAACTCATGGCCTCCTTTTCTCTGTTATGTGTATTAAATAATACATAAATAAAACATGCTCACTTTGTATAATGCTAACTATGTATATTAGGTGATCTCAGAGTTGACAACTTGATATTGGTTAACCAATTCGGGGGAGGGTTCTTCCCTGGGGACAACCAGTTTTTTTCTCCTCTCAAGCATTCCCCTATTTGCTTATAGTTCTTTCTGTAGGATTGAGGCTTCCTGTGAATTTTCCCACTTCATGTTAGCAGGTCCATTAGTGGTGTAATGGTTTAGGTCTTGTTTAGGTAGCCTTGTTGATGAGAGAGACTTTATGGGTTTAGTTTCTGACATTTCTAGGAGACAGTCTCACAGCAAACTGACAAACTTCTGTTTTTCTCTCTGTTTCTCTTGGTTTTGTTTTGTTTTGTGACAGGGTTTCTCTGTATAACAGCCGTAGCTGACCTGGAACTCACTTTGTAATCCAGGTTGGACTTTGAACTCACAGAAATCCACCCATTTCTGCCTCCCAAGTGCTGGGATTAAATGTGTGCCACTACTTCCAGATCTCTGTCTCTCAACAGTCTTCCCGCCTTCTCTCCCTCTTACACAGGGCTCCCTCTAAGCCTAGCCCTTATGCAAGAATTTTGTTGTAGATGTGTCTGCTGGGACTGGGCTCCACACAGTCGCTTGTTCTCAGCATTTTGATTGATTTTAGTTTTTTTGTAATGGTTTGTTACAAAGAGAATTTCCTTTGATGAGGGGGTGAGAACGCTTACCTGTGTATATAAGGATAAATATTTAGAATGTGATTAGGAATTATGTTGGTGTAGTTAAGTGGCAGTTGTAGGTTTTTCTCCAAGATCCATGACTTCACTAGCCCTAGGTTATTGTCTAGGTTTCCAGTACCAGACAAGGTTTCCTTCTTGTTATGTAGACTTCATGTCCAATTAGAAAGCTATTGGTTACTGCCAAGATAGTCAGGCTACTGCACTCTTGTGGTTACTGTGGCCCACTGGTGTCATAGCTGGGTAGGAATATTGATGCTTTCATCCTTTGGAAGCTTGCATGGGCACCTTGTGGTACCATGAAAGCTAGTCCTCAGAGAGGAGGCTTTCAGGTTAGACACCGTTTAGGGTTTCTGGGTCCTGTGTCCAAAATACATGGAATCTTCAACAATAGGAGCTTACTTTCTGCCTCTGGGAGGCAACTGAGGGCAATAGCGATAGCCTGTAATGTTTCAGAAGTCTGTTGAATAGCCCTGGCCAACAACTCAGAATAAGGTTTCTTTTGCATGCTGTTGGGATTTTCTATTAGCTGCGCTATGGCTCTTGTAGTGAAGCATTGTCAGCCCAGAAGGAAAATTTTCATTTAAACTATATATGTATATTTTATACATAGACTTATATGTATGTGTGTAGTTTTAGGTAGATAGATAGTAAATGATTCCTTATGACTTTTTCAGACAGCCTTCCTGTTATTCTGCCCTCCTGTGGTTTATCTCCCTCCCTCTGGACAAGTCCCTCCCCCCTAACCCCCCCCTCATCCACCCCCCCTCTCATTTTCCCTTATCTTCCACCAATTACTTGTAATCTGCTATTTCCCTCTGTTGCTCTTCCTCCCTCTCCTTAGTTCCCTTTACTTTCTTGGTTTCTGAGGTTACTCCAGGTCTTTTAGTTATACTCATATCTGAAAACTTGAAGCTAGGATCCTCAGGTGAGAGAGAGCCAGCTTGCAGCGTTTGTCTTTCTGGGTCTGGGTTACCTCATTCAATATGATCTTTTCTAATCCATCCATTACCTGGCTTGACTCTGGTGAAGGCTGTACCTAGAGATACAGATTTAAGTTCTTGGAAAAGTTTAAAGAATCATCCAAGTTACCAGTGTAAGAAAAGTGGCTTTGGGCAACTCTGAAGTGCAGGCGTTTGCAGAGAAAATGAGTAATCAGAAGTCACTAAGAAGGATCGGTGAGTTAGTTATAGTTACCATACTTAGTGAATAAAGTTTACAAGGCAGGAAGCTGATCTGTAAACTTTGTCATATGTTGGTGACAGTTCACAACTTGCAAACAAAATGTACTGAAATATTGTATTTCAGTATATTCAGTGTGCTAAATTTGTTTCTTAAGGCAGTTGTGGAATGCATGCAGTCTGGTCGGCATGCAGACAGATTGTTCTGGAGGTCAGAATACCTAGCTGGGGATAGAGTTTAGTTGGTAGTGTTTTTATCTAACATGAATGGGAATGAAGCTCTGAGTTTGATCCACGTACTTCATAAAACTGACCATGGTGGCAAAGAGAATCAAGGGTTCAGGATCGTCCTAGTGAGGTAGAGGCTAGTGTAGACAGCATGGAAGCCTGTTTTCTTTTCTTTTTTTTAAGATTTATTTATTTAATGTATGTGAGTACACTGTAGCTGTCTTCAGACACACCAGAAGAGGGCATCAGATCCCATTACAGATGATTGTGAGCCACCATGTGGTTGTGGGAATTGAACTCAGGACCTCTGGAAGAGCAGTCAGTGCTCCTAACCACTGAGCCATCTCTCCTGTCCTGAAAGCCTGTTTCAAAAACAAAATGAACATAAAGTTTTATTAAGAGAGCTAAATGTCTGGGCTAGTTTGCTTCATTGAGCCCAGAGAAATATTTCAAATTCTGGTGTTTCTTTGGATTTGGGGATGTTTGCATAGACTTTACTAGTAATGGCCCAAAATAAAAAAAAAAAAAACATTTAAGTGTCATATCATTTTGAATTTCAGATTTATTGATGCTTTGTGTGTGTATCTAGACATTCTTGTAAAAATAAAAGAGTCCTACAAACAGCCTGTTGAGGGATAAAGAATGCCTAAAATCAACATGTATTTCATTTCATTTTTATCACTAAATAACAAAGCACAGTGCAGAGCTTACCTAGCCTAAGTGGAAAAGGCAAGATCTGCAAATGTTGAGAGTTAGTTGTCTAACCTATTTCAAAACTTTCTTGAGATACTGTGGATGTAATAGAAAAGGTGTGTACCACATTTATTTTTCCTGGTAAATGGGAAAGGAAACATTTATTATTATATTTCCATATATCTGTCATTTTAGTTTCTGAAGTTTCATTTATCTGTCCCAAAAATACATGGAAATTATTCTCCAGAGAGAATACATAAATTTCAAATTTATATGATGGAATCACTTACTGTCTTACGTGAGTCATGAATCAACCTCATCTAGTATGGCAATGTTGTATGTGCTTGCTACCTACCCAGCAGTCAGTCAGTGGCCACCTAAGTTATCATGCCGTCTACCATAAGGTAGACTGTCGTGGTACTATAGTGTGAGTCTGTGAATAATCCTTGTTTTACTTAAAAAGGTGGACAGAGAGAGAGCTCAGCAGTTAAGAGCATTGGCTTTTCTTCCATAGGGCTCAGGTTTGGGGCCTAGCACCCACATGGTGGCTCATGACAGTTATTACTCCATCACTTCCAGGGTATTTGAAGCTCTCTTCTGACTTCCACAGACACCAGCCACACACATGGTGCACATACATACACACAAGCAAAAACATTTATACACACAGAATTTTAAGAGAAAGAAAATTTAAACTAGTAGCTCAGAAATGTAAGAGTATTAATACTAGCAATTAAGATCTAAGAGTAGGTAGAAACTTTCTTTAAATGAAAATGTCAAGTTCTTGATTTAATAGGGAAGAAAAGTTCTCAGAGAATACATGGTGTAAATTATTGGTAATTTGTAGTCTAAGTGTGCCTAATTTTAAATTAAACTTTGTCATCTTCAAACCACAGTATGTGTAGGGTGTAATACTAGCCACAATTCCTGGCATCAACTGTGGGTCTTAGACTTGCTTATGAATAAAGGAAAACTATTGTATTGGAATAGTAAAGTATTTTGTTCCGGGGATGCTAATACTTCATTTTTGACATTACAGTAGGCAAATGGTGTTTGCTGTCTAGTAGAACCAACTGCTGGCAGTCATTTAGTTATTCTTGGGTTTGGTGTACTGACGAGAGAATATATTGAGCTAATAATGACAGATCACTTTTTCTTTGACTGAAGACAAGACAGTAGGAAGAGGTTTAGAGGATTCACAATGATGATGTAACATTTAGCAGACTTGCTTCTGTCTGCAATGCCGCCCTCTTTGGTTGGGCTTTGTTGTTTTTGAGACAGAGAGCTCTAGCTGGCTGAGAACTCCGAGACTGGCTCTGCCTGCTGGCATTAAAGGCACCTTATCATGCCTGGTTTACAGTGTGCTCTTGGAATTTCAAAGGGATTCCTTAAAAACCTTGTCTTTGTCCTTTTCACCTATCTCCTCCCCCTGCCCCAGGAGGATAAAGGGATGCATGGGAAATGGAGAGCTGCTGTTTTCTTAGCCCTCCCAGGCTGAATATATGCATACTCTTTGTTCTGTTGATACAGAGGAAGTTCCTTTATTTTCCAAGGCACGGCGCGCTGGGCACAGATGGGGGCGTGCGTGCTCGCAGCGAGCTTTGTGTTGCCACTGAGCTACAGCTTTTTTTTTTTTTTTAAAGTTTTTGAGATAGGATCTCACTAAGTTGTCCAGTCTGGCCTTGAGTTCAGTTTTACTTGTCCTCAGCATCTCATGCAGCTGGGATTACTGGCCAGGCCCACCAGGCCTGGGTACATAGCGGATGCTATTCTTCTGACTGACTGGTTCTTGTTTGAATTAAAAATCTCCCTTCACCTTATTAAGGATGTCACTTGCTCTGTTTCTTGGGGTCTCCTTCCCTGTTTGGTTTACTGGACTCTTTAATGCTTACTGCGTTCTAGTATCTTCTGTTTAAGGACAGAAAGTGAAAAGTCTATGAGCCCTCCAACCTCCATGCACTTGATTCTCTTTAAGTGCTACTCTCAAACCACACCCTCTTCATCCTTCTGGGTGACTCTTACCAAGTTGTATCCAAGGCTGCTTTGAGGAAGTCCCCTTTTGGTGGATGCGCTGTTACTGTTGCCTTACCATATGATTACTACCTTGCTAAAGTGAGTAGGGGAAAACACCCCTTTTCTGCTTTCCTCTTAAGAACCGTAACCTTAGCTAGGGTTTCGTGCATGTCAAGCTCTCCAGGCAGCAGCAGTCGGGTGTCCTGTAATTCAGTTCTATACCCTCTCCTAGAAGTTTGACCCTACAGGTTAAGCTCTGGGTCTGGAGGTTCAGAGGTCACTCAAAAATTGTACTTTACACATCTGACCAACAAGATGATGTGGCTGGATATAAAGTAGGCTTTACAAGACTTCTTTCTCTGATTTGATAGCTAGGGTGGCTCACAGAACTCTGGGACATATTTTGCTGATGTCCGTTTGTTAAAATGATATTATAAATAACATATGGTGAGCAGTCAGGAAGAAGAAGTGAGTAGAGCAGTTAGAAGGGAAGGTGTGGGAGCTGCCGCCTTCCTCTGGTGCATACCTTCCAGACCCTTCAACATACTCCTGTTTCTGAAAAGTAAGCCCTGCACTTGGGGGATTTTTGTGGAGGCTTCATTACTTAAACATGGTTGATTAAATCATTGGCCTTTTGCAGTCAACCCTACCTTTAGCCAGCCAAGAAGCTCCCCTCTTTGAAAGGTCAAGTTTTTGAGTGACAGAGCTGTATTCTTGGCTACCTAGCCTGTTAACACCCAGCTTTCAGCCATTCATTAGCATGCAAAAATTTCAGGGATTTTGGAAAGGGCTTGTATCTCTGTGCTGGGCTTCCATTTCTTGTTAATCAGTTGATTAATTACTTCAATAGTAATTTTCTTAAAGGTTCCTTCCATCACTATTGTTCGAGATTTTGCATAGTTAGATATATCTACTTATTATTTTAATACTTTTTGAAAAAATTGGAATAATTTGAGTTCCTTGAAGAATTTATGGAAGATAATTTATCCTAACAATGATGCCCATTTGAGTTTTTATATGTCTTTTACTTTGACTTCTCCAGTACTGCCTTCTGTTAATATTCAGTTTTTACACGTAGTTATGGCCTCCATGTTACAGCTTCCATGTGAACGGTAGTACTGGCTTCCCTTAAAAGTTTGTGAAAAGTACAGATGGCCTAGTGGTGGAGCACTTACTTCTCTGGGATATTTGAGGGGCCTGTGTTACTAGACTCAGGGTTACAGCATAGACCCCATTAAGCAAGGTTTGGTCACCCATCCTCAATAAATTAATGAAAAGAGCCAACTTAATAGTGAAAAGCAGAGAAGGGAATTTGTTTGCTATAGCCACTTTGGGGAGAAGGACAGCGATAACTGACCTTTCTCCCCAACTAGAGTTTAGAGGGGAGGGGAGAGATACACCTAATTAAGCACTGTGGCCAAGGTATTGCCCTAACATTGTAGTCCCTGTCTTCCCTGCAAGGTCATTTGACAAGTTGTAAAACTTCTGTTGGAGACCAGATCCTCCTCTTGTCCCTCAGTGCCTCAGGCAATTCATTTCTTGGAATCAGTTTCAATAAGAGAGAGGCAAGGCTGGTTATAGGTGGGCTAGATCTTAAGCAGTACAACATAGGAAACCAACTGAGGGGCTGGAGAGATGTCTCAGAGGTTAAGAGCACTGACTGCTCTCCCAGGGGTCCTGAGTTCAATTCCCAGCAACAACATGGTGGCTCACAACCATCCATGATGGGATCTGATGCCCTCTTCTGGTATGTCTGAAGACAGCTACAGGGCACTCATATACATAAAATAAATAGTTTTTTGAACACAAAAGCTGTATTAAAAAAAAACAAAACCAAATGAAACCCAAAAAACATAGTTCAGCTTCAGACCTGTCACATTAGAGCTATGGTTTTTTTTTTTTTTTTTTTTTTTTCAAACAAGATCCCCTGATGGTTGGTGAGTGCATGAGTTGAGAACCAGTGCTTCCAGGGTGAACTCTTCCTTTAATAAACACTTCAGATACTATGATGTGACACTTCTAAGATGACTCACTCTTATTTTGCCTTTTATTTATAACCACATTGCAGTATTTCTTTTTACATAGTACCTATGAGGTTCTGATAGGTATTTTTTTTTTCAAAACGAAAGCCTCAAATAGGGAATCTTGGCAGCAGCAGATGCTTCACAAATTTGAGTTCCCTTACAAGTCACTGCCTATTCCTTTTCCATGTCAGCTTTCTGTCATGTCCTTTCCTTGACACACACACACAGAGACCTGAGGACAACCCATTTACCGCCTTTGAGAATGGGTCTACATTGACCTGGAGTGCACCGGTAAATATAGTTAGATTGGCTGGCCCAGGAACTCCAGGAATCCTCCTGTCTCCATTTCTCAGTGCTGAAATAACAAGTAACTCCTCCATTTGGCTTTTTATGTGTGTGAGAACTAGGTCTTCATGTTTGCAGAAGTGCATCATATTTAAATGTTTTAACTCAAATCCCTAATATAAAGTGTAAATCTGTAATTGGATAGTTATAATTTTATTAGCATTTTTGCCACTTGGAATTTGAACTCAAGGTCATGTATCCATACCAATCCAAAATGTTTTGGAGACCTGTTGTTGTTTTCTTAGTCTAAATGGAGAAGCAGAGGGGTCAGTAGGACTAGAAAAGTTATATAGGTGTTGCTTTAGTTGATTTATACTATGTGGTCTTCATAAGATGGTAGTTCAGTCCCATGGCGTGTACCCTTTAACCTTAGTAAAGATGGCTGCCAGCCAGTCCCAGTCATGTGGCCGTTATTTAAAAAAGATTTGTTTATTGTATTTATTGGGTGCACTGTGACTGTCTTCAGACACACCAGAAGAGGGCATCCAATCCCATGACAGATGGTTGTGAGCCACCATGTGGGTGCTGGGAATTGAACTCAGAACCTCTGGAAGAGCAGTCAGTGCTCTTAACCGCTGAGCCATCTCTCCAGCCCAAGATTTTTTTTTTTTTTAAGATATATTTTTTAAAACAAGAGTTGAATCCGCCTAGGCAGTGGTGGCACACGCCTTTAAAGGTAGGGGGATCTCTGTGAGTTCCAGGACAGCCAGAGCTGTACAGAGAAACCCTGTTTTGAAAAAAACAAACAAAACAATTGAATCTAAGTTACATATACGGTATATTCTAAAGGAGCTGGATCACATACGTGGGAAGTTGTGCAGAGACAATGAGAGATGAAGGGTGCTTAGTGGGAGGTGGAGGAAGTGTATGCAGAGCAGCCCTTGGGGATCGCTGGAAATCAAGAATGCCGCTTTCTGCCAGTGATCTGTACTGAGGCCAAGCTGTTTGTAGTTTAAGAAGGAGGCAGGGAGGGTAAAAACCAACCAACCAACCAACCAACCAAACAAACCCAGAAACCCCGCAGCAGGGGTTTTCTATAAGCGCGAAGAGGAGCTGGTAGAGAGCTCATAGAGCCTAGATGGACGCGGGTTTAGAGAAGTGACTAGAGTTCTGCCCAAGGGCGGAGCCTACTAGCAGGCTTTACAAAGAAGTAAGAGGAGGCAGCTGAATCTCCAGGGGGCAGCTGGGAGCAGGAGCTACAGAGAGATAGCTTAGTGGGACTGCAGTTTCTAGGGGCAGGCAAGAGAAAGAAAGCTAACTGAGCTGAGGTGGATGGAGTGTCTTTGTGACAAGGATTTCTACCCAGGGTGAACCCAAACTGATCACAGAGGAAAGGTGTCCATTCCCACATGACTGGGGTCCATGTAGGGTCAGAGGAGTTCCTGGCACGAAAGTGGCATTTGTAGTAATAGCAGACAAAGCCGGAAGCTTGGGGTAACACTTATCCGGTAGAGAGAGATGACAAAGCCGGAAGCTTGGGGTAACACTTATCCAGTAGAGAAATGACAGAGCAGGGAAAGGGAGACGGTAAATGTCTCGGTAGAGAGACCAGACACCAGTGCGGCAGGTCAAAGCGGAGACATGAGGTTGAGTGCCCAGGTAGTGCCTTAGGAGGGTGCAGAAGACTCTAGCAGCTGTAGAGACATTAGGGCATAGACAGGGAGCGATTGGTTAGAACATGTGGAGGCAGGAAGTAGCTGTAGAATTTGGGATCAAATCTGCTAGATGGCAGGAGCCAGCAGAAACAAAGGATCCAGACATATCTTAGGAGAGTCATATCAGCAGCTTGGTTCAAAGAGGACAAGTTCCTAGGAAGAGAGCTCATATATACCAATCCCATGGTTTCACCACCAGATGAACGAAAAAAATAAAAAAGGAAGGACATGACTGCTCCTAGGTGTGGTGGAAGAGAAGAGGTTCGTTGTACATATGAGGGAGAGCATAGGCAGAGGCGGGAACATCTGGGAGAGTCCAGAGAGAACATGACCACGTGAGGAAGGGGAGCCTAGAGCGTAGAGAGTAAAGGCTAAACAAATAAATGTACCTGGTAATCAAAATGGCTGGATTAAATAGGGAAGGGAAACTAGGGGAAGGGCAGCCAAGCCTCTGGGCTGGAGGATTTTAGGGTAGAGGGCAGGGTATGCCACACACACACACACACACACACATACACACACACACACACACACACGCACACACGCGCACACGCGCACACACGCATGCAAAACATACACATTAGCAAAGGTATATGAGCTGGAGACATAGCTCAGTATATATAGTGCTTGTTTAGTTTTTCGAAAGCCATGGTACTACATAAAACTAGGTGTGGTGAGCAATCTCATTGGGAGGTGATGAAAGCTGGAAGATCAGAAGTTTAGGGTCATCTTCAGGCTCTCAGAGTTCAGTGGCAGTCTAGGATTAATGAGTTAGCCCTGCCTCAACAGACAGACAAAACACCCCCAAACAAAAAAACCTAGCAGTGGCTAAATACTCTGAAAATATTAAGACAAAATTAAAAGGTGTTAGTACTATTTTTTTTTCTGTTTAACTTTTTGCCAGAATGGGCTTAAGATGTACAATTTAGAAAATCCAGGTTGTGTTTCTGTTCTTAAAGTTGTTCAATGTAATCTGGTATTAAAGTAAGGTGAAAGTGATTGAACACAATACAGGTGGGCAAGTGGGTGGGGTTGAAGTTGCTGAAAGTGGGTAAAACCCATTGTATGGGAGCCCTCACTGCCTGCTAGGTTTTGGTTGTATTGAAGGTTGTGCTAAGCATCATATAATACCAGCTTAAACCTTTGAAGCCCCAGCTGACACCATCCGTCTGAGGTGTACAGGACTTTATGGGGCAAGGGCAATAAGGCTTGTTTAAAAACAAGGCAAGCTACTCTAGTTTAATGAGGCCAGTTAAGAAAGCGTTCCCAGAGTGGGATGAGGGTGTAATCTCAATTTGGAGGTAGAAGTATAGTTTTATGAGTGTTCTGAGTGTGTTTACAATTCTCATTGCATTGGAAGGGGACGTTTGAAATAGGCGGGCACCCAGCAGCAGAGTTAGAATTGAGGAAAATGGCAGTTGAGGCCTGGGAGTATTGAGTTTGGGGAGAATGTTTTTCACTTCATGCAAAGACCTTGCCTGGCTGTGTATGTCCCTTCAGTCCCTTCATCCCTGTATGTATGTTTCCTCCCCTGGAGCCTTAAGAAAGTGCTGAGATGTGCCCTCTGGAAAACTCACTCTACTAGACTTCACTGCTGCCAAGAGGACAGGTTCATGTTGCTGGTGGCGCCAGGCAGAGCTGCTCAGGTGGTCTGTGGGGTGGGGCTTGCGGCAAAGCCCGCCCTCTTGCGGGCCCTGCCCTGGAGCCTGCCAGGTTTGGAGTCTAAGCAGCAGGACACCAGAGCTGCTGGCCACCTTCTGTTGGCTAAGGTAGTGGAGATCACTGATTTAAGACCACGCCACTTTGAGTACATGGGAGGCGTTGTCTCCCGTTGATCTCCTTTTAAGACTGAATGGAAGCGAGCAGCCTTCTGTGCTTAGGAGTCCAGGGCCCAGGAGGGGCTTCTGCAGGCTGGCCTTGGGGCTTGCGGGAACCTGAAGCCTCCATTCTCATGACCTGGAAGCGCGCACGCTTTCTGCATTCCTGGAAGGGAGTCCTGCTCACATGCTTACCAACAGTTGGGACCAGGACCAGGAAGAGGAAAGGTACTGACATAAAAACTACTGTTTCTGAGACAGAAACTAGGTCGTGTGAACCTGTGGATTCTGGTTTAGGCTGCACCGCTTTGTCTGGCTCTGTGAGGCGGCAGTGAGGGTTTAGTGGAGCTACAGCAACTGCGATTTAAATCAAGCTTCAGGTGTCACAACTTCTGCAGACTTGTCCTCGGTTTTCCACTGTAGGCCTGCTTCGTGGCTGAGAGGCTTGTGACTCAGGGTGGAGCTGCATTCTACCTTTCTAACTTGGTAATGGCGTAGGGGTTTCAGTGCTGTAGCACCTCTGACCACATTTAACAAAATGTGTTGCTCATGCTCAGTTGAAAATAGTGTGCTTTCTCCAGAGTTTGGAAGGGAGTAACAGTGTTGTAACATGAACCTGAACGTAGGCTGATAAGTCCTAGGTCCAGGCACTGGTCTAGTATTTTTCTCATGAACTTGGCTATATTGTATTTAAATATAAACTGAGGTCTTTGATGTGACCAGAGCTGTTTTTGAAGAAATCACTTTTCAAATTACTGTGTTCCTTTGTGAGTGAGCTACTCTTAACATTGTGGAGTAGATGGGAAGCCCGCCACTTTTGGTAATGCCCAAGCCATTGTTTCACAAGTGACCTAAAATGGATAAATCATCTGCATAAAGAATTTGCTCAGTTGGAAACTAGATTACAGAGTGCTCTTTTTATCATGATGCCTGGATCACAGGGCTTCAGATGGTGAGAGCTGATTAATCTTCTATTCTTACATATGGGCGTGAGCCTTGTGATGGAGGTTTTTTTTTTACACTGTGTATTGGAGAGGAAACCCAAGGCCAACGGCAAGCTAAACATTTGCTAGTACTTTTTTGCCATCTGAACTTGAGAGTATTGCTTTAGTAACAAAAGAAAAAATGTAAACTTCCAATGCTGCTCCTGGTTCCCTTATTTACAGTGTCTACTGCGATCTAGAATTACAGGTGTATTGACTTGGCTATATTTGTAACCACTGTTGGTTTTGAAATGTTAAAGCCTTTGCAGCAGAATGATTATAACTAGCAAGAAATGCTATATTTAGTGTAGTTTCAGGGAGTGTACTGCTAGGACATTGATCTTTTGTCAGTTTCTGAGACAAATTTTGACCTGCTGTGTCCCACAGAGGCAAAGGCTTGGGTAAGGAGCTTATTGTACATGGCCCTCACTAGCTGATCCTCTGTCCAGACAACTCAGAAGTCCTGTGGTTAGTTATAGTGAAAGCTGCAGTCACACGAGGGAACCCATGGATGGTTCAGGGAGCTCATCCCCACCCAGCGTTTGGTGTTCTGTGGTGTTCTCCACTTCTTATTCCTTCAACCTTGAGATGGGGGCACTGACTGATGGGAGACAAAAATGATACCTAGCTGACTTGGAAAAAAGACTTAGTAGATAGCTGCAGGTAGATAACAGGATGGTGGCGATTCCTTTCCCTATGGTGGTCTCTGAGCCCCATTCCCAGAGCAAGCACACTTCTACTAGCGATGCTGTTCACTGCTGGGAAGAGTTGAGCTGGCTCTGATGGTCTTTGGCATTCTACAAAGAACTACATAGGTCCTGAAGCTGTGAGAAAACTCAGACTTGAGAGAAATAGATGGAGGTGGCGACTCGGGGAAACTTTCATGTTGTATTTAAGGCTTGGTTTTTATTTTATGTTGTGTATGGGGACTTTGCCTGCATGTGTAGATGCTCATCGTGTATTTGAGTGCTCTGGATGCTTCTAATGAGCTGCCACTTGGGTAGGATTTGAGCCCTGGTCCTCAGGAAGAACAGCCAGTGTGGGTTGTTTTTTTTGTTTTTTGTTTTTTGTTTTTTTACAACCAGTGTTTTTAACGCTAGGCCATCTCTTCAACTTCCAGCCCTGTATTTGTATTCTTTGTTTTTGTTTTTTTAAGTGGGATTTCTCTGTGTAGTCCTGGCAGTTAATACAGTTTTATAGTTCTTTATTGTGTAGGATCTTTTTTGAAACTGGGTCTGACTATGTAGTCCTGCCTGGCCTGGAACTGTGTATTCAGACCAGGCTGACCTAGAACTCCCTGACCCCCACTGTTTGTGCATCTGGGGTGCAGGGGTTAAAGGTGTGGCCACAGGGCCTGGTGTGGTTCTTATTCTGTGTAGTCAGTCCACCCAGAGATTTCCAGTGCTTTTAAAAACAGAAAGGTATTTTATACATGCTATTGAACCTTTGGAAATGTGGTTTACTCATTATACAACTCCAAAAAAATTAACCTTTAGCATGTAATTTTTATTTTATTTGTATATGGCTTTAAAACTATATTTAGTTAACTTTAATGTTCACAGTAAATTTTGTGGTGTGTTTTACAAGTATTTATGACATGTATACATACATATTTATAAGTGTGTTATATTTGTAACCTTTTCTCCTGCTTCCTTTTATTTTCTTGTTTTTCTCTACAGAGATGAGCCGTCAGACTGCTACAGCATTACCCACGGGCACCTCAAAGTGTCCACCATCCCAGAGGGTACCTGCCTTGACTGGCACAACTGCATCCAATAATGACTTGGCGAGTCTTTTTGAGTGTCCTGTCTGCTTTGACTATGTGTTGCCACCTATTCTTCAGTGTCAGAGTGGCCATCTTGTTTGTAGCAACTGTCGCCCCAAACTTACATGTTGTCCCACCTGCCGGGGCCCATTGGGATCCATTCGCAACTTGGCTATGGAGAAAGTGGCCAACTCAGTACTCTTCCCTTGTAAATACGCCTCTTCT
This sequence comes from Tokudaia tokunoshimensis, assembly GCA_036184795.1. Classification (NCBI taxonomy): domain Eukaryota; kingdom Metazoa; phylum Chordata; class Mammalia; order Rodentia; family Muridae; genus Tokudaia; species Tokudaia tokunoshimensis. The sequence goes on along the minus strand of BTHU01000020.1, from coordinate 13,685,361 downwards.
GGATGTGAAATAACTCTGCCGCACACCGAAAAGGCAGAGCACGAGGAGCTCTGTGAGTTCAGGCCTTACTCCTGCCCCTGCCCTGGTGCTTCCTGTAAGTGGCAAGGCTCCTTGGATGCTGTCATGCCCCACCTGATGCATCAGCACAAGTCCATCACCACCCTGCAAGGAGAAGATATAGTTTTCCTTGCTACAGACATTAACCTTCCTGGTGCTGTTGACTGGGTGATGATGCAGTCTTGTTTTGGCTTTCATTTCATGTTAGTCTTGGAGAAACAAGAGAAATACGATGGTCATCAGCAGTTCTTTGCAATTGTACAGCTGATAGGAACACGCAAGCAAGCTGAAAATTTTGCATATCGACTTGAGCTAAATGGTCATAGGCGGCGATTGACTTGGGAAGCGACTCCTCGATCTATTCATGAGGGAATTGCAACAGCCATTATGAATAGTGACTGCCTAGTATTTGACACCAGCATTGCACAGCTTTTTGCAGAAAATGGCAATTTAGGCATCAATGTAACTATTTCCATGTGTTGAAACGGCAATCAAATATTTCTGGCCAGTGTTTAAAATTTGCATTTGACTTCACAGAGAATAAGGCACCCATCTGCTTGCCAACCTAAAACTCTCCTGGTAGGTAGAAGCTAGACATGAAGGTAAATAAAAAGAAAAGCTGTTAATACAGGAAACAGTTGCATGTAGTAACACTAATATATTTAAAAATAATTCAACAGTAAACCACTGAAAAAAATATATATACCCAAGATGGGGGCATCTTTTGTATTAAGAAAGGAAACATTGTAAAATATTTCTGAACTTTGTGTTTGTTGTAGATTGATTGTATTGTTGACAGTTTTTCAGGGTGTGTGTGTGCACGCATGCGTGCACGTGTGTGGTTGGTTCTCCTTTAACTGACAAGCCATCTGCGTGGTCGTGGGCCACTGCTCCCCGTGAGTCAACACATAGTGCTGCTGTGGGTTTGTTTTTGGTTTTGTTTTGTTTTTGTTTTTTGGTGTGTGTGTGTATTTGCTAATTTTTATTCTAGTTTTTCATTAAATAAATTTGACTTTCTTTTCTGTAATTCAGGTTTTTCTCACTTTTGTACCTTCTAAGTTAGTGTCTTTTTGATATTCATAATTGCTTAATGTCAAAAGTTTGTGTTCAGTACATACTTTCTTTTCTTTCAATCAATTTATTAGAAATATTTTTTAATTCAGCCCTTTTGTGAAAAATAGGAATTCCAGAAAGGAAAGGTAGCAGGGCAGCTGTCAAGGCTGAAGCAAGTACAGGGTGGTCCTGTCTCTCGATTACTGTCCTACGTGCGTCACCGTCAGGTCAGGCTAACTCTTTGAAAGGTTAGGTTAGGGGGTGAATTCTGATTTATATAAATTAAAAAAAAAATCAGGCTTTTCCTCTCTTCAAATGTCTTGGGCAAATCACATGTTTAAATTGGTTCTTGTATTTATTGGTTTTGCAAAAGAGTGCATCATCATATACAGTATTTGTAATTAAAGTAAATCATTTGTTTTTTAAAAAAGGCAGTTTGCAAAAAATGTTTTTGGTCTTTTATAATTCTCATTAAAAGATTATCTGGCAAATTAAAAAAAATTTAATGTGTTTACTTTAGCTCTAGGTTTTTTGTTTTGTTTTTGTTTCCCTGGAGTTGAGGACTGAATGTAGGGCCTAGCACTTGCAAATGCTCTACCCCTGAGCTGCATCCCCAGCCCATAGTCTGAAGGTTGATGAAGTCCAAAGGTATTTTCCTGGTCCAGTTTGTATTTTAGAGCAGAAAATTGTATGTATGTTACTGTTTGAATTATGTTTTATTCTGAATCACAAAAAAGACTGGACATATCTCTCCCTCCCATTTTCATTTCCATAAGAACATTAGGAATGTGGCTAATTAATGCCAATCACTCTTTCCTTATAAAAAAAGTGAGTTATTTTATCATTTCCTAGCTCCAGTGGTGGAGTATTGACTCTGCAGTCTGATTTTCAAGTTTTTAGGCACTATTTACCTCTACACAACTTAACCAGCTGCATGACCTTGGGCCCAGTTTCCTAATGTGATAAATGGAGTTAAATCATGGTGAGTATGTATAGGGTTAAATGAGGAACAAGTACTTAACCTGAAACACTGCTTCACAGGACATTAGCATCCAACCAGTGTGGGGCCCTGGATTTTGCCTGTAGAGTCATGTTTCCAGGGATACATTCATACACACAGCAGAAATCTGGCCATTGGTAATTTTATACTCCTAGTGGGTACCCGAAGCTTACAAAGTCATTGAGAATTAATTTGGGTTTCTCCCTCATCCTAATTCCAATTCTGGATCGTGGAGTTTGGTTCTGTTAGCCATTTTCAATACAGGTAAGCTTTATATTGAATTTGTTGTCCTAAGCTTATGTAGTTAGTTATATTTGGGGTAAAGGGTATAATTTAGCTACAGATTACAACCGGATTTTTACTTGTATGAATATTTAGAAAAGCTGTGTGTGTGTGTGTGTGAGAGAGAGAGGGTGCCCATGGAGGCTTGAAGAAATTGTCGGATCTCTTGAGCTGGAGTTACAGGGCACCGGGATTCCTCCGCAAGCAGCATGTGCTCTTAGCTGCTTAGCCACATCTTCAGCCCTTGTTGTCTCACTTTTACAGCAAGGTTGATTAAACTGTCTTTAAAACCTTAGTTGGTATATGGATCTCCTTCTCTCCATGCCAAAACAAGATCTGAATTCATGTAGACGTATGTACACTGCCAGGGTGACTGAATGGTCAAAAGATGCCCAAGTGTAAACTTGCTCTAAAAGCCTACAGTTGAGTAGCTTTTGAGGTGATCATACCCCCATACCAAAAGGCTATTGCTAATTTTCTGAAATCCTAGAATGAGACCCTAAGCTCTCAGTTGACTACTGTTCTGGTGTGCTTTCTGTTGCTATAATGAACACCATGACTAAAAGCAGCCTCAGCTCTCAATCATGTTGAATTGAGTCCTGGGCCAGTTTAGTGTGTGTATCAGTGGTTGTGAGGAGTTTCCATTTGCTTTAATTTTTTAAAACTACGTATATAACTTGAAGGGTCACATTTATGAAGTATACACTTAGTTTAGTTCAGAAAAGATGACAGTCATTCCTCATTTCCTGCCCTCAAAGAATTCTAGAGCTCTTTAAACTCAGTAGCATCTGCAATGATAAATAAAGTGTAGAAGTTTTACTCAGATTCCTGAGAGGAAATTCTGGTAAGTAATCCAAATTTAAGAACAAAAAGTGGGCTGGAGAGATAATTCTCGCTGAGAGCACCGGCTGTTCCTCAACAGACCTGGGTTCAGTTCCTAACATCCATGTGGTGCCTCTCCAGTTCCAGGAGATTTGATGCTTTTGGCCTCCATAGGGCACTAGGCATACACATGGTACATAAATATACTTGCAGATAAAATTCTTATATACATAAAAACTGAAAGTTAATTGTTTAAAGTTATCAAAAAAAAAAAAACCCCACCCATACCCAACCCAACATTGGATCAAACGAAACATGCCTAGGGTCAGTCCGTGATCTAGATGGACAAGAGTCAGATCAGGATGTCACGGTGAGTACAGTGTTATTACTTACGGGCACTGTCACTATTTGTATACTTTATCCTAAAAAAGGTAACCCAAACCAGCCTGCTTGGGCTATTTAGTAAGACCCTGCCCCCAAAGAAAAGTATGCATAGTGTTGTGGAAGCCTCTAAGCAGTGTTCCACGGTGGGTATGTGTGCAAAACACAAAGGAGTTCTCATTGTCTTACTTGCTCGGTTAAGCTAGTTACATCATTTACCAAGCTGGCATCACTCAGACAGTACTTAGCTTTTATACTAAGCACTATAGTATATCTCAAGTGAATTTTTATTGACATTGACAGTTTTTTCCTAAAATTAAAATCCTTTAGATTTTTTTTTTTTAAATCAAGCCACAGTCTTGGTAAGTGCAGCCCTGCTGCCCTGGCTGGCTTGGAATTTGCTAAGGAAGAACTTGGACTCAGAGATTGGTGGGGATTAAAACCATTACCAGTGCATCTGTTTTTTATTGTGTTTGTTTTGTTTTTTAATAAATAATAATTTTCATCGTAAGGCACAGTACATTTTACTAAAGCAAAGAAACGAGCATTAGTGTTAGATTTTGATCATCAAATTGCAGACTAACTGCTTTTCTTGACTTGTCTAAGGGGCCGACAGTAGTTTCTCCTTTGGTTAGAGTAATGTGATCTTGAACTTGTTATTTCAATAAGCAAAACTAGTCAATAATCTCAGCTGAATTTTACATTTGGAAGAATTGTCAAAGTTAACACTTGTATGACCTAATATCAAGACTTACTAATAGTAGAGTTTATTACTAAGTGCTTTTGCTCTCACCAGCGTGACGAGTTGATTTTGGTTGAGATGTTGTGTCTTGACATGAAGCATCCTCCAGTGACTAGTGTCAAAGGCTTGGCCTCCAATAGTACTTAAATGTGGATCACTGATAATCAATGATTGTGGCTGAACAGATTTTTGGGGGAGGGCTAGTTGGAGGAAGTCACATTATTGGGGATGTATTTTGGAAGGCTGTGTCTTGTCTTTGCATCTTTCTCACTGGCTCTTCTGCTTCTAGCTGCTATGAGGTGAACAGCTTTACTCTGGCTTGCCCTCCTTTTCCACTACAGAGTTCTGCTTCAACACAGGCCCACGGCGACAGGGCAGCTGTGTATGAGAACCTGAAACTACAAGCTCAAAGAAGTCTTTTTCTCAGGTATTCTGTCACAGCAATGAAAAGTATTGGAAATTAATGGTAGACATCAGTAACCACTGTGCCTAGAAGGGAATCAGAATGTGCTGTAGCTTAGGCAGTGACTCTTTTGGGAGTTGGCACTGCAGTTGAGATTCTTTTGTGTCCTCACTGTTATGAAGAGGGTGTGTGGTGTGACCACAACACAAAGTAGTTTTGTGTTTTAGAGATTGAAACTGTGACCTCCAGTGCTAAGCAAGTAGTCTTCTGAGCTATATTTCTAGTCTAAAATGCAAATTTTAGTTGCCCTCAGGGAAGAGGAAAGAAAAATCATGTTTTAGTACATATACTGACCTGGTGCTTTTTAGAGTCATGTATATTTTGTATTATTCATAATCTCTAGTATATCCATAACTTTATCTACAGCCACTGATTTACTAATTGGTATTAAATATTTTAGGAACAAGTAAAACAGAAGGCATTTGCCCCTAAAGTTTGCATATAACTTATTATGTGACTCAGGAATTCAGAGTCTTTGTAGTTTGTAGAACAATCCAGAGGAATAATAAATGGGCAGAACCAATAGAAACTATACCATAAAGTTGATAACCAAGGTACTTACAGCTTTACTCAGGTTTGATACTTGAATATTTCTGTGTATGTGAGAATGTCAAATGGTATGGCCAAGGCAGAAAAGAGTTGGGGCTGTAGCTGGGATTGAGGTGTAGTGTAGCTCAGTGTTTGAGTACTTACCCAGTTATGTGCAAGGCCCCATATTTAATCCCTAGCACCATCCTAAACACACACACACACACACACACACACACACACACACACACACACACATACACAGAGAAAGGGGGGGGGAGGGAGAGAGAGGAGAGAGCACTCAGAAAGTTGGACAGAATTAGGTCATTTGTTTGGGGTTTAATAAAGGACTAATATATTTCTCATCGATCTGGAGGCAGAAGTCCAAGGTCAGTATGCTGGTAAGTTGAATGGTGAGGGCCATATGCCCCTGTTTCCAAGATGGCACCTTAGTGTTAATCTGTTGGAGTAGTATACAGGTACAAAACAGCTCGCTAGTTCTCTAGCCCTTTCCTAGTGAGTATAGAACACATGCATTTTAGGCCATTCTGATCATAGCACCACCTCATAAGTTCCTCTGGACACACATCCCAAAATAATTAGAAAAGCAGGGATTTGTACATTCCTGTTCATAGCCAGCAGTTGTAAAAGATGAATGAATAAACAAAATGTGCCATATGTATACAGTGGATTGTTCAACCATAAAAGGCAAATTTGGTACATGGTATAGGGATAAACCTGACACTTGGTGAGCTGACACTTCTCTAAAGCATTTAGCAGAAGAGGAAGAGTGGTTGCCAGGTCTGAAATTGAGGGAATGAGTTCAGTTTTTCTGATTGTGCTGAAAAAATCATGGACAATGGGAATTCTGAATGCCACAGGTGTCCCTGAATTAGATACTTGTAAGTGGTAAATTTTCTGGACATTTTTTTCCCAAAAACTCCTTCCTAATAAATCAAAAATGGTGTTAGAAAAACAAACATCTTACTGGTAAACCTCAAATGGGCACCTTTAGAAAGGAAAGACGGGCTGGAGAGAGGACTCACCAATTGAGTGCTTGCTGGTTTTGCTAAAGACCCAAATTCAGTTCCCAGTTCCCATACCAGGCAGCTCAGAACCACCTGTAACTCCAGTTCCAGGGAATGACTCCCTCTCCTGGTTTCTGCAGGTACTCATCTGTGCACACACACAAAGACTGACTTAAGACAGCACAGAAGATGCCCTGTGAAATTTCCTAAGTATTTAGAAGGTCAGTGCTGATGTCTAGGACCCAGAGAACCCCAAACTTTAAAGATATTGTTTGTTGCCACATCAGGCAGGGATGAGGCAGAGCTGGGTGTAGAGACTCCCTGGCTGGAGGCTGTCAATTGTTTCTTTACTCCCTGTGTAAGATTACTGAAATGGCAACATTACTGAGGTTGATAACCTCACTAAATGTTGTGAATGTCTGTCTGGACCTTTTCCCACAGTATAGTCCTAGATCTGACATTTCCTCCAGAGATTTTATTAGCAGGCCTGAGCAGGAGTTCAGGTAACTTGCAGACCCTATTCTCATCCAGGAAATGTCAAAAGTATTTTTATATTATCTCTTCTTAGATTTTGTAATGTATGGTTCTGACTCTAGAATTAAAATTGCATTATGTTGGATTTTTGTTGAATCAGCACTACTACTAAACTATTTCACACATGGAAATGTTAGAAACTGGGTTCAGAAAGCTAGTAAGCATAAGGGGCTGCCTTCATCCCTCGGTACCTTGGACTGAGTCACAGGACAGGATAGGCGCGGGAGGATGACATGCTAGGGATTTGGCATAAACAAGTAGAAGGGGTAGCAGGAATGAGGATGCTGAATTTAGGGGCCTTCCTAGAACACACAGCTGCTCCCCTTTGGGCCTCCACTTTGCGATTACAGGCACCCGAAGCTCTTGTGATGCTGTAATGACTGCCAGCACATGCCCCTGTCCCATATAATTAATATTCCCACTGCTGCTTCCCTCGGCCTAAGACCTGTCATGTGTGGGGATCCTCCTAGACTCCTTTAACACAAACACAAGACAGCTGCCTAGAGTTTTGTCTTTGCTAGTTTCCCCACTAAGTGAATGGTTCCAGGGTCAGACAAAATCTACACATAGGTTTCCATAGCTAAGAGGGTATGCCAGCTGTTTTTTGTTTGTTTTGACACAGCATTTCCCTTTGTAGGATTTTGGCTCAAAATCCTCAAGGCTGGCCTTGAACATCAAGAGAACCACCTGCCTCTGCTTCTCTTCTCATGTGCCTGTGCCATACCTGGCTCACTCAGTTATCAAGCACACCAGGCACACTGGGGAGGGGGGTTCCTGGATCTCCACTTTACACCCGAGTTGGATTCAGGTCTGGTGAGCCTAAGGGTTGACATTTCTAGAAAGTTCTTGGTTCTAGGACCACAGAGTACCTCTGACTTTCCCAGGGATACCAAACCCACTGAAGACCAGAATTCTAGGTTTAATTATTTTATTAAACCAACATTTCTGTAATAAACAACAACTACTTAAACAGACCCATTGCTATCTTGATTATGTTCACAGATTAGGGTTATTTTGCTTAATCATTTGGTGCTTCAAACCAGCCTTGCCTCATAATTCAGACAACGTTAGGGCCTATAGTTTGCTGTCAATGAGACCAGGTCTGGTCTTGACAGTAAAGCCACCATCAAAAGCTGCATTTAGAACTTCATCTAGGCAGCTTGCTGTGACAAAACTTAGATCCTGTCTGACGTTGCTTGGGATCTCTTCAAGGTCCTTTTCGTTCCTCTGCGGAATGATGACGTGCTTCAGCCCTGCCCGGTGTGCTGCTAGGACTTTGTCTTTAATTCCGCCCACCTGCCAGGCAAAAGAAGACAACGCTCAAGGTTTATGTTCACTGACTTAGACATTCAGCCCACCTCCCATCTTGTGATAGTAGGAGCTGGGAAGCCACTGAAAAGCTTAATGGTGACCTATATTAAATATTTTTAATGAGAGAAAACTCTGAAACCTTGATGGCTATGGATTTTTTAATTGTCATTTGTAGCCTTGCGTTTAGGTTGGTTGTGTAGCGGCATTACATTAGCTTGGTTGTACTATTCTTAGCTAGAAGGATTTTGAAGAGTGTACCTTAAAGAAATGACAAATGGAGGAAATAAAACCTGTTGATTTAAATGTTCAGTAATGTGTACATGTATTGGACATCATGCTATCTCAACACATACCATTTTTGTTTTTACGAAATAAAGATTTTTTAGGTTAACAAAACAACCGCTCTTACACAGGAAGCTCAGTTGTGTTACAGGATTATTGTCTTCATTACCACAAAGCAAGGCTTTTGTGCCACCTAAAAATGAGAACACTCCAAACTAAATTCTTGTAGGGTATTTGTTTTTTGTTTTGTGACAAAATCTTGAACTCCTAGAGATCTGTCTTTCTCTGCTCCCTGACCCCAGTGCTGGGATTAAAGGCATGTGCCACTAGTCCTAGCCCTTCTTGTGGCTAAAAAAAACCAAAAAAACCTTATGCCCATAATGATTTCTTCACTAAAGGTGGAGTCAAATTCCCTTCCCCAATGTGGACCTGGCTTCGTGACTTGTCTGTGTGAAGCATACTGTGTTGGAAGTGATGCTATGTGACTTTCAAGGATAAGGTATAAAAAGACAGCTTCTGCCTGGATTGTTGTCTTGGATCACTTGCCTTAGAGGAAGCAAAGTATCACGTTTGAGGTTATCTACACAGACTGGGGAAAACCCCAAGGTGAAGAAGACGGGCCTCCTATGCACCATGCAGAAGCAGGTCCTCCTCCTCAGTCACCTATGTGACTGTGGCCTGCAGTTAGAGACCCTGAGTCACAAGAAGGCTGCCTACAGCTTAGCACCTTCCATACTTACTTCAGCCTGGCTAGGCTGTAGGCCTTCCCGCACAGATGCCACCCAGCCCCATACTGTGCTCTTCTAGAGTACCTTCTTCAGAGCAAATTCTCAGATTGCTGCCTTCCAGTATGAAATGTATATTTTATACTCACACTTTACTGACAGCAAGACACTACATACACACATATACACATACATACATGTATAATACTGCTATACTATATGTCCAGTGTCACTCAGTGAGCTGAAAACTCCAAGAACATCTTTGCTGGTTGGTGCAATCCTTCAAGCTGAGGCTATCTTCTCCAGGATATGCTGTTACTTCTCTGACTATTCTCCCATTTTCCTGTTGGCTATAATTGGTTGTTGGATGTTATGAGAGGAGATTATAGACTCACCGGTAGTTAGGATCACTAAAGGGGCCGGGCACTTGGAAAACCCCAGCAACTGGGGAAGATTAAAGCAGCATGGGCCACTTAGTGAGACCTTGCCTCAAAGTAAAAAGGAGCCAGAAAGACGACTCAGTAGCAGAGGACTTGCTTGTTATTAGTCTTGCATGTAATATGTAATATATATATATATATATATATATATATATATATACATATATATGTGTATATATATTTACATATACACACATACATACATGTTTAGTCATTTTTTTTTAACCAATTCTAAACTACATTCAATCTAAAAGGTTACCTTTTCTTCAGTCTTAGCAAGTATTTTTAAAAAATTCTATTTTTCTTCATGGTCCTTGCATGGTTGAATGAAAATTTTGGGGTACAATAATTTCAGTGGTTTTTCAATAGGAAATGAACTAAGTCTTACATGATCCTAACTACTGGTGAGTCTATAATCTCCTCTCATCTGAAGGAGTGCTTTGGCAGAGAAAAGAGTATTTGCTGCTGCCACTGCTCACCCTCCGCTTCCTCTTGCTATGGCGCTGTCAAAATTTTGTCCTCTCAGACAAGTCCTGGCTCCTAGTCACAGAAAGCCCTAATCCTCAAGTCCTGTGTATTTCCACAGCATTTGCATGCAGGTCAGGATAGGTACTGGAGCCCAGGAACCTACAGATACAGGCAGGGTTTTTGAAATTGTTTTGCTATAAATCTTGCCAATTCTGGTAATAAGATTCCTACAAGGTGCTAGGATGTCTCAAAGGAACTTGAGAAAAGGTGGAATGAGCTTAAAAGCCAACAGTCATTTTATGTACATGCAGTGCACTTAATTGCTAAGTAGAGAGAAGAGACTGAAAACATTCAAATGAACTGCTGATCTTCCTATAACCACACTGATATTTCTTTTCCCTTAAGTATTTTTAGATGGTAGGGAAACTTGGGAGATGGTCAGGTTTTCTTTTACTTGACCAAAAGTTTAAAGTATAAGTTACTTACAGGTATTAAAATTTTAATGTCTATTTTTAACCAAAGTTTTTACAGAAAGAAAGCTACTATTCATGTAAATTTAAACTTACTAATTTAAATAAAAATTAGAAGTACATGATCTGTTTTCTATACTTACTGGAAGAACAAGCCCTCTCAGCGTAATTTCTCCAGTCATGGCTACATCTGAGCGCACAAGCCGCCCACTGAAAAGTGAGGCGAGACAAGTTACTATGGTAACACCAGCAGATGGTCCGTCTTTTGTGACAGCTCCAGCTGGGAAGTGCAGATGGATGTCTGTGTTGTCAAGAAGATCAAAACTTCCAAAAGCTTTAAAAAGGGGGGGAAAAAGAATTTTAATGTAGAAAAATTAAGCCCAGTTTTTTTCTCTGAATCAAATCAAACACAAAAATGAGTGTGTGGTATAAATGGACCCTTAAAGATATTAATGGGTAGTGTACTTAGAGTGAGGTCTGGACAGTAAGATCCCTCTCTTAAATGTGATTTAAAGCTTTGCTTTTGTATCTCGTTCCGGGACTCAGCCACAGTCCATCGTGATCATTAGAGTCTCTGTGGATTCAGAAGCCACATCCTGGACTTTCTGAGTAGTGTCACCGTTGTCTCAGTGTTAGATACCTTCCTGGATCACGGTCCAGGGCCCTCCATCCCAGCTGTGTCCCCACTGCAGTTTGGCCACGTACCATTAGTTAGGTGGTATTTCTTTGCATTGCTTCGAAGCCAGCTAATGGCAAGATGGGCAGACTCCTTCATGACGTCCCCAAGCTGGCCAGTCAGTGTTAACTGGCCTTCGCCGTCCATTCGACTTGCCTCCACAAACATGATTTTGCCACCCAAGGGAGTCCATGCTAACCCTATTGCCACTCCAGGTTGACTCAAGCGCTCAGACACCTTGAAAGATGAAAATATCAGTTACGTCAACATACAGAAATTGTTTCCGAGCACTTTAATCACACTGTCCCGTGAGACTGCAAACTTAAGCACTCACTTGTGACAACTTATTACCTGACATTATTCTGAGTCACATGTCTCGCATCTGAATGTTCTTAGTTAGCATTCACCAAATAAAGTTTAGCCCTACACATGGGTGAGGAACTGGCTTCCAGTAGCAGTTTGGTCCAGTTACATATGCCTTGATTTTCAGGGTATCTTCAATGGACTGTGCATCTCTACCTATCCAAAGACTGGCTGGCTTTTTAGTAAGTGAGTTTGCTTCAGGGAGCAACCATCCTCTCACTAACACTCATCTGACAAGTGATAGCTTTCACGGGCTTTCTGTTGCCACTCCTTGGTGATATCCTAGACTCAGGGCAGTGCTGCCTGGATGCCAGTTTCAGTGGAACAAACTGCTTAGCTGGGATTTTGAGTCTAGGTGATAAACTACTGGTTAACAAACCCTAGGTGTGAAAATGCAGAGTAACAGTTGGAAGGAAGCAATGCTAACTTTGACTGCACCCCATATCTCTAGACCGCCTGTTCTGTGGTGTTATCTGTGTTGCAGGACAAGTACAGTGCGTCACCAAGTACAGTCCAGTGCGCACCTTTTCTGCCGGTAAAGGTGCTTGCTGCCAAGCCTGATGACCTAACTTTGATCCACAGAGGAACCCATATGGTGAAGAGAGAACTGATTCCAGAAATCTGCCCTCTGACCTCCACATGCATACTTTGGTATGTGCCTGTGTGCATACCCACAGACAGACACACAAACCTTTTCAGAATGTTTTTCTCACTATGTGTCAAATTAAGTATATCTGTCAAGTTCACCCGTCTTCCAAGGCTTTGTGAGTGTTAGGCAAGGAGTGTACCACTCAACTCTAACCTCATTGATCAAGTTGATTTGCTGTCTTCCCTCTCACACACCAGTTAGGCTAACATGCAGATTGAGGAAAAGCTTAATGAATACTAGACGAAGTCTCTTAGTGGTTACATTTTTTTTTCTTTTTAGAAAAAACTGAAAACATTAGTGTATATGTACATGTACATGCATGCCACAGCACATGTGTGGAGGTCAGAGGACAACTTTGTGGCATCTGTTCTCACCTTCCACCATGTGGGTTCTGCGAACTGAACCCAGCCTGGATCTCAGACGTGGCGATAATCTTTTATCTTGCTGAGTTGTTTTTCTAGCTCTTTGGTTTTAATCACTTTGAACATCAACACTTAAGGAATATTTGCATATCGAATTGTGGCCAAGTTTATATTGCTTTTACGTCATATGACTGAAACAGTGGTTTGCTCAAATGTGCAGGGTCTCTGTGACCCTTTTATAGTCTAGGAGAAGACTTATGAACTCATCAAGATTTTGCATTCACTTTAGTGCTTTCACAAGGAACCAAGGCATCCTAGTCAGGCTCTGGCAAGCATTACAGGGACATGACTTTGAATATGCTCCGGGACTGACAGAGTGCCTCACGGTAAAGGACATTGGCTACAAGAGCACAGCCACACGTGCCTGACTCTGCAGGGAGCCTGGAGAGGCAAGGCTCTGGTCTAGGGAGAGGATGTTGGCTTGAAAACAAGAGTAGGGTTTGCAGACTACCTAAGGAAGTCTCCCTTTACATTCGAGCTGGTAGAAGTAGTCACATGTAGTAACTAAGATGCTGTAAGGAGAATCAGATGACAGCAGAGAGTGCTGCTAAGACATGTTTACAATTCCTCCTTTTTGTTCTTTCTGCTGTTTCTCTGCCAGAGCTCCTGGAATGACAAGAACGCATCCAAACCCAGCATCAGCTGAGCAGGGCTGTAGAGCATGTGTCAGTCCTTTGTTTAAGATCTCTTGAGCTGCTGGCAGGAGCTTTCTACAGAAAGTCTAGAGAAAGAGCCCATGGGACTGGGGATCAGAATCGCCGTCTTCACTCATGAACTCACTGGCTAACAGCGAGAAAACAGATTAACTATTTTTCTCAACCAAAATTAAGCTCAGTTTTTTTTAAAAATTCAAATCCATGGTATCTTAAGAATTTAAACAACCCAAATAATACTTTTGGTTGTATGATTCAAGTTGGCAAGAATAAACGAGGACTGTTCTGGTAACTGGGAGCTTTGCAGGGAGCCAGTTCAGAAGTTAACACATGGCCATGGTAGATGGGTGCAGGGAGTCTTTTCTTTCTTCTCCCCTTTGTTGTAAGTCCTTGGGAAAAACTATCATCACTGGTAATGATTTGGAATTTTTGCTGGAGACACTGCTTTATACAGTTTAACAGATCTCATTTTCTAGACATCTTTACAAACCTTTCCTAGGAATTTACCTGTGAATGCACCTAAACATCTAAACACCACAAATGACACAATGCCTTCAACACCCTATTTTATAAGCTACTTCCATCTACTGCCTCAGCTCATATTGGTCTTCTGTGACGTAGGAAAGGAAAAAGCAGAAACAAACAGTAACAGAATTAGAGCAGCATATAGTTTAACCCTTGAGGGTTATCTACCGGACAGTAGGGTGGGAACTGGCAGCCGTCTGTGCTTTTTAAGTAGTTGGGATCATGGCTGGTTTGCTGCCTCCTTCCTAAGCCCTCGGTGGGCAAGACAACAGGACATCCTTGATTAAAATGCATATGACTCTGGAAATGGAGCGCTGACCAGAAGAGGTCAGGACTTGGCTCACTTCCATTCAAGAGCCACACTATCACATGAAGCACCTAAGTGCAAGACTACACAGGGACAATTTCCATTAAAGACAGAACTTAGCCTCAGGAACCCCAACTCTACTTGTCTGACCTCAAGCAAGCACCAGTGTAAAGATAGATATGAGAATCGTCACCTCCAGCTCATACAGTGGTGGCCCCAGGATGTCTTTCAGGGCATGGGAGTCGATCAGAATTGGCATTTCAGGTGGCAGGGCCAAGTCTGCGGCGTCATCAATGGATTCAGGTTTTGCATCTTCCAGCACATGTTCTTTGCAACCTAAGAGAAACATTTATTTAGAAGTTCCAAGAGAGCTGTTGGTTTGAAAATTCGTTACTAGTAAAGAGAAATTGGAGGCACGGTGAATGCCACCAGTTCAGTCCTTTATGCATTTACAGGCACAGACCTTTTACCTGTACACAGGCCGAGGAACTGGTCTTTCAAAGCCCTTAGGGAGTATTTGCCCATCACTCACATGACAGCTCACAACTTTTATAACTCCAGTTCCAGAGGATCTAATGCTTCTGGCCTCCTCGAGTGCCAGGAATATATGGGGTGCACAGACATTCATGGAAGCAAAAAAGGCAAAACATCTGTACACATAAAAAACTAAGCAAACAACCCCACCTCAAACCTCTGTGGTGCTGGTGAGATGACTTAACAGGTAAAGGCATATGCAGCCAAGCCTGCTGAGTTTGGTTCGCAGGCCCCACATAGTGGGACAGAGGATTGACTCCCTTAAATTCAGTAGTCCTCTGACTTTCTGTGTGCATGCACATGTGTACACGCATGTGCGCGCACGCACACGCACACACACACACCATTTTTAAATTAATACACTCATTTTAGACAGACTCTCACTACGTATCTCTGGCTGATGTGGAACTTGCTATATAGACTTCAACTAAAAGAGATTTGCCCTTCTCGCATGCTGGGAACATGGTATGTACTACCATGCTAAGCATAAAAATGTTTAAGAACTGTAGAAAACTGTGACTCTCTTTGTCTCATAGCTAGTGTACTGATAAGTTTTTGTCAACTTGACACAAACTAGAGTCACCTGGGAGGAGGAAACCGCAAGTGAGAAATTGCTTGCATCTGATTGGCTTGTGGCCATGTCTGTGGTTTTGTTTTCTTGATCAATGATTGATGTGGGGGGTCCATCCTGCTGTGGGTGGGTGCCACCCACCACGTACCATCCAGGTAGCCATGGATTATATAAGAACGCAAGCTGAGTGAGCCCTGGGGAGCCCCGGCAAGCAGCAGTCCCCACAGTATCTGTGTCAGTTCCACCCCCAGGTTCCTGCTCCGATTTCCCGTGATGTGGACTGTGATGTGGAAGTATAAGCCAAATAAACCCTCTCCTCCCTCAAGTTGAGTTTGGTCATGGTGTTTATTATCAGAGCAACAGAAAGCAAATTGAAACACTAGTCTTGTTTTCCCTTGGTCTGGTCTGGTCTGCTATCTTACAATGTGCTTAAACTGTTTCATCATTTATGACTCCTTTCACACTCCCAGTGAAAGTGATTACTGTGTACACTAATAAGAAATATACAGTGATTACAGTTAGCTAAAATTGCATTTTATTTATTTTGTTATGATTTTCCCCATTCTTTTCTTTCTTCTACTCTTTCAGATCATGAAATTAAGACACCCTCCCCTTAACCTTTCTTCCAAAGTAACTATCAAATATGTGTAACAGCATAACCCCTACATTTACTCTCTCATGCTAACTGGAGTCATTATGAGATCATTAAATGACACAGGGCGACCCTCTAGGGTGAAGGCTCTTCTGGCCATCTCTTCACACATGAATCATGGGTAACAGGAAACGTGTTGGCAAGAGAACAAGTTGAACTATGCAAAATCTCAAGACCCTCACTACCTATTTCTATGGGGTTATAAGAATTACAAAGCAAATCTGTTGTAGATTCCCAGTGCAATGCACATGATCTGAAGTGTGACGTCTTCTTACGTATGTCATCATAACCATGCCTGTAATGCACATGATCATCCAAGGTTTGGCTCAATGGATCCTAAAAAGTCTTTTTGATCCTCCTAACTTCCTCCATAGTATTTCTTTTACAAAAAATGAGCAATTGTTGGCTATTCTGTGGCTTGTGAAATGGCAGACTTTCTGCGAAGCAGCATTAGATCTTAGAGGAGAAGAGAAAGTAGGTATCACTAGTCATACAGGGAGAAAAGGTTACTGACCACAGAGTGCAAGGAAGAGACACAGATAGCTGTCAGCTGCCTTGTGGGACTCGCTCTGTGAGCTCTCCTGAGGTGGGGCTGCTGCTGTTGGATTCCGTTTTACTGTCACCAGAGGGGATAAAGCTACATGGGTGAAGGTCAAGACAGAATGGAGCCATTGTCTGGGCACAGCTGACCTTTTCCAAGTGTAGCCTTGGGCTCAGGGCTTGGTGCACAGAGGAAGCAGGGGTAAGAGCTCTTTTCACAGAGAGGATAGCCCTTTAGGCACTAGTAAACTTGGAGCTCATCTATACTAAGAACGTTCCATAATTTAAACGTTTGGCTTGGCCACCAGCATTTGTCTCTCTACTTTCCGGCCACTGGCAGATGGGACCAGTCACTGTGCACTTGCTGCCATGGAGTCACCACGGCCACGCCTTCTCTCCAAGCTGCAAGCCAAAGAAACCTCTGTTCCTTTAAATTGCTTCTTGTCAGGTACCCACAAGAAATCTGGCCAAGTGGAGCTGTTGTGACAAACAGGGCTGTGGTTGTAGAAGACATCTGGAAGAGTTTGGAACAGAGGGCTAGAGATGCTGTAGAATGCTGCAAGCTCATGGCCATTCTGATGGAAACTTGGACAACTACAGTGTTAATAGGAATGTGGAGAGAGGGAGTTGGGCTCATGAGGTTTCAGAAAAAAATCAAAGGCTCCTGGGAACTGCACTAGGCTCTCAGTGTTACGTTCTGGCAAAGAATGTCACTATGTTCTATCTGTGTCCAAAAACTTTGAGTAAGGCTAAAGTCCTAAGTAATGGTCCAAGTTTGAGGTGGAGGAGATTCCAAGCATAACATCCAGGTCCCTGCATGGTGACTGCTCACTGGTTTTTGCCAGATTTATAAGACAGAGCAGAAAGGAATTTTAAAAGCCATGCAGTTTGGTGAGGAGAGGAATATGAGAAAGTTTAAAGCTGTGAACAGAGTTAAAGTTGTGGGCAGGGATGATGCTGACAAAGTTGCACAATGGTTAGAGATTAGTGCCACTGAAGAGGGCAGAGGGACTTGGTTCTACATGGGAAAATTGACAGCTGCCCTGAGGTAAGACCTTAACCCACAGAGAGCTCCAGCATGTATCAACGCAAACTCATCTGAAAAGAGAATGGCTGAACAGAGGAGCCTCTAGGGCATCCTATGGGACCAAGGACTCAGAGGAACAGTCCCAGGCAGAGGCCGCTAAAGCTGTGGTCCAGGGAACTAGGTTTTATCTTAAGCTGGTAGTGCAACTTGGCATCGTCTACATGGTACTGGTCTTGCAGGCATGCAAAGTGCAAGAACTAATAGGATCATAGAGGCTTACACCAAGATTCCAGAAAGCCAGCAAAGGCAGGCAGCAGGTAGTAACACTGGATCCCCTGCATGGAATCCTCAGCAGACCGTGTGTGAAGCCGTGAGAGTGAAGCCCAAGTTGTGTCAGAGCCTCAGATACCTGAGATGCAGAAGCATTAGGTTGAGGAAAGTTGCACTTAGAGAATAATGCACTGTGGGCAAGCTGGTGACACAGTGTGTCAGTGGCACACAAATGGTACTCGTGGTAAATATGAAAAACTGCCTTTCTTAAGAGGTTGTGTGGGTGAGCACCAAAGGTCCAGAAAGCTGCTAAGCCCAGGTAGTATGTATCAAGGTTGGAGATGAACTCTAACCTGTAAGATATAAGAAAACCTTTCCTTCCCAAGTTGTTTTCAGTCATGGTGTTTATCACAGTGATAAAAAGCAAACTATTCCAGCATCTCCCATGACTAGGCTTACATCTGTGTATACTCTATACTGTCCTTGGTTCTTCATCTAATAGTGATTGAGGTCAAATGGGCCAGTGTTATTAATTGGCTTGTATAACTTATACAGAGTGGGTGTATAAAACAAACAGTGGTGGTTGATCTTACAGTTAATATTCCACTTAGGGAACAATAAAGAGTTGATTCCAGGTCACCTGAGTTCTTGACTAAGGAACTATTTTCTTAACTGCACACTCAATTCTGCCACATTAACGTTCCACATGAACACTGCAAATTTGTCAACTGAAAGAATATAGCTGATAAAAAATGAACCAAGCAAAGGAATAAATCCAGATGTATACATGCCTAGGCAGTAACATACGAAACACAAAAACCAACTTCAAAAATTATGAATTCATCAGTAATGGTGAGGGTGAGTTAGATAAACTGTCAGCTAGAGACATTATGTCAAAAGAATGACATAATGATTGCAAGAATGTTCAGAAAATAAAGGTAAAGGAATAAGCACCTGGTAGAGAACCTAACAGCTGAACGAAACAAGAAACATGATGCAAGCTATGAAAGAGGAATTATAAAGACAGACGGACTGAAGACCAATCTGACATGAGGGAAATAGAAAAACATTAGTCAAATAAAAATCTCTGTGAAAAAATGTCACCAATAGGATGGATCAAGGCAAAGTCAAAATACCTGAGCTTAATGACAAGGTGGAAAAACTGGACAAAGATAAAACAATAAGAAGGTGCCCGCAGGAATTCCACATACACACGACATTCAGAAAAGACAAACTTTGTGGATAATAGACATTGAAAGAGAATATAATTCTAGAGACACAGAAAACATTAAAAATCATAACAGTCTGGGCATGGTGACACATACCTTTAATCCCATCACTTGGGAAGCAGAGGCAGGCAGATCTAAGTCTCAGGCCATCCTGGTCTACAGAGGGAGTTCCAGGCCAGTCAGGGCTGCACAGTAAGACTCTGTCTCAGCAAACAAAGATCATA
This sequence comes from Tokudaia tokunoshimensis, assembly GCA_036184795.1. Lineage (NCBI taxonomy): Eukaryota > Metazoa > Chordata > Mammalia > Rodentia > Muridae > Tokudaia > Tokudaia tokunoshimensis. The sequence goes on along the minus strand of BTHU01000020.1, from coordinate 13,666,133 downwards.
ACAAAATTTCTCAAAATTTGGAAAAGAGAGGCCAATCCAGACATAGGATATATTTAGGACACCAAGCAGTCATGACCAGAAAAAGACCCCCTTCTGTCATATTATAAGTGAAACACTATGTAGAACACCAAAAAGTATACTGAAAGAAGTAACTGTGAAACACCAAGTCATACAGAGGCAGGCCCATCAGAATAACAGCAGATTAATTAGCTGAAACTTTAAAAGGTATGAGGACCTAGACTGATGTATTTCAAGTTCCAAAGACAATACCAACGTGACTACTATACCCAGAAAATCTATCTGTCATAAATGAAGGAAAAGTGAAATTTTCCATGATAAAAATAGGCTCAAGGATTGTATGAACATTACACTAGTTCTACAGAAGTTATGTAAAGGAATCATTTGGACTGAAGAGAAAAAAAGTACACCCGCAAGGACACAGGTAACATTAAGCCATACAATAATAATAATCAAAGAGAAAAGGGAAAAAAAAACCCCAAAATACTACAAAGTTAACAAAATAACAGAAGTCGACATATACTTTTTAAAACTAGCTCTGAATCTTAATGGTGTTAGCTCCCCAACCACAATGCACAGACTAGTAGAATGGACTAAAGGCCAGAAATGTCTCTTTGTTGCTTCCAAGACACACATCTAGCCATAGACTACAGATACCGCCTTAGTGTGGAAATGAAGGAAAAGTGAAATTTTCCATGATAAAAATAGGCTCAAGGATTGTATGAACATTACACTAGTTCTACAGAAGTTATGTAAAGGAATCATTTGGACTGAAGAGAAAAAAAGTACACCCGCAAGGACACAGGTAACATTAAGCCATACAATAATAATAATCAAAGAGAAAAGACAGAGGCAGTTCAAGCAAATGGAACTTAGAAACAAGCCGATGGCACTGTTCTAGTGTGTGACAAAACAGACTTCAAATCCAAGCTAGAGAGAAAAGATAGCACTCAATATTGATTATGGAAACAATCTATCAAGAGGCATTATGATTCTAAATATATGCCCCAAAGCAGGTGGATTCAATTTCATGAACAGAAACTAATAGATGTAAAGGCGCAGATCAAAGTCAGCACAACAGAAGTGGGCAACTTCAGTACCTCATTCTTATCAGCTGACAGGTCCTCCCAACAAAAACAGACAGGACAGAAGAGATTGCTCAGCAGTTAAGAATACCAGCTGCCCTTCTAGAGATTCAGGTTTGGTACCAGCAACCACACAACAGCTTACAACCATCTAAAACTCCAGTTGCAAGGGATCTGACACCCTTTTCTAAGCTTCCATGGGTACCAGGCACACATAATATATATGCAGGCAAAACATTCATACAAATAAGATAAGAAAATTAAAAACTTAAAACTAGAGAAATTTGCGAATGAAATGACAGAGCAAATGGACTTAACAGACACTGTACTACATTTTATCGGAGCACTGCAGGATATAAATTTTCTTAGAAGCCCTTTCTCTAAAATAAATCATTCATTTGGACACAAAGCAAGTCTCAACAAATAGATGAAAACTAGAAGAGAGAGAGGACCCAAATTAATAAAATTAGGGATGGTAAAGGAGCCATTACAATTGACTCCAGTAGAATTCAGAAAATCATTTGGTCTTATTTTGAAAGCATATATTCTACTAGATTGGAAAATCTACAAGAAATGGATGAATTTCTATATGGATAAGATGTATAAAATTTAAGCCACACTGAGATAAACAATTTAAACAAATCTGTAGCAAGCAGTGAGACTGAAGTCGTAATTAAATCTCTCTCAACTGAAAAAAGTCCAGGTCCAGATGGAGTCACAGGTGGATTTTCCCAGACGTAGAACTAACACTAATACTTCTAATACTAGTCAATAAAACAACAAAGAAAGGAATATTACCCAAATCCTTTTACAAGGCTAGTTTTATCCTGATACCAAAGATAATATAAGAAAAGGAAAGAAACAAAGAAATGTCTCTGATGTACTTAGATGCAAACACTTTCAACGAAATACCTACAAACAATTCAAGAACACATCAAAAAGATCATTTACCAGGATCAAGTTGACTTAACTACAGCTAAGATGTACACCAATGGAAAGCAAAATGAAGAAGAACTCTAGGAAACAATCCCATGGTTCAATACATGTAATCAATAAATGTTACATATTATATAAGGAGACTCAAGGACAACATGGTTGCTTCCATAGATACAGAAAGGAACCTGACAAAACCCAAAATTCCTTCATATTAAAAATTCAGAAGAAACCCAGAACAGAAAAAACATATATGACAGACCTACAGCCAACATTACATGAAATCAGGGAAACCCCAAAGCAGCTCCACTACTGTTCACTTTTCCTATTCGTATGCATTATAGCATAGTAAGACTAGGAGTCATAGCATTAGCAGCAAGAGAATAGAAAAGACAGATCCAGACAGGCAAATAAGTCCAAGTGCCTCTATTGTAGGTGATACGATTCTCTATGTAAGAGACCTAAAGACTCTAACTGGAAGAACCCTTAAAACTGATAAGACACTTTTAACAGAGTGGCAGGATACAAAATAAGCAGACAAAAATCATTATCTACCTATCTACCAATGGAAATCAAAGTAAAAAAGTATCAGGAAACAATCCCATTTACAACAGTCTTTAAAAATATGTTGGTATAAATATAACCAAGTATGTGAAAGACCTCTAAAGTAAAAACTTTACAGCACAGTTGAAAAAACTGAAGAGAACTGGGAGTGGTGGTGAATGCCTTTAATCCCAGTGCTTAAGACAGAGAGGCGGGTGGATCTCTATTAAGTTTGAGGCTAGCGTTGTTTACAGAGTGAGTTCCAGGACAGCTAGGGGTTACACAGTGAAACTCATTTATAAAACCAAACCAAACCAAACCAAACCAACCCAAACCAGACCAAAAAACCTCAATATTGTGAAAATGGTCATACCTCAAAAGCAACATATAGATTCAATTCAATCCTCATCAAAACTGCAATGCCATTCTTCACAGAAATAGGAAAAGTAATCTTAAAATCCATATTGAACCAGCAGAGACCTTGAATAGCCAAAGTAGTATTCCTGAGCAAAAAGAATCCTGCAGGAGTTAACACCATACTTGATTCTAAGTTATAGTACAGAGACATAATATTAAAAACAGCATGGCTGGGAAGGTAAGACAGCTCACTTTGATCCCTAGGACCTACATAGTGGAAGAGGAAAGCCAACTCCTAAAACATTATCTTTAGACCTTCATATATGCCTCATGGCATGAGTGTATACACACACACACACACACACACACACACACACACACACACACAAATAAAATATAGTGAAATAAATTTCAAAAAAGCATGGTACTCCCAACAAAAACTGGCACATGAATTAATGAAGTTGAGGGCTGAGATGTAAGGTCACACAACTATAGCTTCCTGATTTTAGACACAGGCCAGAAATACACTGGAGAAAAGATAGTATTTTCAATAAATGATACTGGGAAAGCTCGATGGACATGCAGAAGGATGAGACTACGTCCTTCTCTCACCAGCCACAAAATCAGCTCTAAACAGACCAAGGGCCTTAGTGTGAGACTTAAGACTCTGAAACTGCTGCAGAAAAAGTAACAGTAACATCAAGGCACTGGCTTTATGTAAAGACTTTCTTAATAGGGCTCCGATCACTCAGGGAATAAAGCCAATAATCAACAAATGGGATCTTGTAAGATTAAAAGGCTTTTGTTTAGCAAAGGCAACAGATAATCAAGTGAAGAGGCAGCTTATGGCATAGGAGAAAGTCTTTCCCAGTTCTGTATCTGACAACAGAGTAGGGTCTAGAATATACAAAGATCTCAAGAAACAAAACATAAAGAAAACAAACAGCGCGACAAGAACTAGGACACAGAATTACCAACCTACAAGGCATTCCAAAGACTGCAATAGCAGCACGTCTAGCAGCTCACTAATTAGACCAAAGGCCTGCTCAACAAGAGGGAAGTCGTGCTTATTATTGAAAAACTAGCCAACTACCTACCAATGGCTGGTGGGGTCAGGAACCTAGAGGAGAACTGACTATCACGACTTTTCTAAAACAGTACAATTTCTAATTGCATTCTAAATATTTATCCTTATATCCTTGAATGAGCATAGCTCTCGCCTCTCATCAAGAAGCTTCTTTTGCAGGAGATTATTATTGAAGTCCACAAGGGTGCCCAACCCTAGGAGATCCATTTATAATAAAACCTGTACACTGAAGGCTCAGGGGACAGAGAAGAAGAGGAAGGAGAAAGACTGTAGGAACCAGAGGATCAGGACATCTGTTGTGACATAATGCCTTCTGTGTGACAGGGAAGCTGTACCTATGGTATTTCAAAAGTATGGTTGCCTAAACAATACCAGCACAACACCACCAGTTCGTATGCCAGTGTGGATGGGAATAATCTCAAAAGACCTATCTCTAGATGAAGATCTAAGTAACTAATGGCCGGTAAGGGGAATCGGTATTCTCTAAGAACGAGCCCCCTGATGAACCTCAAGAAGTCTGTAAAATACACACAGATGAACAACTCTAAAAGGACTCACGATGTATTTAAACAGTCGTATGTATGTATGTATGTATGTATGTATGTATGTATGCATGCATGCATGCATGTATATATAAAATCGAAGAAGCCATGATCTTGAGAGGTAGTGGGGGGAAACTTGGGAAAAGTTGGTGGGGGAGATGAAGGGTTGGAAATGATATAAATACAGTACTCATGTACTCTTAAAAGAAATCCTTTTAATAAAAAAAGAGGGGCATGGAACCGAATAGAGTTCTCAAAATGAACCACAAATGCCTAAAGATATTTTAAAATGTATTTGACCACCAACCATGGAGAAAATGAAAATTAAAGTTGCTTTGAGATTCTGACTCAACTCCAGAATGGCAACCATCCAGAAAGCAAGGACAGCAAATGCAGATTAGGATGTGTGGGAAGGGGAGCCCTGTCACAGCTGGAGGGAGTATAGACTAATATGGCCACTGTGAAATTCAGTGTGGTGTGTCTCTTAGCTGGAAATACATCTATCATATATGACTGAGCTATATCATTATTGAACATATAACTCATATACTCAAAGGGTCCCACATCCCCCTACAGAGATATGTGCATATCCATGTTCTTTGCTGAAATGTAATCAGCCTAGATGTCCATCAACTGATGAAAGGTTAATGAACGTTGGCATATACAACTGTAAAGAAAAATGAAATTGTAAAAGGTACAGGAAAATGGGTGGGACTGCAAAATTATACTAAGCAGCCCAGGAAGATATAGAGCACACATCACATGGATCCTAGCTTTGAACTTTTATCTTTCTGTTTTAAATCTGGAGTATCTATAAAGGTCAGGAGGCTTAAAAGGGGGGCGGGGAGGACTATTAGACAGGGAAGGGAGGAGGCCTTAAGGGATAAGGGAATAGCAAACACATGTGCTGTGAAGGCAACAGAGGGAAGGCTGGGGATTAAAGGTTTAAGCACGGCTGGGGACCAGGGGAGGGTAGGAAGTGAGGGTCAGTTAGTCAACACTAAGGATTTATCAGAAACCTTTATGAAAAGACACTAGTTTATAAGCAAATTAAAAACATACTTTAAAAATAAAACAGGAGTTTGGACACAGATACTCTGCATAGCCAGCCTGATTCTATGAGACAAGCTGTGTATACAGAGGATAACTGACTTGTAGAAGCAGGACTGCCCAAGCCTTTTGGAGCCCAGAAGATAGTGAGTCCAAGCTGTGGGACACTGAGCTTTTTCCACTGTTGGGTTTTGGTTTTGTTTGTTTTGATTAACTCTACTCTGGTTCTTCTGTTCTAAAATAAGAAAGTATGCAACTTATTTTGGATTCACAGAAGCTCATAGTTACAAGACTGGATTTTTAAAAAGGGCTTAAGACTTTTACATCTTCTAAAGTTCTTAAAGACCATGGAATTTTTAAAAGTTAGACTGGTTTTATATTATGACATAAATATAAGAAAGATCTTGGGGACAAATAAAGGAATGATTATGGCTTAACAGTGTCAGTTTGCATGTCGAGTGGATAAGAACTCAATTGTGCTGGTTAGTTCTGTCATCTTGAGACAAACTGAAATTACCTGGAAAGAACCTCAATCAAAGGTCTGCCCTTATCAAACTGGTCTGTGGAGGCATTTTCTTGATTAATGCTTGATGTGCATTGTGCTACCCCTGGGCAGGTAATCCTAGGATTGTATAAAGCAAGATGTGCAAGCTATAGAAAGCAAACCAGTAAGCAGTGTTCCTTCTGTGGTCTCAGTTTCTGCCTTGAGTTCCTGTAGGGCTTCCCTGATGACAGACTACATCACACACAAGTGTAAGCCAAATAAGCCCTTTCCTCCCTAAGCTGCTTTTAGTCATGGTGTTTATTATAGCAACAGAAAGCACACCAGAACAGTAGCCAACCTAGAGCTTAGGGTCTCATTCTAGATATCAGAAAATTAGCAATAGCTTTTTGGTATGGTGGTATAATCACCTCAAAAGCTACTCAAATGTAGGCTTTTAGAGCAAGTTTACACTTGGGCATCTTTTGACCATTCAGTCACCCTGGCAGTGTACATACATCTACATGAATTCAGATCTTGTTTTGGCATGGAGAGAAGGAGATCCATATATATGTCAACTATAAAACCAACTAAGGTTTTAAAGATAGTTTAATCAACCTTGCTGTAAAAGTGAGACAACAGCTGTAGGAGTTCTCTGGTGGAGTTCTTTGGGTCGCTTAAGTATACTATCATATCGTCTGCAAATAGTGATAGTTTGACTTCTTCCTTTCCAATTTGTATCCCTTTGATCTCTTTTTGTTGTCTAATTGCTCTAGCTAGAACTTCAAGTACTATATTGAAAAGATATGGAGAGAGAGGGCAGCCTTGTCTAGTCCCTGATTTTAGTGGGATTGCTTCAAGTTTCTCTCCATTTAGATTGATGCTGGCTACCGGTTTGCTGTAAATTGCTTTTACTATGTTTAGATATGGGCCTTGAATTCCTGATCTTTCCAAGACCTTTAGCATGAAAGGATGCTGAATTTTGTCAAATGCTTTCTCAGCATCTAATGAGATGACCATGTGGTTTTTTTCTTTGAGATTGTTTATGTAGTGGATTACATTGATGGATTTCCTTATATTGAACCATCCCTGCATCCCTGGGATGAAGCCTACTTGATCGTGGTGGATGATCGTTTTGATGTGTTCTTGGATTCGGTTGGCAAGAATTTTATTGAGTATTTTTGCATCGATATTCATAAGAGAGATTGGCCTGAGATTCTCTTTCTTTGTCGGATCTTTGTGTGCTTTTGGTATTAGTGTAATTGTGGCTTCATAGAACGAGTTGGGTAGTGTTCCTTCTGTTTCTATTTTGTGGAACAGTTTGAAGAGTATTGGTGTTAGGTCTTCTTTGAAGGTCTGATAGAATTCTGCACTAAAACCATCTGGACCTGTGCTTTTTTTGGTTGGAAGACTTCCAATGACAACTTCTATTTCTTCAGGGCTTATAGGACGGTTTAGATGGTCTATTTGATCCTGATTTAATTTTGGTACTTGGTATCTGTCAAGGAAATTGTCCATTTCCTCAAGATTTTCTAGTTGTGTTGAATACAGGTTTTTGTAGTAGGATCTGATGATTTTTTGAATTTCCTCAGTTTCTGTTGTTATCTCTCCCTTTTCGTTTCTGATTTTATTAATTTGGATACTATCTCTGTGCTCTCTGGTTAGTCTGGCTAAGGGCTTATCTATCTTGTTGATTTTCTCAAAGAACCAACTCCTCGTTTTGTTGATTCTTTGTATGGTTTTATTTGTTTCTACTTGATTGATTTCAGCCCTGAGTTTGATGATTTCCTGCCTTCTACTCCTCTTTGGTGTATTTGCTTCTTTTTGTTCCAGGGCTTTCAGGTGTGCCATTAAGCTGTGGCCGGATATAAAATCAACTCAAGCAAGTCAGAAGCCTTCCTATACTCAAAGGATAAGCAGGCTGAGAAAGAAGTAAGAGAAATAATACCCTTCACGATAGCCACAAACCATATTAAGTATCTTGGCGTGACGCTAACCAAACAAGTGAAAGATCTGTATGACAAGAACTTCAAGTCTCTGAAGAAAGAAATTGAAGAAGACCTCAGAAGATGGAAAAATCTGCCATGCTCATGGATTGGCAGGACTAATATAGTAAAAATGAGCATCTTACCAAAAGTAATACACAGATTCAATGCAATCCCCATCAAAATCCCAACTCAATTCTTCATAGAGTTAGAAAGAGCAATTCAAAAATTCATCTGGAATAACAGAAAACCCAGAATAGCTAAAACTATTCTCAAGAGTAAAAGAACCTCTGGGGGAATCAGTATCCCGGACCTCAAGCTGTACTACAGAGCAATAGTGTTAAAAACTGCATGGTATTGGTACAGTAACAGACATGTAGATCAATGGAACAGAATTGAAGACCCAGAAATGAATCCACACTCCTATGGTCACTTGATCTTTGACAAAGGAGCTAAAACCATCCAGTGGAAAAAAGATAGCCTTTTCAACAAATGGTGCTGGCTCAGCTGGAGGTCAACATGCAGAAGAATGCAAATTGACCCATCCTTATCTCCTTGCACTAAGCTCAATTCTAAGTGGATCAAAGATCTCCACATAAAACCAGACACACTGAAACTAATAGAAGGGAAACTAGGAAAGAACCTTGAACATATGGGCACAGGGGAGAATTTCCTGAACAGAACTCCAATAGCTTATGCTCTAAGATCAAGAATAGACAAATGGGACCTCATTAAATTACAAAGTTTTTGCAAGGCAAAAGACACTGTCAAAAAGACAAAGCGGCAACCAACTAACTGGGAAATGATCTTTACCAACCTTACATCCGACAGAGGGCTAATATCCAATATATACAAAGAACTCAAGAAGTTAAACTCCAGAGAGGCAAGTAACCCTATTAAAAAATGGGGTACAGAGCTACACAAAGAGTTCTCACCTGAAGAATATCTAATGGCTGAAAAGCACCTAAAGAGATGTTCATCATCCTTAGTCATTAGGGAAATGCAAATCAAAACAACCCTGAGATTCCATCTCACACCAGTCAGGATGGCTAAGATCAAAAACACAAGGAGACAGCAGTTGTTGGCGAGGATGTGGAGAAAGAGGAACACTCCTCCACTGCTGGTGGAATTGCAAGCTGGTACAACCACTCTGGAAAGCAGTCTGGCGGTTCCTCAGAAAACTGGGCATGACACTCCCGGAGGATCCGGCTATACCACTCCTGGGCATATACCCAGAGGCTTTACCTGCATGCAATAAGGACACATGCTCCACTGTGTTCATAGCAGCCTTATTTATAATAGCCAGAAGCTGGAAAGAACCCAGATGTCCCTCAACGGAGGAATGGATTCAGAAGATGTGGTATATCTACACAATGGAATACTACTCTGCAATTAAAAACAATGAATTCACGAAATTCCTAGGCAAATGGTCAGATCTTGAAAATATCATCCTTAGTGAGGTAACCCAATCACAAAAGAACACACATGGTATGCAGTCACTGATAAGGGGATATTGACCCAGAATCTCGGAATACCCTAGACACAATCCGCATATCAATAGATTTCTAAAAAGATGGAAGGAGAGACCCCTGGTCCTGGAAAGACTGGATGTAGGGGAACGCCAGGACAGAGTAACGAGAGGGGGTTGAATGGAGAAAAGAGGGAGGGAAGGGGGCTTATGGGACTTTCGGGGAGGGAGGAAATGGGAAAGGGGAAGTGATTTGGAATGTAAATTAAAAAAATAAAATAAAATAAAAAGTGAGACAACAAGGGCTGAAGATGTGGCTAAGCAGCTAAGAGCACATGCTGCTTGCGGAGGAATCCCGATGCCCTGTAACTCCAGCTCAAGAGATCCAACAATTTCTTCAAGCCTCCATGGGCACCCTCATACACATGACATTTACTCACAGAGACACAAACACATAAAAAATAAATCTTTTAAGGCTAGCCTGGTCTGCATAGCAAGGTCTAGGACATCCAGAGCTATATAACAGACTCTGTCTCATCTCTGCCCCAAATAAACCTTTAAAAAGAGAAATGCTTTGAGCACTTGTCTATCATGTATGTTGTGAGGTCATGAGTTTGAGCCCCAAAACATTAAAAAAGAGGAGATAGCTCAGTTAGTTACAAACCTGGTTGTATAACCAAGAGAACCTGAACATCTATCTTCAACACACGAGTGTGGTGGAGTGTCTGTACTTCCAGCACTAGGAGGCAGACAAGTGGTGAATGAACTTCAGGTTTGGTGAGAGGCCCTGTCTCAACAAAGCAGGTGGAGAGCAACAGAAGAGGCCTTGGCGTTGTCTTCTGCAGACACATGCATCATCAACTCCATCTGCCCCCTCCACACACACAATTTTTAAAAAGTGAGATATTAAGTACATTTGTTATTTTAGAAGTTTGATGGCTTGTATATGCTCAGCTCAGGGAGTGGCATTATTAGAAGGTGTGGCCCTATTGGAGTAGGTGCATTACTGTGGGTATGGGCTTTAAGAACTTCATCCTAGCTGCCTGGAAGCCAGTATTCTGCTAGCAGCCTTCTCTGATCCTCCTGAACCATGCCTGCCTGGATGCTGCCGTGCTCCCACCTTGATGATAATGGACTGAACCTGTAAGCCAGACCCAATTAAATGTTGTCCTTATAAGAGTTGCCTTGGTCATGGTGTCTGTTCACAGCAGTAAAACCCTAAGACAATAAACTAAGACAATAAGATAGCAGAATTATGTGTCTTAAACCCAGACAATTAAATATAGAAGATGTTTACAGGGGAACCCAGAAAGGGCAACTTCATACTTTTAAAAATCGAAAAAACCTGAATATATCCAACTGCATAATTTGTGCTGTCAGTTTAATCTTTTCCAGAAAACCCTCTCTTCAACTAAAGTAATCATGCCAAAGGAAGACAGTGGAGTTACTAACCAGGGCAGGATAAGTATTTGAGCCTTTTTTTTTTCTTTGAGACAGGGTTTCTCTGTGTAGCCTGGCTGTCTGTACCTCAAGGCTGGCCTTGAGGATCTGCCTGCTTCTGCCTCCCACACTGGGCTTCAAAGTATTTTTTTTTTTTTAAAGAAAGAAACAAGCTAGTCAAGGGCCTGTGGGACAGCTTAGTAAATAAACAAGGTCTGATTTCCAAATCCACATGGAAATGGTGATGATGAAGATGATGATGAAAATAATAATAATAACAACAACAACAGTTTAAAAGGCTGGAAAGTCAGTTCACAGGTGAAGGTGCTTGTCTCCAAGTCTGATGACCTGAGTTTCATTCCCCAGGCCCACTTGGAAGAAGGAGACAATTCCTCAGATTGCCCGCTGATCTTTACTGGCACTCAGTGGCATGGCATACACGCATGCACACATAAACACAATGCCATAAAAATTTTTAAATATTTTTCAAATATAAGAATATTTTAAACTAGAAATAAATGGAGAAATCTAAGAATTAAATATCCCAAAGAGCCTCCGTGCTAGTAATAGTTTTTTTTCTTTTCTGTTACTATTTTCTTCATTATTTTGGGGTGGTAATCAGACCTAAATATTACTAAGTGTGTTTTATTTCTGCTTGTCCACTAAGCATTCTACACAATAACCATTGCAGTACAGTTGGAAGTAATGATGGTGAATCACATTTGAGTCTGTGTAACAATTATGGAAATAAAAATATCTGTAACCCACCTTTATCATTCATATGAATTTAGATGTCTAAGTAAATTAGTTTTTATTTCAATTTATTAAAACCATTTTTAAAAGCCACAGTATCTATAAAAAATAAAGGTTTGCTGACATAAACTTTAAAACCTGGCATCCAGTTAATGCTGGTGGGAATGTAAACTAGAGGGTATGGAAATCAATATGGCAGTTCCTCCAAAATGAAAAGTAGAATTACCGAGTGATGTAGCTCTGCTCCCCAAATCACATACCACAAGGCCCTCACACACCCACTGCTTCAGAGTGGTTCACGATGGCCAAGTTACCAAACTAGCCTAGGTGCTGTCAACAGATGAACAGGCAAATTGTGGCACATGCAGTGGAGTCTTAGAAGAATGTGTGGTTTGCTGGAAAATGGATCAACATGAATCATCAAATTAAGAGGAATGAGCTGGACTCTGAAATCGGGTGGGGAGAAGATAAGGAATGGCACAGGTGGTGACTCCACTCAGAACACATGGCACACTTGAGCTGCCTCTCTGAAACCCAGTGCCACCGTGACACCAAGGGAGCGCTTGGTGTATCTATTTCAACCAGGAGACTACACACTTGCTACAAGTTCTACTCAATTTGCAGATCTGACTTGGAGCATAGCGTATAGTAAGCACTCAGCAATGCTAGCTGACTCAGTAACTGAATGAGTCAACATACTCTGAGCCACATGACCCTGTTTGGTACCAGAAGACTCTGCCTCAGTTTCTCTAAGAGTCTTCAAGAATTACTTAACAAAATTCACTTTTTTTTTTTTTGGTTTTTCGAGACAGGGTTTCTCTGTGTAGCCCTGGAACTCACTTTGTAGACCAGGCTGGGCTCGAACTCAGAAATCCTCCTGCCTCTGCCTCCCAAGTGCTGGGATTAAAGGCGTGCGCCACCTCCGCCCGGCTCAAAATTCACTTTCTATGGTGAAGATTCAGAAGATATTCTTAATTGTTTGGATTAGATTAGCTGTGAAGACTACCCAACAAATCTAAGAAGCCCAATAGAACCCCAAGTACTCTTGTAGCTTAGTGGGGCTAATCTTCCCTTCATTGCAGCCCCCATCCCATCAAAGGCAACCACTGTTCTCCTGAGTCTGGTCAGTACCCATATGGAATCAATTGGTAAATCAGTACAAACATCAGGTGTGGGGCAGTGAACTTGGTGAAGTCGAGTGGATTCAGAAACCCCAGTATCTTCATACTGGAGGATGGCAGGTGTTTTATTTACTCCCAACCAGGTTTCTGTCCTGGAACACATGACCATGACACCCCATGGAGAGGACGGTGACAATCAGTCACGAAAGAGCAGCACTTGAAGCCTCTCCACATGTAGATGAGGCATCCCTAACATCTCAGACGAAGCCAATAGAAAGCATCTGCCTTTGGACCCCAATCCACCCAAAAATGTATATAAGGTCGTATCCACAAGGAATAAAACATGAGAGTTACTTCATCAAAGACCGTCTGTCATATAGAACTGAACACTTTGGGGAAGAGAGTTCTCTCCTAAAGCTTGCACTGCTGGAAGCTGCAGTCACTTCCTGCTTGGTGGCCCCAACCTTAGCTCCTGGCCATGGAGCTGAGCTCCGCTGACAGTTGTGGTGCCCTACATAGTGTCCCTCAGGGGCAGCAGCGTCTGACTCCCATTCCTGGCTTGCAGCACCTGCTGTGTAGCGTCCTTCCTGCCCAATGGCAGACTTTGTAGCAGTGGAGGCTTTGGAAGACTGACTCCCCTTCCCCTTCCTTTGGAGAGTGCAACAGATCTCCGCAGACAGCGTCCAGTACACAGACTGGCAATCAGGCTCAGGAAGAAATATTTAGTATGTCTTCATGATATTGGCAGATGTGAATAACATATTTCACTTCAACATTAGAATATTGTCTGATTTTGGATTTTAGACACAACACACTGCCACTAAACACAAAGGAATGACTATGGAAGCTTTCTGTCTCTGGGCCTAGAATTGATAATTTTATAATTTTAGTTTGCAGAAGGCTACAAAAGTCTCCAAGCTTTATCAGCAAGCCAAGTGTCTTGGAAAATGGAAGTGTCTCTGAAATCCATTTCCCCATGACTGAGGCAGATTCTCGATTGTTCTGAGCTACGAATGTAATCAAAGGGCAGGGAAGAACTGACAAGACAAAGGAGGACTTCCAACCCTGAAAATGTCAAACAGAATCCACACTTCCACGGCCTGATTGTGTAACTTGGATCTTGAGTAAGAAACTTCAGTGTGGACTAAAGTGTTCTTCTGATAATGAGTGTCTGAGACTGCAATGACTGTTACAGCTTTTCAATGACCAAACTTGCTGGCAACAGGCAGAGTTCAAAGCTGCCCGGTCTGAAGATTAAGAAAATGGAGGTTAATTTTATTTAGCTCCCACAATAATTCAGAAATGGTGACTTGTCACAACCTTACCATGAGACCCAGGCACTCCTCTAGACACTAAACCTCACTTCTGAGTCTTGTAGCAATTTAAAATGAGCATGTGCTTTGTGGTTTTAGTGTATGGAGGCAGATATACAAATTATTTGCTTCATTCTAAATCCACCCAGAAAAAAAGGCATGGAAGGTAGGTTAAAATGGTTGAGGACTCTTATATGTAATTAGAAGCCTTCCAATTACTTTTACTTCAATAAAAATAAAACTGTGATTTTTTTTTTAAAAATAGTTTTATTATGAGACATAAGCTTACATATGTCTGCCTACCACTTGTGTGCTTGGGGCATGTAGAGGTCAAGAGAGGGCATCAGATCCCCTGGACTGGAGTTACAGATGGTTGTGAGCCACAGTGTGGATTTTGGGAAGCAGATCTTCTGCTTCCTCTGCAAGAGCAGCAAGTGCTCTTAACTGCAGAGCCAACTCTGTAGCCCCATGAATGAAGTCTTTATGTCTTCAAACAAGAACAAGATCCACACTGAAAGCTGACAAACATCTAGCTTTTTGCTAAATATTCATTCATTTATGGGTTTTCCCCCCTCAAGGCTACTTAACAAAGGACCAAACTTATTCTTACTGCCTCTGTGTCACAGAAATTTCTACTCTCTTTCAACACCCAAAGATAGGATTTCTTTAGAATTCTCAACAAACTAATCTCTGGGAAATGGGGCTGTATCAACAGAAACAAAATGTACAAAGCCTTCAAAACAGCAATAAATGGTGCTCATATACTAAAACTGGGTACAGAGAAGATTTGTGTGTCCTCTTGTTGCTAAAACTCCTTCCTGGGGGAGACATAAGCAGAACCTACTCCTTCTTCTAGAGGTCCAATGATAACTCAAGATATAATTCCACCAATGTTCACACTAGGGGAACCTATGAGTCTATTGAGCTTCCTTACAGAGCGCAGGTGATAGCTTACTTATAGGGGTGTAAGTGTTCCTATGCAGACAAGCCACCACAGGAAAAACCACCCAGCAGAGATGCAGGCTTCCCTGTATCTACACTGATGGAGTGCCCTTCCTCCAGTGTTCCCTTGTCTATGTACTTTAGCCTCTCCTCCAGGCCACATGCAATTAAGGCAGATCTGCACACAAAAAGTAGTAGCAAACAAGGGAGTATTGCTAAATATCTCAAGACAATGGCTGTTTTGCTTGGAGGACAGTCACTTGAGACCCCTCTTTAAGTAGTACACTGCTGGGCACAGAGGCGTTTCTATAATCCTAGTATTTGGGAGGTTGAGGCAGAAGGATAGTACATTCAAGGGCAGAATGGATTACAAAATGCACCTCCCACTCCCGGCATTCCTTGCTTTGCTTCTTGATCCATCAGGGATTCCAGGAGTCAGTTGAAAGCTTCCAACCATTATGACTGACTGTCCCTTAAATGGTGAAAAATCCGCCCTTCCTTCCTTAACTTGGTTCTGTCAGGTATACTGCCACAGCAACAAGAAAGTAACTAACACGGTGGCAAAGCTAAGAGTGCTGCCTGTTGGTCTTAAAGATGAAGCCAAGGTGTGACTCCTGAATCTACCTTGTAATACACAATTCTGTAAGGGGTACACCATGCCCTGTTAAGCTTTCAGTGTTCAAGACTTACTTCCTTAGTTGTGGCAGAGTCCTGGACACTTGTGGAGGACAGAAATGTACCCCAGATGTTGGCTGTGGGAGACAGCATGATTTGAGGTTAACCTGTGTGAAGTCAGATGTATGAATGAGTTGCTTGCTGTATAATCCTGAACATGTCATCTCCTCTGATAGCCAATCCCTCCTTCATAAAAATGGAACAGCTGTACCTATTTTGTGAGGTTTTTATGATGTGTGGAGATAAGGCATATAAACTGGGCAGTACACAGTAGATGCTTAAAAAAAGGATATTTAAATCTGGTCTATGATAGTTCACTGGTAGAGTTTCTGCCTAGCATGTGTAGGGCTCTAAGTTCAATTTCCAGCACCAAAAAACTTTTTTTATTTAAAAAAAAAATAAACCAAAAACCTAAAAAGTGAGGAAAGCAATTATTAATCCCAAGATGGAAGGAGAAAAAAACACCAACCCAAATCATCATGGCCACATTAATTAAAGCAAGTTTTTTCACTGGTGTACATGGGTAGCCTTCCTCTAAGGGCAGGGTTCAGGGATGGGGGTCAGAATTGGAGGTGAGGAAGACAGGAATTTTATAGAGCTCAGGGGTAGGGAGTTTCTAAATGGGAGATTTGTCAGAAAAAGTAGGCGGGGTTAAAGGAGCAGAACATAACAAGTTAGTCCTAACAACCTCCTGAAACAAAGATATGATTGTCATTTCTGGGACAGTCAGTTCAGAAACATTTGAGTTAAGGTTACAAGTGGGGCATAGCCTAATCCCTGAGATTCAGAGGCTTAATCATAAACAGGAATGAATCTAGTTTGTCTTGACTATAAGATAGCTTTTAAGCCTAAGATGGAGGTAGGCTTGCTCTTCAGCAAAAATATAGCGATTTTATTTAGGTGGGAGTGGGCCTATTGGATGGTTCCCAAATAGCCTGCCCCATCCGCTAGCACTCACATCCGTGTTGAGTCAGCGGAATGTGTAACCCAAAGAATGTGGTACCAGTTCTATACAAGGTTGCCGATTCCGCCTCTGGCTTTTTCTACCTTTCTTACCTAACACATTACATCCCTACTGAGAGAAGCCAGCTGCTATGTTCTAAGCCCAGGGAGAGGCCCTCATGGAAAGAAAAGAACTCCAGCCAAGAGTTGGGAGGGTGCTGAACTTGGCTAACAACTGTGAGTGGGCTGATATTTTCAAGGTGAGCTTGCCACTGCCTGCAGCCTCACTACAAAATCTGAGGAGGACAAGTCAGGGAGACTTAGCTGCTCTTTCTGCTCCTGGACTCCTGACCCTTAGAAACCATTAAATACATGCTTGATAAGTAGTTTTAAAATGCTTGATAGTTCTAATTTTTAACTTACTAAAAAGAAAGTAACAAAGTAACAAAAGAAGAAAGGAAATCTTCAAATTTGGAGGCCAGTCAGAAATAAAGTTGAAAAAAAGAGTAATTTGAAATTCAAGAGACAAATCCTTCAACAAGCAGAAGATTGTTACAAGAAGCCAAAACAAACCTTACCACCTAAAAGTATCATATATACTACTTTTATTTATTTTTCTGAGACAATGTCTCATACTGTTGCCTAGGCTGGCTCAAATTCCTGTTAACCCTCTTGCTTCCTGCCTCTTAAGCTCTTGGAGTACAGGTATGAACCATGGTACCCAATGATATACTACATTTCATTACTATATTAACACACTTAGGGAAATAGTAAAAGAATGGAAATCTTCAAATTTGGAGACTAGTCAGAAAGGAAGTTGAAAAAAATAAAAATCACCTGATTTTTCTGCAGGAACAGCTTCCTGTTTTGGTCAGGAGGGAGCCACACTTAAAATACCCAAAGCATGTTTTCAACTTGAAAAGTCAATGGCAGGAAGCCACCACAAAGACCTCTGGCAGCTAGTGTAGCCCACCACAGGACCAACTCTTCCTGCAGAACTGGCCCCTGAGAAGAGCTAACATAGTGAGTGGGGTGGGGAGTCACACACAAAGCGCAGAGCAGCACCTGAGGGCATCTGCCCTAAGTGTGTGAGTTCCAGGGTGGGTTACTTTCCCTTCACCTGCCCCATTCCTGCTTACAGGCAAGGCTGACATGACTTGCAAGAATTAAAGTGAATGAATGAGGAGTTGTAAGGTGTAGAAATCAAATTTTTTATTCTGATGCATTTTTAAAATTGTGATGGTACCCAGGAAGGATACATTAAAGTATTAAGACACATTAGGCTGAGGCACTGTAAAGTACACCTTCTGGAGGATATGGGCAGGGCAGGGTGGGGCTAATACAAAATCAAATTGCACCTCAGGCAAAATAGGATCCACACTGAACCTCATCAGAGAGAGGCTGTGGTCTCACCAGACCTGCATTCTGTGGTGATCAGAGGGCTCAGCAGTTTATTATGGGAAGACAAGCCTGTCTTCATGGAAATAAAATCCAACCACTCTCTTTCTGAAAATACAGCTCTTAAGATCCTATGGACTGGGAGCTACGCTGCCAAGTTTAAAGAGGACTCCTCTAGCTGGATGAGGGGGGTAAGGACCAGTGTCTGCTGAGTGTCTATGGTGAATCTGAATCAAATCAGGATCACTTACATGCTAAGAGGTGGGGGCTTAGCTTCCCTACTTCTGCCTTTGGCCAAGTATGCACTCTAGACATCAGCTACAACCCTCCAGACCTAGACAGATCTCTTTTCCTCTTTCCTTATTTGGGGACATGGGATAGAATGTGCTTTGTCACAACCTAAGAATGCTTAGAAGATGAGCTGTGCTTTCAGTCTTGAAGGGATTTAGTTAAAGTGACTCTGAAAAGTCATTTGTCAAAACAGCTTTGACTTCCTTGACAAAGGAGCTGGGGAATTTGCCATTTAAATCCTTCCCAAATGTGACTAGCTCCTAACTAGCGGATGTTCAGGGTGGATTCCAGAAATTCAGGAAGAAAAACAACTGGAAAGTGAGGGCCCAACCACTCACAATCGAGAACTCACAAGGAAGGGGTCATGTCAGCAGTAAGAACTGATTCTCAGAGAACACTTTCTAGCAGTAAAGATCGTATTGTAAGAATAAGACTAAACCAGAAATAGAGTAGTCCTACAAAGTCTAAAACAAAGTCCTGACGGTATCAAGAATGGTCTGCTGGTCCCTAGTGATTTGTAAGGAAAATAGAACCCTTTTTAGAGGGCAATGATTGCCATTATGAGGAAGGAAATAAACAAAAAAGAAATCTTAAGAAACAGAATAAATTAAAAAACAACAACAAAAAAAAATGAAGAGGAAGAACAAGAAACGGCTGGGACAGAACTTAGTGCTGGCTTAGCATGTGAGATCCTAGGTTCCACACACTGCTCTGTACAAACAGAAGACATGATATGAAGTAAAACAAAACAGAAACAGAACACAACAATTATATTCACCCAACAGTAGCAGCAGCCACAGCTGGCAGGTGACAGACAAACTCAGAGCTGGATGAGATGACAAATTGCTCAGACGGGTAACCCTAAATCCATGGAGTATCCAAGAAAACAGGGGAAAAGATGAATATCCACAGGAGGGAATATAGTGTGGAGCAGAGACTGAAGGAAAGGCCATCCAAAGACGGCCCCACCTGGGGATCCATCCCATATACAGTTTCCAAATCCAGACACTATTGCTGATGCCAACAAGTGCTAGATGACAGGAGCCTATTCTAGCTGTCTCCTGAGAGGCCCTGCCAGAGCCTCACAAAGACAGAGGTGGATGCTCGCAGCCAACCATTGGACTGAGCACAGGGTCCCCAATGGAGGAGCTAGAGAAAGGACTGAAGGAGCTGAAGGGATTTGCAGCCCCACAGGAGGAACAACGATATGAACCACGAGTACCCCGCGAGCTCCCAGGGACTAACCACCAACCAGAGAGTGCACATGGAGGGACCCATGGCTCCAGACGCATGGGTAGCAGAGGATAGCCTGGTCGGACATCAATGAGAGGAGAGGCCCTTGGACCTGTGAAGGCTCATTGCCCCACTGTAGAGGAATGCCCAGGTCAGGGAAGTGGGAGTGGGTGGGTTAGTGAGCAGGGGCGGGGGGATGGGATAGGAGGTTTCAGAGGGGAAATTTGGAAAGGGGATAACATTTGAAATGTAAATAAAGAAAATATCTAATAAAAATAAAATTAAAAAAAGATGAAAAGAAGGTCAAACATGGTGCCACACACCTTAATCCCTGCATCTGGGAATCAGAAGCAGGGGAATCTCTAAGATCAAGGCTAACCTGTTCTACAAAGCTCATTTTAGGACAGCCAGGGCTACCTTGTATCAGGAGACCAAAAGAAATGGTTGACTGATAGACAGACAGATGAAAAAACAATTTCAATGAAGAACCTATTGGGAAGATATATGAAACATATATGCACATATACATACATGTATTTATATTGACATATATTTATAATTGAATAACCATTTAAAAAGTAAAAAGCACAATTTCTGAAAATCATAATTTCATAGGTTTAAATAGCAGAAGTTAGCAGTAATAACCTGGAATAGAGGGCAACAAAAAATATACAAACTGAATTAGAGAGCTAAATTAATAGGGAAAATAGAGAGTAAAAGAGAGGTATAGGTGCTGGAGAGATGGCTCAGTGGTTAAGAGCACTGACTGCTTTTCCAGAGGTCCTGAGTTCAATTCCCAGCAACCACATGGTGGTTCACAGCCATCTGTAATGGGATTTAATGCCCTCTTCTGGTGTGAACAGTTTACTCATATACATAAAATAAATAATTCTTTAAACAAAAGAGTGAGACAGTGGTATAGTTTTTTTTCTCTAAAACTGATGAAAGAACTTAGTCCATACTTTTGAAAAGGTTGGGAAATTCTAGGATGAATAAATGTAAGCAATGCCTATCAGACCCAGTAGTACAAACCTGAAACTGATACATACTCGAAACTCCAGCTACTCAGGAGGAGAATTGCAGGTTCAAGGCCAGTCTGGGCAACTTAAATATGTGTGTGTGTGTGTGTGTGTGTGTGTGTGTGTGTGTGTGTAAGAGTGGGGGGGTAGGTGTGGGGGGAGAAGGAGAGGAAGAGGGAGGGAGAGAGGGAGAGGGAGGGAGGAAAGGAGGGAGAGAGAGGGAGAGAGAGAGGAGAGAAGAGAAAGAAAAGAGACAAAGAGGTGAGGATATAGCTTAGAATAGAGACCTTGGCTCTCATGTACAGTGCTCTAGGTCCAGTACCACAAACAAATGAAGAGACAAGTCACACTGTGCCACATGTGTATTTATATCTGTTCCCAGAATCCAAGGGGCAAGGCACAATATTTACTGAAGAATGTGAGAAAGATTATGAATCTCATAAGGATCAAAGTGGACAATTTCTCTGCTAATGCTAGCTTCTGAGGAAAAGCCTTACCAGGTATTTATGTCATTGGGTACACATGACACATAAGTGACTGAATAGCAGACATTTGTCTAACTCTACAAAGAAATACCTGAATATGTAAATGAATACACAGAATATTTGTCTTAACAAAAGGCAGGCAAATATCAGAATAAGACTTTAGTTATGTGCTTTTATTCAACCCAACTAATACCCAGGAAGGAAAAAAATTGGAATATCCTAATACCATGTGGAAAGACAGGACTCAACGCTTTTATAAAAGCCCTTGCTTTACAGCTATCTGATGTTCCACCTTTGACACTAACCAACTATATTCCTCATCTGCCTTCTCAAATCCTCCATTTCTATATGGCCAGAGTAATTCTCACTACAATCCCACAAACATAAAGACAACTGTTCCCAGACCAGAGCTGCTGGGTCTGCTCCAGAAAGCTTGTTAAAAACACTGGCAGTTTCTGCCTGTTTTGAAGTTTGTGGCCCGAAGTTACTTTTCTTCCTGGCAGTGACCCTGTGTCCAGCATTATTTCTAACATTAAAAATAACTCGCCCACTGAATTACTTGAAATTTCTGAAACAACTGTTTTAAATAAATAACTCCTACTTTAAATAAATTATTTTCTAATCAGAAACACTCAGTTACTGAGCTCCATTTGAACTTTGTGGCATGAAAACCCAATGCAGATTCTTTTGTAGAAATGTTCCTTTTAGTTTGTTGGAGGTCATAAGCACCATTTATCATAATTATATAATATACTATATGTTTTAATTACGATATTCCTTGTATCTTGATATTCTATTAACTCTGGAAGTCAGTCTTTTGTCTCATGGTATCAGAACCCCTAGGCTATGTCTGTGCCTCTGGTAAGGACTACAACCAAAGTATCTGAAGCAAATGCCTTCTTCATTGAGAATGCATTTAGGTACCTTAGGTACCTAACCCTAACCTCAACTACTCAGCTACTTGATCACGTAAAAGATGACCTGCAATTAAAGCAAACAATGACAACAGAAAACCAAGTACATACTCTCATAAAAACTGTATGTTCGGGGTTGGCTGCTCTTCCAGAGGCCCTGAGATCAATTCCCAGCAACCACATGGTGGCTCACAACCATCTGTAGAGGGATCTCATGCCCTCTTCTGGTGTGTCTGAAGACAGCGACACTGTACTCATACACATAAAAATAAATAAAAAAATCTTAAAAAACAAATACACAAACAAACAAACTATATGTTCAAGCTGCGTGTGGTGATACTTATCTTTAATCTCAACACTTGGGAGGCAGAGGCAGGCAGATCTCTTGAGTTCGAGGCTAGCCTGGTCTACAGAGTGAGTTCCAGGGCAAGCAGGTTTACAGAGAAAGTCTGTCTCAAAACAAACAAACAAACAAACCCCAAACCAAACAAACAACAAAAACTTCACGTTCATAAACAGTTCCCACACTTCTTGAACAAGTTCTTGGATATTTGTAAAGATAATTTAAGGACAAATATTAGAAATATGCTAATGGTTGTATTTACAAACATTAAACTGCATTATAACTATGGAAATTCAGTTTGACACCTCTGAATGTATTAAAAATTCTAAAATCACCATCTAAATCTTAAACATAAACTTCCAAATGTGCTATATAGATACATTTCATCTTAGCTTTTTCTATTTTATCACAGATACAAGAAAAAGAGAGGCTCGGATGGCTGTGGGCTGAGCACAGGAGAGCGCAGGAAGAGCATAGCTCCTTAACTAAAGAGGCAAGGGAAAGCCGTGCCCTGCCTCTGCATGGCCTTCTCTGTTCATGGGCATTTACTAGCCTAGGACAGGTTTTACAACTACAGTTTATTCAAAGTATAGTCTGAACATGTCTTCATAGTTCCTCTAAGAAATTCTATTAACTTTCTACTAAAATGATCAGAAATAAAAAACTACAAACTGTTAAAAACAAGGAGATAAGAATGAAGATAACTAATAAAGGAATGCTGACAACATTTTGGAAAATATAATGTAAACAGACAAAAACAGCAGGTTGGTTAGAGAAAGCAGAAAGCTCAGTGTCTAGAGTTGGGAAGGGTGATCAACAACAGACTGATCTGAGCCATGACATCCTAAAGGCCCAGGAAATTGCTGTATTCCTAAAAGTATGAGCATGAACTGACCCAGCCTGTTTTGTGTGGCTATTATAGAATGCCATGGCCTAGGTAAGTTACAGTGAATGGAATGTGTGTGACTCATAATTTTGGAGGCTGAGAAGCCTAAGAGCAAAAAACTATGCCAATGAAGGTCTATGTGCAGTGTGGGAGAAAGGATCACATGACTGGTAAGCTCCTGAGAGACAGAAGCAAAGGAAGCCCAAACCCACCCATTCACCAGGAATCTGCTACTGTGGAATGCAATCCACTTCTTCAAGGGAAGAGCCTCATGACTCACTCAGGATAGAACCCAGGGCCTTATGGCTCCATGCAAATGCACCACCGCTGAGCTACCTCCTAGCTTCTTATCAAAGTCCCCACCTCACAAGACGGTTGCACTGGAAGCTAAGTTTCTAACATATGAACTTGGGAGGCACAAACCATACAAATGACAACAGAAGTTTTATGTCCTTATAAGAAACAACTAGATTTCAATATCCACATTCTACATAGAATAACTACATAGCTCCAACTCAGCTAAAGTTGAGGTTTATTCTCAAGAAAGAATGAACAGAGAGGTACAAAGTGGAAGCAGGTAAGATCACACAGAATCAAGAGAGTCATGTGAGAACCTACCCTTCTCTACACTGAAACACCATCTGGTCTACCAAGACTACCACACAGTACAACTCTTCTCTTACATTCACCTAACTGCATTCTAGAAAGAGTTTTGGAAATGGTAGAACTCTAACAAATCTATTTCCTGGGAAGTAATTTTTAATTCCTTACCACTAAATGTTACAAAAGCAAGTTTTGGCAAATTATATAACATGCTGTGATGACAGAACATCCTTAAGAATCTCCTTCTGGGGTTGAAGAGATGGCTCAGCACTTAAGAGCACTGACTGCTCTTCCAGAGGACCCTGGTTCAATTCCCAGCACCCACATGGCAGCTCACAACTGTCTGTAACTCCAAGATCTGACAATCTCACACAGACATACATGAATGCAAAAACATACCAGTGTGCATAAAACAAAAATAAAATTTAAAAAAAATCTCCTTCTGGCAAGAAGATTACATACTTTAACTGGGAAACAGTGGAAACACATGCATTTGAATAATGGCAATAGTGAAACTCTCCTTAGGTTATTACCTCCAGAATTATTCAGAAAAAATTATATTATATTTAATTATGTACCTATAAAAAGCTGTGTGAGAAAAACACATGAATCCCTTCTAGTGTGTTGAGATATGTGTTGGCAGACTTGGACAGTTCATCATCATCATCATTGGTATTTTTAAGACTGACTCTTACTGTATAGAACAGGTTGGCTTTGAACTTGCATCAGTCTCGGGAGTGCTGGGATTATAGGTATGGCTTCTAATGATTTTATTTTAAATTATTTAAGGATGTAACAATTGCCTGCACCAGTTCAAAAAGAGAACACCAAACCATATGTAAAGTGTACCCACTGCAGCAATCTGGAGAAAATAACCATGTTATTTAGGTAGTAATACTGAAGTATATTGAAGAAGAGTTAACTCTTTGCCATTTGTAAAAAACGTCTTGAGAAGCCCACAAGCCTTATGTTATTCCATCCTCAGTGGACAACACTATTGCTTCGAGGACTGATGCCCTCTCCTTGCTCCACACTAAACCGATCGCACCGTTCACTTTTCCTGCCAGACTGAGGATTCCAGAACAAAGCCACAAACCTTCTCCGTCAGCCACATCCGAACGGTCCAGCTTGGCTTCCTTATGCTGGCCTTCTGCAACTTTCACTGCGACGGCCCGGCAAATAGCCCCAAACTTTCTGTCCAGAGAACGGACTCCTGCTTCTCTGGTGTATCTGTTAAGATAAAAATGTTTTACTTTTGGATAAACACCACCTGTAAATAAGGAAAAGAGGAACAGCCAGTTCCCTAAAGAAACAATGTAGATTTGAAAGTTAATTTTTTAAAAAATACAATGTCTCCACACATATCATATTTCATTAAAATTAGTGGTTTTTTTTTTTTTAATATTAAGGTGTCTTTTCAGGCACAACTATTTCCTTACATAATTTCCAACTGTTACTCTTTATCTAAAACCAAATCTTTGGCTGTGTAATATAGACACCTAAAATAAATCTGGCAGTACATTAAATACCACTTATTTCTTGGGTGATATATTAAGGAGCTTACAGATCACAATTTGTCAATGTGATTTGGTTCCAAATTTATTTTTCTTGAAATACTGCTGAGGGAATCAGAAAGACTGACTAGAGCTTGGTGCCCCTGTACTCTCAGCACTGAGAAGGTAAAGGTCGAGGGATCAAGAATCATATTCAGGGGCTGCAGGCCAGCCTGGGATAATCGGTACACTGTCACAAACAAAACAAATTTTAAAAACCCTCTAAAACCTAAGACAGAAATAAAACCAAAACAAAAATCTCCAAATCATAGCTCAACAAATAGGCTTATGAACTTAATAGACAGTTCTCAAAGCAAGAAACACAGGCAGCTAATGAAGATCTAAACAGTGTTCAACATTCTCAGCCATCAGGAAATGTAAATTAAAACCGCATGGAGACTCCATCTCACCCAGTTAGAAGAGCTGTCATCAGAGAAGCAACAGATGCAGGCAAGGATGTAGGGATGTTAATGAGAAATGCTGTATGGAAGTCAGTGTAGAGCAGTGGTTCTCAACTTCCTTAACATTGTGACCCTTTAATACAGTCTCCTCATGTTGTGGTGGCCCCCAATCATAAAATTATTTCAGTTAATTCATAACAGTAGATGAATCATAATGTAAACATCTGATATGCAGGATATCTGATATGTGATCCTTGTGAAAAGGTCATTAGATTCCCAAAGGGGTCACTAACTACAAGTTGATAACCACTGGTATAGAAGTTACTCATGAAATCCAAACTAGAACTACCAGATAATCCAGCTATACTAATCCTGGGTAGATACGTGCAGGTCTATAAGTCAGCATACCACAGAGATTCTTACATATACATGTTGATTGCTCTACTATTAACAGTAGCCAAAACATGAAGCCAACCTAGCTGTCCATCAACAGACAGATGAAGAAAATGTGGTACACAGTCACAGTAGAATTTTACTGAGCAGTAAAGAAGAATTAAATTATGATACCTGCAGAAAAATGGATGCACCTGGAAATCACTCACGTTAAGTGAAATAAGTCATACTCAAAAATGAGTAACATGTCTTTTCTCAAATACAGAATCTGGACTTGAGTTTGTGTGTGTGACATAACAGTAGAAAAGGACAGGGTTGGGGAACTATGAGGAGGGAGGGAGGGGAGCAGACATAGAAGCATAAGAGGAAGTATGTGAAAGAGGAAGGAGACCATGCAGACAGCGAGGGAAGACAAAGGGGCAGGCAAGAACAAAGTACAAAGATATACATGCATGTGCTCACTTTGGCAGCACATATACTAAAACTGAACAGATACAGAGAAGATTAGCATGGCCCCTGTGCAAGGATGACATGCAAATTCATGAAGTGTTCCATATTTTTGGAATACTACTCAGCTATTAAGAACAAGGACATCATGAGTTTTGCAGGCAAATGGATAGAACTAGAAAATACCATCCTGAGTGAGGTAACTCAGACCCAAAAGGACATGCTTGGTATGTACTCACTATTAAGTGGATATTAACCAAAAAAAGTACAGAATACTCAGGATACAACCCACAAAACTCAAGAAGGTTAAGCTGAAAGGCCCAAGTGAGGATACCTCATTCCCACTTGGGAGGGAGAAGAAACCAATCACAGGAGAGGGCGCGAGAGGGAGGGACATGGGTGGGAAAGGGCACAGGGAGGGGAAGAGAGGAACATGATCAGGTACTGGGTGGGGGAATAAGACTGAAGCCCTGAGGGCCAGCAGAAAGAATGGAAACAGGCAACCTCAGAAGGTAGGAGGTAGGGGGACCCTCTAGAATGTACCAGAGACCTGTAAGGTGAGAATCGACTCTCAGGACTCAAAGAGAGGGAACTTGTAGAGTCTACCTCCAGTAGAAAGACAGAGCATCAAGTGGAGGGATGGGGTTGCCACCCCACAGTCAAAAACTCTGACACAGAATTGTTCCTGTTTGAAAGAACTGCAGGGACAAATATGGAGAAGTGACTGAGGGAAAGGGGGTCCAGAGACAGGCTCAAATTGGGATCCAGATCAAGGGGAGGCCTCAGGCCTGACACTATTACTGATGCTATGATGTGCTTACAAACAGGATTCTTTCATGACTGCCCTCTGAAAGGCCCAACAAGCAGCTGAAAGAGTCAGATGCAGATATGTATACCCAACTAATGGACAGAAGCTGGTGACTCCTGTGGTTGAATTAGGGAAAAGATGGAAGAAGCTGAGGAGGAGGGCGACCCTATAGGAAGACCAGCAGTCTCAACTAACCTGGACCCCCGAGATCTATCAGACACTGCGCCACCAACCAGGCAGCACACATCAGCTGATATGAGGCCCCCAACACATATACAGCAGAGGACTGCAGGGTCTGAACTCAGTCAGAGAAGATGCACCTAACCCTCAAGAGACTTGAGGCCCCAGGGAGTGGAGAGGTCTGATGGGGGGTGGGGATATCCTCTTGGACATGGGAGAGGAGCTATGGGATGTGGAAGAGTCAGAGGGTAGACCTCGAGGGAGATAAAATCTGAACTGTAGTAATAATAATAACAATAACAACAACAACAACAATAACAATAACAACAACAACAATAATAATAATAATAATAATAATAATAATAAAAGATATATATGCATGAGACTGTCACAAGAAAATAATTTCTTTGTATCCTAAGCAGAAAGTTAATTTGAAAAAATAACTAATGTGGCTTCCTCAGCATCAGGTTAGTAATGGAGCTGCATAAAGGACTGCAGGATTCCAGGGCTCATTCAACAGGCAAATAACCAGAGAGGCAAAAATCTTAAAAGCAAGTCAACAGAAATGATTGTGGGAAGGGGCAGGCAGCACTGGAGACTGAACCCAGGGCTCCATGCGCGTGATATAAACATTCTATCACTGAACTGTGTCCTTAGCCCATGGGGAGTACTAAAGAAAAGGAAAATTTTGTTTGAAGAGGTCTGTTTATAGTGTATAGACCTGAAAATATTTCCTTTTAATTTCAGAAGGAAAAGTTCCAGAGGTTTCAGATGTCTCTGTAAGGCAGGAGTATAAATTCTTAGGAAAGAGATTATGAAAACATGTAACAATCTGGATTCTCACCAGGAAGGGGAGCTCACTCAGTAAGTGCCTGAGAGCTACAAGGTTCAAATGAGCTTGACACAGGGAGGGAGGGCACAAGAGCTCTTGACACGGGGAGGGAGGGCTAAGAACAGCGGCATGACTATAGTTCACAGCAAAGATGAAAAGCTCTGGCCATGACAGTGTGTCTCCTGGGTCTGGTAACTCTGTGCCTGGAGCTTAAGTGGAGTGGTGTCCAGTGTACTCTCTGCTATTGTGTTTTGTTTAAAATATTAGAAGTAGTAAGACTGCTCAAGAAGGTCCCGAATGTCTACAGCTTTTACAATCTCATGTTTTGATCTGACAAGTGTATAAGAGGCAGTAATTGAGAACTACAAATAATGAACTCTCCAGCATCATTCTCAGAAGTAGGCAAGCCAGGTATCGCCTCAATTCCGCCCCTTTTTCAGATGCAGACACTAGCGTAAAGGTTCAGTGGCTTGTTAGAAGCCCAGAGTGATGTCAGTGCTGGAAGACTTTGGCTAATCACTCAATTTATTTCTTCTGGCATTATCCACATAGTATATGTCAAAACAAATTATGAAAAAGAAACTCTTGGGTCCGATTTAGACCTACTTTCTGAATATAACTAAATAGACCTGGAGAAAAGTTGGCACAGACCACAAGGCAGTGAGAGAGGCCCAGCAAGCATAAAGGGAGGCTTCACATTTCTTGAAAACAACAGTGACCAGGAAAGGGCTGCTGGAGTTCTTGGCAGACCATGTTGTATGGATAGTGCAATCAATCTGTAATAGTGAGCCAGGAAAACTGTAAATGGCTACGGCCAACACAGATTCCCAATAGGGTCTATTTTTCATTAAAACACATGACCTATAAGTGAGATGAAGTAATACTTTACTTGTTTTTTTTTGGGGGGGGGGGGTTGAGGGAAGGAAGAGCTCAGGTTTTTCTACATAGCTCTGGCTGTCCTGGAACTCACTCTGTAGACCAGGCTGGCCTCAAATTCACAGAGATCCACTGCCTCTGCCTCCCAGTGCTGAGATTAAAGGCATACGCCAGTATGGCAGACTCTACTCAGAAAATTTATGCAGTACTGGCCACAGGCTTAAGTACTTGGTAGCAGCTTTGGGAAAGAACATTCTCTATCACTCCAGTGTTAAGTCTCAACATCAATTACTTCAAGGATTATTATTTTTTTTAAGTCTTTTAGAGAAGAAAAGGATGAACCTAAAAGAGAAAAGTAGCAGCTTGACTTAAGGTTTTTGTTGTTATTATTATTGTTTTGTTTTGTTTTTCTCCCAAGACAAGGTTTCTCTGTATAGCCCTGGCTGTTCTGGAACTTGTTCTATAGAACAAGTTAGAAATGGCCTAGGACTCAGAGGTTTGCCTGCCTCCGGCCTTAGTGTTTGGATTAAAGGTGTGTGCCACCATGTGCATAAAAAACACTTCTATATTTTTCATGAGCTTGGTTCATAACTATTAAATTAATTCCTTAGTTTGCTATTGTGGTAAAGTCAAAGTTCTTGCTCAATGAAAATCATTTTCACTGAAATGGTTTCACTATGAAATTCCTCCTCTTCAGAGCTAATCATAGCTACAGCAATGCTTTCAGCTGCTTGAGGTATTCATGCTCTAGGATGACAGTTAAATGTTTCTTCGGTGCACAGACCTTCAGTAAATTATTGGCATGGAGAAAAAGATCCCACCTTTAGCTGGGTGGTGGTGGCACATACCTTTAATCCTAGCACTTGGGAGGCAGAGGCAGGCGGATCTCAGTGAGTTCAAGGCCAGCCTGGTCTACAGAGTGAGTTCTAGGACAGCCTGGGCTACACAGAAAAACCCTGTTCCACCCCCCCCCCCAAAAAAAAAAGAAAAGAAAAGAATAACAATCCCATCTTCAAGAAGACTGACCTGGTAATGATGGCCAGAGTGGTAAGCTGGGGGATCTGAATCTGCTGAGGAGTCAGTCCGTGTTGTTCCAGCTGCTTAGGGATCAGGTGCCTGTGAGCAATCTCTATCTTCTCCTCCTGTGTGTACCCTGGAAAAGAAGAGACCTTTTTCTCTAAGTCTCCACCAGGCTTCTACATTGCTACATTTTCTTTGGTTTTTAAGATTTATTTACTTTATTTTACGTATATGAATGTTTTGGGTATATGTACGCTTGTGTACCATGTACATGCCTGGTGCCCATAGAAATCAGAAGAAGATGTAGTATTCCTTGGCATTCGAGTTTTAGATGGTTGTAAGCCACTATGTGGGTGTTGAGAATCAAACATTGCTCATCTGTGAGAGCAACAAGTGTTCTAAGCTGAACTATCTCTCTAGCCTTTGCTACAGATTTTAATGGATTAAATGCAGATTCACAAGATCTAAGATTTAGAATGAGCTTAAGTATTACTTCAACTAACACTGTAACCAGAAAAAGGAAGTTTAAACTAAATCTGTTTGGAATTAATTTCACATTTAAAAAGAATATATATATATATCATATTTAAGAGTCTTTATGTTCTTATTGACTAAGAAATCCCAGTGAGCACTGATTTACTTTATCTTTAAATTCTGTAAGAAAAAAAATCCCACCTAATGTACTCTCTCTGTCTAATAACAATGGCTTGAAATATGGGTTGATAATTCATCTTCTGGCTAGGAAGAAGAGGCCTGCAAACATCCACATGCTAGAGGGCAGGATGACCACAGTTGATGAAGGAAGAGGCTGCATCCCAGAGCTCACCACTGATCATCTGTCACTGTCCCCATCATCTCCCTGTGCATCACTGCAGCTCATGAACTGGCTGCCTTCCTTTGTAGTTTCTGGACAACTGAATTTCATGAATGACTTTAGCCGCATAAATACACAAAAGCAACATTTTACTTAGCACGTTTTAAAACTAAATAAAAAGGTTTTTTAGGTAATTAAGAAATTCAATTAACATTAGGAAGGGTAAAAATGCTTAGAATGAAAAATACAGTACCACATTTAAAATGTTAATATATTTATAGAGTCTACACTGTTAGATCTTTTTAAAGACAAAACAATTTTGAGCAATTAAGTAAAGTGAAAGGGTTAGGATCTGAGTATAACCTAAAAGGGTATTTTTTTTTTTTAATATTACAGTGAGGAGAAGACATAGTTGAAACACACAACTAACTGTGTAACTATTTGACATCATCTCTGAGAGGAAGAGCGCAGCCTGAAGGTACCATGAGCTTTCAGGCGAGAGTTAGGCGAGAGACATCCAGGGGAAAGTTAGAGTCAATTATTGTGTAATATTTTTCCAGAAAAAAAGGTAGAACCGTCAAAGCCTGATAGAAATGGAAGCTTTAACTGGGTTTTAGACATTGACTTTGTATAAATAAGTCTTTTTCATCTGTAATTTTTGGAACTGATTCAGAGAAGAATATCTGACATTCTAAGAAGTTATCATCCCTGAAGGCAACATTTCAGCTGAATGTGAAGTCAACGCTGGCTCTTTCTTAATGTCTTCCAGAACATATACTCTTACCTGCCGTGGTACAAACAAACACACAAACTCACTCTTGTTTGACTCTGACTCTACAGAAAAGATGGTTTATAGCCCTTGTGTAGAATTTGAAGATTAAATAGAGACAAATTAACTTCCAGACAACTGAAACTCCAAAACATGACTGATTTTAAAGGGTATGCTCAAAGGAGATGGCGGACTATATACTTATGAATGAAGTACCTGGGACCTGAATGATCTCCATTCTGTCCAACAAAGCAGGTGGAATAGTAGCAGTGGTGTTGGCAGTAGCTATGAAAAGAACTTGGGAAAGGTCAAAGGCCACATTTAGATAGTGATCTGTGAAGTTATGGTTTTGTTCAGGATCCAACACCTAGGAAAGAACAATTAACATTTAAGCAAACGTAGTTCCAACACCGATCTAAAACCCATGCACTGTATCAGCAAGTTGACATTTCTGTTCAATAGCTAGCTGATAAACACAGAAATAATTAAAAAACCTGAACTCCCCATATTTAAAAACATGTCACACATTCTACTGTCAAAACGACCGGAAGCCCAGGAGGGCGCACCAGCACAAAGACACGAACACTGCACTGCGGAGCTGTCCTCGGATCTCTTTACCACCAGCTCATGGGGAACACAAGCTACCTACCCTGCAGAACCACTTTTACTCTTAGTACCATAGCTGAAATAAAAGTAAAAGGCAGACTATTTTCAAATTCTTAGGTAAATCAGTAGATTTCCCCTTCAAATATTATCTGAATGTCGGTTATAAATCCTTTACCTAGAAGGGGAATTCCACATATTTTATATGTCACAATGAGAAACTGATTTCTTTTCTTTTTTTTTTTTTTTTTTTTGAGAAACTGACTTCTTAAAACACCAATAAACCTCAAAAATACTTAACCTGATGCAATAGCTAATTTAATAATTAGTCTTAATTACTTGGTTTAATTTTTTAATTTTGTGTATATGTCCATGTGCATGTGCATCCCAACATCCAACATCCTTATGGAGGTCAGATGACAGCTTGTGGAACTCACCCTTTCATCACACGGGCTGGGTGGTACGAGGTGTCTTTATCAGCTGAGCCCCTGGCCCCCTTAGTAATTAGTTTCCTAACATGACTAACTTTGTATTAAGGAGATAATCTTCAGGCTCATGTACTTCAGGTTACAGGCACTCATGTCCTCAGATCCTCAGACCTGTCCCAAACCTTCAACATACATTCACCTAGAGCTCTCTAGGGCATACATATTCAAAATGGAAATTGCATGACTTAAGTATTCATCACAGGTCAGCTGTGGTGGTGCACATTTCTAACCCAAGTAATTAAGGAGGCAGAGATAGACAAATCTCTGAGTTTGAGGCCAGCATGGTCTACAAAATGATTTCCCAGACAGCCAGGGCTACACAAAGAAACCCTGTCTCAAGAAAGTAAAAACAAAACAAAACAAAACAAAAAAAACCCAAAAAAACCAAATTCAGTTTCATAAAATATTCATCATAAGTTCATTATAAAATAGCCTTTTCTTGCTTCTGATTTCCCCTTTAAAGCATAACTTATAAAAACAAAGCCACAGGGCTGGAGAGGTGGCTCAGTGGTTAAGAGTACTGACTGCTCTTCCAGAGGTCCTGAGTTCAATTCCCGGCAACCACATGGTGGCTCACAACCATCTGTAATGGGATTCGATGCCTTCTTCTGTTATGTCTGAAGAGAGTGACAGTGCATTCACATAAAATAAATAAATCTTAAAAAATAAAAAAACAAAGCTACCAGTTAATTTTAAGTCAAAACCCTTTACTTACAATCTTGAACTTTAAAAACTCATTGTATCTCTCTAGATCACATTTCTCAGAAGATCCTAATTTCACATTTATAAGACTTAATTTTTATTGTAAAATCAATAAAGTACTTTCAACTCTACAAAGAAAGGTCTAATATGGAAATGTTCTTGGTTAAGAAAAACCACACTGTCAAACTATTCAGATGAAGTATTTCTTTCTCCTTAAAATTTAGACAGTGGGTGTGATGGTTAAAATTGGTGTCAACCTGACTGGATCTGAAATCAACTAAAGGAAGCCACAAGAAGACTCCTACAAGGGATTTCCTTGATCACACTAATGGGGGTGGCACATACACTGTGATTATTTGCACACAGAACTTTTAAAGGAAGTAATTAAGGTTACAAGAGGTTAGGAGTGAGGTCCTAATGTAATCTAACTGGTATCTTTTTAAGAACAGGGGGTCCTTAGATATCCATATACACAGATGACAGATCTTCAAAAGTCACAGAGGCCCTAGAAGGAAACCTGCCAACACTCTATTTTAGACTTCCAGCCTTCAAAGTTGTCAAATTTTTAGAAGTCACCTACACTAGTATTTTGTTGTGATGGCCTTAACAGATGAATTATTCTTGTTTTGAATACAAGTAAACATGTTTATGTATGTGTGCATATATGTGAGGACATGATTTTACCATGTTTTATGACGAGAACATATAGAGGCTATGGTACAGATGAAAAGGCTTCAAATAGAAAAGGACTCAAAACACAATTCATAGACAAATCTTTGAAAGAGAGTAGTTTGAAGATACATGCTATCTAAAGGAGATAAACCACAATAAAAGTGTCAAAAGCAAGCACTGAAATCATCTGGGAGGATTCCAATGGGATGAAACAGAGCCAGGAACTCCAAAAAGCTGCTTCTCCATAAAGGCAACGAGCCAGCCCACTGACAAAAAAGGCCAAACCGATCTCCTCCGATGTTCTGTTCCAGTTTAGAACAAGCTGAGTGCTGTACATTCCAGAAAAACACTGGATCCCTGCAAATGGTTCAAGTGCAGTGCTATTTAATACTGTTTTAACCCCGCCTCCTTTCCCAAACTGACAGAAGCCCAGGAAACTGCCAGCTTGGTAACTAGGAGAATTCGAGAGCCTGTAGCCTAGCAACCTCCATAGGGCAGGGCAGAGTAGAGCCTTCTAGCCTCGCCCTGCAGAACTGCTGGTATCCAGACCACATGGCATGTTCTTGGAACAGCTCTTTGACCTAAGAGAATACTTGTACAATCAGTTCTATTCCAGCAATCAATGAAAACTGTTTAATGCTGCAGCTGCTTAATACAGTCATACCAGTTGGGACTAACATGGTAGCCAAAAAAAAAAAAACAAAAACCTACAAGAGGGTCAGGGATATAGTCAGCGGCAAAATCTGTACAGCACTTGCAAGGTTCCAAATTCTATCCTGGAATCACATACACAAAACAAAATGAACAAAATATTAAAAGGAAAAAATTGGAAAATAGAAGGCTCGTTGGTTGCTTTGTTTTTAAAGCTTTGGTGTATTTATTAGAATCTAGAAAGTCACAAGACTGTGCCATATATGATCAGACAAGGCACTGTGACTCAGACAAGACTCTCCTTCTGTCTCATGGTGCCCTCCTTGCCCACCATTTGTTAACGAAATCTGAACTTACTTTCTACTGTGGTGATATATAGACTTTATGTCTTCCAGTTGAAGGAGATACCCCTGGTATGTTTTGTTTTGTTTTTTTCCCCAAAGATACCACTGGGAAGAACACAAGATCAGGTCCCGGAGCAAAAAGGATGGATGCTGAAGGAGGCATAGACTGGTTACAGGTCAAACAAGAGCCACAGAGGTCCGCCAGTAGCAAGATTCCTTTGAGGAAGACAGTGGAGGACCAGTGAACTCGGTGACGGGCCATTCCTCCAGTACAGAAGTATCCTATGGATGGCATCATACAAATACTTGCATCTAGCTTCCTGTAGCTTTGGCAGGATCCTTAAGTTAGCTACAGTATCTCAAAATACTAGCTTTTCCAAAATTTAAATATTCATAAAGATGGACTCTAATAAGCACCAAATTTAAGAAATAGTTTAGGTAACATTCTAGAATCATATATTAAATTGGAGTTGTAGTGAGGTATGGACTCAGAGCAAGTGTGAGAACAGTCTAATACCCTCTATTGGACACACCTGCCTTGCCGTTTCCTGCTCATTCATCTTAGATGACTTTCTAATTTTCTTGTATCTTCTGTGGCCCACTGACTACTCATGAGTGTGTGAATTTCCTCCAGTGTCCACAGTGAGTTCTAGTTGCTGTGAAGTTTTAGGAGAACACACAGTACACTTTTATCCTTCTAACTTTAGTGTAGCTTGTTTCACAGTGCAGCATCTGCTCTGTCCTGCAGAGTGTGTCCTGTGAGCTTAAGAAGAATGTGGATGCTGCTTTCGGTAGAAAGTGTTCCTATTAAACCCTATTAAAAAATGGGGTATAGAGCTAAACAAAGAGGAATACTGAATGGCTAAGAAATACCTAAAGAAACCTTCAGCATCCTTAATCATCAGGGAAATGCTAATTAAAATAACCCTGAGATTCCAGTTCACACCAGTCAGAATGGCTAAAATCAAAAACTCAGGGGACAGCAGATGCTGGAGAGGATGTGGAGAAAGAAGTACACTCCTCTACTGCTGTTGGAATTGCCTCTGGAAATCAGTTTGGCAGTTCCTCAGAAAATTAGACATAGTACTACCTGCGGACCCAGCTATACCACTCCTGGGCATATACCTAGAAGACGTCCAACATGTCATAAGGACACATGCTCCACTACGTTAATAGCAGCCTTATTTATAACATCCAGAAGCTGGAAAGAACCCAGATTATCCCTCAACAGAGGAATGGACACAGAAAATATGATACATTTACACAATGGAATACTACTCAGCTATTAAAAGCAATGACTTCATGAAATTCTTAAGGAAATGGATGGAACTAGAAACTATCATCCTGAGTGAGGTAACTCAATCACAAAAGAACACACATGGTATGTACTCGCTGATAAGTAGATATTAGCTCAAAAGCTCAGAATACCCAAGATACAATTCACAAACCACATGAAGCTCAGGAGGAAGGAAGACCAAAGTATGGATACTTTGGTCTCTCTTAGAAGAGGGATCAAAACGCCCATGGCTCACAGCCAACCAATAGACTGAGCATAGGGTCCCCAATGGAGGAGCTAGAGAAAGGACACAAGGAGCTGAAGAGGTTTGCAGCCCCATAGGAGGAACAATAATATGAACCAACCAGCATCCTCAGAGCTCCCAGGGACTAAACCACCAACCAAAGAGTACAGGTGGAGGGACCCATGACTCCAGCTACATATGTAGCAGAGGATGGCCTTTTCAAATCAATGAGAGGAGAGGCCATTGGTCCTGAGAAGGCTCGATGCCCCAGTGTAGGGGAATGCCAGGTCAGGAAAGTGTGTGTGTGTGTGGGGGGGTTGGTGAGCAGGGGGATGGGGGATGGGATAGGGGGTTTTCAGAGGGGAAACGAGGAAAGGGGATAACATTTGAAATGTAAATAAAGCAAATATCTAATAAAAATTTAAAAAATAAACAAACAAGAAAAGAATAAGAGAAAAGGAAAGGAAAGGAAAGGAAAGGAAAGGAAAGGAAGAAAAGAAAAGTGTTTCACAGATGGCCACAGGGGCCTGGGTTTTCCATTTCTCCCAGTGTCTAATTAGTTCCCAGCACAACTGAAAGTAAGGGAAGCCATCAATCACTTGTCCAACGGTCTACATCTCCCTGTCTGTTTCTGTCATGCTTGTTCCGTGAGTCTTGGGGCTCTGTTGATGTGGTTGTGGTAGTTTTGTGTGTGTATGTTTGTGTGTTGTGTTTTGGGGTAACTATTGTAACTTTCTGGCTAGATTTTCCTTGTTAGAAATTACTGCTCTTTAAAATCTACTTTGTTTGATGTTAGTCATAGCTAATCTAGAGTTGTCTTTGTTGCTATTTGCACATAGATCTTTTGTATAGTTCTCCTTTCTGCTGCCTTGTGTTTCTTATTAGTCACTTCTTTTCTCCAGAGCAAGTCTGGTTCCTCTTCCCTCTGTGGTATTGCTATTATTAACATATCACACTATCATATGCGTACTCAATCATATGCACGCTGTTCTATATAACTGTTTTTTAAACCATTTAGGAGAAGAGAGAAAGTCTTCTCTAATAGGATCCCTTTATTAGTGCTTTTGTTTGTAGTTCTGACCTCATCACTTTCAAGCTGAAATTCTCCTTTTGTGTTTCTTGTGAGTTTGTTTTGTTTCAAGTGAATTCTTTCCCTTTATTTGTGAGTACCTTTATTTTATTTTCATGTTTAGAATATGGTATTTTAGGATATATATATATATATATATATACATACACACACACCTAACATGAAGATGAAGTTAGGAAGGCAGACAGGATGGGGCTTGATTTAGGAGGAGTTGCAGGGAGGAATGAATATGATCAAAACACACTGAATGCATATAGGAAATTCTCAAAAAATTAATAAAATTAATTTTTTAAAAAAGAAACATTGTTTCTAAATTTTTTCTTTTTGACACTTAATTTTTTAAAATCATAAAATGACAAGTTATATAGATATATTTTATGGGGTACAAAGTAATACTATGATTTATGAATACAATGTTAATTATTAAGATCATTTTTAAAAATTCATTTTTTACAAATACTTTAGCCATTATTTATTTCTTTAAACAATTATTCTTTTTTCTTCTGTCCCATCATGTAAATATTGGTGTGCTTAATGACGTTTTCCTGACACCTCATTAAGGTTGCAAAATTTTAAAAATCAACAAAGTGTATCTAGATACCTCTTGTAAAGATAATCCTCTCCAGTTTAGTTGGAGGATGGCAGCTTACATTACTCTTGCCTCCTACCTCCACTCGTTAATGGAACTGCCCATTCCAACTTCAGCTGGTTATTTATCTTTTCACGTGGGACTACTGAAGCTGCTAGCAGGGCCTTACAGAGGCGAAACAGCGGCAAGTGCCAGGACTTGAGAGGTCTATCTGGCCAACGATTCCCTGACACGGCATCTCTTAGGAAGGCACAAGAGGAAAAGACGTGTTAGGGATCAGTCAGTCACGAATTCATACAGTAATTCCCCCACTCTAAGATTTTAATGGAGATTCAGTAACCACTAAATTCCAGTAGTGGGAGTGTTAAAGTGAAGTGTAAAGGAACTGCTAAGAAAACAACTAAGGGCTGTTACACAGTTGTATACATCCTCGTGGCAGCTGTGCACAATTTGGAAAATAAGGAAAAAGAAAGTTAGAGAAAGACAGAGCTGGCTGGTAGTGGCTGACGACTTTAATCCTAGCACTCAGGAGGCCGAGGCAAGAGGATCTCTGTAATTTTGCAGCCAGCCCCAGTCTACACACACAAAAAAAACCCTGTCTCAAAATTTAAGGAGAGACGAGACGAGGAGACATTGGACCCCGCTGAGAAGAGTGTGCTCTGTTGTTCCAGGGCTCAGGAAAATGTACACACACAGATGATTAATGCACTGACCCCCTAGACCTTCTGCTTTTTCCTAGTGCTGACCTTCATGCTCAAGAGACCCCAGGTGCCTTTTCGAAGGAGGCCCCTGGAGGCTGGGAAGATGGCTCCGTGGTTAAGAACTTCAGTGCTGCTCAGGCAACGGACTTCAGTTTGACTGTCAGCATCCAGACAAACAGTTCATAAGTGCCTGTAACTCCAGCTCCATGGGAAGCAACGCCCTCTTCTAGTCCCCAAAGGCTCCCCCGCGTGTGCGCACCCACATACAAGGAAACAACGACAACAAAAATAAATCCTAAGGGGTAAGAACCCAACATGGAGGGCCCTCAACCTCACAGCCTAGCACAAGGCCCCGGTGTGAATGCAGTCGATGTGCTCCAGTTCTATGCTCACAGCTTAAAAATCAGCACTTTTTTTTCTTTGCTACACAATAGAAAGTGGGCAAGAAGTCCAGTGAAGACTCTAATACAAGATACAGACATCAAACAGTTTAGAGAGAAGGAAAATTAATTTTTTTAAAAAAAATCTATCAATACCTTTTCCACAGAATTACCTCTGTCTATTAAAAGCAGGATGCTGAAGAAGAACATGCAGAGATGGCTTTGGTGTGACCAACACATGATAAGGTGCCTTTTTTAA
Source organism: Tokudaia tokunoshimensis (assembly GCA_036184795.1). Lineage (NCBI taxonomy): Eukaryota > Metazoa > Chordata > Mammalia > Rodentia > Muridae > Tokudaia > Tokudaia tokunoshimensis. The sequence continues at coordinate 13,626,134 of BTHU01000020.1, read as the reverse complement.
AAGATAAAGCTGAAGAACTTCTCGCAGAAAGTAGAACAGAAAACAAAAGGAAAGAATTACAGGAACGAGAAGACATGGCAGCTAAAGAGCTACCATCTTTGGAGGTGGAGAGATGACTCAGTGCTTAAGGGCACTTGCTGCCCTTGCAGAGGACCCAGATTCCATCCACTTAGTGGCTCACACCATCTCTGGCATCCAATGCCCTCTTGTGGATATCAGACACAAACATATGTGCCACAAAAATTCATACAAAAAAATAGAAATAAAATGTTGGGTTCTAATAAAAAGGAGCAAAATATTACCAACAAAAGAATTAAAGAAAAGCTTTCAAAAGGAAAAAAACAAGAAAAATTTGAAGATTCTTTAAAGAATCAGCAAAAATGTCTGAGACCAGTAATAGGCAGGTTATTATACATAAATATATATATGATATATTATATAAAGTATATATTATGTTGTATAAAGCTAAAAAACAACTGAGATCAAGAGATGATTCTAAGTTTTCGTGGAGAGCAAAAGCGTGCTTATACATGCAGAGAAGCACTGGAGAAGTCAGGAAGTTAAACTCTCAGGCATCCCTCAAAGGAAAGACATGCTTACCCTGGCCTCCGCCTGGAATGCTGGGAACGGATGTGGTTTTACAGCCTGGTGATCCTTGGCTGTCTGATGGGCCAGGTTCTACCTGTCTCCCGGAAATACTTTACTTATCCCAGGCCCCTTTCCTCCTAAACCTTGAGCATTACTTCTAGGGCATAAAACTCATCCTTGTAAGAGATGTCATTTGTACTTTACAACAGCCTGTATGACTTCTATGTTATCTCAGGGTCAGGCCAAATTCTGACTTGCACAGGGATTATGTTTGGCTTAGTCATTCTCCCTAGACCAGTAGTTCTCCACCTGTGGTCTCAACCCCTTTGAGGGTTGACCAACCCTTTCACAGAGGTTAAGACCATTGGAAAACACAGATATTTACATTAGAATTCATAACAGTAGCAAAAATCACAGTTATGAAGTATCAATGAAAATAATTTTATGGTTGTGAGTCTCACGACATGAGGAATGATATTAGAGGGTCAGCATTAGGAAGGTTGAGAACCACTGCTCTAGACCCTTATCTTGAGCATTGCTTCTAGATCAACAAGAACTCTTCTTATAGATGAAGCCATATGTACTGTGAAAAGAGAATCAATGCAAACACACTCACCAGGCTGAGTTAATTGTTATCTGAAAATTTTTCACCAAATTGTGCTATGTTTAAATAGGGCAAAAATATATGAGCTGAGGCCAGACTCTCAAAGTCTTGACCCAGCACTAGTCATTTAAATTGGGCTGATCCCAACTTCATTTCTCTGTCACCCTGATTGTTTCCCCTGCCATCTGTAAAGTCTCTCAGGGACCATCACACACGTTTTCAGAGAGTAAAGCAGGGCAGAAACATAGTGACTTCAGACTTACCAATGGCAACACTAGAAACCAGATAGTCACTGGGGCAAAGGAAAACCCTACAGAGAAATTATTTCCAACTAGCACTCCATGCCCAGTCAGATTTCAAGGGAGCTTGAGGAAACATGAAGATGCTTTAAATTTTGCATTTATAAAATACCACCCTGAAAAGCTTTTTTCAGAAGCTCCTGTTGAATAAACAACACAGGAAATTCAGCACGGTGGGAGGTGGAGGACAACACGGGAAGCTCCATGTGCCACAGGCAGAGAACAACGACTTCCAACTGGAAGACACACAATGGCAAAACCTACAACACCGAGTGCCTGCCGTCCTGAGAGCAGAACACAAACGGTGGATGTAAGCAGAGGAGAGACGATACCATTTTCAAAAGCAGGTATAAGAAAAGAAAAAGAAGAACAGGACTCCTGCCTGGCTCAGCTCTGAAAAGGGGCCACACAATCTGCAAATGTTAACAACCAATAATGTGGTAACTAAAAGAGAGATAACAATTTATAAAGGAGGATGTGGAATCAGAAAAGTAAAAATCTCAGTTCCTTCAGCAGAGTCTGTACAGGTGAAGCAGTTCTGCTCTGCAGCCTCCAACTCCCTCTTTTACCCCTCCCCAGTCTCTACTTCCCTTCCCCTCGTTGGGATCTTGCTGTGTAGCCCAGCCCGGCACTGAATACAGTCTTCTGAACAGCAAGAATTACAGGCATGTACCACCATGCCTGGCTAAGTCAAGCATTTAGAAAGTGGAGCAAATTAACAAAGCCTTTTAGAGGCTAAAGAACAGGAGAAGGATGGGCCCTGGGAGAAGAAGACTTTATACTTTCTTTTTGCAATAAACTTACTACCACTCTGTGAAGAAAAACCATGTCTAAAACTTTATTTTACTTCATAAAAATTAAAAAGAAAGACATCACAAAGAGGAAGAAGTTTGTGACTTTTATGTAGATGTAACTAGCTCTAGATTTCAGTCTACCCCCTACTGTCTTTCTTGTAACTACACACCAATCGATCCATGACTTAGATATGGCCTATGCTCACTCATACTCAAGTATGACTTCACAGGGAATTTTCTAGACCTTACCTCAAGCAGCGCAGCTGCAGGATCCCCCTGCAGGCTTTTTCCCAGCTTGTCAACCTCATCCAACAGGAACACTGGATTGTTAACGCCAACAGTCTTCAAGCCATTGATGATGCGACCAGGCATACTGCCCACATAGGTGCGCCTGCAGAGAGCAAAGTCACAGCAATGAGGATCAAGAGGAAACAACATGGAGAAGCCAGGCTTTGGAAGTCCTTAGCGCTCATCAGCGCACAGGAAGGAAGCTCTATGTATGTAAAAGCATTACCCTGTATCAATCAGGTGTTAGGGTCACTGTAATTTCCAACTTGATTCTAACTAACTGCAAGTTGTCCGTGACACTGGAAGAACTATAAGTGACAAAGTTCTGGTTGAGGGAGAAAGATACAAATCTCTCTTTTTTTTAAAAGCAATATGCTATTAACTATAGTAAGTAGATCTGAGGTGAACGGTACTTAAACCAAGACTTCATTACCCACATGCACTAAATGGTATAACTCAGTTCAGTCCTGTATTACTAAGTGCAAATGTTAGAGGCTGTGTTGTCACATTTGAATCAGAGTAACGACTCTGTAATCACAGCAGATGTAAGCATGTTTACACAACTTTTCTCCTTCACAGAGCTGCCAGCTTTCTAAAGCTCTCTACTGACTTTCTTCTAACTTTGCCTCCACCAGGCAGAGAGCAGATGTTGTTTCTGAGGCGGCTTCAAGGGCTGCCTGACAGCAAGAGAGTGATCAACAATAGTAGAACAGCAGCAGTGACCTCGTGGCCCACCCAACCACAGAGCTCATTTACAGAACAAGCCTCAACTGTATCACGTGATCGCACAAAGTAGGGCAGAGCAGAGTGACCTTTGAAAAAGCAAGAACACCCAAAAAACTGTCAACGGAAATGGCTCTTATCTAGGGAAGATGAACAGCGCTGGAGCTAGATACAATAGTGTCTGTTTACAATAAGAAATTAGCACATTCAAGGCTTCAGAAAGGGACTCTGAGGATGTAGGGCACTTGACTCTCAAAGCACAAATACCTGGGTTTGATCCCAAGTACCACCTAAGTTAAGCAGGATGATCAGAAGTTCAAGGTTACCCTTGGTTGTAAAGCAAGTAAGGCTGGCCTGGAAGAAACAAGACCTTGTTTTAAATGATAATAATAATAGTTGTAAATAAAAATAGCCATTGCCCTTTGCAAAAACCAGGACTGATGCACACGTGAACTCACAGAGACGGTGGCAGCATGCACAGGGCCTGCACAGATTCATGCCACCTCTGGGCTCCCACCCCTAACCAAGAAGCTATCTGCAGTTGATACCTATGGACAAAGGGAAAAGGTTTTCTCTAATGGAGTCTCTCTCAGTATATTAAGCAGGCTCCATCCCCAGGAATAATTGGCCAACATAAGACAAACTCTCTAGTACTTTTGGATACCTTTTGTCTCATTAGGCTTTGTTTGGGCTTTTTTTTTTTTGTCTTAGTCTTATCAGTCTTTTGCTTGTTTATGTTGATTTTCATTTTTGTGGTCTGCTGGGGTTTTTTGTTCCTGATTTTTTGTTTTGAGAGAAGGGGTCATAAGGTTGGGTAGGTACAGAGGTAAAATTTGGGTGAAAATTGAGGTAAAAACACAAAATATATTGTGTGAAAAAAATTTTAAAAATTTAAATATTAATAATAAAAAATTGAGAATGGAATAAGGAAAGGACAACATGAGAAATTATTAAATGTTTTCAAATTCTTTCTCTAGTGAACACAGGATCACCACTACTCTGATGGTCAAGTGTGGTAGAAAAGAAAGTTGATCACATTTCAAATTCTCTAAGGGCCATTTTGGTTTTTTCCCCTTCTGATTTATTTATTAACTTTCCCTTCCGGTTGAAGCCTCCCCCTTCTCCTACCAGTATCCTCCACCCATGACCCCCCCCCCTTCTCCTCTGAGAAGTGGGGAGATAAGGACTATTTCTTGTTTTTCTGTTTCTGATATGATTTCAAAAATCCTATACCTAAAGTCATAGGAGAAATGCTATTCCAGGACCCTTTCTAGAGCAGTTCAAGCCAACAAGTCCCCCAAGTCCACAGAAAAAGTCCAATCCTCTCTGTCCAAAATTAAGATTAATCACAGTCTATCAGTCAGCAGCTTCCCTGACAGCAGTCAGCCCTCTTTCGCTTCATTCATAATCAAGATCCTACAAAACCTGTAGGGGTTTTCTTTCTTGTTTGTTTTTGAGACAGGGTTTTTCTGTGTAGCCCTGGCTGTCCTAGAACTCATTCTGTAGAACAGGCTGTTTTCAAACTCAGAGATCGGCCTGCCTCTGACTCCCAAGTGCTGGGATTAAAGGAGTGTATCATCATATTTCTTTAGTGTCCTTAACATCATGTTCCCCTGTCATGTATAGATATGGTTGAGTGTCCTTCAAAGACCCATGCGTTAAAGCTTAGGTCCCCAGGTGGCCATATCAGGACTTAGTCAAACGGTTTAAGAACTAGGAACTACTGGGAGGGCATGCTACTTCTAATAAAGGAATTAAAATATTTCTAACAAAGTCTGAGTCAGTCCTTAGAAGAGGGTTATTATAAAGGGCCACAAGGGGGCGTCATGACTAACTCAGACTCAGAGCATGACTGCTGAGAACCAAGGTAAACATGTCCATTTGAAAACATGAATTCTGACTGGAGAGAAGCTTCTGAGGCAGAGGGCTTGCCTAGCATATGGAAGGCCCTGTATCCAACCCTATCACCACAATAAATAAGGTAATAAAACCACAGGAATTCTGTGGAAACAATACATAGTATCCCACTAACAACTACCTATTTTGTTTTTATGTATCTGCTAAAATTTGAAGGATACTTAAAAAGTATTCTAATGCATTTGAATATATATATGTGGTAAAACAAATTATTACAAAAAGTACACGGATTCATACTTTTTAAAATCACTGCTTGTAATTCACATATTAATTAGGACTATTCAGCTACTGTTCAATATATACAGAACTGAAACTTCCTATACATCAGAATTTTAAATTATAAGATTAGCATTTTTCATGTCCACAAAAACTTACATATCGAAACAAAGACTATTCCAGTATCATGTGACTACATCCCATGGCAATCAGTCTTATTATGTTGCCAAAAACTTAGGGTGCTTCAAATCTAACATAATGCAGACGGCTGGCCAGGGATCAGGAGGACAAGGACAAGTCTCGCCATCAGTGTTTCTGCTCTGCTTGTTTAAAGGGCTCTTATCATCTGTAAGGCACACCACTGTAATGATATCTACACAAAAATTGTAATATGGAGGCTGGAGAGATGGTTAAAACATCCACACACATAAAAATACATGAGAAAACTTAAAAAAATAATTTGTAATATAAAAAGTTTATGTATTACAAAAGCAGAAATATTGCAATTCTGTTGCTTTACAAATGGCATCACCACCACCATCATCATCCCCAATGAGGGGCTGGACAGATGGTTCAGTGGCTAAGGAAGCTTATTGCTTGCTCTTTCAGAGAACCTGAGTTTGGTTCCCAACACCAACATTATGTAGCTCAGAGCCACCTTTAACTGTAGCTCCAGATCTGATGCTGTCTTCTGGCCTCTGTGGGCACTGTACTCAAATGTGTGCCACACTTTAAAAAATAAATCTTTAAAACAAAATCTCCAATGAAGCCAGGCAGTGGTGGCACACGCCTTTAATCCCAGCACTTGGGAGGCAGAGGCAGGTGGATCTATGAGTTCGAGGCCAGCCTGGTCTACAGAGTGAGTTCCAGGACAGTCAGGACAGAAAAAACCTTGTCTCGAAAAGCCAAAACAAACAAACAAACATCTCTAATGAAAGTCCAGCAAGCAAGAAAAAGGTTGACAGCCATTGTCTTTAAATGAAAAGAAAAACTTGAGTACTTTTCCCTATTTTTTTTCCACATTCTGTACTAAGTACTAACGGTGTGGTGGCAGTGGTGTGTGCCCATCTATCTTCTGATGCACAAGTTTTAGTTGAGAAAGGGGAGGATGAAGAACAAGAACAGCATTCATTCTGGGAACTCTGCTCACCCGTGTGCATTCATGTGTAGCTATGCTTTAAATCTGAAAAAGCAGTAAGTTTAAAAGAGATTCTGATAGTCTTTAGAGGAATAATATGATCTAAATATATTGTGTTTAAACAAATTTGATTGTTACTCTTCTGGTAGTCATTTCTAAATCTCTATAAAGAGAATTTGGACTTATCTAAAGGGCTGCATTACAAAATATAATTAGGTTTTAATCTAACATAAATTCTCCAAACACATAGAAACCATGTTTAGCACTGTGCCAAATAAATCCTCTGTGTCACAGCTCTTTACACACACACACACACACACACACGAGGTTGAGTGTTACATCCAAAATGTTTGGGAACAGAAGTGGTTTGGGGTTTAATTTTTTTTCTGGTTTTATAATATTTGCACATATATATACATAATAGATGTCGTGGGACTGGGATCCATATCAACACACAAAATTCACTTGTATTTCATACTCATATATAAAGCTCTTACACAACATAGCTTACAGGCAATCTATACAATATTTCAAACCTACATTAAAATTATTTTTATAATTTTATATATATGGATAGTTTGCCTGAACATATGTCTGTGTACCATATATATATTTATAATGTCTTAAGAAGCTAGAAGAGGACACCAGATCCACTGGAACTGCAGTTATAGACAGTTAATAGACAGTTGTGAGCCAACATGTGAGGTTCAGGAATCAAACACAAGTCCTCTGGAAGAGCACCACCAAGCCACCCCTTATCCCATAAGAGCACCTACATTTTGATTGGGACCTGGTATATGAAGTTAGGTGTTAGTTTCTCACTTAGGCATCATATCAGCACTTGAAAACTCTTGGTATTTTGGAACACTCCAGATTTACAGATTAAGGATGCTCCATTTGTATTTATGCTATTTTCAGATGTGTTAGAAATGCCAGAGACCTACATTGTTGAATCACTAAAAGGGTACAATAAATATCATATGATTTATACAAGAAGAGAACAATCATAACTGGTTGTATATATTAATTAGGGAAACCTAAACTTGGGCCTGGCATTGCTTCCTTTTCTCGTTGCTTGACAAGAAGCAAATTAAGAGAGGAAGGATCTACAGTTGGAGGGATAGACAGTCCGTAATGGTAAGGAAGGCATGGGAGCTGGAGTGGAGCTCATCACATTACTTCCTCTGTCAAGAATCATAGAGACATCAATTTGATCTGTCGCTATTTTATTTACATATTTATTAAGACAGAGTCTCATTATATAGTTCTGACTGTCCCGGAACTCACTTTGTAGACCAGGCAAGCCTCAAACGCACGATAATCTGTCTGCCTCTGCCTCCTTAATGCTGGGATTAAAGGCCAGCACCACCATGCTTGTCCCACTTTCTCCCTTTTATTCATTCTAAATGGTGATGCTCACATTTGGATTGGGTCTTTCTACCTGAATTAACACAACCAAGAAATTCCCTTGCACATATACCCAGAGGTTTGTCTCCTATATGATTCTAGATCTTGTCAAGCTGACAGTCAATACTAAACACCATGGGAGCTTACGATAAACCTCTTTTAGAAGAGCTATGTGCAAAGGCAGGTGGTGAGGAGGATATGAGCACCAGAATATACCTACTGTACTTCTGTTAAAAAATAGATGGTTTATTTATAACTTTCCTATTTCAGTTACAAATGAAATCTTGTCAACATAGAAGTCATAGGATTTTCATCTCCTTTTAAAATTGAGCCACTGATACACTGCAAGAACAGAAATTTATTATCTGTACATGTAGATAGCGAAATTATTTCAAAAAGTCAATAACAACAGTGATTTGAGATGTATTGTAAGGATAAGTGTCATTTTTAATTGAAAGAATAACTAATAAGAAACAGACTCATGGGCTGTGAGATGGTGAGACTGTTAAAGGGCTTGCTGGGCAAAGAAGAGACCCAGAGTTCAGATCCCTAAGACGCCACATCATGCCAGATGATATGGTATTCGTCTGTCAATCCAGCCTCAGAAGGTAGAGACAGATCACTGAAGCAAGCTAGTTAACAAAACTAGCTGTACTGGCAAGCTCTGCTTCAGGTTTGACAGAGATCCTGCCTCAAAGAATAAAGTGGGAGGGAACTGAAAAAGATCCTTGACAGCTGAAAGGAAGTTATTGGCTCAGGACCCCCAACACCAAGTTCTCAGGACAAAGGAGATTTATTTCCTCTAGACACACAGGGCAGGAAATAAAAGCCAAAGACAGAAGACAAAGGACAAGGGAGAAGGGAATGGGAACAAGGGAGAGGGGGGAGGGGCATTTGTTCTAGAGGACAAAGGATGACCTCTGGATCGAGAGGAGACAGACATGGCACATAGGAAAATGGTGGATTAAAAAGGTAAAAGGGGAAATCCCATACCAGGATGAGTATTTAATTTCAACTGGGAATGTTACTTAGGTGAGCCTAAGGGGCTTTTGATTGCTAGACTTTTCATAGCTGGACCTTGGTTGTCAGCCTCAAGAGGAAGAAGTGACCAAATAAGGGAATAGACCTTGGTGGCTATCTTTAGGAATGTAATCTAATATTTTTTAGCAAGGCTGAAGGAATCGGGGAAGAAGGGCAAAGCCTGCCAGAGTCTGTCACAATCAAGCTGTCCAGAGTCCTCTTAATAATCAACCTGGAGTCTACACACGTATATGTACTCATTCACAGACGCCCATACACATGAGAACACACATAACTGCATGCATGCACAACACACACAGCCATACATACGCATAGAAAAAGAAAAAAAATCCAGATTTATATAAACACAATTTCATAAAATCCATCCTCTAGAATATTACTTCATACTGAATTTTTGATAATTCATTTATTTAAACTCAAAAACTCAACAACAGGAATGGTGATTTTGTGATTTACAGACAGAAAAACATGCAGAGATAAAACTGCCTGAGTGAATTAACAGCTAAGTTTTACTTCATGCCTCCTTTAAGCCACTCGAAATAAGATGAAGAAAACAAAAGGCTCCTTCTCATCAGTCACTATTTTAATATGAAATTGTAAACCAAACCTTTCTTTTTTTCCTCTGTCTCCCTCCTACCTCTTCATTTTTTCAACTAGTGAAAATATAGTCTTTGGTTGTTTTTAAAAGCCAACCCCTGACTTACTAGCACCTTCCTTTTCTATAGACAGGTGCAGCTGGTAAACGGCTAGAAGTCCATCTGTGGGAAAATGTGGACTAAGTGAGAGCGACAACACAAAGTGGCCACTTTTTCTTTTGTCCTGATTGTCTGTTACTCCAGTTCAGACATTCTTATACAAACAGACAAAACACCAACGCACATTAAAAATAAGTTTAAAAAGGGAAATAACCCAAAATGACAAGAGTACAAATCAAATCACTTGACTAGGGTAAGTCTCATGAGTTTTGTCAAAATCAGATTTCAGTTCAAATTCTTCGTGGCTGGTTGGCAAAATAAGGGCACTGATTTCGTTATGGAAGGGGACTACAGCCTCTAGTGGCACTCAGGAGAACAAGACAGTCTAGGCAACAAAATGATCTGCAATTGCCAGAAAGAATGACCCAAATCAATTCCCTAGCCTGATGTGTTCCCTCATTCCTTATTAGAATCTTTGTATGCTTTTTAAATGCACACTCTTCACTTATGAACAAACAAAAGAGAAACAGGCCTTCCTTCCTGCCTTCCTTCCTTCCTCTCTCTTTTTTCTTTAAAAACGGGGTCTTGTGTAGCACAGGCTGGTCTCAATCTTGGCATATAGCTATGGCTAGTCTCAAACCCCTGGCCATTCTACTTCCACTTCCCAATTGGTAGGATTACAGGCATGGACCACCAGACCCAGAAAATAACCATTTCTTGAAGAAGAGTTTTTCAGTTTCCCCTAAAGTCAGTGATCCCTGTCAAAAGATCACTGGGAAAATAAGATGTGAAAAAGCACCATATTCTTTCACTAGCAGCTCAGGGTTTCCATGTTTCACACTCTTTTCATGCTAGGCTGCACTGCTGAGGTACACAGCAGCTTCCCCACACTTTTTACACATATAATCTAGGTGTGTGTTCTCATGGCTTACAACTGTCATGGAGCCCTCTGACCATATAGACCTAGGCTTCCCTAAAGCCTCTTCCAGTATGGTCCACAGGGGGAATCACAGAACCAAACAATGGAAAGGAAAACCATATCTGATTATAATCGTGTAGGTTGATCAAATATAACATTCTTATAGTCTAATTTTTATAACAGAAAGTTAGTCAACATGAAAGGGTAAGCTGTAATGGTTATGCTAACCTTTTTCCTTAGTGCAGCCAGGTTTTCATAAGAGAAAGACTACAGGCAGAATAAATTTACTCTCAAAGATTACTCCCCTCCTCATATCCACCCACAGCACTGCAATTATGTGTTAAAACACTAAAAGAGTTATGATTGTTACGTAGGTAATGCTACTTGGCCAAAGTAAGTAGAAAGTCAAGATAATATTCAATCACAAAGTAAGTTACAATTCTATAATTCTACTTCAAGCCAAGGCATACACTAGTTAGTCCACTAAACAAATGACAAAGATAAATCAAAAGGCAGAATCAGAGAGGAGGCTGAAAGCAGTGTGTTACCTGTGCCCTCGAATATCCGACTGGTCACACACGCCCCCAAGTGCAATCCTGTGGAACTCCCGACCCAGAGTCTTAGCCACTGATCGCCCCACACTTGTTTTGCCTACTCCAGGCGGCCCAACAAAACAGAGGATTGGGCCCTTCAAGTTATTTTTCAGCTGTCTCACAGCCAAGTATTCCAAAACCCTCTTCTTCAGTTTTCCCATGGCATAATGGTCATTGTCCAGAAGAATCCGGGCTGCCCGAATGTCCAGGCGGTCTGTCAAACAAGCCAACAGAAGTTATTTCAGCACTTGGAACTTGCAAGGAACAGCTTTCAAGCTTTATGAGATTATTATTTAGAAAAAAAAATGATAAAAACAAATTTGGATTGCTCTGTCTTCAAATGTATTAACTAGGGGCTCGGGTTTTTTTTGTTTTTGTTTTGTCAACTTGGCACAAGCTAGAGTCATCGAAGAGGAGGAACCCTCAACTGAGAGAATGCTTTCATAAGACTGGACCACAGGCATGTCTGTGATGCATTGTCTTGATTGATGTGGGAGAGCCCGATCCATCTCTCCTCAGCTGGTGGTCCTGAATGCTCTAAGAAAGCAGGCTGAGCAAGCTATGAGGAGCAAGTCAGTAGCAGCGCTCCTCCATGGCCTCTGCATCAATTCCTGACTCCCCTGGAGTAACAGCTGTAAAATAAATATGCCCTTTCCTTCCCAAGCTGCTTTCAATCATGAACAACAGAAAAAAATAGCTAAGATAGAATTCTCCTTTTTGTTTGATTGTTCTATTTAAGATTTAGTGTCTCCAAAGACATTCACCCATTAAAATCCCATGCTCAAATCATGTCACTTGCAATGATTTTCTACATGTACATTACCTCTGGGGAATATAGTTTCTATATATTTTATTGTGCTAGAAGTTTTTCTTTGAAAAAGCAAGGGGGGTGGGCAAGCGAGATGGCTCAGGGGATGAAAGTGCTTGCTGCACAAGCCTGACAACCTAGAATCCACATAAATGTGAAAGGAGGGAACCAACTCCACACAGCCATCCACTGACATCACTCCCCTCCCAGTAATAACAAAAATTGAAAATTTAAAGAATATTTTTCTTATTTAGTAGTATTATATATGCCCCACCCCCAAATCTTGACACTAGCAAAAAAGAAGAAAGCAGATACTTATGACCTTATTCTCCTAACAATTTAGATGTGTTGTCTCAGATGATGTGAGTGTGAGATTACACATGTATTTTTCAAAATGCGACTTTATGGAGTCTTCTGTAAAGTGCATTTCTTTTCTTCCCTCATTTAATCTGTTAAGCAATTTTCAATAGGAAATATACATTTCAGTAACACTTTGTGGGTACTTTAGAGTTTATTATTCAACTATCCATACTCACTTAACCAATTTCCCATACTGAACTGCACTAAAAACACATTAAAAGGCTCGTATGCCATAACCACATGGGGTGTTTTACTGAGACTACACAGATAATAATATAACATATGCAAATCAATAATGTAATATATTACATTAGCTGGAGGAAAGTCAAATCTATTCAATCATCTTGATAAATACAGAAAAACACTGGACAAAATTAACTTTCTTTACATGATAAAAATTCAGCAAACATTGTGGTGGAAGCTAATGACAAAAAGCAGGAGGGCAGAATTGACCCAGGCAAGGTACCCAGAGATGAACAGCCCCACAGCATATGAGCAAGGAGGGGAAGCAGGGAGGAGGCTGGAGCCGACCCAGGATAAGGTGCCAAGGCTATTGAGAGGGAGCATAAGTTTTCCTTGGGGTGGCCACTGGTATGTTGCTCATGCTTCAGTGAATGGCCCCACACCTATGTGCACAGTGACAGCACTAAGCAGATTCACTGGGTTACACAATAATCTAAAAGTATAGCTCTGACATAAAAACAAACATTCATAAAAATGGAATAGTATAGAGTGCAATAATAAACCCATACATATGGGCTTACTAACTTTCAATGAGGCCTTCAAGACTGCACTCTAGGGAAAGGATAGTCTCTTAGAACAAATACTGTAGGGGAAACTGGATAGTGCATGCAGCTGAATGAAAACCCTAGAGCTGTTCTGAGCAAGGATAATTCTGAAGTGACATCAGGAGTAAGTCATCAAAATCAAAATCAACAGCTGGGTATGGTGTGCATGTCTGCAATTCCAGTATGCAGGATGCTGGGAAGGAGCACTGTCATGAATCTGAGGCCAGGAGGAGCTTATGCATCATGACCCTGCTAAAACAAAGCAAACAAAAATCATCCTATTCCTGTTAGAATGGTTACTTAAAACAAAACGAAGGAACACAACAACCACCAAATTATAGCCAGACTTGTGGTACAAGCCTGTAATCCTAATTTTGCCCAATATAGGTGGAAGGCAGGGGGATCCTCCTTAGCTATATAGTGAGTTCCAGGCCAAGCTGGCCTATTTGAGACCCCATCTCAAAAAATAAAACACATTATAACAAGTGATAGTGAAAATATGGAGAGACCGGAGTCCTCATACACTATTACAGGACTATGAATTGGCAACTCCAGAATTAAAACGGTACAAAGGCTTCTCAGTAATTAAAAATAAACCTACCATATGGCTGGGTATATGCCCAAATGATTGAAATCAGGACCTTGGAGAGCACCTATACGCTAACAGAAGATGCAATGTGTATTGTTCATAATACCCAAGAAATGAAAACTGTTCAAATGTCCACGGAGATGAGATGTAAATGTGCTATATTCATGTAACTATTATAATTTAGCCTTAAAAAACCCAATACAACAAAAGAAAACAAAAACAAAGAAATCTCATGACTTTTAACTAAGAGAAATGAGCCAGAACAGACAGACTGCATGCTTTTACTTACCGCGTGGAATTTACAACTCTCAGAAGCAGAGTACAATGATTGCCAGGGTCTGGGGGAGGAAGGGTATGGGAGGGTGACGGTAAAATGGTCTTAATGTTCAGTTAAACAAGTGTGAGTTCTGAAGATCTACTATGTGGTACAGTGTCTTTAAGCTAACAAAGTTTTGTATTCTTAAAAAGGAAGAGTCAGGTGGATCTCTGTAAATTTGGGGCCATCCTGGTCTACATAGTGAATTCCAGGACAGCCAGAGCTACATACTGAGATTCTGTCTCAAAAGTCAAACGAAACCAACCCAAAATTTGTTAAGAAGAGGGCTGGGAAGATGACTCCATAGTTAAAGAGCACTGGCTGCTTTACCAGATGACCCAGACTCAAAGCCACCACCCACAGTGCTTTCCACAACTGTAATTCTAGTCTCAGGGTCTCTGACAAAGCTCTTTTGGCCTCCTTGGGCACTGCATAAATGTGATGCACAGACATACATGGAGGTAAACATCTATAGACATAAAACACTTTTAAAATGTTGCTAAAAGCATTTGTTGATGGTTTTACCACTTTTCCCTCTCTGACTCTGTCTCTCTGTCATATTCATGAATTAGAAGAAGACAATGAATGGGAGTTGACTTTGGGGAATAATGGGTATAATTACAGTGCGGATGATCCTGATAATTTCATGAATGATATTCTGAATTTCATAAAGACATAATCATGTGTGCAACTGCTACTACATCTCAGTAAAGTGGTTTAAAAATAATTAAAAGTAAAATAATTTATTGTTGTTTGGTTTTTGAGCTAGTTTTCTGACGTAGAGTGTGGGAATGTAGGCATGTACCGCCATGTCCTGATACAATGTGCAGACTGAAATGTGCATGAGCTTCCTGTGACTGTGACTGAGAAGCAGATAGCACTGTGAGCTCACCAGTTGTACTTTTGTTCCAAGGAAGCTCCACCATAAGTTCCAAATAATTTCTAGTCAGAGCATATTCAGGCATTGACTGAGGCATTTTTTTGAGTCTGTGGGGAAAAAATATGTAGCCAATACGTTCAAGAACACAGTAATTCCACAATAACAGAAAAACCAAGCATGTCTCCTTACCATGCATACTCTTCCTGAACAAAGGTTTTAAAGAGCTGGCTGACAAGCTGTGTTTTCTTTTACATAAAGAAACAGGTGTTATAGTAAATTCTGAGGTTATTGTGAATGTACAATCCAACCATTTCCTTTACTTTGCTGGTATAAGGAAAAGCTGAATGTTCCTGGTTCCTTAGAGTTAGTTAACTTATTAATCCATTGCAGTACTGGGGACAGAACCTGGGGCCTTGTATGTGACAGGCAAAAATGCTACTGTGAGCTCCAGCCACAGCCGTCCTCTGGAATTTATAATGTAATGAGAAGTGACAACAGTAGAGGTGGGATGCACCTCAGCAGTAGAGCACACGCTCAACGGCCACAAGGCCCAAGGTTAACCCTGAGAACAACACAGTCAGCACAGGCCTTGACCTGTGCACAACACTGTAACTAACATAAGAAATTTGGATGATTCTTTTAGACACTGAAAAGATAGCTACAATAGTTAGATGTGAGAGCAGAATGCAAGTAGACACACACATCACCTCTCAGTCTCTGAGGAAAAGATTAGGGAGAGTGGTGTTTATTCAGAAGTATTACAAATGTTTTCATAGCTGAGCATGGTGGTATATGTCTATAGTCTATTCATTTGGGAGGATGAGGCAGGAGGACTAAGTTCAGAGCCAAGGCCAGGCTGACCTACACAGAAAGATCCTTTCCAAAAAAGCCAAGGAAATAAATGTTCAAGACTCAGGCTATGCAAAGCAATGGAGAAAGAGGGAGAGCATTCCCCTGCTCTGAGAATTAAGGAGGGTAGAACTAGAGGGATGGCTCAGTCGCTAAGTGCACTGGCTGCCTTCCAGAGGACCAGGGTTTGATTTCCAGCACCCATATAGTGACTCACAATCACTTGTAACACCAATCTCAGGGGATTCAATGCTCTCCTTCTGACTGCCTCAGAAATACCCATACAAATAAAAAATAAGTAAAATTTTCAAAGGAAAAGTATTAGGAAGGATAAGAAAGACAAGAGCTGGCAATGAAGTAACATGCATAGGTGGCCTAAGAACTGATCACACACAGAAAGGAGAAAGAATAAACAATAACTCAGCTTCTGGTATGTGACTCGAGGTAGTATAATCAAGTTTCTATAAGCAATAATCTTTATTAATATAACAACCAAAACAAAAATATTAATGAACTTTTACCTTTTTATCTCCTTGACACAGACTTTATGAGCCTGTTCTGGCATAGTAGATGTTCTTATTTTTTTCTCCAGCATGACAATGTCATCATTATCTTCCTCCTCCTCCTCATCTTCTAAAGCTCCTGGGATGTGTGTAATCCTCCTGATGGGGCGTATTGCTATAACCTAAGCAGAAAGAATATGCCAAAACAAATTGGAGCTGAGGCAGGAGGCCTATGAAGTAAAGGGCAACCTAGCAACAAAGTGAACCCAGTTTCAAAAATATTAAAAATAAAACAAACAAGAAAGGAAAGAAAAAAGGAGTGATGAAGGAGAGGATAAGGGAGTGGGAGAGAGAAATGAGGGAGAGTAGGGTGAGAAAGGAAAGAAGTATTAGGCTAAAGTAAGGCAAGAGTGGGTGCTACATAAACACCCTATGGCTACCGTCTGTGTCTTTGGGAAATCAGATTCAGAACTACTACTAGGGGGCAGATGCACACATTCATACCACAGAAGTTAAAGCAGACCAGCACACAGTGGACAAGGTATACACATCACAGCCATGAAGTGGCTACAAGCAACACTTTTCTGCATTTTCTCATGCGCATTGCCACCAACACTCAGTAGCTACCACTGCTGCTCTCATATGCAAATGCATCTTAGCATTTCCACCCCTTCCACACTAACTTCAACTTCTTCTGTCTCTGATCTGTCCTGGGTGAGTGGCATCTTGCTTACTTGCCTCCTGTGGTGTTCTGCTTCTCCAACAACGGGCTGTTAAGTCCACCCCTGCTCCCTCACCAGTCACAGTGCTTCAGTGAACTTCTGGCTTCTACTTTGTCATGCTACAATTGTGCTTTTTCTAATCCAAACCCTTCTCTATGCCAATTCAAACAGACTTTCCCTCCCTCAAATGATTTTATGTTTTCTTTCCCCATGATCTTGCTACCATATTTTAAAAGTATGGTATGTTCTTTGAATTTTCAACTCATTAGTATCATGAACTAACTCCAACTTTTACTAGAGGAAAATAATATATTATCATTTTGGGAATATTGGTAAGAACTGAGCTGAGGCTTATATGCTAAAAGAAAATCCAGGCAATTAAAGGAACTACCCCAGACACATCTGTGAACTCTGTCTTCTTTCTTTTCAAATTCTGCCCGTTTTTGTTTGTTTGCTTGCTTGTTTATTTGTGAGCTAGGTTCCTGCTGTGCAGCCCATGCTGGCTCCCATCTCCTACACTCAGGGACCAGCTTACTTCCATCTCCCTAGAGCTGGAAATACAGACACATACCTGGATTTCAAGTGTTTCTTTCCTCAAAAGAGGCAAATCTCATATTACAGAGACACATAATAAAATAAACTGGGTATGGTGGCATATGCCTATAATATTGTCACTCTTGAGTCTAGAACAAGAGAACAGTTGCCTTGAGTTCAAGTCCAGGCTGGAAGATAGAGCAAGATCCTGCCAAGAAAGAAAAGGAAAAAAAAAACAGATTTACCCTCTTGTCGTCCTCTTGTTTAGGCTTTCGAGTCTTCTGAAGTAATTTCAGACCTTCAATCTGTCTAACAAGAAGAGGTATGGTCATCTTGAACCGATCCTCCAGGCTCACAGCATCTAAGATCTAGGAAGCATGAGTCGATTAATAGCACCCTTTCCAGAAGCATATGCTCTAAACACAAGCAGGTAGATTAGGGCCTTAAATTACAAGAAAGGCAAAACTATAGTCCTCACAGCTCTGGCCCTGCTGTGGCCCTATCAATGTGGTGTGGCAGGGCCTGGGCAACTGTCACTAAGATGCTGAGGTAGAGTTTCTAAGGAGCCTCTCTGAGGCTCTGCTGCCTTGGGCCTCAGCTCTCCTCCAGCTTGAACCTCTTACGTCCCAGCCACTTCACGCGCTAGGTGTGCCTCGGTCACACTGTTGCCTGGATCAGCCACAGCCTCCTCAATTTTCAGTGCATAGTCCTCTAAATGAAAAGAACCTCAACAATTCTGCTTAACAATCATGATAGGAATCATGGTATGTCATGGCCATCACTACCAAACTAACTACATTATCAGAAAAGAGGAAATGGGAAAATGTTTACAAGACACGAACAAAAATATTGATTTTTATTTTAAAATGAAGTCATATATCCCTCGATCAAGAACAAAACATATAGCTGGGCCTAGTAGCACAGACCTGTAATCCCAGCTACTTGATGGACTGAGGGATAGAGATCTCAAGTTCAAGGCCTACCTAGACTAGAGTGACTTCAAGGGCCTAAGCAACTTAATAAGACACTATCTTATAACACAAATAAGGAAACTAGGGCTGAGTGTATAAATGGCAATAGAGTGCTTGCCTAGTGTGTGTGAGACCCCGGTTTCAATCCTAGTACTGAAAAGACAAGAGTGCCAAACATAATTGATATCAACTGTTACTGAGGATTAGTTTATGCATATTTGGATCTCAGCAAGTTCTAGATTCAAAATATTAATTTGTGTATGTGCCTGTGTATGCATGTATGGTGTGTGTGTGTGTGGTGTGTGGTGTGTGTGTGTGTGTGTGTGTGTGGTGTAGTACATGCACACATGTGCATGGAAGTCAAAGCCGGTGAATGTCAGATGTCTTCCTCTATCTCTTCCCAACTTATCTTTTAAGATAGGATTTCTCAGTGAACCGAGATCTCACAGTTTTGGTTAGAGACTCACTAGCCAGTGAGCCCCCAGGATCCTTCTATTTCCTGCAGTGCTGGAGTTATGGATGCATTCTTACCTGGTTTTGACATGAGTGCTAAGACTCTGAACTCAGGTCACCATGCTTGTACAGCAACAAAGCATTTTACCCATTCAGCAATATCTACAGCCCAAAATACTAGCTTTTCTCCACACAATTAACAGGTCTCAAGGTCAGCCTGATCTGGCAACTGCTACTCTGCACTCCGTCAGGATACCATGCTCACTAACGCTGTAGTCAGGTGACCTCGAACATGCCTACTCCTTCCTGCTTCTACCTTTTGCATCCGCACCCAACCAGGGCCTATCAGTTGAGGTCCTGAGTTTGGACTCCCAGCAACCATGTAAAATCTGGGTACGCGGGCTCACCTCCATAACCTCAGTACTTGGTGGGTAGGGGAAGAACCACACAACTGTCAGCCAGTCTAGCCAATCAAATTGCTTCAAGTTCAATGAGAGACCCTGTCTAAAGAAGTAAGAAGTGATGGAGAAAGACACCCATCATCAATCTCTGACCTCCCCCGATATACCCCAAATATGTGAAATTTTTTAAAAAATTAAATATTTACTTTAAAAATCATTCTTTCCTTCCTCTGTTTTTCACAAACTGACCACTACTACTGATCATACCACCCCCCAAAATATTCATTGTGTAAACAGCAACATAAACTTTGTTTTGTATGTTTTTGCTTTTGAGACATAGTCTGGCTATGCAGTCTAGACTAGCCTTAGAATTGCTGATCCAGAGTGCTGAGATTATAGGTATGTGCTACCATACCTGGTAAAAATAATCATCTTTGAAAATCAGTTCATATTTTCTCTCTCTACCTCCCACTTCTTTCTCTTTCTTACTTGAGAGAGGATCTCATGTAGCCAATGCTGGCTTTGAACTCCATATATGGCCAAGGATTGCCTTGACCTTCTGATCTTTCTGCCTTTACCTCCCAAGAGCTTGGATGCCTGGCAGAAGTCATTTCTAAAGTTACAGCACTTTAACTATTCCTTTGAGTCTACAGAATGTGTTTATAAAGGTCAAAATGGAAGAATTATCCAGATCTAAATGACAGGTAACAACCCTGATGTTCCGGAAGGGCACATACCTGGAGCTTCTCTTTGTTGCTTGTTCGAATGATTGAAGTCAGAATGTCTGGTAGAGCTTCCCTTGGAAGACTATCTAAAAGACGTCTCAATTTAGCAACTGCAGGGACGGACATATCCAACATTTCAACCAACTAAAAGAAAAATAAGAGAGTCTAATGAAATGGGGCAGTGGCATGTGTGAACTAAAATAATCAGATTTGCACACAATATTTGGGTCTGCATTTTTTGTTTTGAAAGATCACCAGTTCATACATGGCAGGCATTTAACAGGCAACAGGAGAAGTCACAGGATCCAAGAGATAACTCAGCAAGTACAGGCACCCCTCCCAAGACCTAAGGATGTGGCAGAAGGAGAGAACTGGCTCCTAATGCCACACAATGCTCCCACAGGATAGTTAGCTGGGCAGCATACAAAACTCAAACCTTCTATGCTACAATATTACAACAGATTAAGCTGAAGATAGCTTCCAGCAACTGTCACAGGTATTAGGACAAGTGACAGAAATTCCCCTTTTCTTGTGGCACACAGTAGGCCTGTTCTTTCTTGCCTCCTCTGAATACAGGGACAGTTGCAGTCTTGCACTGATCTTTGAAATATTCCTTCTGGGCAGAAATGCTAAGTCAATGAAAGAGTTGCCAGATTTCCGTTTTTCTGCCTCAGCATAAGGAAGAAAACTTGAGATTAATTCCAGTCTACCTTAAGTGTCCTTAAGTGACACTGGAAGGCAGGTCATTACCCCTACAGGTTTAGTCACGAAGTCTTAGCAAAAAATAAACCTTTGTTACATGAGTTGTGTTTTTTTTTGGGCTATTCATCAAAACCTGGTTCATACTATCTAATTTACAAACAATATATCAAATCTTCATGTAACCAACTCTAAAAGGATTTCACAGGCCAGTACTAATTAAACAGCTCTGAAAACACTGTCATGAAGGGAACTACCCATTACTTTCCAAGAATCAGGGGAATTAAAGTATAACTGCATGAAGATAATGTTAGGTGGGAAAAATACATAAAAATAAACAAACAAAAAAGCCATTAAAAACAAAAATTTCAAAGAATCAGTCTCAAAACAAAAATTGAATCCATTCCCCTAGGCCTGTGACTAGAAACTATTTGGCACTCATGCAGTAGAGCTGCCACAGGGTGGGATTCGGTTTGTAGGAGACCAGCTCTGTAGAACAACTTCAACACAAGATGATAAGGAGGGACAGTGCACGACTGAGCAGGCCCAGGGCAGGAAGAGGAACACCACACAGCAGCTGGGAGGCACATAGAGCCTTCTCTGCCATTCAGAGAAGAAGAGGAACACCACACAGCAGCTGGGAGGCACATAGAGCCTTCTCTACCATTCAGAGAAGGAAGAGGAACACCACACAGCAGATGGAAGGCACATAGAGCCTTCTCTACCATTCAGGGAAGAAGAGGAACACCACACAGCAGTTGGAAGGCACATAGAGCCTTCTCTGCCATTCAGAGAAGAAGAGGAACACCACACAGCAGTTGGAAGGCACATAGAGCCTTCTCTACCATTCAGGGAAGAAGAGGAACAGGAGGAAAAAAAAAGTCACAAGAAATAACAAAAGTGGGGCTTTCTTTCTTTCTTTGGCTATTCAGCATGGCTAGAACTTTTGATTTCTTTGTAGTAACTACAGCTGAGGCAAGGAAGGCCTAAGACAAGGTTTGTAATGAGCCTTTACAGTACTAGGGAATCGGAACTTTATCCTCGAGAGAACCCTCCCTAGCCTTAGGCACACAGGATACCCTGCCTATTCCAGTTCACATACCAGAAGTTCTTTCTTCCAGTGCATTCTCCCTTCCACCCTGATGTTACAACTCTAAGTAGAAATTATGTTTCTATTACTGTTTACCACATCAGGAGTGAGTATTGCTTAGAATGGCCATCAGATGCAGACGCCACAGGCTGTGCACACCAGCTCCACACTTCAGTCATCGGTGGTTTCTGAAATCAAGCCCTTAGACACCAGCTAGTCCTACAGATTCAGTCAGGGTAGCAGATCACAGCAACCGAGAAGCAGAAGACTACATTTAATGATACAATTTTGCATTTTTATTATGGTTTTTAAGTAAAACAAGGAGGAGAGAGGAAGTGTTTTATCTAGAGCTGATAAAAAACCTGCCGCCTAGGATTAAGGAGTGCATCACTTCGGGCACAGCCTCAGCATGCTTCCTCCCGGATTCTAGCAGGCCAAAGGTGTGACCACACTTAAGACTGTCCACTGTGGCTTCATCCTTACAGCCCCTACCTGTGCCACGTGACCTGGACCTGAAACAATATAACTTCTTTATCCTGACTAGTATTTTAGTAACAAGTCTATGGTACTTTCATTTTTGGCACTAATCACTTATGTTTAGCAGCTATCAGGTTGGGAGGCATCAGAATTATAAAGGAACTGTAGGCATATCTTTTGGAACACCTTTAGTAAGAGCTGGCCAATACGCCCTGGATGACTTAAGTATAACCCAAGGCAAAAAACAAAACAAAACGAAACAAAACCAAAAAAACCAAACCAAAAAAACCAAACCCAAACTGGACCATGCTATCAAAGGCCACAAAGCTGTCTGGCTGTGCGCAGCTCTGCAGCCTGCGGCTTCATTACCCAGCAGAGTCGGCTGGCCTCAAGACAGCAGAGAACCCGCACAGCAGGTTTGGAGGGAAGGCAGACGCGCCCACCTGCACAGCGTATCTGTAGAACTGCTCCGACAGCTCTCCCAGCTCCTCCCTGGTTTGGCAGGCATTGGGAAATTCCTCAAGGCGGTCCAGCTGCTCCACTTCGGCCACGGGATACGGTTTCTCTTTTAAGACCTGCACAATCTGGAACCGGCACAGGCCTGTGACCAGTAAAGTGTAGTGTGGTTTGGGCCAATTACTGCCCACAACCTGAACTGCCAGGGCAGCCGTTCCAATTCTGAAAAACACAGAACATTGGCATTACACTTAACATGGCAGAACAGACATTCCCTTCAAAAAGCGCTGATTTAGTCAGGTGTGGGGGCTGCATACAGAGAGTAGAACTAGCCCAAGAGAGTTCAGAAGTTGTCAGAGGCAGCAAAGCTAGACGGACAGAGTCATCTATGTCCTTCAACACTGGATATGGAACTAGAAATGTTGGTGTTTGACTTGCTGGGTTTTTTATTTTATTTTATTTTATTTACACAATGGTACGAATCTCATTTATTTAAAACAGTATTTCTCACCATTCTCAAATTGAAGACTGCAAAAAATAGAGGCAGCGAGTTATCCTTGGCCCTGGGAGCAGGCCGCCCGCTGCCGTCCACCTCTGCATCCGCCCTATGCCAGTCTATCCCACCGCACTTTATCCTTGGCCCTGGGAGCAGGCCGCCCGCTGCTGTCCACCTCTGCATCCGCCCTATGCCAGGCTATCCCACCGCACTTTACAAAACAGTCCTGAAGCTTAATCAAATAAAGCTACTGTACACAACACTTACATTAGAAAAGATAGCTGAATGTAGGAAAACTGGGTGTGTTGTTCCCCTTAAGTAAAGACTGCTCCACAGTTGGGGCATCTTCCGACCACGACGAAGGAGTTGGCAGGATACCTGGTGACCTTTCCACTGTGGATGTTATAGACCCAGGGGTGGCTGGTGGGGATCCCTGTGACGAGGTAGGGGTAGGGCGGCGGCGGGGACGCGGTGGGGATGGCCCCGTAGCCGTGCGGGCTGCATACATAGTCGCCCTGGCCGACCTCCAGGCTGTAGGCGGGCGGGAGCTCCTGCAACAGGGGCTTGTGGTCCATGGCGGTCCCCGGGGCCGCGCGCCCGCCAGCTCCGGCCCGGTTCGCTTCCTTCGGCCTGGCGGGGATGGTGGCGGGGCGGCGATGGCGGAGTCTGGGGCAGCTCGGCCCTATGAGGCGCGCGCTGGGGGCGACTTGCTGGGTTTTGATATAGTATTTCCTCATTATGCCCCCATTTCTCCCTATTGGAAGGGTGATATGTAGCCTCTGCCATTGTATGTTGGAACTACGTAATTAACTTTTTGATTTTGCAAGGCATTACAGTTTAAAGGATTGCCTTGAGTCTCAAAAGAAATTTTGGAGTTTAGACTTTTTGAAGTTGGACTGAATGAATTTTGCATTATGATACAGCCATGAGACTATAGATGCTATGGAGTAGACTTTGTTGATTTGAATGATGTTCCCCGTGTTCCTAGGCATTTAAATACTTTGTCCCCTTTAGTGATGCTGTTTGGAAAGGCTTAGGAGGTATGACCTTGCTGGAGGAAGTGAATCACTGGAGGTGGGCATGAAGTGTCAAGGCCCCCTGCCATCCCCAGTGCGCTCTTGCTGTTTCCTTGTGGTCTGAGATGTGAGCACTCAGGTACTCTGGCCACCATGCCTGGTCTTGCTGCTATGCTTCCCACCATGGTAGTGATGACTCTTTTCCCTATTAAACTGTAAGCCCTTGGTCATAGTGTTTGAATACAGCAATAGAAAAGTAACTAAGATACTACTTAGTCAATGAATCTAGTTTCCTACTACAATACATACATTGTCTTTATACTGTTTGTTACTGTGATGGCTAATCTAAATGGCACTTTGATGGGACTCTGGGCATGCCTATGGGAGGTAAACTTGATTCAGCTGAGGAGGTAAGACCTGCCCACTGTGAGTGGCACCACATTCCCTGATCTAAGAACCTGCTTTGTATAAATAAGAGAAAATGAGCTGGGCACAAGCATGTTTTGCTGTCGGCTTCTTCACCCGAGATGTGATGTGAGTAACTACTTCAAGCTCCCGCTGCCCTGACTTTCTTACCTAAAATATGAGCCAAATAAGCCTCCCGAAGTTGTTTTTATCACAGCACAAGAAAAGTATCTACAGAACTCATCCTTCTAAACAGTTCTGCCCTTTTACTAGAATATGTGCCATCTAAGATATGACCAAAAGATCTACTTTGGATTTATAACTTCAGGCCCAGAGTTAAACCTCTGGGTGTGTGGTGCCTTTCCCTTTAGGCAGCAGCCCGACAATAAATGCCTTTCTCAGTGCTATGATTTTGTTAAAGGTCAAAGAAAATTTGAAGCTCTCAGTTGCATTGTACCTTCCAACTCTAAAACATTATAGAATGTTACTCCACATGAGGTCTTACTGGGGGGCTTTGGTTTGTATGATCTGGAAACTGCCTTGGACAATCCAGGAGCTCCAAAAAGTATCTGAAAACTCTCGCTGGTGGTAAGAAAATCTAAATGGAACACTCAAGAAAGGCAGTTTTCTAAGGTGAGGACAAGATGGAATTATCTAACTTTGCCCTATCTACCACATGTGACCTTTGTTGTCACTGCTGTCCCCATTCTACTTAAAAGCCCTCTAGTCATATTAAAATTCACAGCGCTCCAAGTCTTTTCTGTAGTGATGCTAGCTCAGTTTTGCCCAAACTGGGGAAATGTAGGGCTCTCCATTCCTCTCTTCTCTCCCCTTCTATGAAATCTACACTTAAAACTACCTATCCAGAGCACAATACCACCATGAGGGGTAGGTGTAGAATGCTTTGCCATTATAAAAAACTTGCTTGAGTATTATTTTGCTATATTCCTCCCATTACCCATAAGAAGGTGCCAATATTTTCTTGTGACAATTGAGTAATTGAGATTCAAAACTGGGGAAACAAAGTGGCTATCTGTACTGGCTGGTTTTGTGTGTCAACTTGACACAGACTGGAGTTATATCACAGAGAAAGGATTTTCAGTTGAGGAAATGCCTCCATGAGATCCAGCTGTGGGGCATTTTCTCAATTAGTGATCAAGGAGGGAGGGCCCCTTGTGGGTGGTGCCTTCCCTGGGCTGGTAGTCTTGGATTCTGTAAGAAGCAGGCTGATCTAGCAAGGGGAAGCAAGACAGTAATAAACATCTCTCCATGGCCTCTGCATCAGCTCCTGCTTCCTGACCAGCTTGAGTTCCAGTCCTGACTTCCTTTAGTGATGAACAGCAATGTGGAAATGTAAGCTGAATAAACCCTTTCCTCCACAATTTGCTTCTTGGTCATATTTGTGAAGGAATAGAAACCCTATCCATAGTTACAAAGATGTTTGTTAGCAATGGACTTCCCAACTTAGGACAATTCTCACCACAATGGATGATATGAATTTGTACTACATAAAGACTTTGGAAGATCTAAGTAGATTCTTCATTACATACATGCAAATATAAAATATTAAATCCAAAAATGTTATCATTATCAGACAGTTTTTCTTAAAAGCCCAAGAATATTGATAGGTGCAAGTAGGAGCGATACATGGGTAAAAATGGATCCTTCCAGCTATGAAACTGTGTGTCTGTTAAAGTAAGTACACTAGGACACATAAATGCCAAAGAAACTAACTTATGGTCTCATAGATGGGTAAGAAAGCCAACAAATTAAATAGGAGTTGGGAGACTGGCACTCTGAGGAAAGGCATCCATGGACCCTGAACAATGTAGGGCCCAGTGAGATGGCTCAGTGGGTAAGGGTGGCTGTGGCCAAGTCTGTAGACATGTGTTTAATTCCAGGGACCTACATGGTGGGATGTGAGAAATGACTCTCCCAAGCTGTCTGATCACATGTGCTACATGGATCGCAAGTCCCGCACCACAGACTCCAAAGTAATAAAAGCTTTTAAAATGAGAGGTAGAATGACTGACGCTGCAAACAGTGTTAAATGATTGTCCATTTTCATTAATGAAACAGCAAGTCACACAGGAGCCACTAATTATACAATTCAGCTAAGTAAAGAAAGGCAGTCCTTGGGTGGCATGAGAGCCAAGTTCCACATTCCTTTAAAAAAGCCTCTTATCCAGCAACATTTCTATATACAGGAAAGCCAGCAAACAGGTGACAGGGAACATAGGAGAACAAATTTGTTCTGCTAGACCTTGGGTACTGGGGCTGGTCACCAGGACACTGTAAAGGAAACTAGGCGGGAAGAGAACTCTTCATTCATCCCTGGGAATTACTAGCATCCAAAAAAGGAGGGAACTGGGAAGGAGAGATCTGTGTATAGAAACAGATGAATGCTAGATAGCTCAATGTTCATACTTTTAAAGCACAGAGCATTTGAAAGCTCTTCTCTGTTATGGCTTTCAAATGTACAGAGAAGATTTCAGAATCTACTCTGAGGAATATAATATGATCTTTCTATATAAAGCCTTCTCAAGTAACAAACAATATTTCTAGTATAGCTATGGCCTGGTGAATGCTTACAGTGTTCAAACTCTGTGAAGACTTTTTATTGTAACTCTCTAATGATTGGACTGGGGTGTGGCTCAGTGGTAGCATGCTTTGCTAGATTTAATTCCCCAGCAATGTAAACAAACCAACAGCACTGACTGTTAACTCTGAATTACCTAAAACAAAGGGGCCATATGAACATCAATGTGAACATTACCACATCACTTGAATTACTGATTAGTTTGAGGCAAGGAATATTTAGCTACTGTTATTTGCAGATATGTATGTGAAAGCAATTAGCAACTCTCAAAAACCTTGCCAGAATAATATAGAAAATTACTAACTCAAACCTAAAATATGACTAACTTTCCTTTTTAGAAGAAACATGTATCTCTCTTTCTCTCTCTCTCTCTCTCTCTCTCTCTCTCTCTCTCTCTCTGTGTGTGTGTGTGTGTGTGTGTGTGTGTGTGTGTGTGTGTGGTGGGGGGTTGTATGTGCACATCTCAGGTGTATGCCAGTGCTTATAGAGGCCAACCAGATCCCCTCAAAATGAAGTTATGAGCAGTTGTGAACCACCCAACCTGGTCCTGGATAAGAATTGGTAAGTTACCAATCATTAAGAAAGTGCTCTACAGCCTGATCTATGGAGCATTTTTTTTTCAATTGAGGCTCGTTCTCTCTCTCTCTCTCTCTCCCTCCCTCCCTCCCTCCCTCTCCCTCTCCGTCTCTCTCTCTTTCAGATAACTCTAGCTTGCATCAAGTTGGCATAACTGAACATAACAGGACAACTGACTCCTTGTCAACCTGACACACAAACATGTCACTTTACCTTTCCTTCCTTGAGCATCCCCAAGATCACACATTAACCTCAAAATCACAATGTAAAACAGTTTACAAACTTTAAAAGTCCCACAGTTTTTACAATTCAAACACATTAAAATTCAGTCTCTAAGTTTCTTTTACAACCTAAAATCTTTTTTTAAATTTCAATCTGTCAGGTGTAGGCTCCTGTAAAACCAAATATAAGTACTTTCTTACTTCATGAGGGAAGAACCAGGGCACAGTTGTAATTTGAACAAAGCAAAAGCAAATTCCAAAGGTATAAATAGTACAATGTCCAGTTATCTGGGATTCACTCATGATCTTCCAGGCTCCTCCAAGGAGCTTGGGTCACTTCTCCAGCACCACCCTCTGAAGCACACACAGGCAGTATTTTAGTGCTCCTGCTGGCTCCACTCCACTGCTGCTTCTGTTCTTTGGTGGTCATCCCATGGTACTGACTTCTCCAAAGCGCTGGGGTCTCTTGTCCAGCTGGGCTCCACTTTCACCAAAAGCGTCTCTTGGCTCTCTTCAGTCCTGCCACACAGGGCCAAATTTCAGCTCTTCTCCATGACCCCTCCATGCCTTCAAAACCAGTACCACCTGGGTGACATACCAAGTTTAGCTGTCAGCATGAGGTAAAACTTTGGTCACTTTTGGAACACAGCTTCTGTGTGCTGACTCTGAGGAAACACCTCCCAGGTGATTTTACCTTAACGATGCCGGCTTGTTCTTAAACACAGCTGACTCTTCAGCACCAGCTGTCCAGCGTCCACTGTCCCAGTGATTCTGGGCTCTTGTTAATTACAGCCAGTTCTTCGTTTCCAGCTGACCAGATGCCAGATTCTTCACGGAGAAGGCCTACATGAGTCTTTGCTTTCCTCTGAAACTTCATAAGCCAGGCCTCCATCATCTGCACAACTCTCAACATTATCTTCCAAGTTGCCACAGAAAAGCTGAACAAGTTCTGGCCACTCCATGGGCTGCCTAGCTCAAAGTTCCAAAGTCTTTCCACAATCCTCCCTCAAATAACATGGTCAGGTCTGTCACAGCATTACTCCATTGTCCTGGTACCAATGTCTGTCTTAGAGTTGCAACTGCTGTGATGAAACACAACCAAAGCAATTTGGGGAGGAAAGAGTTTATTTCACTTATACTTCCAAATAATAGTACACCATCAAAGGAAGTCAGAACAGGAATTCAAACAGGGCAGGAACCTGGAAGCAGGAGCTGATGCAGAAACCACGGAGGGGTGCTGTTTATTGGCTTGTTCCCCCATGACTTGATCAGCTTGCTTTGTTATACAACCCAGGACCACCAGACCAGGGGTGGCACCACCCACAATGGACTGGGTCATTCCCCATCAATCACTAATAAAGAAAATGCCCTATATTTTATGAAGTATTTTATGAAGACATTTTCTCAATTGAGGTTCCCACCTTTCAGATGACTCCAGCTTGTGTCAAGTTGACATAAAACTAACTGGTACAACATCTAAATGTCTGATCAGGTTTGTTTACCAGTTAAAGAACTAACAGGGAGGAATAAATTCAAGCTTTCCTAGTGTCTGATCTTATAGAAACATTTTCTCAATTGAGGTTCCCTCCTCAGATGACTGTAAGTTGTGTCAAGGTGACATAAAACTATCCAGCACACATTAGAAATAAATCAAGCTAGACCTGGTAGCACAGGTGCATAACACTGACTTCTTGGAGGGCTAAGCAAGAGGATCACCAGTTCAGTACTTGAGTGAGCTACAGAAGAGTTCAAAGACAGCACAGAGCACTTACTGAGACTCAGTATCAAAATAAAAAGTAAAAATAAGAGTTGAGGATATAGCTTAATGGTAGAGTACTCACCATAAGTTCAATCTCTAATGCCTCCCCAGAAGAAATAAAACACAGAAAATTTAATCATGAGAATTTCTGCCTCAACTAAGTGGTTGAACACAGAATGTAAAATAATATGGGAGAAATAAGCAGAGGTTTAAGGAATGAGGTAATATGTTAGGAGACTAGTACTAAATATAATTTGCTACAATAAAGTAATGAAACTTGAGTGTCCAATCCTATTTAGGCACCATCCAAGAATAGGTCAAATGGGGGTCAATTTTTTTCAGGATGATTCAATGTAAACTATTATTGAGTTGTCGTGGGTTGTTTCATGCTTTACTGTTTATTCCTTTGAAAACATGAAGAAAATCTACAAGTTGTCTAATGTAGTCAGTCCCACTTATGAAACCCATTCAGATTCAGGAACCCTTCATTTGAAAATAAGGAGGGGAAGGAGGCTCTCCAACGTGGAGAGACATCTTCAGTAAAATATATAGAGCAAGAACTTAAGAGAAGAGCTTGAAGATAACATCTACTAAGACATACTATAGACCAGTACTGTCCAATAAAAATACGAGTCATACTCGTGATTTTAGTATCCACAGGTGATTTTAGGTGAAATGGTCAGAATATTAGCATTGCAACATTTATTCTATGTAACATTAATCAACATTTTCACGTTTTCTCAAAATAGTGTGCACTGTACACTTATGGCACATTTAGGGTGACCAACTGCCTTAAGCTGCCTGGAACTGACAGCCTTTCTGGGCACATACGCACTCCAGTGTTAAAACTCATATTAGAGAGCTGGAGAGTTGGCTTAGCGGTTAAGAGCACCGACTGCTCTTCCAGAGGTCCTGAGTTCAAATCCCAGCAACCACATGGTGGCTTACAACCATCTGAAATGGGATCTGATGCCCCCTTCTGGTGTGTCTGAAGACAGCAACAGTGTACTCATATACATAAAATAAATAAATCTTAAAAAAAAAAAGTTAAAAAAAAAAAGAATTCCTTTAAAAAAAAAAGGCCGGGCGGTGGTGGCGCACGCCTTTAATCCCAGCACTTGGCACTTGGGAGGCAGAGGCAGGAGGATTTCTGAGTTCTAGGCCAGCCTGGTCTACACAGTGAGTTCCAGGACAGCCAGGGCTACACAGAGAAACCCTGTCTCAAAAAAAAAAAAAAAAAAAAAAAACCTCATATTAGAGCAGGCACACTTCCAAGTGCTCTACACTCACAATCACTGTGCAGTCCAGGGAAGCACGGCTAGCCACAAAGCTGTGCAAAGCAGTTTGCACAGATGGACCTTCACGACACACCTAAGAGACACATGAAGTTTCAAAGTCGCAGGGGAAGAGTCAGACACCTCTACCACCCAAGTCCCCGGACACACAGGGCTATCCAGTGGACAAGCCCCGGGCCTAAGATAAAAATACCAGGAAGGAGCAAAGGTGAGATGAGCTAGGAAGGCTGTAGTGGAAGACCCCCAAGGAAAATGCTAACAGGAAAGGCCCTTCTTGGAGGAGAGGCCATTGGGAATAGAGAAAATGGGTAACAAAGTGTAAAGCAAAGCACCCAAAAGTTAACTGTGTAGTTTAGGCATAAGCAGGAAAAAAAAAAAAAGAAACTTCTAGATTATAATGTCTCAACTGGACAACAGGACAGGAGGTTGACTGAAAGGAAAGAAAGGGAACGGGGTGAAAGGTGGTATGGGGGAGGGGCCCGGGAAGTAAACAGCACTGGCGCTGGGCGGTGAGGAAGGCCCTGTAGGACACGAACTCCAGTTAGATTATCGACAGCAACAGGCAGGAAATAAACTGCACGGAGTTTCCACCCGTGTCAGGTACTGCTCCGTGACTTATGTGGCTCACTAAGCGGTCATCGGTGAAGAGCGTCACTCCCACTTTTCACGTAGAGGAGACTGAGACACAACTCTGCTCACAGGCCGCCGGGGCGCGAGTCCCGGAGGTCTCCGAGTGCCCGGCCTTACCTGTGCAGTGGTGGCAGGTCCTGCGTGTCGCTGGCCGGGTCGGGTGTGTTGGGGATGACTCCTAGGATGGTGCTCTGCAACGACGTGCCCTTGAGCAAGCGGCTCCGCACCAGCTGCAAGTTGCGGGCCGTGTCCACACTTGTGCGCATCGTGGAGCCCGGCAGCAGCACGCTCTCATGGGTCAAGAGCAGCGGAAGGCGGCTGGGGATCTGGATGGGGCTCACGGAGGACATGGCCACGGCGGTTACCACCGGAGCTGTCAGGAGGACTCCAAGTGCGAACTCTACACTTCCTACGCCAGGGCCCCTGGAGTGCACCACTGCCTAAACTCTAGGGCCCGCCCCCTAGGCCAGAGAGCCGCCGCTTCCGGCCCCGCCCCTTCCCCGGGCTCCCAGGCTCCGGCCCTGACGCTTCGGCCTCGCCCCCAGGCCATGTGCCGCTGCTTCCGGGCCCGCCCACAACCTTTCCGGCGGCCCGAGCGCCTAGGCCGCTTCCGGCCTGCTCCCGGCCAAAGTGTAGCGGCTTCTGGCTCCGCCCCCAGACCCAGGCCCCTCAATTTCTGGGCCACTTCTCCAGGCTGGGCCCAGCATCAAATACCTCCGCTTCCGGCTAGCCCAGAGTTACGGTGGGTCCCGTGGCCCAATTTCTGTCGCTTCGCTCTCTGCCCTTCTCTCTGAATCAGTGATGCCAGACGACAGGAGGGAAACCTGGTGCACAGTCAGCGTGAACAGTGCCTGATTTAAATTTGAAAGGAATGTTGAGAAGGACGGTGTGCACTAGACATTTTTTTAAACCTTTTTATTGAATAGTTTTTATATTTTAACAAGTACCATATACCTTTCATTCGGTTTTCCCTATTATGTTGCATAACCAAAGTTTGTTATCAAAATCAGGAAATTAGTATTACCATTACCTAATCCACAGACCTTCCTCCAAGCTTGTGGGTTTTGCTATCATCCTTAATTTTTCACTTTGTCTATCTCCTTGGATCTCTTAAGTCTGTAATATTGCTTCTGTCGTTACTTTATTTTATTAGTATTTTAAGCAGATACTTTTAAAAGGGCATTCAATTATTTTTTAGAAGGTCTCAATTTGGATGATAGATTCTAGGTTGTGGTCTGAGTCACTGAGGGTGAACTGGTGGGTGATGATTTTGGTTGTGACACATTCAGCATTCCTCTTGGGTATGCATTAAATAGATATCTTGAGATAGACTCTGGGAGTAATAGAAAGGAAAAATATACATGGCCCAGGTCTACAAGAGCTTACCTTTTTATTAAGAGTCCTATCTGGAGGGTAGAGGGCCTATACTCTCTGAGACACCTGGTGTCTTTTTAAAAATGGTACTTTGGATTGGACCAAGGGCTTTGAACATATATGATGAAACTATGACCAACTTAAAAACTTTGGGGGCATTTTTTTTTTAAAACCTGTTTACATTTTTTTTAATCATGCACACATATCCTAAAAGCAACAAACATGTTTTGTTGCCATACTAATGGCTGGACTTATTTTATGTTTAATAAATTAATTTTATTGATTTTATTATTTTCTTGGTCTTCTAGGACAGGATCTTAACTGAGTCACACAAAATGGTCAAAGAAAAAGAGTCACTCCAGGATGAAAAATGGCCTTGCAGGCAGCCGAGAGGTCTAGCCTCTGGTAGACTGAACCCCAAACAACTGTGCAGAAGCATATAATTGTCACACAAAAGTTATTTTTATTGGAAAACAAGATCTTCATACCAAAACCCAGGTCTAATCTGTGTGTTTCTTGAAGGAGCACCAAAGTCTTGCAACTTCAATTCTTATTGTACCGTTTGCTGTACCCAATTATGCAAGATGTTTCACAATTTTCAGGACCTTCTTGTGACTTAAGTGACGTAAAGACTGTAAAAGCAATCACCGTTTTCTACAATGATTTTTTTCTTGCAAGGTCTAAGCACTCCCAGAAAACAAACTATTTTGTTCTGATGTTTACTC
This sequence comes from Tokudaia tokunoshimensis, assembly GCA_036184795.1. Taxonomy (NCBI): domain Eukaryota; kingdom Metazoa; phylum Chordata; class Mammalia; order Rodentia; family Muridae; genus Tokudaia; species Tokudaia tokunoshimensis. The sequence continues at coordinate 13,592,195 of BTHU01000020.1, read as the reverse complement.
TAGATACAATGACTCTACTGATTGTCCCACTCCAGGTCTTGCTATGCAAGATCGATTTTCAACTTGAAATCTTCCTATCTCAGCCAGGAGTGCTGAGATTATAGATAGGGTCCACCGTGTCTACCTTAGACTTAGTTTGAAAAATTACAAATTCATATTGCACTATAAAGGTATGGTGTGGAACAGTGTAGTGGTTTGAATGAAAAATGACCCCCCTTAGTCTCAGCTGTTTAAATACTTAGTCCACAGTGGATGGCACAGTTTAGGGGAACCTTGGAGGAAGTATGCCACTAGAAAGAGTCTTTGAGACTTTGAAGACCTGAGACATTCCCAGGTCACTCTCTGCCTGTGTTTCTGGTTCAAGATGTGCGCTCCCAGCTTTCTTTTCCTGTCTTTATGCTTGTCTCTACCATCATGTACTCTGATGTCCTGGAAACTGAAACCTAAATAAACTCCTTATTCTATAAGCTGCTTTGGTTATGGTGTATTATTACAACATAAAAGTAACATGTTTCTGTGATAATGTGCATTAGAGAGAACATTGGGAATGTACATGTGAGGACTTCAGTAACTGTGTGGTTTTCTTGTCCCTTTCTTTAACCGGATTTGCATGAACTTCATTCATTTATCTAATATGTGTTACTAGACAGATAACCTAATATGTGTTAGACACTTACTTTATACTGAGTTAAAAAGCATACTTTACCGGGGCAGTGGTGGCACTCACCTTTTTATCCCAGCACTTGGGAGGCAGAGCCAGGTGGATTTCTGAGTTCGAGGCCAGCCTGGTCTACAGAGTGAGTTCCAGGACAGCCAGAGCTATAAGGAGAAACCCTGTCTTGAAAATAAAAGGAAAAAAAAAAGAAAAAAACAAAATAAAAAAAGTATACTTTATACCTGAGTAGGTTCAAGGATCCATCAATCAACAGCATAGGGTTTGTTTCAAAGTGCTTACATGCTATAAAAATAGACAAAAATCAAGCCAACAAATAAAAAAGTGGCAATTCCAGAAAAGAGTAAGTAAAAGGAATATAATAAAAATATGCAGTGGTTAGAAGGGGGGCCACCAAGGGATGGGGAGCCTGTAAAGGTTTCTCTGAGCAGGGAGGTTGTTTTTTTTACCCTAAAGGCTGAGAGTGAATTGGCTCTGCAAGGGACTAGGAGAAAAGCTTTCCAGTTAGAGGCTAGGACTAATATAAAGATTAAGGAGTGTGTGTGTGTGTGTGTGTTTGCTTTCCAGTTCCTAAAACAGAGGAGAAGCCAGACTGATGACAAGGATTCGGTAGGCATCAAGATGGAATGACACTGTTTTTAGCAACTTATGGAACTTAGGGAAAGACAGCTCCAAAGAACAAGAAAGGTTGATAGTGAGGTGGGCCCAGGGGGACAGGAGGGACAAGATCCAATCCTAAACTGCTTATGCCTTTAACCTTTTAAGTTAGCGAACATAGTCATAGGTGTCATCATGACATTTCCATTCAAATACGTCAGGATGTGTTATAACATTTGTGTGTGTGTGTGTGTGTGTGTTGATGCTGCTGCTGCTGCTGTTGTTTTAAGAAAAGATTTCACTAGAATTCATACCTTCCCTCAGTGCCCAAGCATTGAGATTATAGGTATATACTATCATTTGTGGCTGTTGTTACAGGTGGTATGAATAAATCAGGCCATCAAATTGTTACAGCTAATGAGCAAAAGAAACTCTGACTTTACTTGGTCTCTAAGAACTTGTTCTTCTTTGTGATCTGTTACTTGTTGATTAATGCAAGGAAGAGAAAAGTTCAAGCTTACCATTCTAGGACCTTTATTGGTTCAGTGATGTAATTATGTAGTTACATAATGAGTAAATGTTCCGGCTCAGAGCAGCCAGGGTCCTGGGCTTTACCTATGGTCCTAGTCTTTTCCAGGTGATGATTTTTTCCATGTGGCCACTGCCTTCATTGTTTTTGGGAATCTAGGGTTAGGTTTTCAGGTATGTTTTTTGGCTCATTCATTTGGTTATTGCCAGGCCTCACCTCTTCCACCTCTGCTGGCAATTCACCCTCTCTAAGACATTCCCATGATTCCCATGTGTTCACAACTTGGATAATCCATTAGGCTCACCTATACATTTAACTTATTTTATTATTTCTTTTTGTTTGAGACAGGGTCTCCTGTAATCCAGGCTGGTTTAAACTTGTTGTGTAGGTTCGGTGGGCTTGAACTCCAACTAATCCTGCCTCCATGTCCCAATAGCTACATGGACCACCATGGCTAGTGACTTACTTCCATCTACACCGCAGGGAAGCTAACTGCCACCCAAGCACAGAAGTACCAGTGCATAGAGCACTTAAGAGCAAATTTGTGAAAGATGTCGGGATAGAAGGGGGAAAAAATCACCACTATGAAAGTGATTTTTAACTTAAAAACCACTGTGTGTGTATGTGTATGTGTGTGTATGTGTGTGTGTGTGTGTGTGTGTGTGTGTGTGTGTGAGAGAGAGAGAGAGAGAGAGAGAGAGAGAGATCTACAAAAGTACCCACCACACTCATGCGGAGATCAGAAAGTAACTTTTAGGAGTTAGTTCTTGCCTTCCACTTAGTTCAGGGTCTCTCTTGTCTCTGTCACTGTGGTGCACACTGCAAGCTAGCTAGCCTGCAAGCTTCTGGGTGATTCTCCTGTCTCTGCTTCCCACTGTGAAGAAAGAGTGCTGGGGTTGCAGATGCACACTACTGTGTCTGACTACATGCTCAGGCCGTCAGGGTTACACAGCACGGGCTTTCCTTGGCTAAGCCATCTTAGCAGCTCGCTGGAGCCTGCTCACAACGGCTCATGGAAACTGATCACCAACACATGAAGAATTTGACCCTTTAGTTTTATAATACAAATATTACTTTTAAATAAATTATATTAAACTTAGAGTTAAGCAAATTATAACAAAACAAAGGTGCCTGTTAGGGTTTCTATTGCTATAATAAACACCATGACCAAAAACAACTTGAGTCTGGGGTTCACTTGGCTTACATATCATTGGTCACAGTTCATTGGCAGAAGCCAATAGAACTCAAGCAGAAGTCATGGAGGAACTCTGCTTACAGGCTTGCTCAACCTCCTTTCCTTTCCTTTCCTTTCCTTTCCTTTCCTTTCCTTTTCTTCCTAAGTAGCTTTTCTTTTCTTTCTAAACAGGGTCTTCCTATGTAGCTTTGGCTGGTCTGGAACTTGCTATGTAGACCAAGCTGATTTGCTTGTCTCTGCCTCCCAAGTGCTGGTACTAAAGGCATGTGCCATCATGCTAGGCATCAGCTTGCTTTTTAGCTCAGGGGTGGGTGGCACTGCACCCAGTAGGCTGGGGCCTTCTGCACCAACCATTAACTAAGAAAATGTCCTACAGAGTTACCTACAGCAATTTGATGGACATGTTTTCTCAATTAAGGTATTTTCCCAGATAACTACAGCTTGTGTCAAGTTGACAAACAAAACCAAAAAACAAAACAAAACAAAAAGATAGGATAAAAGGTAATATTCAAATTTTACCATCTCCTAATTATTTAATAGTAAAATATTATTTGTAGTTTTGAAGCTCACATCTACCCAATAGTAACAGTGCGGAAGAGCTCTTCCCAGTTCTATAGTAGGGTTTAATTGCTTCCTTGAAATCAGCCACTGTGGGAATATTTACATGGCAAAAACTAGTAAAGAGTATACAGAACATCTTGATTATTATTTTGTTCATCATGTGGGCTTAAACAGGAAGTGGAGGAAATGTTAACATAAATTAAATTCAGAAATATGTTGTCTACAGCCACCACCATGTGAATAGTTGTGGGGAGGGGGGGAGCTTCAGTATTAGAAAATATTCAACAGTTACTAGTGTTATGACAAGTGCAGATACAACCAACATGATGTCTTTTGCATTCTACTTTTCCTTCACTCCTTAATGTGAAGCAGTTTCAAGCAGCCCTGAAATTGGACTGCACACACTGACTATAATGGCTAACTACACTACAATGTCAGCATAATACACTTGGGAAGAGAGAACCTCAGCTAAGATTGCCTTTGGCCGTGTCTATGGGGCATTTTCTCAATTGCTTATTGATATAGGGGGTGCCATTCCTTGAGTTGGTGGGCCTAGGAAGTAGAACAAAGGTAGGCTAGAAAGCCAGGGAAAGCAAGCCAGGAAGCAGCACTCGCCCACGGCCTCTGCTTCCGTTCTGGCCTCTGCTTCCGTTCCTGCCTTGAGCCCTTGCCTTGGCTTTCCTCAACCATGGACTATATAACCTGGAAACCAAATAAACCCTGACTCCTCAAATTTTTTTTTGGTCAGTGTTTTATCACAGCAGCAAAGACGCAAACTAGGACAATGACCAATCGCTTGCAGGTTAGTTACAGACAAACTTACCAAAGCTCCACGGATTCAGCAACTTGCCAGGGTGCATGACTTGCAATCTTGACTCTTCTGTCTCCGTCCCCCAACTTTTCCTCTCCCCTGAGAGTCTTTGTGTATGAACAAATCTCACAGCAGTGAGCCTGTAGAGCTTCAGGGGATTGAGTCATGTCAGTTTTGGCCTCAATGATTTATGATCTAGGATGTGGCATATAACCAGAAAACTATCCCCACCCCCAAATCTTACAGAATGAACAGTACCCTCTCTTACCAAAAATACCTCTTTTTTACCTACCAATCCCGATGGGCCCACATTCTACCCCTATGCAGCAAGTAACACAGCCACAGCTTTTTCCACACGTTGAAGTCGGCCAGAGTTTTTGTGATCTGTTAAAGGGAGTAGAATGGAATAAAGACAGAGAATCTTCTCTCAAAACAATGTGTGAGTTTGTTGTCTATTTACTTGGAGCATAACCCAGTCTGGATGGCAAAGGCTCTATCTGGATCCCAGGACACAAACAGTAGGTTGCAGAGACTTCAATGCTGGGTAAAAATGCCAGGTTCTTTGTAGCCTAGGCAAGCCTCCTGCATCATCCTACCAAGTTCTGGGATGCAGGGTTTTCTCCCTGTGTCTGCCTCAGAAGATGGCTTCATGAGTAGGCCTGTGGTGAGTCAAAAGTTGTCACAGAGATGGATGTCTGGGAGAAAAGTGACGAGGTGGCTAAAGAAAAGTTCTCTTAAATGACTCCCTGAGGCTTGGGAATTGAGGCCAAGCACATTACTACTGTCGAGCTGATAGAATCTAGGAGCCTGGGAGACACACCTTGGGCAGATCTATGAGAAAGTCTCGAGACTGGGTTAGCTGAGGCGGGAGAACATGCCTTGAGGGTGAGCAATAGAATCCCTGAAGATTCTTTTTTTAAAAAAATTCTTTATTTATTCTATATATATGAGTACACTGCAGATGTTTACAGATGTAATGCCCTGATTCCGCGGGAAACCCAGGAGAGCTCAAGAACTGCAGAGTCTGCTGTAATGTAACATAAGAGTCTTTATTTCAGAGTCTTGACTCAGATCGCACGCAGACCGTCCCACAACATAGGCCCGGAGTGCGACCCCAAGCTTGAGTGTTAAGCACTTTACATACAGAATGGTTAGAGTAGTTAGGAATTCTTTGAAGGTTTAGGGTGAAGGGGGGAGTAGAGGCGGGTTAGAGTGAGTCATAATTCAGACATGATACTATTTGGCAGGGCTGAAACTGTGCTGCTGAAAGAGAGATTCTTCTGACCTAGAGGTTATCTTTAGTGGAGCTATCTGGTACTAGCTTTATGCTGGCTATAACTGTCTGCAGCCTCTAATTGTCCTTTTTTCCCCTATGATTTTAAGCGCAGGACTCTAATCTTTCTACCCCAAGGACAGAAACTAGCTGCACCTGGTTATCAGGGAGAGTTGGTCTTCTAGGCGCCAGTGTCTTTGCCCAAGCTGGCACCTGAGTCTCCTCGTAGTGGCTAGGAAAAAAAGGGGGAGGGGAGGAGGACTCCCCGTGTTTGCTGCAAAGGGCAGTGACTAGGGAGAGTCAAACACAGATGCAAGCAAGCTGCTTGCACACTCCTTCTCGCTTGTGGAGAGGAGAGCCTGGGGGAAGAGTGCAGAAACGGGCTGTCAAGTACTACACAGACACACCAGAAGAGGGCATCGGAGCCCGTTACAGATGGTTGCGAACCACCATGTGGTTGCTGGGAATTGAACTTGGGACCTCTGGAAGAGCAATCAGTGCTCTTAACCACTGAGCCATTTCTCCATCCCCATCCTTGAAGATTCTGGGCTAAATAAAGGAGAATGAAGGAATAGAGCACCAGTGTGTTCATTTCTCCCTGCTTCCTGCCGGAGGACACAATGTGACCCTCTGCCTCACATTTCTCCACTGCATCTTACCCACCTTTAGGGCTGTACCCCTCAAACTGTAAGCCCAAACAACCCCCCTTCAATTCCATCTGTTTAGGTGTTTGGTTACAAGAAAGGAATACAATCCTCTTCTGTAATGTCTCACTTCCCTACTTGTTCAACTTATCACAAGAGCCATCTTTAACCTCTTTCTCCCTATCCTATGTTTTACTTTAAAAATAACAGTAGAGTCCTTTCTGATAACCACGATCAATTGATTCCTGAACCATTGACCCCCAACCCCGCAGTAATACCAAAACTGTGGATATTCAAGTCCCTTATAAAAAACAAAACAAACAAACAAACAAAAAACAAAACTCTACCCTACACAAATCTTTAGAGGTAACTTTAAGTCATCTCTAAGTTACTTGTAATACCTAATACAATGCATATATTGGGTACAGAGTCATTATATTGCTTGGGAAGTAAAGGATCAGACAAGCAATGTATACCTGTTTACTATAGAGACATTCTCCCCTTACTCCCAGTCTCTCAAGTGGGACCTATGATGTTCATGGCCAGCCATATTTGTTCCAAATGAAGTCCTAAAATACTGCCTTGCTTTCTGTTTTAGTCATCAAGAGAGTAGCCTAGTGTTTGACGAGCCACTTCTTCAATTACTGATCTGCTTTTAATAAGTTTAATCCCAAAAGGTAACGTGGTCCCATATCCCTGAAGGGCCACAGTTCTCAATACTCATATGCCATTTACCAGCCCAAGATTTCAGATCTATGTTCCGGCGCAGTCATTTGACCTCTACGACCATTCTGCAGCAAGAGATGGCCCATCAGGGAGATAGCCATTATATATGCTTGTTCGTTTGTTCATCAATTAGTTCATTAACAAGAACCATATAGAACCTAGGGTGCTGGGCACTGTGGGAGACCACAAGGGAACAGCAGTCAACTGAGCAAGCAGACATGGAAGAGAAAACCAGTTGCAAAGTAAACTCATAAATAGTCATGTGACTTGGCTGTTTAAGGAAGATACTGTGAAGAAGCGTGAGGGAATGAGAAGGAGAGGGAGGAGGAGGATAGGAAGGAGGAGGAGGAGAGGGAGGAGGAGAAGAGGGGGGAGGAGGAGAAGGAGGAGGAGAGGGAGGAGGAGGAGGGGGGAGGAGGGGAGAGAGAGGGGGAGGAGAGGGAGGAGGAGGGGAGAGAGAGGGGGAGGAGAGGGAGGAGGAGGAGAGGGAGGAGGAGGAGAGGGAGGAGGAGGAGAGGGAGGAGGAGGAGAGGGAGGAGGAAGAGGTCACCTCCTCCTTTCCACTGAATCAAACTCTAACTGAATACAGTCTTGCTTTCCAGATCCTCAGAGCATATCACCCCCTTAGCATGCACACATTCAAGTGCTTGCTCATTATTGATGAGAGTTTATTAATTATTACTCTTCCCTCTGATTGCTCAGTTCTTCATCACTGAGAATCCTTCTTATGATTTTGAATCTCCCTTTTCTCCAACAGGTTTTCTATGAATATATCTGTCACCAAACTCCCTTTTCTTTTCCCACTTCTTAAAAGCTGAGTTCCCATATGTGGTAACTGGGCTGTTACCTAACAGAATCAATATTGATGCCCAGAACAAAGTGCAGCTTTCATTCTTAGTTGGTTTTTCAGTTTACCCTGGTGACTTCATCTTGCTCATTTCAGTTGCCCTGTGGAATACTAGCACTAGCTCAAATGCCTTTGTTCTATGTTTGGCATCACAGAAGGCCAAGTGTCACAGAAGGCCCATGTAGCTGTTGGTGCTGCTCTTCCTCTGTCCCATCCAAAGTTACACTTTGGAAAAGAGTGACTTCTCTTGTCCTGAATGCATAGCTGTAGTATGAAGAGTCAGACAGTAGAATAAAAAGCCCACGGTGATTCCTATTCCACACCCAATTTCTTAAATTTGACACATTTTCAACTCAATATCTATCTATCTATCTGTCTGTCTGTCTGTCTGTCTGTCTGTCTGTCTATCTATCTATCATCTATCTATCTATAGATAAGTTTTCTTCATATTGAAACACATAACATCAAAGGCAATTTTGAAAATATAGTTTTGATATATACTTTGATATGGTTATTTCTGGTGTGTGTGTGAGATGTATACATGTATGCAGGTACTTGCACCTATACATGAGCACATGGAGGTCAGAGGAAGAAATTGGTGACTTCCTCTGTTGCTGTCTGCCTTATTCCTTCGAGCAGGGAACTTGCTTACCCTGGGGCTCGACACATGCTAGGCTAGTGGCCGGCAAGCTCCAGTGATCTCTCATTCTTCACTGACACAGTCCTGGGATTACCGGCATTTTACTTGGATGCTGGGGATCTAATCTCAGGCTCTCAGGCTTGCACAGTCATTTCCCTATCTCTTTGTCTGCATTTTTGTGTTGAAAGCTATGTCTGGAATGCTGCCATAGGCTTCTAGTTCTAGTGATCACAAGTCCTCTGAGTACTGTTCAATGTACATGCTGTCCCCATTGACATAGAAAGACCTAGAATACAGGGGCCTAAACTGGCATCTGTTGTCCTGCAGACACCACAGAAATAAGTACTGTACCAGCTCACAAGTACCTACTGCCCTCATCCAGCTTCTCACTTCTCTTCCCCTACACACTTCCAGGTTAATAGCATCACCCCAACTTTCACCCCAGAAAGGCTAGTGCTCCTTCCTGATACTTCTACATTAAGTTTGTCCAGCCCTGGACAAATCTGTCTACCACCTATCCTGTATTCTTTTCCCAGTCTCTGCTGACACTGGCCGTCTGTGATCTTGTTTGAATGGTTCTCACTGATGCTTGCAGTCCCTGCCCCTGCTACCCTGCTCAGGTCCATCCTGCCTACTGTCTCCAGGTAGTTGTTCCAGAACACAGGTCCCTCTTTGCCACTGCTTTATGGAGACTTAGAAATTTCATAAAGGAGTTTCAAAATATCTTTTAAAAACAAAAGCATACTAAGCTTTTGGCTCAGCAAATCTTCTGGTAGATATTTAAGGTATGGAGATTTCCTCCAAAGAGTGAAAAGAATCACACCCAAGAAAATTCACGTTGGCTGCTCATAGGACAGAAGGCTAAACTCACGCCAGGTGTGCATTGCCAGAGTACCTGTTAAATAACCTGTGTTGTCACCTTACCGTGGAATTCTAAGGTGCTATTAAAGTAGTATTAACCAACCATATATGGTACACACTTGTAATCCCAGATTCAAGAGTCAGAGATGAGGAGATTTCAGTTCAAGACCAGTCTGGGCTTATACTAAGTTGCAGACTAGTCTATACTATGTAGCAAGACCCCAGTTCAAATTCAAAACAACAATAATGAACAAACAAAAAGCATCCCTAGGTCTAACAACCAATTAAAAACCAACATATACTTAGATATACTATATAATACACATATATGGATAAATTGTTTCTGAATAAATAGACACCATGCTAATGGCTGCTTCCTAGGAAAATAGCTAAGAGTCAAGGAGGAGAGGGAGACTTTTCAGTGTAACTTTGTTTCTGTTCATGGGTTTGCAAATGGCTTGCATTGGTTTAAAACAGTGGCTCTCAACCTTCCCAATGCTGCGACTCTTTAATGCCATTCCTCATGTTGTGGTGACCACCATCCATAAAACTATTTTCATTCCTACCTCATAACTGTAATTTTGCTACTGTTATGAATCATAACACAACTATCTCCGTTTTTTGATGGTCCCACAGGGTTGGCAATGTGAAGGTCGAGAACAGCTGATTTAAACATAATGACAGGAGGAAAGAAATGAAAAAGGCCTCTAGCATTTACTACACCACAAGATCAAGCCTAAATATCTTAGCATGGACTTCCACGACTTTCCCTTTGACACTTGGGATGGTCTTCAGTGGCCTGAAGTCCAGGTCACTTGTAGTTGAGCACCTTTAGTTACTCCACTGCTGTTTCCAAATCAGGCCTTGGGGACACGACAGAGATGGAGAAAAGCACTGCAGCTCAGATGGGAGTCTGTTCAAGCTGCCTCCCTAGAAGGTGGAGGGACCCAGCTCTTCCTTCTCTGAGCAGTCAAAACTTCCCAGAAGCCATTGCTTCAAGGGCAAGCACTAGGTTCTCCTTCTGGAAGAGAAGTCTGCACTTGTGCTGTAGGGAGCTGTTGAGGAGAGAGGTAGCCTTGCTCCACCAGAGCTGGGGAGGCTTTGGAGCAGGAAGGGGGTCCTGTTTGGTGTCCTTCTGACCAGCACTTTCTCTGCCAGTGGGGACATACCCAGGGCCCCACACAGGAGGTCTGATTTCTAATTGTAGTAGTTTTCTGATGATTTCTCTTTACAACTATTTTTAATCCACATAAGATCCCTCTCGAAAGATCAAGTGGTATTATGTAGAAGTTAGGCAGGCCCTGGTTCTTGCTCCTTTCTCCATGCTCCCAAAAAAGAAGATTCAGACTCAAAATATATTTACATATACTTTGCCCATGTAGATAGGCTCTTTTCTGACTAGATATAACTTAAAATATCTCATCTATTCTAGCCTACATTCTGCCATGTGGCTAGTTATCTGTGCTCAAGTATCATGCATGTGTTTTGCCACACCTTCCTGGTGAATCTCCTACCTGGGTCTATCCCAGAATCCTTTGTGCCTCCCAGATGTCCCACTTCTATTTCCTGCCTAAACCATAGGTCATAGGCATTTTAATTGACAGGTGATGCATCCGTACAATACACAAGATATTCTCTCTACAGTATTACTCTTTCAACATTACTTAGTTGTAACTTGAATTTTTTCAAAGTCTACTTTTAATGATGGTTCTTAAACACTTTAACCTCCCTCTTAGCCCACCACCCACCAGAGGTAGTGGATATTTGGTGGTGGTGGGGAAAGTGGGCCTGTTCAGAAAAGTTCTTTGGAGCATCTCCTGTGTGTGTTGTCTAGAAATCAGCAGTTCAGTTCACAGGTTAGCAGGCAGTGGCAACTCGATCCACTTGCAAACACTTTAAGGATACCTCAGCAGTCCAGTTTATTAGAGCTGGGATAGCATCACAAATTAGCAGCTGTGGCACTACCTAGCAGAGACAGCCAGGTCTCAGCCTTAGCTGGAGTCATCTGGGAGAGACACAGAGGGATGCCAGGGCAAGTTCTTGGCTATGTCTCTCTCAGCAAAGCAAAGAAGAATGAAGACAAGAGACCAAGAAGCATTTCACAGCTAGCTCTACCAGGAAGCCTAGCTCAGCCTCCATCACTGTCCGTTGAGTTCTTTTTATACACCCTGAAAACATCACAGTGTCCTCCATGTGTCTTGCCAATCTAACATACTGGACTGTTGGTGTATCCATAAAGTGTTTGTGAGTGGATCAAGATGTCACTGCCTGCTAACCTGTGAACTGAACTGCTGCTTTCCAGACAGCATGTCACATGTGCATCTGTCTCAGCTGACATCACTGTGCCAATCAGCCCTAGTCCTCAGAAATGGCAAGAAACCACAGGACACCATCAGAAGTTTTTTGACATGTTTCTCTCAATGCACTCCCGGCAAATGAAGCTCAACTATGCAAGGTAAGGCGACCAATACATGCACGTCATTAGAGAAGAATCGCTCATCATGTGTCCTTTCACGTGTTTGCTTTAGTAGAACATCCTTTCTCTGTGTCTGCTTCAGCCAAACATTCATGAGTCTGCCTTAGCCTTTTACCTGTGTCCACTTCAGCTAAACATTCTTTCATGTGTTTGCCCCAGCAAAGCACCATCCAACTGACTTTCCAAAGAACCCTTAAGTTTGTGTCCCAAATTAGCTCAGTCTACCAAGCACTGCCTATATTATGTGGAAACTGAGACTTCAGTTATGTGAACGTGGTGCTTTGGAGAGTCTTGCATGACCCTAGGAGGGTCCTTTTATTATCCTTCTCTTAGAAAAGGGATTATAAATAACTAGGGACAAAGAGGTTGATTCTCATATGTAAAGCCTTTCCTTCAATGGGAACAACAGGTCTCATCTATACAATGGCAGCAAGCTATTGCCTTTCTCCGGATGCTCTGAGCTTTGAACGAGTGAACATATACAGAATATTTTGAATACTGCCAAGCTTAGAGCTCTGTGTTATTCTAGAAGCACAGTCAGAATTGGATATGGATTTGTTGGATTAGTGAATAAATGGAGGCAATGAAATTTGGTAGTCAGGCAGCTTGTCCAAGATCACATGGAAGTGACCTTGATTGACCGGAGGGAGAAGAGAGTCTCCTACTTCTTCCCTACTTTTGAGACCGGATCTCTGTAGCTCAGGCTGCTCTTGAACTCACAATTCTGTCTCTGGCTTCTGAGTGTTGGACTTACAGACATGGGTCTAGTCCAGCCTCTACAGAGGTCTTAGTAGTTCATGGTAGTTTAAAACTTAAACTCTGGCTTCTGCATCATCATTGCCTGTCTGTGGGAATGGGTCATCCAGGAACTGCCTGCCACTCCAATCTAGGAGACTTTATATGTGTAGCTGCACAGTTGTGTTTAATATTAAAAAACAACCCGTGATATCGCCCTCTGGCCCCAGTGGTCTTGCCGCCTCCATGGCTAACCTCATGTGGTGTCCATCTAACTTCTTGAGGTTTGCTTGCCGTGCAACACACTCACATTCCCAGCCATCTAACCCCTGCGGCTGACTGCTGCCAAACCCACAAACAATCCCAAATTTCAGCGCCTAGCTGGGGGTGCACTCTCCCAAACGCAAGCTCCATCGAGGCTACCTTTCCCGGGAGCTCAGTTGACTTGGCAGTGAAATGGAAAACACCAGACAATCTCAGTTTAGAATCAACAGATAACACAATCGTTGGGCACAGAATCTATCATCCTAAATTCACCAACTATTCTATGTTAGAAATCTTCCAGTGGCAGATCCTGATGGATTTTGCCACCAGAACTATCAGTACCTGACCTAAATCTTGTCCACCTTGCTGGGGCCATCCAAAAGGAAGTCCCCTCCTCTTGCTTTCCCTCTTCCTCTCTTGGATCCGGAAGGCCCGCCCCCTCCTCTCCCAGTGATTGGCTTCTTGTCATCTTTAGTATTCAATCAAATAGAGGAGAATTCTGCTACGCACAGTAACTAGGTTTCTGCCCTGGGCTCCTAACTCATCAGGTGCCCCGTGAATTGACTTTGCCACTATGATCCGTATGAAGTCTTAGACTATTGCAGCCTCATCAGTTGAGGAGCATACATAGTACAAACATCTTAGATGATGCTTTGGCTAAAGATGGTGATTCAGCAGTTGAAAGGTGTGATTAGCAGAGTGAGTCAGAATGAGATTTAAGGCAGTGCTGTGGAAGCCAGAGGACAACTTTGTGGAGTTGAATCTCTCCTTAGACCTTTCCAGGGTTTTTAAGGATCAAACTCAGGTCACTTGTCTTACGTGGCAAGCTCCTTTAACTGCTGAACCATCTTAAGAACTGTCAATTTTTAATTAATAATAATCCCCTTCTTTTTTACTAAGCAAAATTAAAACACACCTTTTTTTAAATTATTCATTTATTATGTATACAGCATTCTGCCTGCATGAATGCCTGCAGCCTGGAAGAGGGCACCAGATCTCATTATAGTTATAAGCTCTCATGTGGGTGCTGGGAATTGAACTCAGAACCTCTAGAAGAAGAGACAGTGCTCTTAACACATCTTTTAAATCTCAGGGTGTTAGATTAACAGGTGTCCAAGACTGTGGACATATTTTGGTTTGTGTAGGGGGTAGTTTTATGCTAATGCCTTTGCTCTGGGACTGGCTGAGCCACCAGCCCCAACCCGGCATCCCTTCTGCTCTACCTACCTTTAGCTCCAGGAGGTGACCTTGCTACCAGCAGCCCTTCCAGCTTCCCTTGAATCCATGGATAAAGCACACACACACACACACACACACACACACACACACACACACACACACACACACAGAGTTTGTTCCTTTACAACTTGACTTCCTGGCACAATTGCTGGGCGATGATATCTCCTGCCTGGAAAAGTGTGCTCTTACCAAGTTATCATCTCCACCTCTCCACCTGCCCTAAACTTCAGTGGCTAGTCCTACCTAGGCCCTGGCAAACATCCATGACCTCCCACCTGTAGTGGTGGCCACAGGCCTCAGCTCTCCTGCGACATCACATGGTTGCTGCATTTTTCTTCCTCCAAAGCATGGCAGAAAATCCCCTCTCCTTCTTTGCATCTGCCTTTTTCTCCTGGGACCCCAAAGTCCCACCTCTACCTTCTGCGCAGCAATTAGCCCCTGGCTTTCTTTACTGACAAATCAAGAACCAATGGGAGAATAAGACCTTAGCATCAGAACTTCCCCCTTCAGGTCTGTACTAGGGAAGTCCTGTCTACTACATCTGCCCACATGTTTAACCACATCTGCCTACACTTGTCCTTTAGACATGCTACCTTTTTGGTGCCTGTCTGAAGATTTGTACCTGAAAGATCAACCTTGCATCAGCTGGCTTACTTTTGGGAGAAGGTTATCTGGACTGAAGGGAATTAATCTAATTTTTGGAGAAAGACACTATGGTGTTTTGAAAAAGAATGCCTTCCATGGGCTCGCATGTTTAGATTCTTGATATCAAGTTGGGAAGGATTAGGAAGTATGGCCTTGGTGGAGGAGGTTTGTCACTGGGTGTGGAGATCTTGCCTCCTGCATGTGGAATAAGGATGTAACGACTCAACCACTGTATCAGCAACATGGCTGCCTGCCTGCTGCCATGCTCCCCACTATGATGGCCATGACCTCTAACCTTCTGGAACTGGGAGCCCCAGTAAACTCCCAGGAACCAGTTGCCTTGGTCATGATGTCTCTTCAAAGCAATGGAAAAGTAACTAAGAGACATTACTCCATCATGAAGACAATAACCCAGGGTATGATTACTTCCTATGAGACACAATTTCACAAGTTCCAACCACCTTTCAGTACCATCATATTGGCGGACCAAACTCTAGCACATGGATTTGTGTGTGTGTGGGGGAACCACACTTAAATCATAGCTTGTAGAGAATATCACATGAACTTGGATTTCCTTTGCTGTCTATAAAAAAATATCATAGATTGGTATAATATGTTGTGGCTAAATAAAAAAACAAATGTTGAGGTCTTTTTTATCTTCCTAAGTTTATGGGTACATCCCTGCTTTTTAAGTTACAAAGAAAGAGAACAATCTGTGGATTAGACAAATTTCCATGTCCCACGGTCTCAGCTCAAGAGTCACCTCAGAGTGTTTTTTTGTGGAGGATTGTGTAGGGAAATGGCTGCTTTAATGTGGGCTCTACCAAGCTAGTTTCCCATGACATTAGCTTCAAGAACTGTATTTTCTTTCATTCTTTTTAATTTCTTTCCTTGCCCATTATCTTTTCTTTTTAGGGAACAAAATACTGGGATTTTAAAATGCTTAGAAGATAATTCATGAAAACCCATGTATCTACCAATCATATCAAATTATAAAACATTTATTTCCTCTAAAATTATTCCATTCCCCACTACCTAATCTTTCTCTGTGGCATGTGTCTGCAATGTATTCATAGTTGTACAATATATTTATAAATCTCCAGGTGTGAATAAGTTCCTTTTGTGTATGTTTAAAGTGTATATATTGATTTTTTGTTTGTCTTTTGGTAGTTTGCCTTTTAAAAATTCTTCTGTCATATATTGCATTCCAACTGTAGTTTTCTCTCCCTCCTCCCCTCCCAGTGCCCCCCACAAAGGTCCCCTATTCTTCAGATCCACTTCTCCTCAGTCTTCCTTCAGAAAAGGGCAGACCTCCCAGAGATGTCCAAACATAACATATCATATTGCCATGAAACTAGGCATATCCCTTCATATTAAGGCTAGATGAGGAACCCTGGTAGGAAGAAAAGGGTTCTGAAAGCAGGCAAAAGAGTCATGGACAGCTTCTGCTTCCACAGTAGGAATCCCACAAGTCCTAGCAATGGGAGAGTGTTCCCCTTGCTCCATATCCTCGGCCTTTCTGACAGGTGTAAGATGGAATCTCAGAGTCATTTTGATTTGCATTTCCTCGATGGCTAAGGATGTTGAACATTTCTTTAAGTGCTTCTTGGCCATTTGAGAGTCCTCTGTTGAGAATTCTCTGTTTAGATCTCTACCCCATTTTAAAAATTAAATTATTTGTTTTGTTGATGTTTAATTTCTTGAGTTCTTTATATATTTTGGAAATTAGCCCTCTGTCAGATGTGAGGTTGTTGAAGGTCTTTTTCCATTCTATCGGCTGTTGTTTTGTCCTATTAATGATGTAACCCAGACTCAGAAAGGCAAATATCGTATGTACTCACTTATAAGTGAATATTATCTGTAAAAGTTAGCCATACATAGATTCAAAGATCCAGAGAAACTAAGTAACAAGGAGGGCTCAAGGGGGGGGGCACACATGCATCTCCCCAGGGAGCGATAATAGAATAGACATCATGCGTAGGTGAGTGGTGTGGGTTGGGGTGGGAACAGGAGGGATAAGGTTAAGGGAGGATGGGGGTAGAGAGTACTGGGAGAGACAACTAGAATTGGGGGTGGCATCTCAAGGACAAGCTAGAAACTTAGTGTAATGGAAACTCCCAGGAATCTATGATGGTGACCCTAGCTAAGACTCCTCGAAATGGGGGATACAGATCCTGAACTGGCCATCTCCTGTAATCAGGCAAGACTTCCAGTGGAGGGACTGGGACATCAATCCAGCCACAAAACCTTTGGGCTACAATTTTTCCTGACTACAGGATGTGCTGGGGTAAAGGTGGCACAGAAATTGTGGGAGTGGCCAATGGCTGGTCCAGCTTGAGACCCATTCCATGAGAGGAAACCCACCACTGACACTGCCTGGAGGGCCAGGACCCAGAGGCAGGATAGCCCAGGGACTTAGACTAGAAAAAAACAGGACTGGCAAAAACGTCAATAAATTTATTCCTAATGATATTCTGCTATACTCATATGTCAGAACTCAGTCAAAAGAATTACCCATGGTGAACAATGCCTTGGGAAACTGTGAGAAAGTCTCCAGGAAGAAAGACAGAGGGCTTTTTATCCCAGGCGAATTTTTCTCACTGAATTGTTCTTGGTGTGATTTCATGCCAATTGTGACAAACACTTACATTCAATCTATAAGACATGTTTATTCTTATTGGATGTCAAAATGTAGCTATAGAACCCAATTTGGTCAGTGTACCCTGAATCTAGAATCCAGACATGCTTTTGTACTTTCTCAAATATAATCTCTATCTATCTATCTATCTATCTATCTATCTATCTATCTATCTATCTATCTACCTACCTACCTAATCTATAGTACATGTGCTAGGCAATTGTGTTTCAATTGTTCTATCCTGAGAGCAATTAATATTGTATGTGGTTATTGACGTTTATTCACATGTTTTTCAGATCTTGTTTTCCTGGACTCAAACAACTTCTCTTGGATCATTGCTTCCTTTGTTACATTTGTGTGTAAGAGTACACTGAAACTGAAGTAAGGTTGTCTACAGTATCTCTGTAGTCTGCCCCATTCTCTCAGGTTCTCAGATCCCAGGTCCAGACAAGATCTTAATGTCAGCTGAAAAGTTGACACTCATATATTGGTTCCTAGTCCAATCATTATCAGAGAGGCTTCATCCAGAAACTGATGGAAACAGATACAGAGGCCCACAAGTGAACATTAGGCAAAGCTCAGGGAATACTTTGGAAGAGGTGGAGAAAGGATTGTAGGAGCCAGAGAGGTCAAGGACACCACAAGAAAACCTACAGAATCAATTAACCTGGGCTTATAAGGTCAGAGACTAAACTGCCAAGCAGGGAGCCTGCATGGGTCTGACCATGTGTAGCTTGGTCTTCTGGTGGGACACCTAACAGTGGGATCAGGAGCTATCTCTGACTCTTTGCCTGCTTTTGGGACCTTTTTCTTCTACTGGGTTGCTTTGTCCAGCATTAATATGAGGGGAAGTGCTTGCCTTTCTGCAACTTGATATGCCATGCTTGGTTGATATCCAGGGACGCCTGCTCTTTCCTGAGGAGAAAGAGAGGAGGAGTGGATGAGGTATAGGGCAGGGCCACAGAGGTGAGGTGCGAGGAGGGACTTGGGGGAGAGGAGGGAAGGGAGGCTTTGGTGTGTATGAGGAAGCAAACAAAAAACAAAGAACAAAAAACAATCAACGTACTTTAGTGTGCTTCCTTTTACATTTGTTGGGTGCACATTGGAGAGGTTTTTATTTTAAAGAGTTTATTTTTATTTTCTGTATATGAGTGTTTGCCTACATGTATGTATATGTACTATGTGTGTGCCTGATACCCCAGGAGATCAGAAGAGGGCAATAACTCTCCAGCAACCACACAGCTCTGAGAGGAAGCCTCCTCAGCAGAGGCCTGGCAGCTCCCAGGGGAGGGCATCCATCCCTAGGCAGAGCTCAGAAGTTCAGGAGCCTCAGCCCTGTTCCTTCTCTGTTTCTTCTCGTCATTGCTTCTTTTTGACTTTTTCCAAATGAATCACACCAGGCAGAAAATCTCAGGAAAGAGACTTATTGGAGGGTCCGGGTGTGGAGGGATGAATCCCAGGATGGCTGCCTTCTGCTCCCGGGAGCAGACAGCATGGAATTGGACCAAGGGCGGGCCTTATACAGGATTTCTGAGGTGGCAGAGCTTTTCAGACAGAGATTTCCAGACAGAGGATTGGTGGGATTTCAAGTCCTGAGCTTGTGGGGCTTGGGATTGGTGGGGTTTCCTGCTTAGGGATGGGTGACTTTTTTCTCACTCCCTTTTCCTTGCATCAGGCCCATTGCTTAGGGTGGGAAGTCCTCCCCCGGCTGCAGTTGGCTTTTACTGAGGCACCCACCATCTCTGGGGAGCCGCTGGGGTTAGGGAGGCTGGCGAGGAGGTGTTGCCGCTGTGGAGAGTTCCTGTGGGACAGCTCCTGCAGTGGTGTTTCTCGAAAGCTGTAGGCTGAGGCAGGAAAGAAGTTGTTGCTACCGTGGATGCTCCTGAAGGGCTCTCTAGCTGAGGGGGAAAAAGCGATGTGCCACCGTGGACAGCTCTTGAGGGGCTGTAGGTTGAGGAAACTTCCTGGGGCTGCCATTTTTGATAGCTCCTGTGGCGGGCATCTTACCGCAGATGGCTATAGGCTGGGGCAGGAAGGAGTGGTTGGTTGCCTCTTTGACAGGTTTTGTGACCCGCCGCTTAGGGACTACAATGACCATAGAAAGATTTACTTATTTTTATTTCAAGCATACTGATGCTTTGCTTGCATTTATGTTTGTGCACTGAATGTTTTCCTGATACCCACGGAGGCCAGAAGAGGACATCAGATCCCCTAGAATTTGAGTTACAGATTATTGTGACCCACCATGTAGGGACTGAAATAGAAATCTGGACCTTTGGAAGAGCAGCTAGTGCTCTTAACCACTGAGCCATCTCTTCAACCCCTCAGCACAAACACTTTCCAGACTTTTCTGGAGCTTGGGGATGAGCTAATCCCTTGGCTCTTATGAAATCCACACACTTAATGACGATTTGCACACTGTTATCCCTGTTTAATGCATTTGTGCATGCGTTGTTTTGATCATTGTAGAATAAAACCTCATTAACTGTGAGTTTGGGGTGGCAATTGTGTCATCTATTAACTTTTAAAGTCTTTTATCTCCTATCATCAGGCACTGTCAGTGACTATGTCAGAAATGATGGCAATGGACAAAGAAAATTGCTTTAACACAGTTTCTACTACTTCATATAAATCTCCTGTTCTAGTGTCTTTTAGTGGCACTAAAGAAGCCGTTTATCCAGTTATGGTATATTCCCCATCAATGCCTCTTATTAGAGGCAAGTTGAGCCATCCATATTTGTAGCATCAATACTGGTATCAGTCATCACAACCATACATTTTAAAATTTAAAATGAGTCACTCTACCCCAATGCTTCTTTCAGTACCTAGTCCAGTTTCCTCACCTTGCCTGGTTATCATCTAGTAAAACAACTGAGTTATAAAAATAGCTTCAATCTCCAGGGCAATCTACACATTGCTTAGTAAATTCATCATCACTAACTCATTTGATTTCTTTCCTTTTTCCATTAAATACACTAACACATATCACATAAATCTATGTGCATCTATGATAGAATCTATCTTTGGAATTTTTGTTGTTGGGGAGACAGACAGATTCCCTCACTCTTCTGCTACTTTATCCTCATGGCGTGATCCTTGAGACACACAGAAGTAGGTGGCATGTTTTTGGTTTTCATGCGCTAAGTATAGGCCTTTGAAAACTTGCACAAAATCCCTCACAGGTTAAGCTGCGTGTCTTATGATTTGCCTTGGCACTAAAGTAATCATTTTTTTCTCACTTTTTGTCAAGCAATATTCTTTCATCTGGAGTTTCTCTAACTTGGGGTTGTTTCTTTTTGAGACATTGTAGGAGCCACGTTGGTAGGCAGGAGTTAGTTTTCTGTTGGCAGTATGGGCAAAGGGCTAACAGCACAGCTATTAGCTGGTTCTAGAAACTGGAGAACAAAGAGAGCATTGTTTCATTAGTGCCAGCACCAGATCAGCCAAGGAGTCTGGCGACTACAGCAAGATTGGAGACTAGCAAAGGTTAGAAGCTGGCAGGCAAGCTGGGGCAGCAGGTCAGAGCAGGACAGATGGGTCTTTAATGTGTAACCACTTCCTTAATTGGGTGAACAGTGAATGCAGTGTGTGGTCATCTCCTCAGCTGGGTCAGAGGGACACACATAGATTGTGCCCCTCCATTGGCTCAGCTCATGATATGCCCCTAGAACTAAGCAATTTCAATAGTAATTGCCCCAATCTGTTTAGTTTCTACCATAAACTTTTAAATAGCTCCAGACAAGAAGCTCTATGGATTTCCCCCTTTCTTTGAACCCCTCGTTCTCAGGAATTTCACTCACTTTCTCAGAGGCCTAGTGTTGCTCTGATCACTCCTCTTCTGTCTGCATCTTTACTCCTCATTGACAAAAAAATGAGAATGTGAGAGTGACCATCTTCTCTTAACCTTTGATTACCAAAGATCATCCAGTACCTTAGTCTTTGGGTAAAACCCTTCTGGGCTGAGAGAAGCCACTTCAAAGTCAGAGATGTGAATTTCTGGGATTTAAAAAATAATAATTGATGGTCTAGTTAGATTGTTTACCAGGTCGAGACACTTGATGCCAAGCTCATGACCGGAGTTTGATCCCTGGTTCCCACATGGTGGAAGGAAAAAATAGAATTCTGAAAGTTGACTCCCACATACTTACCGTTGCTTGCCCACATTTGTACACACACACACACACACACACACACACGTATGCACACACATACACACACATACACACATGCATACATGCACAAATGTAATACAAAATAATAGGCAAAGGGCTATATTTATTGTTATATGGAAATTAATTGGGAGGAAAATGGAAATTAGGACTTGGGTCCTTGCATATATCAGCAGCTGATGCAGTAAGAAGGGCAGAATCAATTGCAGAGCTTGGTGGGTAACATTTGAGTGGTGTTCAAGGTGTGATAATGTCCTTAATTAAATAAGAATTCTTATGTGTGTTCTAGATGACATAAAGTGCCCACCATTTGTAATCACTGTGACTCAGTTTCCAAGTCATTGCAGCATAGCACACCTCATGGAAAGGGTGACTGCATCCCTATTTCTAAAAGTGAACCATCAGACTTCGTGGAAGGGGAATGACCTCGTTTGGAAATCAGGGTGCCTGACACATTTTATCTCATGGTGTCTCCATGTGGTGTGAGCCTGGTAGGACTGTCACCACATTGTAGGCAAGGAGGGAGAATGACAGTGACATCTGGTAACGTACCTGGGGCCACACAGCTGGGAGCTGGACCCTGAGCTGAGACATGAATTCAGGACTTTGACTTTGCCCAGCTCTTCCCAGTCTTTCAGGATGGATGAGGTGGGTTCATCCGTTGATCTA
Source organism: Tokudaia tokunoshimensis (assembly GCA_036184795.1). Taxonomy (NCBI): domain Eukaryota; kingdom Metazoa; phylum Chordata; class Mammalia; order Rodentia; family Muridae; genus Tokudaia; species Tokudaia tokunoshimensis. The sequence goes on along the minus strand of BTHU01000020.1, from coordinate 13,570,003 downwards.
CAGCCTCCATGTAGTAGGGCAAGCATCTCTTTCAGTAGCTGTTTTCCTCCTTTCTGAGGTACCCATGCATCATTTCACCTCCCTCTCAGGTGGCACGCCCATTGTAATATTCCTTCCCATAGTGGGATCATTAGTTCTTGTCACCTTCAGCTTCTAGTGCCCTAGTCACTGGCTGGGACAGATGAAGAGGTAGGCTGTATCTCTGGGGCTTTTTGAGGAGAGATTTCTTACTCCTTGAGCCCCATAGGGAAGTGTTAGATCAAAGAGCTATTGGGATAGAGGCATACCTTGCTTCCCTCCTGGCCCTGGCTCTAGTTTTGTAGAATAGACCATCACCCCACAGTCATCTTGATGATCAGGAGGTTTCTGTCCACAGAAACCTGGGAACCTGTGCATATCCCTTCAGGGAAATTTCCCTATAGCTTGGGTTTAGCCTTTTTATTGAAACTTTGTTTAAAATGTGCTGCCTGGTAAAGGGATAGAGCCTTGGTGTGCTGTGCTGTGTCAGGCAGTTTTATGTCCCTGATCACATTACAGAGTAGGTAGGACTATTCTCTTCTTGTCTGTGAAGACATTGTGTCTAGACAGGCTAAGGACCCTGGCCCAGGACCCAAGAAACACAACATTCTGGGCCGTGTTTCCCACTTAAGTTAACTTTGAGTTGACTATTGAATGGGCAGGACAGTGTGTGTGTAGTTTTAATTGCTATCACCTGTAGTGGTGGCTATAGGCCCTAGCTTCCCCTGAGACCTCACATGGTTGTTATGTTCTTCCTCCAAAGCATGGCAGAAAGCCTCTCTCTCTCCTGGTGTCTGCCTTTTCCTCCTGGGACTCGGAAGTCCCTTCTGTTCCTTCTGCCCACAGTTGTCCCCCAGTTTTCTTTTCTGACAAATCAAGAACCAATCAGGAGACAGGACTTTAACATCAGAACCACTCCTTTCAACAGTGGAAGTCACATTCAGTATTTAGAACTTCCAAGGACTTAGTGTTGCCAGTTAAAGGCTTCCATCCCCACTGGAAGGGACATAGGAGATGGAATGTGGTCAGAGTGAGCTGAAGTGACACACAGACAAACGGACACCAGTTGACAAAACTACATTTCACACATTCCAGTTGCCATGAGGGCAGAAGAGCTTCTCTACGACCCTTCACCTTTCAGACTCTCTGTGAGCTCCTCTCCTGGGCAGGCTCTAATCTGGAGCCACGCTGGCAATAGGCCACAGGGACTTGAATTTTTGTACTGCTTGTATCACAGTGAAAAGAAAGCTATTGAGGCCCCAGGAATACACAGTGGGGGGCCTGGTCAGGCAGGGCAGTGGGGAGAGTAAGCAAGGGAAGACAGCCCACACACTGATTAGGGGGCTCAGAATATGTCCTCATCCTCCACCAAACCCTCCATCTTGCATGACCTTAGAGACAAAGATGTTTCTCCACCACATTATTCTTCATGCATGTGGTCTGCTTCTCTGTTCTTTTCTTTTTAAAAACGTCAAAGGCAACTAAGAGGCCAGGATAACAGCAAATCCAGATAGCATATCAGGCAGTCCTTGGCTGCCCTTTGCCCAACTGGTACACAGCCTCAGTTCCACATCAATAATTTGCACAGCCCTGTCCCCTGGAACCTTCACCAAGGCCACGAAAATGGTGTCTACCACCCTGCACAAGTTTGAGGATGTGACATAGGTGTGGATGCTGAGCCCAGGCTGTCTCCCAACCTCCCACAACTTCTATTTTTGAATCAGTGCATTTTATTTGGGGAGAAGATTTTGTTTTATACATAAACTGATTGAAAGTGATAATTCCTGTACATCCTTCCCCACCTTGATACTTTACTTTCTTTTATTCTCAACATATGAACATTTGTGAAAATCAATGAGCCAATATCACTACAGTCTAGTGTTACAGTCCAGGGTTCACATATAGATTTTGGTTAGTGTATGTATTCACCATTGCAGCAACGTAGAGAATCAACCCATTGTCCTAAGTGCTGGGTTTGACCTTTTCCTCTCCTCTTTACTCTCAGGTCCTTGTCAATCAATGACAGTTTTTCTGTCCCTGTAGTTTAGCCTTTTCCAGAATACTGCAGTTGCTGATGGTCCACTAGGCTACTAATCAAGTCATGAAGACAGCTTTTCTGAGCTCTTTTGCTGGAAGTGTGAGTCTAAGTGTTCAGTGTTCCTCAACATGATCTCCTGGCTGAGCACTGTCATGTATAGCTGCTTATAATTGCCCTAAATGCCATTTGAATGGGTTGTGAGCACATGCGTTTGACAACTGAGAAGGCTGAAGTCTCAGGTGTATTATGTTGGAATTGATGTGCTTGATATGGTCATAGCACCAAGCTGTCCAGGGCAGCAAACCTTCTCTCAGAACTATCATCTTCAAATATTACCAGTGGCAGATTTGATGGTCATTAGGCTCACAGTGATGACTGAACAATGTAGAACGGGGCTTGGGCTATGGTGGGCTTATTATAGGTGCTAATGTACTATGGTATATGTTTACTACTGGCTGTGGCACAAAGCTCATAGGAACAGGAAAGACACTCAGAATCTATTTGGGGGAGGTAGAAGGAAGTTGGGGATGGGGGTAGAGAAAGGCTTCTTGAAGGAGATAAAGACTCTTTGAAGGATAAATTGGGAATCAGCTCAACGTTAGGTTAGAAATGAACAAAAGTAATGTGTTTTCTAAACAAACGGAGTTCAGAAAGACTGGACTCAGGGCATGGAATAGGGATTGATGGTTTGAATAAGAATGCCCGGCACAGTTTCAGGCATTTGAACACATGGCTCCCACTTGGTGGTGTTTTTTGGGGAGGTCTATGGCATGTGGACTTGCTGGAGGAAGTATGACTGGGGCAGATTTTGAGGTTTCAAAGCCTCATGGAGAACCCAGTTCTCTCTCTCTCTTTCTCCTGCTTTTGGTTCAAGATGTAAGTTCTCAGTTTCTATCTCAAGTTCCACACCATAGCTCTGCCACCATGGACTCATACCCTCTGGAACTCTACAACCAAGTAAACTTGTTCTTCTATAACTTGCCTTGATTATGGAGTTTTATATAACAGTACTAAAGAAGTAACTAACATGGTAACACAATACACTGATAAGGGTATCCAGCAAGAAAGGTGGGACCCATTGTTCCTCACAGTCTGAATGTAAATTATGTTGCTGTGAAGTTCAGTCTTGGGAGGATGAAGCAAAGACCTTCATCACCTCTCAGACAAGCCAGAAGCAGGAGCAGAAATGCTCTCCCAGGTCTAGAGTTGGCATCCGTGTCTGGTGGCTGTGATTGACCTCACAGTAGATGAGGTTAATCTTGGTTGTCAGCTTCTGTGGATCTGGGGTAAGTTAAAAGACTACTCTCTATGCATGCCTGTGAGGCATTTTCTTGACTAGGTTAAGTAAAGCGGAACGATCCACCCTAAATGCTAACCACACCTTCCAGTGGTGGCCCAGTTGTAAGGTTTGAGGAAAAAGTTTTTTGTTCTTTTTATATTGCTTGCCTTTGGGTCTCCTTGGTGAGTTCATTCACCCTGTTTGGGAATCATCTATGCTGCTGCTGCTGTTGCTGCTGCTGCAGTCGTCACCCCTGTTAGGCCATCTTCTGCTGACTTCAGGACCTAGCAATTCCAGCCTTTCAAATGTGGACCGAAAAATGGTGGTTCTCCAGAGATCTTTTAGGCCCTCAGCACCGGATTGTGACTACTGAGGCATTCAGCATCATGGACTGAGCAGCTAGCTACTGGGTTCTCAGTCTGTCCAGTGTGACGAGAACCATAAGTACCCTGTTAGCATACACTCGTTCCATTGCATCTGTCCTATAGGAACCCCAATCGCCACACCGAGATGCTAAAGTATCCTGTGCCCAAATTCGTGACCCTTGTATCTCAGTTTCAGAAAAAAAAAGTTTAAGTTTCTTTCAGGTAGAAAATGCTTTGTATTTGAAATATTTTCTTTTCTTTAGTCTTTGTTTGGCTTTATTGATGTTTAATTTGCCTTAATAATTTTAAATAATCACAAGCCAAAAATAAATCTCTGAAAAATCAGCTTAACTCCAAGAATAGGGGAGGAAAAAAAAAACAACAAAATTTAACCAAATACCAACTCATCTTGCCAGTTTGGTACACAGAGGCAGTTGGCATTCCTGTGCCCCTGCCTCACTGTCTGGGCCTAGCCTCAATATGTCAGCTTCTCCATTCACAGAACTGACACGGTTTTTGTGTTTCTATGCCTCCAAGTGCCAGAAGTGTTGGGAATTCCTGAGGGATTAACTTGTTTGCCTTTTAATTTCTTCTAGTGATTGTGAAATTTCCGATTGTTGTAACTCAAGTATGTTACAAAAGATCCTAGAAACAAAACTATGACTCTAATTGAACTAAAAGCATTTGGATGCATCAGAAGGCAAGGTAGCTTTTAATCTGTTCCTGACCGCCATGTACCCTACTTAAAGGAGAGCTTTGCTTGGTCAACAGGACCTGGACACTCTCCTGGAGAGCTACGTGAAGACTTTCTTGAATATAGTAATGTGTATGCATTTTTGTATTAAGTCACCCCCCCCCTCTGCTTTCCTTTAATATTGGCCTTAAAAGATTCTGTTAACTTCTCTCTGTTCCTATTTTCTCCTGGCCAGACTTTTTTTTTCACCACCGTGACAGAGCATTTGACCCCAACAACTTTAGAGAGGAGTTATTTGTTTTGGGTCACAGTTCATAGGTTGTCGCAGGAAGGACACAGTGGAGCAGAGCAGGCCACATCACAGCAGCCAGGAAGCAGAGAAGATGAGATTAAAGGAAGGGCAGATGTGGGATAGAGCCTTTAAGGACGACATACTTTCTTTTCCACACCTCAATGATCTACTCAGATTTTGACTCCATCATGGTAGTAATTAGATCAAAGAATACAAGATCCAGTCACTTCCAAGAGCCCATCATCTGGCAGCCAGGCTTTCCACACGAACCTGAGAAGGGAGTTTTTATTTATTCAAGCTGTAGCGCTTGCTCAACAGATTGAGAAATACTTGGAGAAGTGAGGGTGGCCAGTCAGCTGGTGCCACGGTCTTTAAGAAAAACCCTCCGTGAAGACAAGGAATGTATTAGGGGTGGGGGAGCCCGGAGAGACCTATCTAGGTCATAGTAGTGACATTTCCTATTTGAGTGACCTAGAGCAAATGACCAAGCCACTCCCTGTCCTCTAACTTCAGTAGAAGAAGGACACCAAACTAGATGCTTAGGTTGGAGCCCTATGGGGTGAATTATTCACTGATCTTCCAATAACCTCCTGGATGTTGACTATTAGAGGTCACCTTGATGTGTGCCTCAAGAAGGGGCAGTCACAGGTAAATTCAGCTCATACTCAGGATCTGTGAGATTTCAGTGACATTGAAACTGCTGGTCTTTGGCAACCCTGCGTGACTTGTCCTATCTGTAGGACATGCTGAGATCTGATACTGATAGAACGCTTGCCGGGGTGGGGGCACCATTCTCAGCCCTTTCCATGAGTATCACATGTGACATGCACACCATAATCCTGACCTTTTAAGACTGTACAGCTCCTAGAGGTTTAATATATTTTCAGAGCTGTGCATTCCTCTTGACTCAAGGAAATATTATCGCTCTCCTGCTGTCAGGGAGAACTTGGAAACTTTGAGGAACAAGGAGTTAAGCCAAAGATGAGGCAGCAGTGGCTCCTGCAGTAGGCAAGAGGCTGGAAAAAGACTCTGGAGCCTCTGCCTGGCTTCACATGTTATTCTACCACCTTTGGACTTATCGTACACCTCTGCAGAGCCAGGAGGAGTGGGAAGTCAGTCCAGCATCAGGCCAGGTCTGTTGTTGAGTTCATAGTCCAACTGGGCTCTGTCCTGGCTGGTTTCCAACATTCTCCCAAGAGCTTCTTGGGTCCAGTTGAGCAGATCAACCTTGCATTGCTTGGTGGGGACATGGCTGAGTTGAGCGAGTGCCTGTTGACTGATGCTGAGGAGATTGTTACTCATATTTATCTTCTCTGCTCCCCTTTTCATTTTTAGATCACGCTCTTATTCTTATGACTTTCTTTCTCTGCCCAAGTCCATAAAGTTAAAAAAGAATATATCATTGACACACCAGACTCATTTTTATAATTTAGGGGAAAGATAAAGGCTTCTTTTTAGTATTAATTATAGAATACCTTAACCCAAATACAGAAAACATGTTCTAATCAATATATAGGAGCCAGGCATGGTGGCTGCATGATCGTCATGCCAGAACGTGGGAGGCAGAGGCAGGAGAATAATGATTTCAGGGTTAGCTTGGGCTACACAGTGACCCGTCAGCTGTGTTTTAATTTGGAAAATTGTGATGTGGGGCACGTGAAAGCGAGATTAGTAGGTCTCTTCCAGGTAGCAGTGTCAGGAAAAGACTAATTCATATGAGCTTAGAAGAGACTTTGAAAACAGCAAACATATTAACAATTGCTAAATTAAATAGAGGGCTGGTGGATGTTCCTTAAACCAACATTTTAACCCAAGTGAGCTTAAAAATGTCTATAACAAGAGGCTGGGGGTCGGGGAGGAGCAGAACATTTTTGTTGGAGAAATGGTGAAACTTAAGGGAGAAAGCACTCACAGTGGGAACTGACCTTGGGTTCAGCCAGGATCCTCAGACGTGCTGACTGACTGTCTCCCTTATTTGCCTGGTACTGTTACTTCATCTTCACCATCCTGGAGACTCCCTGGCAGGCTCAGAGTACCCTCATAGAGTAAAATGGCAACTTCAGACTCCTATGCTCCCACTTCAAGGGATGCCTTCCTTCCATGTCACTCACACACAAATGCCAGCATTTACTTGCCTCACACTAGGGAAGCATACTCAGAATCTAGGCTTAGGTTGGGGAGTGAAGTTTTAGCTACAGTTCTTTAGGAGATGAGTTAGTGAGCTCTGTGCCTTGGGGCCCAAACTTCTCCATGTCCTCGAGCTAGGGAGGTGAGAGGTGGCATAGATTAGAATGGCCAGCCAAGGGTCAGTGTCCACTGAGTCCCACGGGAGGGCTGTCAGCAGAGCACTGTGGGGCTCGCAGGGTAGTCTCCCCTCAGAATTACTCATTAACTTCTAGTTTGTGGCCTTTCCTCTATTTGGCTTCTCCTCAGTATGGAGAAATTATTGGGATGTGCCAAAGCAGTGTCCTTGCTCCCCAGGAGCCTGCAGTGAACTATGTCTGCACAGGTCACATCTTGGAACACATGCCTCCTGCACATTCAGCTACATAGATTCCTGCTTTGTGCTAACACTCAAATCCGACTGTGGCAACACCTAGGTTTACCAGAAGCACCAATGTCTGCTCAGCCTGGGTCCTGGTGAGACACTGCTTAGTAGGGCAAAGCTCAGGGGCTGGACAAGTGAGGTGGAGTCCTTTATATAAATGGAATCACTCCACCATGGGGACAGATAAAGCTGGGGAGGTACGTGATCTCAAGCCAACTAGATCAAAGGCCACATATCCACAGAAGGACAGTTAGTAAGTCCCCCTGAAGGTTCCCAGGGACTGTCCAGCCAGGGTTTAGCCTGGTGCAGTTACTGATGGTCACCATTCTGCATGAGATTCAGTAATTCAGTAAAGAACGGATTGTCTGCAATGTACACTGTTGCCAGATGTGTGACTTGGAGTTCATTTGCAACCGCTCTGTGCTGGAGATCTCGACTGAACAAGGTTCCTAATTCAACTTCTCAAATCACAGTCTTGTGAGGGATTCACGTAGAAATCAGGGTTGGGACATATAGAATATCTAGAATAGGGGTTCACTGAGACCAAGAGTTCCGCGGACAGCAGCCTGTATCATGCCCTTGTTGCAGGCTGAGAAAGCTTAAGCATCTTGCCCATGTTTTCACTGTTAGGAAGTCAGGATGGCCCATGGCAGTTCACATTCCTCATCTCTATCTTCCACATATACCGATTCTCACAAATTTGTACACGTGAACACACTCATAAACACCACCAGGGTGAAGCTGCCCTGAAGTCTTTCAGGACTCTGGAGAGATGTGCTAGGGTGTGGAAATCTTTTGGGGACTGTGTGAGACATGGGCCCAGAGAGCAGAGATCACAGAAAGCTCCACCCTCAATTGGGTGCACAACCCAGCAGAGGACAGAAGTCCAGTTCTCACATTTGTTCAAGCTCCTGCTCAGAGATGTGTTTTCCCTGTAGGATGCCTGAATTGGCTCCTATTATGACGTGGCCTGAACCAAGTTACGCTTTCTCTACTCTCCAGCACTCAGTAGAATATGGAAGTTGCCATTTTGTGTCCTGAAGGTGTTTGAGGTCTCTCCATGTGATGGTGAGCTTTATATCAACTTGGCACAAGTGAGGGTCGTTTGGAAAGAAGGGACTTTAGTTGAGAAAAAACGCTCCCTCCAGATTGACATGTGAACGAGGCTGTGATGACTGTTCTCGATTGATGATTGATGTGGGCGGGCCCAGCTTACTGTGGGTGGTGCCGTGTAGAGAGCCAAAAGTTCTTGTGCACGTAGATAAGCACGGGAGATGTCAGGAAAAGACAAACATTCATCTTCAGAGAAAGAAGATGTTACCTGTTCTTCCAGAATTCTGGGAAAGAGTATGGTTTACAACCTGGGGATCCTTTGCAATCCGTAGAGCCAGACTTCACATACATCTCCCAGAATTTATGTTTTAGTTATCTCAGAACCTTTCCACCTAAATCCTGAGTCTTGCTTCTAGGCTATAAAACCCATCCTTATGAGAGATGTCACTTGTGCTTTGCAGTAGCCTAGGTGACTTCCTGACAGCCACAGGCATCATGTTCACCTCACTCATTCTCCCTAGACTCTAAATCTTGGGCACTGTCTCCGAGTCGACAGTACCCGTCTTTGTGAAAGAAGCTAGATTTACTTTTTGTAAAGAATCACAGTGTAAACATGTCTTGCTCTCTGTTATACTAACAAGACTGAGTTAGTTGTTATCAGAAAACTCTCCCCCACCCCAAAAATCGTGCTGTGTTTAAATATGGCTAAAATTAATTATCTGGCGTCAGACTCCTGAAGTTTGAACCAGTGATAGCTAAGTGACGCTGAATCAAAGTTGTATTCTCACCTCACCGGGACTGTTTCCACGCTGGTCATAACCCCCCCCCCCCAGGAACCCATATCACTCCCGCAACGGTGGTCCTGGATGCTATAAGAAAGAAGGCTGAGCAAGCCAGTAAGCAGCATCCCCTCCATGGTCTCTGCATCAGCTCCTGGCTCTAGATTCCTGCCCTGAGTTCTTGTCTTGATTTCCTTTGACAATGGGCTGTGATGCAAAAGAATAAAGTATAAGCAAAATAAACTCTTTCCTCCCCAGGCTGCTTTTGGTCATGGCATTTTGTCACAGTCATAGAGTAACTAAGCTACCCCTTCAGGGGCCAGCTGAGCTGCAGACACTCCCAAAGATGTCAGATGGCTCTTCTCTTACCCAGTTCAGTTCTGAGGTCATCAGTCTGGAGATAGTGTCAGCTGTCCTGATGGAGGACCCAGGTCAAACAGGGATCTCAACCCCGATGCCAATCACAAGCGTCACCTGTTGCCTGTATTCGGACCAACCCGTTGTAAACTCAGGTTACTTTAAAATCCTCTTTGGGTTTCTCCGATCTTCCCAGGAAACTCAGGGAAATACCTGTATCTACCACTTCATAATGAGCATGCCCAGGGTGGGTGAGTGGGATGCAATTCAGGCTTCCCACACCCTCTCTGAGATGTACCAATCTCTAGAAGTTGCTTCTCCAGATTTGTCTTTCCCTGAGATCCCCAGCCTTTTGGATTACTGTAGAAGCTTTATTGTGTAGCACAGTTGATTCTAGTCTTAGCTATGGATGATCAGCTCAGTCTCAAGTTCGTCTCCCCTCCCAGGAGGCTGCATGGTGCAGCTGAAAGCCCCAACCCTCTAATCTTGCCTTGGATTTTCAGTGAGCACTCCCATCTTGAAGCCACCATAGACCCTGGCTGCCTAAGGACATTCTTAGCACGCTGAACATTATAAAGGGCTTAAGATATTTTTTTGATTTTTTGCCTAGAAATGGGTTATAATATATATTTTCATACTTTACAACTTCGATGTAGTTCTTAGATCGTTCTACTTTTTAAAATGTTTATTGCCTGTTTATCTTATTTCTGTTCCCTGTGACTCCCTCCTAGCCTTCTCATCCTATAAGTGAGCACCCAGTCAACTTTCACATTGTTATACAGAGACAAGTTAAGGGAGGAAGGATTTGTTTCACATTGTAGCCTCAGAGGTGTCAGCCCACCCTGACAGAGCAGGATAGCTCACGTTGTGTGGACAGTAAACACAGAAGGAGAAGGCCAGCCCTGTGCTGGCTTCCTCGTTTCCCCCTTTTATTTTGTCTGGGTGCCCATCTATGGAGTGGTGTCACCCACATTTAGGTGGGTTCAGTTAGTCCCCTCTGAAGAAGACCTCCCTCTCACACAGCTGTGCTTTGATGATTTCTCCTAGGTAAACTTAAATCCAGGGAGGTTGACAATGGAGACTAATCATTACACCTGTGAAATGCATCTCAGAAGGCCCGTCTCGTAAGAAGCGATATATATATATATATATATATATATATAGAGAGAGAGAGAGAGAGAGAGAGAGAGAGAGAGAGACGTGTGAGAGAGAGACAGAGAGACAGAGACAGATAGAGGCTGCCCTAAGGCTCCAGACATAAGGCTTCCTTCATTTTGCTACCTATATTATCAGTGTTCTGGAGTCTGTTGATTTTTTTTAAAAATATTTTTTATATTTATTTATTTTTTATTTTCTGTATATGAGTGTTTAGCTCGCCTGTATGTCTATGAACCATGTGTGTGCCTGATGTTCACTAAGTTCAGAAGAAGGTGTTGAATCTCCTTGGTACTGGAGTTACAGATGGTTGTGAGCCACCATGTGGATACTGTGAATCGAACTAAGGTCTTTGCCAAGAGTAGTCGCTGTACTTTTTTTTTTTTTCACTTAAAATTTATTGAATATATTCTTCATTTGCATTTCAAATGTTATACCCCTTCCCGGTTTCCCCCCTCCCTGAAAACCCCCAACCCATCCTCCCACCTCCAAGAATATGCTCCTCCACCCAATCCACTCCCATGACCCCCACTCAATTCCCCACACTAGGGGCCTCTATGAGTCTTCACAGGACCAAAGACCTCTCCTCCCACTGATGCCTGACAAGGCATTCCTCTGCCAATCTTTTGGCTGGAACCACATGTACCCCTTAGTTGATGGCTTAGTCCCTAGGAGCCCTGGGACGTCTGGTTGACCGACATTGTCATTCTTTAGATGGGGCTGCAAACCTGCCCCCCCCAGCTCCTCCAGCTTGCCCTCCAACTCCTCCATAGTGAACCCCACACTCAGACCAATAGTTGGCTGCTAGTATTCACCCCTATATCTGTAAGGCTCTGGCAGGGCCCCTCCAAAAGACTACCATAAATGACTCCTTTCGGTACACACTTCTTGCCATCCAAAGTAGTTTCGGGGTTTGGTGACTGTTTATAGGAAGAATCCCCAAGTAGGACAGTTTCTGGGTGGCCTTTCCTTCAGTCTCTGCTCCACTCTTTGTCTCCATAGTTGTTCCTGTGATTATTTTGTTCCTTTTCTCAGAAAAAAACAAAGCACCCCCACTTTGGTCTACCTTCTTGGTGATCTTCCTGTGGTCTGTGAATTGTAACATGTTTATTTTGAGTTTTGGGCTAACATCCACTTATCAGTGAGTGCATACTATGTGTGATCTTTTGTGATTGGGTTACTTCACTCAGGATGATACTTTCTAGTTCCATACATTTGCCTAAGAATTTCATGAATTTATTATTTTAATAGCTGGATAGTACTCCATTGTGTATTTATACCACAATTTCTGTATCCATTCCTCCGTTGAGGGACATCTGGGTTCTTTCTAGCTTCTGGCTATTATAAATAAGGCTGCTATGAACATAGTAGAGCATGTGTCCTTATTACATGTTGGAGCATCTTCTGAGTATATACCCAGGAGTGGTATAGCTGCATCCTCAGGTAGTACTATGTCCAATTTTCTAAGGAACCGCCATACTGATTTCCAGAGTGGTTTTACTAGCTTGCAATCCCATCAGCAATGGAGAAGTGTTCCTCTTTCCCCACATCCTCTCCAGCATCTGCTGTCCCCTGAGCTTTTCATCTTAGCCATTCTGACTGGTGTGAGGTGGAATCTCAGGGTTGTTTTGATTTGCATTTCCCTAATAACTAAGGATGCTGAACATTTCTTTAGGTGCTTCAGAGCCATTCGAGTTTCCTCAGTTGAAAATTCCCTGTTTAGCTCTGTACCCCATTTTTTAATAGGGTTATTTGACACTCTGGAGTCTAACTTCTTGAGTTCTTTGTATACATTGGATATTAGCCCTCTATCGGATGTTGGATTGGTAAAGATCTTTTCCCAATCTGTTGGTTGCCGTTTTGTCCTATTGACAGTGTCCTTTGCCTTACAGAAGCCTTGCAGTTTTATGAGGTCCCATTTGTCGATTCTTGTTCTTAGAACATAAGCCATTGATGTTCTATTCAGGAAATTTTCCCCTGTGCTCATGTGTTCAAGGTTCTTCCTCACTTTCTCCTCTATAAGCTTCAGTGTATCTGGTTTTATGTGGAGGTCCTTGATCCACTTGGACTTGAGCTTTGTACAAGGAGATAAGAATGGGTCGATTTGCATTTTTCTGCATGCTGACCTCCAGTTTATCCAGCACCATTTGTTAAAAACGCTGTCTTTTTCCCACTGGATGTCTTTAGCTCCTTTGTCAAATATCAAGTGACTGTAGGTGTGTGGGTTCATATCTGGGTCTTCAATTCTATTCCATTGATCTTCCTGCCTGTATCCATACCAATACCATACAGTTTTTATCACTATTGCTCTGTAGTAGAGCTTGAGGTCAGGGATGCTGATTCCCCCAGTAGATCTTTTGTTTTGGAGAATAGTTTTCGCTATCCTGGGTTTTTTTGTTATTCCAAATGAATTTGCAGATTGCTCTTTCAAGCTCTATGAAGAATTGATTTGGGATTTTGATGGGGATTGCATTGAATCTGTAGATTGCTTTTGGCAAGATGGTCACTTTTACTATATTAATCCTTCCAATCCATGAGCATGGGAGATCCTTCCATCTTCTGAGATCTTCTACGATTTCTTTCTTCAGAGTAGCCGCTGTACTTAACGCTGAGTGATCTCTCTAGCCCCAAGGATCATGGGTCTTTAGAGCTTCATAATAGGTTAACAAAGTGTTCTGGGTTCACAGGTTCCCACAATGTGTATTTTAAGTGAGGATGAGGTGAAAGGATACTCATTGTGCAATGTCCCTCTGACCACACAGCCAGGAGCATAGCCGTGTGTGGGTTTGGCTGTGGTTGGTTAAATACCCAGCGGCTGGGAGCCAGTAGGTCCACAGGGCCTGGGCAGAAGTTGATTTTCTTTCTTTAAAAGCAAGATGTGTGTCTTTGTAGCTCCTTTACACATGGAAGATACAAGCTGTTCACTCAGGTGGTCCCAGCAGGAGGATGTCGCATTCCTGGAATATCAGCTGACACCCAGAGGTGGCACACTTTTCATAATCAATGGCACCATTGATAGTCCACATGTGATTTATGCGTCCACTGCTAATTAGTGGTGGGCCTTGGTGACTGCTGATCTAGGTTGTAAGAAGGCTACTTATAGAGCTGGAGAAATGGCTCAGCGATTAAGAGCACCAACTGCTTTTCCTGAGGTCCTGAGTTCCATTCCCAGCAACCACATGTTGGCTCACAACCTTCTGTAATGGGGTCTTATGCCCTCTTCTGGTGTGTCTGATGAGAGCAATGGTGTGCTCATATACAATCAATCAATCAATCAATCAATCAATCAATCAATCAATCAATAGAAGGCTGCTTATAGCTTTGGATACTTCTGGGTGCAGAGACCAAGCCTTCTTTTCTTCTCTGGATTCAGGGTGATTGACAATGGTCGTGGAGGGGTATTGGTCAGGTGTGAAGGGTAGGAGTCTTCCTGGTGAAGACTCAGAAAATGGAGAATCGCTGGTTTCTTGCCCAACAGGCAAACCCTCCTTGGGGGTGACCCCTCTGGCTGGTGGATCCCAATTAATAGCATGGGTATCTGCAACACTGGCCTGGAGTACCTGTAGGTCATACAGCTTATTTCTTACCATCTAGTCTTGTTCTCAAGAACTGTTAGGCAAGGTTAGAAGAGAGCCAGATGTGGAGGACGGCATGTGGTTCTCTTGGACACTGGGCTACTCAGGCTGATATGACCCACCTCACTGGGGTACTGTTGAAGATTGGGCAAAGCCATGTTGTACAAGAACACTTTGTAAACCACAATATCCCCCCTTCCCAAAAGCAAGGCACAGTTTGGTTAAAACAATGATAATAACAGCAATGACAACAACAACAACATCAAACCCAATCCATTAAAGTGGTCAATACTTCAGCAAGCAATGCACTGGGGCTCCATATTCTTTACTGTCTCCTTGTGACTCAGTCTCTTCTCACTAGTCAGGTGCTAGGACATAATTAGGAAGCTCTGCACAGAGATATTTTTGGGGTAGGAGCAAGCAGAAGGAGTCTAGGCAGGCCAGTCAGTGAAACAGCGGGCACTGAAAAGTCCAGCATCTTCACCGTAGGGTCTGTGTCCTTGGAACTCAATGCAGGAACTGCATTTTTTCCAGATGGTGGTGGCTGCTGTTGCTGCTGCTGCCCTGCTGTTGCTGCTGCTGCTGCTGCTAGTGCAGTTCACTGTAAAGGAAGCAAAGGTGTGGATATGGGAAGACTGGGGCATTAAAACTGGCTTAGTTGTTGACAGCACCGGCTGCTTTTCAGAGAACCAGGATTTAATTTCCAGCATTCACATGGCAGCTCATATGTTATTCCAGTTTTAAGTGATCTGATGCCCTCTTCTGGCCTCTGCAGGCACCAGGCATGCATGTGATGCACAGATATACATGCAGGTGAAACATTCCTACACCTAAAATAAAAACAAATAAATCTGAAAGAGAGAAAGAGAAAGGGAGGGGGTAGGGTGGAGTTCAACTCCCCACAGTACAGTGATGGCAAGAGACATTCTTAGCGGCAAAATGTTAATTGACCCCCAACCTTCATCTTTCCTCATTCTTCCTATTTAATTGGACTTTTCTGGGCTGCTACCAGATCCAGACAGTGATAGCTACTGTCTGGAAAGTGTTCATTATAAACGTCTTCCCAGTAGCTATGGCGCATGTAATGGGGAAGTTCAGGAAAAGCTCCGGTTTGGAGCCAGCATGGAAAGGACATTGCCCTTGTAGACACCATCTTTCATTTGGCTTTACTTCTGTCCACCTTCCACTTTCTGGTGGCATCACAGTGACCACAAGTTCCAGGCTCATGGCCTGCCAAGTTCAGAAATCCCCAGTCAAGGTTTCAAGGTAGGGTATTTTCTCATTGGGCTAGCTCAGTCATATGCTCATCTCAGAACTAAGCATGTTAAGCTATTAGAAGTCAGATTTGCCAGGCCAAGTCATATCTTAACTCCTGTGCAGGAGGACAGGACCAGCTCCAAGTCACTTGGACTGGACAAAGGGGTTCCCTCTCTAGAATCGATAGGCTTTTTCTGTGAGTAGGCTATGGATGCAAGCAGGCCCCTCAAGGGTGTTGATAGATATTGAAAGAGAAAAAGAAATGATTTTCAACTTCTAGGCAGATCTCTAGGGAAAAATGTGTCAAAGCATTTTTATTTGTGTTCAAATGATCACCAAGTTCCTCAAAATTCCACAAGAAAAACTAATCCAGTAAGCGCATAGTCTCCCACAGTTTTTCACACTGGGATAGAGCCCTGCATTGGGGGTTTGGTCTCTGGAGACACTAGGTAAACAGGAAGCAAGTCAGCAGGCAGTTCCAGGACAGCTCCAGGAGGTGGCGACAAAGAGCTGAGCTGAGGTTCGTAGAGCTCGCTTGCCTAGCAGACTTGCTGCAGACATTCCCTAGAGCAGCAGCAAACAAACATTTACTTAGATAAGAAGGATGGGGTCGGAAGAACGTTCAGTGCAGAAGGAACAGCTTTGCCCCGAGGGCGATGCGATCTCGGAACCGAACAACAGCATCTACACCGAAGGCGGGGAAATGTTCTCATCCTCTTCTGCCCGGAGGCGTCTCCAGTGACACCTGTTTCTCTTTGTAGGGTATTTTCTGGCTGAATTCCTATTCTCTCTCTCAATAGCTATTTTCCCTGTTATTTTTTTCCCTTCAACCTTTTATGTCTTTTCGTTACTTTCTGAGTCCCAAAGAGCAACTGAAGGGCCCTTCTAGTGCCATCCCATCTGGCTTCTGCCAGCCCAGAGTTGTTAATAGAATATATCTATCCCTCTCCCAGACCTACTCTGTGGCAATGGCCTCTGTAACAGAACGCCCTCCCTAAACAGCCATCATTCTTCATGCTTCCCACCAGTCCTTCCTTGCCTAGCCATCAGGAAGCCGTCGTGTTTTACTCAAGTTGGCCAGCAGATGGCAGGTTCTTCCCAGTAATGCAGGAAGGCTTCGTAGACTCAAAACTGCCGTGCTCCACACAGAATCCAGTACAGAAAACACAGTACAGATCCCTGAGTCAGAGGGTGGGAAAGAGGCTACTGTCACCGACGCACAGTGCTCCACCTCCCTCCCCAGCCCCCTTCTCCTCCAGCGATCTCCACTTCTGGGCTTATTCTCAAAGTCAGCAGCAACTCCATCATTCAGAGCAAAATTATTAAAGCCCACTCTGCAGTTCAGGCTGGTTTCAAACTCACTATGTGGTCCAAGCTGGCCTTGAACTTGTACTCCTCCAGTTCTAACCTTTCATGTGGCTGGGATTCTATGTATGGGCCACTATGTCTAACAGGTTGTTCTCAGAACAAAAGCATTTCCCGCCCATGTGATACTCTGGTGCCAACTCTTCAAACTGTCAAATTCTAACCCAGGGCTGGGTCTGGTGGTAAGAGCCTTCAATCACAGCACTTGGGAGGCAGAGGCAGGCAGCTCTCTCTGAGTCTGAGGCTAGCCTGGTCTACAGAGTGAGTTCTAGGTCAGCTGGGGCTTGTCAGAAAACAAACAAAAACGAAATCCTAACATAGTCCGTACATATCCCCATTACATCCCCTTGTGTCGTCTAGATAATTTTGTGGATTCCAGTCATGGTGGGGTTAGAAGCAACTTTAAAGATTACTATCCATGTGCCTGTGAGCTAGAACAGAAAAAATTGTCATTATTTTTACTAATGGAAATTTAGCCTTTTCCCTTTATCATAATGGAGGTAAGCAAATACATCATATTCATGACCCTCACAAGGATGGCAGCATCAATGGGCGTTCTCAGACCTCATTTGGTTGTCCCAGTTTTTCACAAACCTCACGTGTATCGATGCTTTGGACTCTTGGAGGTCGTTAGACCTCCTTCTGGATTGTGTTACTTGGAGCGTCAACATAGTAGATTATGTTTCATAATATCCAGCCTTGTTTTTAGCATAGCACTGTTTTGGTTTAATTGGTTATCTGTAATTCTAGGTATGGTGTCTTGGACATTAAAAGAACTATTTTGAAAATACGCTGGAGTATCAAAGAGGTCCATGGCATGGGAAAAGTTTACTAATAACATTCGTCTAGTTCTGATAGAGAGAGCCTCACTCTGGCAGAAGAGGTGTCTTGCTCAGGACCTCATCACTGGCTTTGAACAGACTTGTTGGCAATTTGAATCTAAGACAGAAGAGAAAAAGACCAGGGACAGGCAAACATCAAATATGGGGGGAATGGTAACACTAACGACCCATGTCCTGCTTCCAAGCTTCCCATTCTGGGTCATCCACCCCTCCTGTCTGTAGCTGGGGGTTGGGGTGGGTGAGGTGAGTGTCAGTCAGGCTTCCCTTCTCCAAGGCAAAATAAATAAATAACTCTGCTCCATGGAGGACATTTTCCAGGGGGCTGCTTGGCTTGCTACTGGGAATTTGCAGACACTGGCCCAGGATCTGGCCCTTTTCTGGATAGCATATCTAGCAGTTGACAAATCTTTTTATTTCAGACATCTTTGCATTTAATATCTTTCGTTTAGCAGTATACATTTACAATTCTTAAAAGGATGAGAAAATATAGCAAGATTTCCTTCCTTCCTTCTTTACTTCCTTCTACCCTCATTTTCTTCTTTTTTCCCTCCTTCCCTGCATCCATCCCTCCCTTCCTCCCTCCCTCCCTCCCTCCCTCCCTCTTTCCCTTCCTTCCTCCCTCCCTCCCTCCCTCCCTCTCTGCCTCCTCCCTCCATGCATCCCTCCCTGCATCCCTCCCGGCCTCCCTCCCTCCTTCCTTCCCTCCCTTCTTTCCTTCCTTCCTTCCTCCCTCCCTGCATCCCTCCCTCCCTGCCTTCCTCCCTCCATGCATCACTCCCTCCTTCCCTCCTTTCCTTCCTTCCTCCCTCCCTCATTCCCTCCCTCCCTGCCTTTCTCCCTCCATGCCTCTCTCCCTGCCTCCCTCCTTCCCTGAATCCCTCCCTCCTTTTCTTTCTTTCTTCTTTTCTTTCATCCTAAAGTCTTGTTTTGTATCCCAGGCTGGCCTCAAACTAATGATCTTCCTGCCTGGTTCAGTCCTTCTTGCTGAGACAGGGTGTGCCACCATGCCAGGCTATAGCAAGGATGCCTGGCTGTTTTTCTCATTCTGCAACATGTTCTCATCTCTCCCACTCTCCCAGGCATGCTCATTTATCTGAGTCTCTTGCTCCCTGATCCTGGATGTGCTCAGATACTGAGTGAGGTGGGAGCTCATCTCTTCTGTTCCTTTAGCAGAGATCTACACCCCCTCTGTTTCATTCTGCTCCAGAATCTGACCTCAAGATCCAATTGATGTAGCACCAAAATACTGTCTTAGTAGGTATCCATCTGTGCTTGGCCTCGAATGAAGATGGAGGTAAGTTGGCCATCCTCCTTTGGTAAGCTTGCCATATCTGGGTCTGTTTGGAAGACTTTGAAAAGGAGTCTGGTTGGGCTTAGGAGGCTGTTGTGAAGATCAAGCAAAGGGCTTTATAAATGTCAAGCGATATTATTAGCAGCAATTTGCATTCATAGAGAAGGGAGAGAGGCACATGAAGCGAGGTACTCCAGGCACCTGCAAAGAGAACCTGCCTCCATCCAGCATGCGCCTCTTGAAGTGTCCATTTTACTACCCAGTTGTCCGGTGGCCACATTTTCATCTCCCTTCAGGGCATGGAGGAAAACATCAGGTTTATTGCTGGCCGAGAAATGCAACTAAATTTCTGCAGGAAATGTAGAAGCCAGAAACAGCCAGCAGAGGGAGGAATTGGCAGGAATAAGCAAAGCAGAGACCTGACAGGCCCTAAATAGAGTGGTCCCCTGTGGTCTCTGGGGAATATGCTCCAAGACCCCCCCCCCACCAATGGAAGCCCGAGGCAGCACCTGGCCTTGAGCCCTCTAATATTTGATGCTTCTACCTTCACATGAAAAAAAAATCAAATGCAGGAGTTAGGCACAGTAAGAGAATAACCACAATAAATAACAGTAAGACAGAGCAATTCATACAAGGTAATAAAACGGTCAGCATCACAGACTTTGCACTTTGGGTCATGATTAAGCAAAATAAGGATCCCTTGAACATAAGCACTGCGACTCTGTTGACAACTGATCTGACCACTGAACCAGTTACTAAGTGGCTGACAGCAGTGATGTCTACAAGGGCTGTCCAAGCTTTGTCACACTCCTCAGAATGGGCTCCAATAAAATAAAATGTGAAATGTTTGCTTCTAAAGTCTTCCATCTAACATTTTCTGTTGCCTGTAGGTGACTGAAATGCCAGAAAGCTAATCCACAACAGGGCCACAGCAAGAGGTGTCCCTACAGGCCAGGTGTGCTTGGCAGAGGTCTTAGGAGATGTCCAACAGGGCTTGAAGGTAGTCAGGGTGTGCTATTTCTAAGATGGCGGCTCTGTCCTTCTGAATCTATTAAAGACCATGCTGTATCCATCTACAAGGTTGTGATTGGTTGTCTGCTCTGGACAAGGGACAAAAGCCACCAAAGAATCAGCTACACCCTTTGTTTCCAGGTATGTAGTACTCATTGTAGAGTCCTGTGCACAAGAGTGAGCTGCTAGTTATAATCTCCGGGTGAGCATTTGTTCAGTACAAGTGTATGGGGTACGGGGCTAACTCAATTTGTCCCTTGATTTCTGTTAAATGAATGAATGAACAAATGAACGAATGAGATTTTCTGTTTTGTAGGTTGGTTTCTTACTCCCTCTCAGCCCATACAGTTGTCTTTTCAGCAGGAACATGGGGTTAGAAATGTACAAGGCTCGAGTGACAGTCAGGAGATGTAAGCATTGACCTCAGATGGGCTGCCTTTGCTGGAGTCACTGGGGGAGACCTCTGCTCTGTGGTTTCATCACCCAATGGGATCGGGGATGGAGGAAAACTCATCTCCTCATAGGCAGCGGGATGCTGCGACAGGCTGGAGGCAAGGCTAGACCAGTATGCCTTGTGAGCTCTAGTGCTCACTGCTGGAGTCTGATGTCCTACAGATCAGTCCCGGGATGGGGCAGTGCCCTTTAATGTGGGCCTGAGGGAATGTTGGTTCCCTCAGAGTTCCCTCCTCAGGTGTGGTGGGAGTGGCAGTTGAATGGGGCAGTTGGAGAGGAAGGCTCCCAGTAGGTGGGACAAGGGAAAAGAAACCTGAGGTCCATAGAGGAGGAAGCTAGGTAAGAAGGACCAACGGCCATGGCTTCTGGTCACTCTTCCTCTCCAATTCATTCTAGGGACTTGCTCTTTCCCTGCGCAGGTAAAGCTCATCTTTGCTGCAACTAGTGTCCCCTGTTTAGTCATGAGGGGCCTTTGTCACCCATCAGACTGTGCTGCACATGTATGACCTTGACTGCCCCTGTAGGAAGAAGTCCTGACTTGGTGTTTCCAGAGATGAAAGATGCCTGGGGTAATTCTAGTTTTGGAGCCTTGTGGAATGTAAAAGAAAAAAAAAATAGAAACGAGACAGGATTTGAACATCTGTGATATACAGAAGCGTACACTGAATAAGTTAGATCTTTCTGTCGTGCATGCAGTGTCTTAGTTTGGGTTTCATTGCTGTGAAGAGACACCATGTCCATGGCAACTTTTATAAAGGAGAACATTTACTTGGGGCTGGCTTACAGTTTCAGAGGTTTAGTCCATTATTGTCATGGCAGGGAGCATAGCAGCTTGCAAGCAGACACGGTGCTGGAGAAGGAACTGAGAGTTCAACATCTTGATCTGTAGGCAGCAGAAGGAGACTGTGTGCCAACTGGGCATAGTCTGAGCATAGGAGACCTCAAAGCCCGCCTCCACAATGACACTTCCTTCAACAAGGCCACACCCACTCCTTATGGGCCAAGCATTCAAACACATGAGTCTACGGGGGGCCAAACCTATTGAAACCACTATACACAGGCACACATGCGTGCTTACAAAGTATGGTTCACAATTTAACCAAAAAATTAAATTTTTTTTGGAAGAAAGATCTTGAATTCACACGGCATTACTGTGTGGTTCTCATAGCTTTAAAATGGGAGCTCTTTTCTTTGTTCAGTCTATGTTAGTGGGTGACCTTCTTTGAGATTCCACCATGAGCTACCATTTTCAGCCCTTTAGGGATGAGAAGACCTGAACAGACCTTCCGAGGTCTCTGTGCTGCTTATCTGGGGCCCTGCCTTCCCTTTGCTTTCCTCCCATCAACCCCCAACTCTGATGCCAGTTCCTTGTCACTCAAGATTAATGTTGTGGGCTAGCTAACCAGAGGGTGCTGGGGCAACCAATATGGCTGAATGGTAGAAGTGAGGGGCCAGACCTGAGGAAAGCCACCTTAAGGGTCTCCTCTGAACTGTATGTAGGTAGCTCAGGTCTTGAAGGGAGTTGGGAGGGGGGCATATGAGGCATTAGATACTTTCCTTAATAATGGATCTGTTGGTCTAGGGTGTAGTTCAGTAGCATGCATAAAGCCTTGGATTCAATACCTAGCACCAGAAAATGAAATGAGAGAGAGAGAGAGAGAGAGAGAGAGAGAGAGAGAGAGAGAGAGAGAAAGAGAGGGAGAGGAAGAGGGAAAGAAGGGAGGAGGGAGGGAGGAAGAGGGGGTGGTGAGAGAATTTATGAGAGAGGAAGCTATCTGGGAGGGTTTTCAGGTGAAAGCTGCAGCCGCGAAGGCTTGATGGAGTACCGAGGAAGGGTGGCCATTGTAGACGTTAAGCAATGCCAGAATTCTAATCTGAAATGTGCCCTTGTCCGAGCTAGAGAGGCAAGGTGGAGTGCGAGAGAGCACAGGAGCAGGCCTAGAAGACGTTTCCTATAAAGCTGCCCTCTAGACATCTTTTCTCCTCCCACTTTGAACAGGGTCAAGGACAGAGACAAACATATCCAGTACAGGGAGAGCAACAGCGCTCCTGTGACCATAAGGATTAAGCAATCTGAAACCTCAGGCTGTGGCTCCTCGGAGCGTGGATGCCTGCTCCTTGCAGTGCCTGATTATAGCCATGAAAGCTGTTGAGATTTTTGGCAAAGCAAGAAGTCTTGTTTTTTAAAGTGCTACTCTTAATACATGTTTTTTTTTTACAAACTAAAAAAAAAATTTGAACTATGCAGACCCTATAAAATGGACTTCTAAATTGTATTTGCTGTGCTCTTTGCTCTAAATAAGCATATTGAAGTTAGGTTAGGAAGCCCCACCTGAACGCAGCAAGGGACCCCAGAGACCGTTTCATAATCTCTTGCCAATCAGGTATTCCATCACGAATGCTGGCTGCAGGGCCCCTGACCTAGTGAGCTGCCTATCCCCCAGTTCTATCAGCTGCTCCTGCTTCTTTGTGACTGCTGGCAAGCACATTCCTCACTCTAGGCAGCTTCTTGCTCCTGGCAAGGGATGGCATGCCAGACGGGAGAGAGATGTTAGCCAAAGCACATTTCCTGATTTGAAGACTCTCACTCCCCCCACCCTGGGCTGCCAATTTTAGTAAATTACCATTCCAGCGGCAGAACTTCCAGGCTGTCTTAGGAAAGCATAACTTGGCAGTCCCCGTGAGGTGTTCAAGGAAACGACCTCACAGCACCAATTTCCTATGTATGGTCTTCTGTGTTGGACATCAGGGAGGCTGGCCTTCTGTGTTGGGCATCGTGGGATGTTTGACCTCTTAGATTAGCTGCTGACAGGAGCCTACACCAGTTAAAAGGTGAACAAGAAACCAGAAGTCCTGTGTGAGGCAGGATGACTGTGGTTAAGATGGAAGAGGCAGAAGCTGAGCCTGGATAAGAGAGGAATAGAGGTTGGGCATAAGCCTGAAACTAAAGAAAACAAGACAAAACAAAAGACAATGATTGTCTTCAAACATCAGAGGCATGCATGTGGTCTGCCTGATTCCCACCTAAAACCCGAGCCGGGGTTCACAGGGAAATGGCAATGGGTTTCACAGAAGGAAAACGACACGTTCCCTCTAGAATAACTTCTTCTTAAAGCGGTTAACTCCTCATTTTAAAACGATTTCAAATTCACAGAAAGACGACAAGAATAATGATAAGAAATTTCAGGCGTACTCAGACAAAACAACGAGCCGCCGGGATGACTTTAATATTCTCCGCATGCATTATTTATTAGCGCCGTCTGTGACCTCCGGACCCCGTGCCTGTGCTCCTTGTCTATGCTCTGTACCAAAACTGCAGGTGTGCGTCCCCACGCTTGGCTTTTACTATCCTTATTGACACATTTGAAAGCCTCACGTAATTCGCTGCATTCCCTCTGAATACTAATTCTTCAAGAATATGGATCCTTACGTAACCAGAATCATCAAGACGATAAGCGTTTCCAACCATTCAGCAATCAAAATGGAGGCATTTGACTATGACCTCAAGCTACTGCACAGTCTTTGGCTGTCCCACTCACGCCTTTAATCTTTTCCTTCTCGTCCAGCGTGTCACGCGGGACTGTGCTGTCTCAAGCTGTCCTGCGTCTGCTTTCCTCTAAGCAGGAGGCCTTTCCTTACTTCCTTTATCTTCTATGATGCCAAGGTTCTCAAGCGCTCGGGGCTAATGTTGCAGAGAGCTCCCGTGGGCGTGACTGGGCTTCCCTTTAGATCAGATGATGCGTTTTCCTACATAAACACAATGCAAGAGCTGTCTTGAGTGGAGGCTAGAGCATATCGCCTTGGCCAGGAGGGGATTTTCATGGAAGAGGCTCTTTGCTGTTCGAGTCTCTTCTGGGTTCTCTCAGTTCCGAGATTCTGTAATTCTCTATCTTGAAATGTTTGGCGTTTGCTTTCGGAATGACTGAGCAGGGAGTGGACATGGGAAAGGCCTGGAAGCTAGAGAGTGGCTATGGAGGTGGCCGGTTGGAGAACCCAATATGACTATCCCTCTTGCTGTGGCAGTAACAAGGGCGTGGCTGGAGAAGCAAGATGGAGAACAGAGGGAGTCCCAGGCCCTGGCTCTTCTTCACTCTATGGTCATAGCTGCATCACATTTGATTGAGGAGACCAGAGTGTGAAGTTACAGTGAACGCAGAAAATTTAGAAGAGGGCCACAGAGACGGAAGTTCGGGTAGAGAAGGCTGTGAGGGATTTCTGATAAGCACAACGGAAGCCTGGTGGCAAACTTCCTGTGATCCTTTGCTCAAGGGGCCCGACACTGTCAACTGTCTGTCTGCAAAGTAGGAGAAAGCCTCAAGCCTTTAGCATTGTTCAGCTCACTAACTTGCTTGCTCCGACTGTCTCATATTCCTCCCTCCCCCCTCTCATTTTTATCATGTGTTTTAGTCTACTTCATTTGTCTTTAGTTTTAAGTGGTAATACGCTGTGTTCGCTGTATACAGTTTGTCAAGCTATTTTCTTATCCGTTCACGTTGAAAATGGCAAACAGCTGCTACAAACATTCTTGGAGAGGCCATCGAAGGTTCTTTTTTTTTCTTTTTTCTTTTTAAATGATATTTCACTCTCTGTGGGTTGTGTGTGTGTGTGTTGTATTGTATTTCAGGATTGATGCCAAGAAGCATGAGAGAAGAAAGGCTAACAGAGTCAGGAGAGAATTCGAGGCGAGAGTGAAGCAGCTTGCAAAATTTAGGCTACTCTATGTACAACTGCGTAAGCAGGGAGATGACGTCATCTGCCATATGGATGCCTGGTTACCGGCTATGTAGATAAGATAATCTTGAACTTGGCCAGATAATGGCAAATTGATTTATAAACTATTGGCATACTTTATATCGTAACCAGCAGGGCTTAAGAGTGACTGTGCTCCTTACCTATGCCAATACCTACAACCTTTAGGCATTATGTATGATATTGCCTACTTGAAGAATCAGAAATAGCTATTATTGTGGTTTTAAGTGTTTCTGCAACTTAGGGGTCAGGCATGTTTTCCTGTGTGTTTTAGACAGAATTTGTTGTTGTTGTTTTGAGACAGGCTCTTACTATGTAGCACAAACTGACCTCAAACTCTGTCATGACTTGTCCTGTCAGTGTGGGGTCTGCAGCTGTGTGGCATGACACCCAGCTCCTGTGTCAATTGCCTAGCTACATCTTCGGTTTACCTTCCTAATCGAGTATTTATCCACTATTGGCCTTTGGAATCTTTGACAAATTGTACATACTAATATTTTATAGTTAATGGTTTATATTACATCAGTTCATTGCTTCTCTTTTTTAAACCTTTAACAAACGATGCCTTCTGATGGACAAGTTTGTGACTTCAGTGTCTAGTCAAGACTTTAATGTTTTATATTTGCTTTAAGAAATGCTTCTCTTTCAGAAGGTCATTAGCACATTTCTGTGTATTTGTATCTTATCGGACTTTCCCTTTTCTAGCTGCTTTGCTTGTGTATTTATTTATCTCAGGGGTACTTTGGTTTGACTCTAGGGCATGCTAGGCGGGAGCTCTAACAGAGCTGTGTCTCCTTTGCTGCTGGTGGTGTCACTTTTACTTTGAGATAGGGTTGTGCTAAGTTAGGGAGGACTTGAATCTCTGATCCTTCTACCCCAGCCTTCTAAACAGTCGAGATTACTGGCACTCACCACCAGGACTAGCTATACCTTCATATTTAAATCCTGTCTCTCATAGCCAGCATATCATGAGATCTTGTTTCCTGCCTGACAAGCTCTGTTTTTAAAAATTGAAATGCTTATTTCATGTATAGCCAGTACAATTTGGTTCAAATCGATTGGCTTGCTTTTTATCTTCTATTTTTCTCTGACGTTTTGTTTGTTTTTGCTTTTTGATTTCTCCATTCCTCATTGCCTGCTTTTTAGGTATTTGTGTGATAATCTGTTTATTTAACGTTTAGTGTTTCCCACACTCCCTTTCTCCCTCCCTCCCTCTCCTCTCTCTCTCCCTCCCTCCCTCCTTCCCTCCCTCCCTCCCTACCTGTTCTCTCCCTTCATTTTAAACTTCTCAGATCCTGGTCACTGTCAATCCCAACTGACACACATGTACCGCATAGGTAGTATGTCCAGGGAGGGGGCTAGGTGTTAAAGTATGGCTGCTAAGGAGATAGCCATGAAGCCCACAGTCTGTTTAGCTAAAAAGGAGAAGTCCTCAGCATAGGAGAGCTATGATTTGAACCGGAGTCTGAGCAGGAATTGGTCAAGGGAAGGAGGGATCGGACTGCTTCAGTGTGTGTGTGTGTGTGTATGTGTGTGTGTGTGTGTGTGTGCGCGCGCGCGTGCTCGTGGAAAGGCCCGGCAGCAGTAAGGAGGGGACATTAATACATTTAGCCTGGTTGGAGTGAGGGACTGTGCACGTGGAGGGGGAGGGCCCATGTTAGCAAAAGGTTTAGCAATTCTGGAAATATCTGTCTCCTGATTGAATTAGGATTCTGGAGCTGTGACTGTGGTATTCCGGTCATTAATATTCATTAACTGGATGAAGAGATTTTTGAGCAGATCTATTGCACATAAAGCATGTGCCTCTCCCATCTAACTTCATGTTTCAGTTTCTACTTGGAAAGATTTTTCCTATTTCAATAGAGGAAGTTTTTGTTTTCAGATTTTTTTTGAGATGAGATGTGTGTGTGTGTGTGTGTGTGTGTGTGTGTGTGTGTGTGTGAGAGAGAGAGAGAGAGAGAGAGAGAGAGAGAGAGAGAGAGAGAGAGAGAGAGAAAGAAATATTGTTCCAGAGGCATGCCTCTTGTAATATAGGACAAATAAGAAATTTTTCCAAGGTTACTGGAAGCTTGGGAAAAAGCAAACTTCAGTTTCTCCAAGTCTGGATCACCACAGACGGGACTGTACAGCCCACTCTCAGAGTAAGAAGGTTATTTGGCAGGAAGTTATTTGGTCTTTTCCTGGGCTCTGTTTTCTCTTCATGATAGTGAGGGATTTGTAAAAGAGTCCGTCAGAGGGACACTTCCAGCTTGGGAGCTTGGGCTATCTATCCTACGGTTTAGCAGTCATTTACCAGTCACTAACACCTTCAATGAGAATTGCTTTTTAACCATGAGAACTTCCAGAGAGAAATCACAGAAATTTGAGCCCTGTGTTTAAGTAACAATATGGGTACAGCCTTTGTTTAAGATGGACTGAAGCCAGTTCAACATTGCTTAGCAATAAAGGGGGATTTATTTTTTGTATCTGGGGAGAGGAATGTTGTGGGAATTCAGAGCTAGTTCAGAGCTAGGGCTCAGAAAAGATCGGACCTTAGGATGCAAGAGCCTGCTGAAGAAATCTCCACAAATGCGGCAGTTGATCTGTAGGCCAGGCAGACACAGACTATGTTCTCTCCATCTGGTTATGTATATGGATTTTTACTGGGCGCCTTGGATGCAGAAGCAATGGGAACATGAACTTGTCCCAACATGGCTGGTCTTTTGGGGTGTCCCTGTGGAAGCTCTGTGTACCCCTGGGCATCCAGGTGGAGGGGACATGGATGTATAAGCTCTAGGAAGGAGCTAGACAAATAAAGTTATCTATATAACAGAATTCACCCACACCCGGAAAGTGAACCCATTTCCCGCCCCCCCCCCCAGGCCGTCTTACCGAGCTGAGAACCAGCCTTGCCCATGGGTTGACCCTCAAAGAAGTCTCCCAGGAGGATTTATGGCTCCCAAACAACTCTACATCAGAACAGGAGAAGAATGAGATGTGATTACTCAACTGGGGTGGGGAGGTGGTGTCTTAAAATACAGGTTAAGGGGTTTTGGTGGTATCTGGCCACAGTCCTTCTTAGGTATTGAGACTAATGGGTAAAACCAGGTCGGGGGACTCGAAGCAAGCAAAGAGGTCTTTCAGTTCTACCCCCAGTGTCCTCATGTCTTGGGGGCCATCCTTATCTTTGATTGCAGAGTACAAGTGTCCCAAAGCCAAGAGTCTAGGGCTCCAGAACACTCTCAAGATGGTGGGTGAAGGCCCGTACCTTATCTCAGACCTGGATCGCAGAGGCCATCGGAGATCCTTTTCGGAGAGATATGATCCCAGCCTGAAAACCATGATCCCGGTGCGACCCCGTGCAAGGTGAGCCCAGAGGAGAACTGAGGTGTGCGGGGCACTGACTCCACCTTTTGCTGGCATGAGCTGCAAGACCATACTAATGGGTTCTGTGACTCCCAAGCACATATGCTCAACAGTTCGGTATATTTAATATTTTATATATAATTAGCCACAACACCAGAAAATACTGCCTTTGGTGAGTAAGAGAAGGCCAAGAGACATCTCTTGGACTTACAGTATGACACAAATTTTATTTATTTTCAACAGTTTATCAGTCCCTGTTTGTCTGTCTGCCTCTCTCTCTCTCTCTCTCTCTCTCTCTCTCTCTCTCTCTCTCTCTCTCTCTCTCTCTTTCACACACACACACTCACATACACACACACACACACTCAACAGACACACACTCTCACATCACATTCACACACACACATACACACATTCTCACAACACATTTACACATACACTCACACACATTCAAACTCACACACACTCAAACACACATACATACATACTCACAAACACATCTACACACAGACTCTCTCTCACATACACATACTCTCTCTCACACACACATACACATTCACACATACACTCTCACAACACACACACATTCAAACTCACACACATTCAAACTCACATACACACACTCACACACACACACTTAGACTCTCTCACACACACTCACACACTCAAGTTTGACCATATTCGCTTCATATATTTTTCAATTTTTATGGTGTAAGTACCATATCCTTGCTGTCAATATGACCACTAAATGTAAAGATGGAGAGATGCACAGTAGCTCCCCACACCTGGGTTTTTCCACCACAAAGATGATAAGTGAATGTGAGGAACTCCCGAGAGGATGGGGTCAGTGCTGTAAATGCTCACTTCAATGGTGAGTTTGTTAAAACTCGGGACAATCCATGTGGAACCCATGTAGGATGACATGCAAATCCATGCAACATTTTGTGTTTTTTTAAAATATAGTTCAATGAAAATATTAAGGGTTCTAACCAAAAATAGTAAAATAATTAGGAAGTGCTAAGTTTTGGGTATGATTATCTCGGATTTAGGATAATATAGTTAAACATGTCTTGCTCAATTTTGAATATTGGCTGTGTTTAACAGCTGACCTGTGTATTTCCTGAACGTTGGCCATCTGTTCTCCCAAGCTGGGGTGAGCTAGACTAAGAACTACCCGAAGGGTTAATGAATGCAAGTCCCAGGTTCCATATGTAGCTGTGATTACAAATCAAAGCCAGGGTACGAGGGCAGGGAGCCCACATTTCAGGAACCTGAGAGTATAGTTTGCTCTAGGTTGGCGCCTAACCCCGTGGACGATGCTGGGCTGTTGTCCTTCGCCACGTTTTCCTGGCTCACACCTGTGATGATTCAAAGCTACAAGCACACACTGACTGTGGACACCCTGCCCCCACTGTCTCCTTACGACTCGTCTGACATCAACGCCAAGAGGTACCAGGGTCACTAAGGGAGCAGCACTGTGAACAAGGGGGTCCCGTGAGTCTCTTCACCTACTTCTGCCACCCCTGTGGAAACTGACACTTACGGGAGCTGAGCTGCTGACCCTTCTTTATCTGTGGCTGTTAATTGAGATGTGGCTTGAAGTGAGGGCATCTCTTGGCCCCATCTCTGGGGAATGTGCTGGCACAGAGGACTATAATGTGAGGCTGGGGGGCTGTAGGAGTGCCGCTGTTGATAGGTAGCTGGGGACTTGCTTTACTCTGTGCTGTTTGGGCCCCACCTGGGTTGCCGCATGAAGCTTTACTAATCATTTACGGTTTTCTGTATGTCCGTATTGCAAACTGCTCATATTTGCCAATTTTAACTTGCAAAAGTGTACCATTGCTCCCAACTAATTGACGTAGTTTGGTAATGTTTAAGCAGTAGAACTATTTCCCACTATGTTTCTTTTCCTCTACCAGAGGCCAACACCATTAACATGCGGGTGACCCTGCCTGAACTTTCCTAATCCCTGCAACACCATTGTGTCATTGTGTGCAGAAAGATGCCTCCTTTTCTTTTCTTTCTTCTTTTCTTTTTCCCCTTTTTCTTTTGTGTGAGATAGGCTCTTGCTGTGTGGTCCTGGCTGGCTTAGGACTCGATATGTAGACCAGGCTGGCCTCGATATGTAGACCAGGCTGGCCTCGGAACTCAGAGAGATTAACCTGCCTCTGCCTCCTCAAGTCCAGGCTATGCTTTTTATGTTGACGTTATAATATAGAACATGGGGCTGGAGAGATGGCTCAGTGTTAAGAGCTCTGGTTGCTCTCGAAGAGGTCCAGGGCTCAATTCCCAACACCCACATGGCAACTCACAACTGTCTAGAGCTGTATGGGATCTTGTGGTGTGTAGCTATACATGCAAACAGAACACCTATATACATTAAATAAATAAATAGATAGATAAATATTTAAAAAAAATTGAACACACCGTGGCTGACACCTTGCTCTTTTCAGTTGAAAATATATAGACTTGCTCACATCTGTACAAAGACATCTGTCTCATTCATTCATTGCTTTTAATGTGCATGAGTGATTTGTGGGCATATGCATGAGCATCATGTATGCACTTGCTCCTAGAGGAGGTCAGAAGAGGGTGTCAGGTCCCCTGGAAGTGGAGTTACAAATGGTTGTGAGCTGCCATATGGTTTCTGAGAACTGCACCCAAGTCCTCTGTAAGAGTAACCCGTGCTCTTAACTGCAAGCATCTCAACAGTCCCAAGCTTCTTTCTTTCTAATAGTTGCACTGAAATGGCTTTTCTGAGTATCTCCAATGTCTTGATCAAGGGAAGGTCCTTAAAACTGCCACCTTTCTTTTTCCCGGAGGTTACCCTAACTTTGACCACATGGGTCCAAAGTATGACACATGCTGGAATGTATACTCAAGAGATGGAGTGCAAGTTGTGGTCTTGCAGTTAATTCTGGGAGCAGAATTGCCCTACCCCTTATGCCTGCTTGGAAGAAGTCCCAGCTCTGACTAATTTATCTACAGTCTTGAGAGGATTTCCAGGGAGCTTTGAGGGGCTAGATTGGGGTCTGTGGGGTGCTAGATTTTTCTTCTAGCTTTATGGCTAGTGTTTTTCATTAGGATTTTTAAAACATTTTTTCCTTCCCAACATCAACTTGGATTATCTTCTCTCTCATGCTGCCCTTTGTTCCCGTCTGATTTCACTCAGGCCAGGAGATTAAGTACTAAATAAATTCAATGGCATGCCCAGCTCAGCCCCAGGCCTCTCTTCTGGGATCTCAATTCCACAGGCCCAGCATCAGCAGCACTTCGATGCCTCACAAGTTTCAATAGCTAGAGTGCAGGGTGTCTCTCATCTGGGTTTATATGAACGTAGGATTTTCATTTTTCTTTGCTTGTTGTGTGTTGAATCCGTACATAGTAGGCAAGAGCTTAGAATTGCATTCTTGACCCTCAACCCACACCTCATGATACACTTTTCCTCTTTCCTAAGTCTCTGTTAACCCCATTCTCACAGTTGCTAAGACTGGGAAACTGGGTGCTAGAGTTGGTCCTCATTCTTCTTCCCTCCCACATCTAATCCAGTAAGTCCTGTTGTCACCCCCTGTCCACCTGTCCTTGAATCTCCTCAACTTGCCAGCACTGTGCCTCTGGCCTGATGCCCTTCATGTCCTGTATAATCCTTTGCTTTTGCCTTGACTACCCACAGCCAATCACGCTAACAGCTACCAGGTAATCTTTCAGATATGCAAATCATGTCATCACGCTGACCTAAAGAGCTGCAGTTGTTTTCCTTGCACTTAGAACATGGCACCACTTAAGTGCCTTCCTAGGGTCCTTGCAGTCCCGTGAGAGTCTGCTCAGCCTTACCTCCTGGCATCCTTTGCATCACGTGCCATAGACATGTTATGCTGGACTCCTTTTAAATCTTTGGAACAGACAGTCTTTTGTTAGTTTCCTTGAGACAAAGTCATGCTATATAGCCTCCTCTGGCTTAAAACTTGAAATCCTCCTGCCTCAGCCTCCAAAGTGCTTAAAATATAGGCACATCCCATCATACGTTGCTAAAAGGACAGGCAGTTTTTTTCCCCCAAGGAGGACTTTTTACTCCAGTTTGCTCCCAGTCTTCTTATGATTATGGGTACTGTAGCCAGAAACTGAGAAGGCAAGGACTTGGGAGGTGCCTAGTACAGATATTATCAACAGCTCTGGCTGGACATCACCTCTCCCTTCCACCCCACCACTATTTAAGTGCCCTGATGAAGAAGACCGAGAAACGCAGCTTTCCCCAAAGCCATCACTGGGTCCCATCACTGGGTTGAGGGCTGTGCCATGCACCTTTGCAAGGCTTTGCCCACAAAGCAGTTACAGCTGATTGGTGATATGGACTCTCTGTCCATTTCCCTGTCCCCTTTTCTTTCATTGCAGATTCCAAATCCTTTGGGATGAAGAAGTAGAAAGGGTAGGGCCTGAGCAGGCCTCTCTGGGCCGCGTGGTCTGGAAATTCCAGAGAACCCGCGTTCTGATGGATGTTGTAGCCAACATCCTATGCATCGTCATGGCAGCCTTGGGGCCGGTGAGTCGGGTTGGCTCTTCCGAATAGTCTCCTCGGTCCCCAGCTGGGCAAACTATGTCATTAGTCACTTTTCTCTACGAGTCAGTGGCTTTAGTTCATTGTCTTTATCGCTGTGTTCCTTGGGGGTGAATTTCCATAAAACCAATTCTTGCCAAGTGCACCCACCACCGCTGAAATGAATGAGAATGTCTGCCGGTAAAGTCAGCATCCGGGGCCTCCTGGGTGGAGCTCCACCCAGCGGCCCTCCCTTCTCTCCGTTGCACTGTTTTGCAGACAGTTCTCATTCACCAAATCCTCCAACACATTACCAGCATCTCCTCCGGACACATCTGGATCGGCATCTGCTTGTGTCTGGCCCTCTTTGCCACCGAGTCCACCAAAGTCCTCTTTTGGGCCCTTGCCTGGGCCATAAATTATCGCACAGCGATCCGACTGAAGGTGGCCCTCTCCACGCTAATTTTTGAAAACCTGCTGTCCTTCAAGACATTAACTCACATCTCTGCAGGGGAGGTAAGCAGAGCCGGGGGGAGCTTCCACTGAAAAGTTGGCCCTGTGTCCATGAGTGTGTGGACTGTGCTTCCGGGATGAAGTACCCGCTTCCTTTTTTGCTATTCACATGCGAACCCTGTTGAGTGAGGTAATGGAGACTCAAGACAGCACAAGACCAAGACCAAGCTCACATCTGAACTGTGGAATTTGAAAAGGGCTAGAGGGTGGTATCATTCAACCCCTTTGATTACCGGTGAGGGCACTAAAACAGTATAGAGCACACTATAGATATTTGGTAAAACTGATAGGCTAGCTACTCAGTAGTAGTAGTAGTAGTAGTAGTAGTAGTAGTAGTAGTAGTAGTAGTAGTAGTAGTAATGTGCACCTGCAATCCCTGTACTCAGGGAATGGAGGGAGAAGCAATGGAAAAACTGAGGCTAGCCTCAGTAGTGAGAACTTGTTCCCTTCTGGAAAAAAAATTCCAGTTGTGTAAGATTCCAATAGAATGCAACCATGTGCATTATACTTCAGAATTGACATTGTCTTAAGCCTTCAGTCTTTAGTAATAAAATCCTTGCCGCTTATTCAAAATAACCTCCCAGTGAGTGGCTCCTTCAACTGTGTTCAAATCATCTTATGCTAACCATCAGTAGACCTTGCATGGAAGGAAACAAGATCTGGGGACAGAGCTCAGTTAGCAGAGTGCTCACCTAACATGTACAGAGTTCGAGGTTCCGTCCCCAGCACCACATGAACCAGGTGTGATGGTTCCTGCCTGCATACTCCGGCGCTTAGGGTTTAGAGGCAGGAGGATGAAATTCAAGGTCATCCTTGGCTACACTAACAAATCTGAAGTCAGCCAGGGACACATAAGACTCTGTTTTTCTTTTAAAAAAAAATAGCACAGGAGAAGAATTTATCTTACTTTATCTAAAAGGAGTCTGGAAGATGGCAATTCAGGGCTTCGGGGAGGGCGGCTTTGAGAACCTTCCCTTCCTTCAACATTTCCTTCCTACCACATATCTCCCCTAATGATTCAGGACAACTGTACGAGATCCAATCACCCTAATCCTTTTCAGAAAGTCAGTACAAGGAAGTAGAGAAAAACAAAAATAGTGTTTCTCCCTAGGGTTGAACTCCGCTCTCCTCTAACCTTCTCCCCAGATCTCTTTCCATACTCTGGCTTACATGTTACTTTCAATCCCAGGGCCACATGGACACAGTCTTTGCACAAAGGGGAAAGAGAGCTCTCTTCCTCCTCCTCCTCCTCGTCCTCCTTTCCCTCCTCCTCTTCCTCTTCCTTCTCCTTCTCCCCTTCCTCCTCCTTATCCCCGTTACCCCTCCCCCTCCTTCTCCATTTCTCTCCATTTCCTTCTTTGATGATTTGGAGACAGAGTCTCACTGTGCAGCCCAAGTTGGCCTGGAACTCAAACTCCTCCTATTGCAACCTCCCAGGTGCTGGGACCACATGCCTGTATCACCATGCCCATCAGAAGAGCAGTCTTTTAGTTGGGTATGTTGCTGTCTTGAGTAAAGCAGAACTGTGCTAATAAAGACATAAACAGCATTTCAGCATGCTAACCCCAAAAACCCTGTAAGCCTTTGCACCTCTCATCTCTGAGATCTTCAATTCTAAGAAACTAGCCCTCCAAAGTCATGCCAGAGAGAGAGACCACACAACTCATCACATTGATCCCTCGATGTGCCCCATCTCCTGCCAATCAGAAAGCTTCAAGAAGGGTCCCAAACCTGAACCTATGTGCTTTCTTTCTAGGTACTCAATATACTATCAAGTGATAGTTATTCCTTGTTTGAGGCTGCCTTGTTTTGTCCCTTGCCAGCCACCATCCCCATCCTAATGGTCGTTTGTGCGGTGTACGCCTTTTTCATTCTGGGGTCCACAGCTCTTGTCGGGATATGTGTGTATCTCATATTCATCCCGATCCAGGTGAGTCGGAGATGTGCAATGCAAAACACTTGACATTTGCAACTGGCATACACACCTTTGCTGAGTTGTGCAGAGGGCACACACCTGAAGCCCGTACCCCTGTCTATGAACACAGGTGTTATATCTTCGGTTGGTCGGTCCAGTGTCATTCTCTAAGAGCTCGAATTTGAGTGCCCTGGGGGAGGAGGGATGCTTATGCCGTCTGCCAAAGTTTCTACTTTCTTACCCTGCATCTTCATACATCATTATGTCACCTGATGGAGTCCCAGTGGCTTCCTCCAGGCCAAGTCAGCTGCCATAATGCAGAGGAAGGACTGAGGATCTCAGCCAAGTCCCCTTAGAACTTTGTTTGGCACTTGTGTTCCAATCCCTGGGTTTTTTAGACCAAGTGCAGATCAGCGGTTCTCCCTGAACACAGTTGCTTGTACCTCGATTTCAGATGTTTATGGCCAAACTCAACTCAGCTTTCCGAAGATCAGCAATTTCGGTAACAGACAAGCGGGTTCAGACAATGAACGAGTTTCTGACCTGCATCAAGCTGATTAAAATGTACGCCTGGGAGAAATCTTTTATAAACACCATTCACGGTAAGACGAGCAGCTGCTTTGCAAAGCACTTACACGGTGGAGAGTGCTCTTTTAAAGGGTTCTTCAAGTTCTGCGGGGGCCAGGCATTGCAGTGGGGGCAGAGTGCTGAGGGAGCCTCCTAAGGTGCTCTGTAGGTCAAAGAATTTTTCCAAGGATTGTAGCGATTTTGTAATAGACCAAAGCATCTGTTCTAATGAACCCAAGGGTGAGTGGCATATGGTTTTGCCTTTTCTGGGGCACAGGGAGCCTGGTGCTGGCTAGTTACCCTTACAAAAATAATCCACAACATATTGGAGCAGTAAAGGAGCTATGTCAGGCTGTTTCCTTGACTTCCAAGATGTTTACAGTCATACACACACACACACACACACACACACACACACTCACATACACATACATACTCACATATGCACACACACTTTCTCACACATATACATTTACATATACACACTTATATACACTCACACACATATATGTGCACACATTTACATACACATTCACATACACATATATACACTCACATATACACACTCACACACATACATACATACATACACTCACACAAATACATACACTCACATGTACACACTCACACTTATGCATATATATACATACATACACACACATACACTCACATAACATACTCACATACACACACTCACATACACACATACAGACATAAATACACATACACACTCACACACAAATATATACGCACACTCACATGAACACATTCACATACAAACACATGCACACATACATACCCACACTCACATACACACACTCACATATACACACACTCACATAACACACTCACATAATATACTCACACACACACACTTACACAAACTCACATGCAAATACACATACACACAAATGCACACACACACACACACACACACACACACACACACACCCCTCCCAGATCTATCTCCTTGCTCCCAGTGACTTTATTGTACTTATGTGGCCCATAGATACATGTAATTGACCGTTCTGTAAGGTAAATGGGGAGGGTACCACAGAGGGCCTGAGGGAAACTTGGGGGTGAGGGCTTAAGGGGAACCCTCCCTGGTAGACAGTAGAGCCCTGGATCCAATACTTAAATGGAAAACACTGTCCCCGATGAGCAGGTCCTGTTCTGTTCAGAGGGCTCTGTACTGTCTTCTTGTCACAGTAGGTAGAAGAATGTGGGATCTAGTGAGGTAAGAGTGCTGTACTTCCACAGTGCCTGTGTGAAAGTGCTTTTGCACAGGAGGCTAGAACTAGAATGGTTACTATAAGCATCAGGGAGCAGCACCTTGCAGACTTGTGAAGAGGAGGGCATTCTTTTGAAGTTTTGTGTCTGTTCCTGGGACACCTGACAGAGGCCACGCTTTGAATGTCTCCAGGCTACCATACATGTCAGTGGCTCCGAGATGCTTACAAATGTTCTTTTCAACATAGGGAGCTAGTACATAACAGTTCAACCACAGAGTCTGGGCAGTTGAAGGTCCGGTCACATGAGGATTCCTGGACCCAGATGGGCCTTTCCGTTCTGTTACATTCCACACTCTTGCTCCAGTCTCACCGTGCTCATTCCTGTCATGTAGAGTCCTTTCCTGACTCTTGTAGCATCTGATTTATGACTCAGTCTATGGAATATCAGGGCCGGGAGGGACCTTGGAAACCATCAGCTAGGAGCTCTGAGATTCTGGTGCTGCTGAGTTCGTGTCCTGAGGTTCCAATATGTTTCATTTCATCTTCATTTGGAGAAGAATCAGGCTGATAATTTATATATTTTCATTCATATTATTAACTATTTTATTGCTATGAACAAACGTCATGACCAAGGAAACTCTTAGGAGAAGTATTTAATTGGGAACTTGTTTCTTACAGTGTCAAAGGATTTTTTCCATGATTGGCATGGCAGAGAGTATGGTGGTAGGCAGGCAGGTATGGTGCTAGAGTTTACATCCTGATCTGTAGACAGCAGGGAGGGCATGGGCTAGATGGGGCCTGGCATGGGCTTTGGAAACCTCAAAGCTCCAACTCCCAGTGACATACCTTCTCCAGTAAGGCCACATCCACTCCAACAAGGCCATGCCTCCTAATCCTTCTCAAACAGTTCCACTCACTAGGGACAAAGCATTCAAACACATGAGCCTATGGGGGCCATTCTCATCCAAGCCAAAATGGTTTACTTTCCTTTGAGCAAGTGTGTGCGTGTGTGGTATGCAGTATGATTACACGCTCGTATATGTATGGGTGCAGGCATGTGGAGGTCCGAAGGTGACATTTGGTGGCACCTTCATTGATCACTCTTCACCAAGTCCATTGAGGCAGGGTCTTTCACTGAACCTGGAACTTGTTGATTCTGGCTAGTCCAGCTAACCAGCTAGCCCCAGAGGTCCCCTGCTCTGCCTTCTGAGTGCCAGGATTAGAGTCAGTGACCCTGCCTGCCCAGCTTTCATGTGGGCTCTGGGGCCCAAATTCTGGTCCTTGCAATTGTGTGGCAAACATTTTTACCTGCTGAGCCTTTTCCCCAGCCTGGAAGCATTT
This sequence comes from Tokudaia tokunoshimensis, assembly GCA_036184795.1. Taxonomy (NCBI): domain Eukaryota; kingdom Metazoa; phylum Chordata; class Mammalia; order Rodentia; family Muridae; genus Tokudaia; species Tokudaia tokunoshimensis. The sequence continues at coordinate 13,531,435 of BTHU01000020.1, read as the reverse complement.
CTTAAGGCTAGGGTTTGACCCGCAAAATAAAATCACTCCCTGATTGCCCTTCTCTTTTGCAGACATAAGAAAGAGAGAAAAAAAATTACTGGAAAAGGCTGGATACGTCCAAAGTGGGAACTCAGCCCTGGCTCCCATTGTGTCTACCATAGCCATTGTGTCTACTTTCACCTGTCACATTTTCCTGAAACGCAAGCTCACTGCCCCTGTGGTAAGAGTTACCTCTAACCAGGCCACATTTGTACCCTATCCTTGTCAAGCCCTTGGTGAGAAGCCCCTTTCCATCTCAATTTGTGCCTGGTGTCAGAACCCCCAGTTGCAATATACCAAATGATGCCGGGATGTTTCATTGGGTTAATTAATTAGACTTAAATTTAGTTGTTCAGTGCTAGGGGCTGAGCCCCAGGCCTTGCCCATTCTAGGTAAGCCTTGTACCACTGAGTCATAACCCAGACTCTGATTCAGTTTGCATGTGAGTGTTTGGGCTGACCTCAGGAGAATCTGCCTACTATTCTTTCTCTGTCCATGCAGGGCAGAAGTGGTTGTTAGAAGTGGAGCACACTTGGTGAATGGGTGGTGGGAAGGGCCACAGGTTTTAGGGGGTAGGGTGTACAGGAGACCTAGAGAGAGAGAGCGCTTGGCTGCTTGACTCCTATGGCATGTGCTACAAACAGGGGGACTCTAGGTTGTTCTCTGGTAGGGAGAAATCAAAGGGATCGGGCTGGGGTCAGAGTCAGGGTTCTTCTAAGCTTGAGAGCTGGGCCTCTCCTGTTTAATTCTTGACTCTCCTACTCCCCAGCTATGACCTGTCACCAGCCTTTGGCCATTCCCGGCTTTTGCTTTCCCTGTCAATAAGCAGCCTGGTAGTAGTAGTTCCTGTCAGTGTAGCTGGGAAGAGGCGGGTGAGTGATCGTGGGTGTGGGATGAGCGTGGGGGCCTAGGGTGCCCTCAGGTGCTCTCACCTGCTTTCACCCAGGTCACATGGGTGTGGGCTGAAGCCTCTGAGGGGAGGTGGATGAATGTGGAGCTCAAGAGCTTTTGACAAGAGAAGAAAATATGCACAGATAAAAGAACGTTGAGCTAGAGGGGAAATGGCTCTTGGATTTAATTGAAGAAAACCACAGCTGCGACAGTAAACAAAGCGTCTGCAGGGCAGGTGGCTGGATCAGAGTCAGCAAAAGCAAGGGAGGAGTGTGTGTGTGTGTGTGTGTGTGTGTGGGGGGGGCAGGGCAAGGGATAGCTAAGTTCCTAGAGGAAGCACAGCACCCCCAAGCAAGGCTGCCAGGGTGGGGTGGGGGATCCTGAGGCGAGGCAGGAGCTTCTGCTTGGCCATCCTCTGCTAATTTCACTAACACCCACGTTAGTTTTGCTTCTGAGAGCGGTGATGTTATTTCAGGTTCCTCGGGCCCATTTTACTCTCACTGTAAGGCTTTGGACTTGGTCACGAGCCCAAAATAGTGTCCTGCCTGAGCAAGACACTGCTCAATTATTGTGACTGCTTTTGATGGTTCCCATGCATGCATGCATGCCTGCATGAAGACACACACACACACACACACACACACACACACACACACACACACACACACACACACACCCTGTCTAGTTCTATTACATCAAAAGAAAGGAAAAACCAAATGATGTTAATTTTTCTGACATGATAGTTTAGAAGAAAGCAAGATCCAAAACGAATCTCCCAATTCAGAGCCCCCCTGGTTCCCTTTCTCTGCTAGGGTCATGGCATCCTGAGATTGGCTTCCAGACCCTCCAGGTAGCCTGTGTACTGCCTGTCGAGATCTAGTTTCTTTTGCTTTTTTGTTTTTTGTTGTTGCTGTTTGTACCAAGATGGTACTTTTGGATTTAGAGAGTTAGGAGCAGATGAGACGGAAGCATTTGTTGCTATCGTCTTAGCAATGTAGAATTAGCTCAAACCTGAAACGTGTCCACGGGGCCTGTTCAGCAGTAGACAGCATCACCTGGGATTTGCCGGAGGAAGCTGTGTTATTAATTTCTTAAGTGGGATAGAAAGAGGCTGCTAGATGAAGTCAGACGTGTGAGAAGATGGTGTTTGAGAGATGAAGTTATGTCCCCCGGGGCACCAGTCGGAAGAAGAATGTTTGTCTTCACGGAGGAGCTCCAATATCTAGGGATACTGGATAAGGCTCAGTGGGGAAACCCCTTCAGTCAGTGGCTTAGAAGCTGTGTGCTCTGGAGAAAGATGCTGTGGCCCCAGAGGGTCAGTTGCCTCTGATGGGCCTAGAGGAAAGTACGTTAGGTAAATCTGGACAGGGCTTTGAATGAGTAGTCTTGGCTTGAATAAGGACACAGTATGGATGGATATGTATGAAGCTGCTTAGTTGTGAGATAGTCTCAGGTTTATGTTTCCCGTTATTCTTTTTTTTTTTTTGAAAATTCCCAAAACAAAATAGATTAAAAAGCCACTGTTCCCAGTTTGCTGACCCATGGTTTCTGAGCCATGAAATGAAAAAGCATTCCTCTGTGAATCCCAACTGTGCCACTGTTTCTTATGTTAGTAAGTATAGCATACTTACTGCTTTCCCCCGCCGCCCCCAGCCCCCATGGATAGAGCACCTTGGAGTCCTAACCCCTCCATCCTCTCTTTCCCCCTTCAGGCATTTAGTGTGATTGCCATGTTTAATGTAATGAAGTTTTCAATTGCAATCTTGCCTTTCTCGGTCAAAGCAGTAGCCGAAGCCAGTGTCTCTCTAAGGAGAATGAAGGTATAAGTAATGCTGGGTGAGTAGGGAAGAGATCTCACTTTTGGGGTGGGCGGGTGATGCTTAGAGATGGGGATAGTGCTCAGATCTATGGGGGTGGGGTGGGGTGGCGGGTCACGTCTGGGGCTGCGTGGACGTGAAGCTGGGAGAGTTAGTGTGCCGAGGAGAGAGCGAGCGGTCAAGGTTTTGCACACAAGAGACACACTCTGGAGGGGAACCAGTCTTTATTGACAGAGGTCGTGCTCCTAACCCGTGACAACCCACCTAAGGCATGATTCACATTTTCTCCGGTGGTGCAGCTGGCTCTGCACTGACTCAGTCCCTGGTGTGTCCCTGTGATGAGCGTAGGGACATGAGCTGACTCAGGGTTTTATTTGGCTACGCTTTCCACCAAAGACAATTGGAGGCACGTAAGAGAGGAGAGGAGAGGAGAGGAGAGGAGAGGAGAGGAGAGGAGAGGAGAGGAGAGGAGAGGAGAGGAGAGGAGAAGAGAGAGTTAGTTCATCCTTAGGCATATAAGTGATTCACGAGCATGGCGCTTGATGGGTTTGAGGTCCAGGCAGGAAAAGGAGAAGGGCATTCTTGACCTCAGAATGGCAGCTCGGTTATCTGTGAAATCTGGAGTCCGTCTCAAGCACGCTGGGTTCCTGCCCCCCAGTTTCCTTGTTTCTGAGTAGAGCCCTGTGAAGACCCCAGTCACTGTCCTCTCACTAGGGAGAGGCACTCCTGTAAGCCAGGACTGGAAGGTACACTTTTGCTTCTTAGAGGCACACAGATCATCAGTCTCTCATCCACTCTGCATATCCCTGTACTAGGAAACAGCTACAGGTGTTTTGGCTTCAGAGAAGGGCTCTATTTCCTAAATCCCCAACCTCTACACTGTGCCATCCCCTTCACTGAGGTCTCCATCACGTGTCTTCTGAACTCAGTATGATTTATACATCAGCCCTCCTTTTCCAAAACTGTCATCCTCCAATCCTTGCTTACTACATTCAGCTCTCAAAGAGCTGTTAAAGTGTTGGCCTGCCCGCCAGCGGTCGTGCCTGATCAGCACCCGTGAACCCCTGTCTCCCCCAGGATTGCGCCTGAGCCTGGTTCACTGGTCCCTCAGTTTCTCCACCCTTGTTTCCCATCCCATTTCTACCTTGAGCTCTGTGGTTCAGCAATCCCAGATGGCTTATTTCATGCCGTGCCAAACCACTGGACCATGCTCTGCCTGCATCCCTGTCTGCCGTGCTGTGGTCTCGACTCTCATTTTCCTGCTCTCTCCTTTTCTTCTTCTCTGCCTATAAGAGACTTGGCTCAGGTACCAAACACATAGACTTCAAGAAAGGGGAGTCATTACAAGCTTGTGTCCTTGTCATACTTTGCTGCACTGATCTGTGCATTTCCCCTTCTCACAGACAATCTTTTCAAGGTCGGGAGCTATGCTGTTTATGTGTGCATTTCTATTATGTACCCCCTCAGTCTGACAAGTACCATTTAGTAGCTTGTAAGTGTTTGTTGAGCTGAGTGGGGAAGAGGACAAAGAGACCTAACAAACGGACCTTGGTTTCATATGTATCTGTCATGGAGTGAAGGCTGTCCCCCACGGGCAAAGCCACACTGTCTTGAAGATGACGATGAAACGTGGCTAGATCAGCATTTTCCAATGTGGGTGACCCACATAGGCCTCAGGGTTAAAAGATACTGTCCTGGATAGTTTGAATCCATGGACTATTTCTGTTGCAGCGCTCCTGGGGGAATAACTTCTGGTCCGTCCTGATTGTCTGACGTAGAAATGCCAAGATTCTAATTTGGGGTCATTAGAAAATATTTTTGGAGGATTCTTGCAAATGGATGACACCTGCCCATTTACTGTTGTCTCTTTAATCTTAGAAAATTCTCATAGCTAAAAGTCCCCCATCCTACATCACCCAACCAGAAGACCCAGATACTATCTTGCTTTTAGCAAATGCCACCCTGACATGGGAACAAGAAATCAACAGAAAAAGGGACCCACTGAAGGCACAAGATCAGAAAAGGCACAGTTTCAAGAAACAGAGGGCAGAGCTATACAGTGAGCAAAGTCCATCAGATCAGGGAGTTGCCAGCACGAAGCGGAACAGAGGCAGCCCCAAGTCAGTGCTCCACAACATCAGCTTTGTGGTGAGAAAGGTGAGTTTATCAGTCAGCTTTGGATTACGATAGTAAAATAGTCGAGGCAGTTAATCTATGAAAGGCCAAGGTTTGGGAGTCTGGGGAGATGGCTCATTGATGAAGTGCTTTGCCATGCAAACCTGAGGACTTGAGTTTAGAGCCCTAGCACCTACATAAAAAGCCAGGTACAGTCATGCATACCTGTAATCCAAGCACTGGACAGGAAGAGACATAGGGATCCTTGGGACTCGCTGGTCAGTATAGGCAGACAGGGTTCCAGGAGAGACTCCATATTAAAAAAGACAAGGTGCAAAATGATTGAGGGAAAACTCTCACAGGCTTACACAAGGGTGTGTGTATGAAGGGGAGAAAGAAAGAAGGGGAAAGGGACGAGAGAAGAGGAGAGGGAGAGGGAGAGGGGGAGGAGAGGTTATTTTGATTGAGTTTTGGATACAGTTCAAGATCAGGCTGTGGGCCTCTAGCAAAGGCAGTCCATCATGGCTTGGGGTGGATGGTGAACACATCACTTGCATCATGTGTCAGAAAACAGAATAAAAAGATGGAGGGTCTATAGTCCCTTTTGAAGGCACAGCTGCAATGACCTAGACACCCCTATAGGGCATCTGCTCCTAAAAGTCAACACTGCGTGGTAACAGTGCTATCCTAGGAACTAATGCTCTTTGAGGGGAATTCAGCCCCCAAATTGGAACAGCGGGTGCACGCTTTGAAGGCCACCATCCTGCCTCCTTGTTCTATGTAGCTGTGGCTTTGTAACGTTTTCCACCCACTACCCCATTTTATGATTGTGAAAACTGAGGCGCAAGTGAGCTAAATAACAAGGGCTCGGCCATGTAGCCAGCAAGCGAAGAAAGACTGCACACTTCTGGCATCCGACTGTCTCACTATGAAGTCCAGGCTATTCAGGGGCCCATCATCCTCACGCCTCCGCCTCTCATCCGTGCTCTGCTCCCTCTCCTCGCAGCCTGTACCCTTACGCTCCACGAAATACTGCTTCTGCACACACAATGTGATTTTTTTATAAACCAGTCTATCAAAATGTGTGTGTGTGTGTGTGTGTGTGTGTGTGTGTGTGTGTGCGTGCGCGTGCTCACAAGCCAGCCAGGCACCATGGTCCCTCTTCCCTCAAGAGGGAGGGTTGTAGAACCATTAGATAAAGCTGTGACTTTAGCCCTTGGCCTCTTCTTGCTCCTGCTGTCTACATCGTGTTGCACTGGGAACCTGGTGGGCACACCTCAGACGCTGTTGACGAGGCTGCAGCAGCCTCAGCGTTAATCTTGTTCCTCGTGATGTAATCTCCCACCTCGCTGCCCACTTTCCCCCGTTGTTAACGCTGCAGAAGGAGAGCCTTGATAGCCAAAGTGTGAAAGCTGCACAGGCCAAGACTGGCCCCTCTTGCAGCTAATGAAACCATCTGCCACGATGGCATCTGACGTTTGGTGAGCCGAGCGCCGCTGACCTCAGGTCTCGGTTGTATCCTGCTCAGTAAAATCACTGCTTTCTTGTTAGTCCTCCCACCACCCCCGGCCCCCCCCCACCTCTGGGCCTGCACCCTAATTTCTTCCCACAGGCTCAGGAAATTGGTATGTAAGGAAACTACTCTTTAGCTCTCCGTTTGCTCTGCTCTATCTGTGTTCAGTATATGGTAATGCCTGCATTTGGGCGACAAAGGCACAGGCAGCATTTTGTGAAATAGTTCCCCTTCCAGATGCAAGCCACTTACCAGCTACTTTACTTTGGGCACACTGCCTTAGCTCCTGAAGAGTCTGTCTCTTTGCCTGCTGCACGGATTTTTTATCATAGCGCCCACTTCACAAAGGTGGTTGTGAGAACCGCATACAAAATATTTAGCTCACGGTAAGCTTCAACTGCCATTAGCAACCATTGCCCTCTTTTCTCTTTAACAATCATGGCTGGCTTACGTGTCACCCTTTAAAAGTTCTAAATTCAGGCCATCCAAGTTTCTCCAAATTTAGCTCCACGATTCCATTAGACGCTGTCCTCCAGGATGAGACAGGGGAAATGTTACTCAGAGTTATACCCTTAGCCCAGAGCCTACGCCTGGTTCCAGGTTCTTAATTATGTTTGGTGAATGAGCAGGTAAACAATGAGCTGCCCAGAGGATGAAGGCCTCTTGGGATTTATTCTGAACAGAATGGGCCTAGGAGGCTCTTGCTTGGCTCGAAGGAATGGCCAGGACTCAAGGGAGGCTTGCAGGGAGCCTCTACGAAGCCAGCCCACACTGAGCATCCACAGCTAGGCTCAGCACTTTGAAGCGCCATTGTGATTTGAAGGGTCAGCTCCACGTACTCGCAGCATTGACACTGTGGGTTCCACAGAGCAGTGCCGTCGTTGTCGGTCCTGATCCTGGTTTGTTTCCAGTGCCTAGCAGGGTGTGTGGCATTCCCTAAAGATGAGTCAAAGAAGTTACTGCTGACAGACAGCAACCCGGGCAGGAGGTGATGAGCAGATTGAATTTAGCTGCGGGTTGGAAAGGAGCCATAGTTGGCCCCATACAGTGTTGTATCAAGGGATACTTGAAAATGTTCTAGAATGGTCCATGTGCAGCCTCTCTGTTCAGACACAGAAGCAGACAAGCTATCAGTTCCCCTAACCCTAACCCTAACCCTAACCCTTACCCTAACCCTTACCCTAACCCTAACCCTTACCCCTGCCTGACCTCTCTTAGCTCGTATTCAATGCCACTTGTGACGAGTGCTGTCCGTGGGCCCATGGGCCTGGGACCTTTAAGTGTGGTCATCCATCTTCCAACCCAGGGTACTAGGACTTTGACAGCAGCCTGCAGATAGTAAAGGGATGTTGCAGTATTACACAGATCTGAGCTCACTTTCTCACAAGTCGCTTGAGTTTCCCAGAAGCCTGGAGCTTCATTTGCCTTCTGTGTGACTGATTTAACAGGACGTGCTTTATCTTTATGGTGTCAGTCTTTACCTGGATCGTTCTCTTTACTCCTGGGGCTACCTGCACCTCCCAAGCAAGCTGCCTTTCCTGGGCCAGCACAAGCAGATGCACCCACCTTCTGAGTACACTTTCCCTGTGCCTCTATTTCCTCCCACTCATTGCCCCTTCCATAACACACATTTGACAAATTCTGTATTTCAGCTGCTCCCCGTTCTGTCCATCTCCAGCTAAAACGCGGGCTCCGTGGGGATCTACCTGTTGGGTTCATCCTCTGAGTGGCTAGGATTGCACTGGGATCAAATGTGCCTCCTCTGTGACCCTGGAGTCAGGGTGAGGTGACTGCTGGTGCTCAGAAGAATGCCTGGCATATCACAAGTGCTCACTGACAACTTGATGGCTGCGTTGACACGAGTTCAGCTATAAAGTCATCCTGTGGAGATAGCAAGATGACTTGGTGTTCTAAATTGAGTTGTTATGATGAAAGATTTCATAAAAAAATAGACTTTTGAAATCCCCCGGCTCTCTATATTTGGAGGATGTCCCATGCCCCCACCCCCTGAGCCATATCCTCCTTTACCTGCCATTGGAGTCACTTCTTGGACTCTGGGCACAGGATAGCCCTCGTGCCCAGGGCCTTTGTCTCCTAAACTGGCACAAGGCTGTTTTACATCAATGTGTGAGTAGGATTTCCAGGTTTCCAAAAGCCCTCCGGGTAGTCTGCCGGCCGCAGGAGGGAGGGAGGGCTCTTAATTAAGACGCTCATCCCCGCATCCTTCCAAGCTGTGCACACTAGGCCTGGGGCCCAAGGCTGCAGCTGCCATCTTGTAGACATGAAATTAGTAGCCGCTTGTCCTGCCTGGCCTGGTCACCATAGAGCCCGAGCCCCCCCACCCCCCCACCAAGAATATGGTGGAGTGACTGTCTTGTCTCTACTTCTCTGACAGGGGAAGGTCTTGGGAATATGCGGGAATGTTGGAAGCGGGAAGAGTTCCCTCATTTCGGCTCTCCTAGGACAGGTAAGTGGGTGGCGAGACCTGGAGAGGCTACACTGACAGGACCGTGGAAAGGTTTCCAGACTTTGTGGCTGTAGACTTTGTGGGGGCTGAGGCAGCCAGCCTGTAGAACAGTGGCCAGGTTTTGCTGCCCAGGGTCAATGTCAAGGTTGCCAATGAGTCGATGCATTTGGCAGCTCCATGCCTGGCTTGACACGGGTCAAGATTTTCCACACACGTTTGGGTTTACCTCCTGAGGACAGGAGTTAAACAGTGATTGCTTCTTTGCCCCCAGCTCCATGTTGGTCTAAACACGTGATGGGTTATTACATTTGTGGCTTCCCCCATGGCTGTCCCGGGTTATAAAATCTAGCAAAGCAGCTTGGTGGAGAACGAAGGGACTGGGACTCACAGTGACTTTTGATGACTTTTTGATTGTTTCCAAAACCCCAAATACCTGCTGGAGTGCCTTGAAATAAAAGTCGGGGGGGTTGCTGAATGAATGCATGGGGTATAGTGCAACCCTAGCTGCTCTGAATGCTTTGTATAGGAAGAGGGAGGTTCCTAAGTCTAGTCCAGTCTGTGCTGCGTCTAGCTGTGAGACCCTACGTAGGTGGTAAGGCGATTTACTATGCTCACAGGTGACCTCCATGTTACCGTGTTTTGCAAGCTTCACCCTAAATGAATAAGGCAGGTTCTGAGGAGGTGGGGGAGCGTCTCCTCCTTTGGCCCTCTTAAAGGGAAGATTGATTGAGCTAAGGTTGCCTCCCATTGTCGAAAGCATTTGGGCAACCTCTGAGGGAATAGAGAAACCTAGCTCAGCAGAGCCTCACTAGAATGGGGTGAGGTTTGTAAGGGTCAATGCGATCAACTTCTTTGGCATCCCTTGGCTCTCTGCAGGAGGAGTGACTACTTCTCTCCTTCTTTGAGGTGAGGGAGGAGAACCTAGGGCCTGGGTTGGGTATGCTCTGGGACCTAAGTATGTGTGTTTCTGTGAGCACTCTGGAGTCAGTGGCACATTGGAGACCAGTCCCCCCCCGCCATTCCACCCATCAGCACGGGTCTCTCAACAAAGTAAGAGATGCCCCAGTCCATGCTCGGACCTCCTGGCATTGGGAAGCTCATTTGTTCTCAGCTTGTTCTTTTTCTTGGTGTGTTGATATGTTGTGGCAGGAAACTTGCCTCCCTCTAACCTCTACCCTCTGATTTATTTCTCGGGAGCACCTCAGAGAAAATAGAACCCATCTTTCATGAAGCAGCGAGGGAATCAGGCACTTTTCCATGACCTGGGAGGTGGCCTGAGGGCTAAGCCAGTGGGTCCCAGATAGGGAGGATTTACCACTTCGTCTTAGTCACACGTTTGCCATTTTCCCTTGGACAAAGAAACTGAGCCCCACCGGACCTTACTTTATTCATCTACAAAATGGCCAAGGAGAGTTACAAAAGGGAGCACACACACTAGTTAGAGTGGAGTCCTCAGGACCAATCACAGTGTCAACTGGCTCAGCACTGTCCCTGGAAGTCACCTGCTCTTCCTAGAACTGCTCTTGCTGACGTCGTCTCTTGTCCAAGTCTAACTCGAGGCCCCTAAAACCATTCCCATTGTCAAAATAGCATCGCATCATGTGACACTTTCCATGCTCACCCACATTGCCAGCACCCCAAGATCATCAGCCCTTCAGATGGCCTTTCCTGATATCACCAACACTGTTCACCGCTGTCTATCAGAAGCACACTTTGTGGGGTCAGCTGAAGTGCATGTGGATTCTCAGTGTTAAAACTGGGCCTCACACATTTTCTAAATGGGTTGCTCAGTGAACCAAAGTACTTTGGTTCATGGAAGTGGATTTCCTACTCTGTGAGGGGAAAAAAAGGAGTTCTGGCCCCTTAAGGCCTGAATTCTTGCATGGTTACAACCATGTGACTGAGCTGGGGCTAATTCTTTAAGTGGAGTATTCTGGGACTTCTATCCATGGGGATAGGCTGTGCTCTGCTCCCAGGAACCTGCCTAAGGAGAGATGGACCAATTTGTCACACCTGGTGGAAGGGGACCTCTTGTTACTCATCCATTCTTAAGCCATCTTGCTGTAGTTGGCCCAGAGGTGAGTTAAGTATAGCCTGCACCCTCCAGTTGACAGTAGGACTCATGACTACCTACTCCCTAAATTTCCTGCCTAGCTTGTGCAAGTGTCCCACCTAGAGACCTCCAACATCACACTTGGGCTTACAGGATGTGTACGAGACATCTGTCACCCCTCCTTATATTTGTGTGACTAATGCTTGTGCAATAAAGGTATTGGGAGAGGCCCTATAGCATGTTTTCTAAGAGTTCTTTGGTTATCATCGCTCTAGATGCAGTTACAGAAAGGGGTCGTGGCTGTCAATGGACCCTTGGCTTACGTTTCTCAGCAAGCGTGGATCTTTCATGGAAATGTGAGGGAGAACATACTGTTCGGAGAGAAGTACAACCACCAAAGGTATTACTAACCGGGGATGTATCCTGCACTGTGGTAGTTGGTCCACCGGCTTCAGATTCTCAGGTCATTAAGAAGGGTTACTAAGTGGAAAGGTTTCTTTAATGAGTTTTGATGAAACATCCGTGGAGTCTGCCCAGGAACTGGAATTTCTTTTTCTGACCCAGAAGTTCGGGAGAGGCACATTCTGCAGACCTGTGACCACATGGCACTGGTGAGAAGAGGGCGTGGCTGTCACTTCCTTCCCAGGGCAGAGTACCATATGCTCTGAGATTCTCTTTAACAGGGCATATGTTGCCTCACTGGTGAAAAATGAGCCTTGCCATTTTGATTTAGTCTGAGTAACTAAAACTTTGCTTGAGATCATGAGCAGAAGGCAAGCAATCAGTCAGTCCTGACACGATTAATTCACATGGACACTATATGGGTATATCGTTGCTCAAGTGTCCTCAAATGATCTAATGAGACAAAATCAAATTTCCAGTTAATAAATCGTTGATATGTGTTGGGTCATTGTCTTTAAGCTCTGGAAAACAGTGACTCCTTAGGCAGGCTTGTCTGAGGTACGTTCCATTACTATGCCTTTAGGAAGACCCAGGTATTATATCCCATTTTACGGATGGGAAAGCTGAGGCTCAGAGGGCTGAGCTGTCTGCCCACAAGGCTCAGGTCTTGGACCTGTGCCCTGGGATCCAGCATCACTTGCTAACATTGGGGCTACCTGACAGCAGGGTCACTCAAACATTTCTCAGATACCGTAGAACTGACGTAAGGAATCAGACTTAGGAGTCTGGTTGCAGTTTGGACTTCTTTCTCTTGTATCTGAGCCCACAGACTCTGAAGCCTATGGGCTGGCACTGACCAAGCAAGTGCATTCCCAGCAAGAAGTCTGTGGCCTTTCCTCCTCTTTCCCTGGCTGTGATATCCTCAGCAGAAGGCTCACATGTGATCTGTGGTGGGAGTCCTTGGCATGAGCCAAACTCCTCTCTGCTCAGCATCTCATGGCCATAGTCCCCTTTACCCCGTCCCTACCTGGAATGCCTTTTGTTTCCACAGAAGCAAGCTGTAAGGACAGGCACTTAATTTACCAACAAGGAGCCGGAAGATTATTAACCAAGTGCTTGCCTTCTGAGGGAACCGTAGGAATGCGGATATTGCTCCCAACGTGCTTATACAAGTTACTTTAGCGTCATCGTGTGATGGATAACCTGACAAGCAGCTTAGAGGAGCAAAGACCCGTGTTGGCCCATGGTTCCAGAGGGTTTCAGTCCCTCAGGGCAAGGAAGACATGGTGGAACAGTTTGCGGCTGTGGGAATATATGGCAAAGGCTGTTATTGGCATGTCATAGTAACCAACCACCCTTAGCAGAGGCATTCAGCTTGTCAAGTGGGACAAAAAAAATCTCCCGCTCAGTGTGGGGTCCAGTAGCTGCTTGGACAGGGTTGAAGTGAGAGGGCCACTAGGAAAAGCAACTATTCCGAGTAGTGACCAGATTCTGAGGCTATGGGCCACTGTGGTGCTTTGGGGACAGGTCTGCTCACTGTGGATATATGTCTAGGGTTGAGATACAGAGAAAGTGGAAGCAACAGAATGGCAGCTTCTCTTTTACCGTGGGGCCTCACACCCCACTAGATTGTGTGGTGCCAGAAACTCCAAGAAGTGGGCTTCTACCAGGGCCTGAGTAGATCTGTGCAGAATTTGCCCCAGCAGCTCGGCTGGGCAGAGCTAGCTAAGTCCTCATAAGTCTGAACTCCCAAGGCTTGAGAATGGGTGATACCAAGGGACAAAACATCTCTAGAAGCTCCAGAACTAGGGACCATTTCCCACTTTTCTTCTTTCCCCGGAAGTGACGTCTTCTGTGCTTTTGTCTTATTCTCTCCAACATGGTAGAGATGGGGGGTGGGGTGGGGAGAGGAGCTTATGGAGCAGAAGGAGCTTAGCAGATGCCAGGGTTGACATTTGTGATCATGTGACTGTACACTGCTCCATCATGTTTACTCTCTCTTCCACTCCTGGCCTTGATTCAGCCCTGTGTCCCCCCTGGATGCCATCTGCAACAACTTCAGCCCACATCCTGACTCCCTTCTGACTCAAAGAGCAATGATAGCAGTTGACACCCCCAGGATTTTTGTAGTCACTGGTGTCATTTTCCCTCCAAGACGTGAACCCTGTAAGGGGAGGGACTAACCCTGAGTCAAGGAAGACACCCCAGGGGTCAAGGAGACACGGTCTTTGGGACAAGGCAACTTGCTGGGGAGTCCTGAACATAATGGCATCAAGATCACTGCCTTGTGCCAGCAACGACAGTGGCTCCTTCAGGAGCAGCCTAGGCAGCTGTGTTCTGTGCTGGTCTTCCCATCCTGACCTCCATGCCCACAGGTACCAACACACCATTCACGTCTGTGGTCTCCAGAAGGACTTGAACAGCCTCCCTTATGGAGACCTGACTGAGGTAAGCAGAGTTGAGACCCATTTCCTGAGCTGACCCTGGATCCATTTCCACACATCGCAGAGGCAGAAAGCCTCATGGAAATGCTGCCAGAGTCTGGCTTCTGCCTATCCTGGGTTCTTTGGGGTTCACCAAGTGGGTAGACCCAAGACTGCTTGTATTTAACTCCTCACGGTCGCCTTCACCGACCATGTCCAACCCTTTCACCATCTCAAGAAGAGTTCCTGAACAGCCGCTCCCCAACCTCAAGGTCCAGCTCTATCCTCAGAACAGTGGTCCAGAGTATTTCACGTGGTTGAGAGTCTCAGGGCTCCTTCTTGCTCTCTTCCTCTGTGCAGCCTGAGTCACCTTTAGACCTTGTCCCCCAGCTGCTTGTCCACAGTTCTGGCTTGGTCCTGGGTTGAGCTTGCTGATTCAGGTGACCCACAGCCACTGTGCCACTGTCCTCTCTCTCCCCCAGCACACCATGTCTCTTGGACAAGCTTTCCCCACAGTGCCATCTCAGAGAACTAGCTTTTCCAGTCTCTCACTCTGCCTGTCAGGAGTGACTGGCCTTTCTGAGAGGCACATGTGTGTGGCTCTGACTTCCCCTCTCAGGTTATGTCTGTAGCACACCCCTGCCAGCCCGCTTGGGTGTCCAGCCACCTCTTGGACTTTCAGAAGCTCATGCAGCCCCACTGAGGAAGACTTTAGAGGTCTGCAGTCAGTAGCGGCTTGCCGCCAAGTGCCGCAGTTATTGCTTCTTGGTTAGCACTTGCTGGGTATGTCAAGTGCTGGTGTTGTGTGCCCAGTGCCCGATGCTAAAATGTGAGCTCCTGGCTCCCGTGTCACTTTTCTTGCTCCCAGCTTCCGACTCCTGGCTCCTGCTCTCAGCACATGACACCCAGCTCAGTAGCCAGACATCTGAGTACAGTGGGATCCACTCTGTACACAGGAGGATGATGGGATTCCCAGAAAAAACATAACCTAGATTTTCATCTTGCGGTAAATGTTTACTGAGCATCTAATCCATGCCTCAGATCAGGCGCCGAGTCTTAGGGATGGATGGTGTCTTCATGGCACACACATTTGTACACAAAGAAGTGGACATAGGGGTCCCTGGTGTATCTCCCAGGCACTTTCCTTCCTTTCCACTATCCACTATACATTCTTCCAAAGTTCTCTGCTCCAAAACAAATGAAAAGCACAAAAACAAAAACAAAAATATAAAAAACATCTCCTCTGTGTTATCAACCAATAAATATATAGTAGACTGTGCACTGGGAAGCGGGAGTCATGTGATAGACACCCTTAACTCAGAGACAGAAAGAGCTGTTCCCAGTTGGCACTGTGCTTCTGTGAAGTGAGGGAGATGGAATTCTTCCAGTCAGCATTGTCTAGTGTGACGGGTGGAGGAGCTTGTGTACAGAGAGATAACCAGCTGTGTTGTCTCCCCGAGTCCCAGGGAACTTTAGGAGGCTCCTGGCATACAAAGACCACGGGGTGTCAGGACTTTGCAGCCATTATCCCTGTCCACAGATTGGGGAGCGGGGCGTCAACCTCTCCGGGGGACAGAGGCAGAGGATCAGCCTGGCCCGTGCTGTGTATGCCAACCGCCAACTCTACCTGCTGGATGACCCGCTCTCGGCGGTGGATGCCCATGTGGGGAAGCATGTCTTTGAAGAGTGCATTAAGAAGACACTCAAGGGGAAGACTGTTGTGCTGGTTACCCATCAGCTGCAGGTGACTGGGACGTGCATGAGGCCTTGGGATGAGTGCAGCGCTCAATGCTCAAAGAAACTCCTGCTCTGCCTAAATATGCCTTTCCCACTGGAAAGTGGCTTTACCAGGACAAGGCATGGAGAGGGCAGGGAAGGTAGGGGACACTGGTGAGTCCTGTGGCCACCCCTAGCTTCCTGGCATTACTACCTGCTTCTCTCTGGGTATGACTTCCATTGGCTTACTTTGGAGTAAGTGGGGACACGACCTTTCCTCCACCATTCTCTAGGATCAGTTGGCTCTGAGATCTCTGGGCTATTGGTGCCAAGGAAATGGGGAGCCAGGCATGGATAAGTCAGGCTCTATCCATTCTTAAATAGGGACTTGATGGGCCTGAGGTTAGGGGGCTCCTTGTCTGGGGATCATGGAAGCTCTGTTTTCTTTCCTCACCCAGAAAATCATGGACTCTTGCGATCAGGAGCCCAGGCTCCCCAGTCTTCCTCTAACCCAGGAGAGGCTCCGGAGGCCAGGACTAGTGGGCAGTGCTAAGGCTTCAGATCTCTTCTGCCTTCGTAGAGCCTGATCCCATTTGAATAGAAGTCTCCCTCTGGCTTAGGAGGATGAATCTTGCTGAAGAAAAGGACAGGGCTTATGTTAAGTGATCTGGAGGATTTGGCTGCATGGTCACAGACCTTGTTGCATCTGTCCCACGTACAGGTGGGAGTCTAGGACCCCTTCTCTACCCAAGATAATCCAGGGTTCCTTTTTCATGATGTCTTGGAGATATGCTGTGTGTGTGTGTGTGTGTGTGTGTGTGTGTGTACGCGCATGCTCATACAAAAGAAAGCATCCCACAGACATTGGTGGTGACCCGTAGGGACACTGCAGAAGGCCCCGCTTTCTTGTTCAGCCGGCCTGCTCTGGGGGTGGGAGGCAGATCTCACTGCCTTTCAGTGACTGGGAAATTGAGCTGGTGAAGATGTGAAGGTTGAAATTGCAAGTAAGGTTGCCATGGCTATAGGACTTTGCAGCCAGTATGTCGGGGCCTTCTGGCTGAGGCCAGGAGGACCACCACCCTGAAGAGAGAGGGCCTTCTCAAAGACCCAGGAAACCCAGCTCCCCCCAGCCTCCCCACAATAAGCTTTAAGCATTGACATTTTGTACATGTGGGTATCTGGTTTCTTTAGCAGGTGTGCCACAACCCTAGAAAATTCTGAGTCAGGTTCGTTGGACAGGAACTCCTAGCTCCTCTGCAGGCCAGGGCTGAGGTAGAGGAGAAGGGTGGCTGGATTCAGCCTGGAATCCCATGTTTTGCCTAGAAATGATCTCTGGCCTATCTAGGTTCCTAAGTGTGGTCACCATAGCCCTGGCCTGTGACGATTCAGTCTGTGGCATCAGCTTACCCTGGGAGAACTGTCTTCCTGAGGAGTCCTGGGTCCTGGAGGATGATGCCTTGGTCCTGACAGGTGTGGGACAGAGATGTCCCTTCAGTATCCCTCATTGAGGATAAACCATAGCCACATGCCTGGCCCATGTTTGATTCTCACTAGCCCATGGTATAATCTCAGGCAAGCTGGTGTTTTCCCAGAGTCGCTAGCAGTCACACCTTTCCAAGGTCATTTTTAGCTCACTTTTTGCTTGTTGGGAGATGAAGAAGGCCACCAGGTGGCACCATAATCTTGATACACTCTTTATTCCATTCTCTGTGGGGGAGGGGAGGGCTCAGCCTCAAACTGCAGCCCCGGGGCTTTCGAGAGCATTTCTTAGCTGCTCTGACCTCAGATGCTTTGGAGTAGCAGGCCAGGACAGCCACTCATCTGTTTACCTGAGGAAACAAAGCGAGGCCAGCAGCCCGATGAGCTGCGGGGATCTACTCAGGGCTCAGCTTCCTAAGTGTTTGCAGAGCGCGGGCTACCGCAAAGCTACCTGGTGTCACCAGAGCGAGCCAAGGGCTTGCTGGCCAGAGGGACCTTTGCTGGGCCCTTCCAAGCCTGGGTGGTGGACCCACGCAGAAAAGCCCATAGATTGGAGTGGGCCCTTTGTGCTTCCTCTCCTCGTGTGAAAAGAATCAATGGCTTAACCGAGCTTCTGGCTTTCTCAGTTGGGAGTTGCCGGAGGCTGGGAGATAAGATGTAAGTAAGATCAGGCTGTGAAACCAGAGGATGATGCCTGAGGTCCAAGTCTGTCTTTGAGGGAAAGGATCTGTCAGAAGCAGAAGTTGTGTCTCCACTGGGCACGAGGAGCCGGGTTCCTGCTTGGGCTGCCTGAGGAAGGGTCCCAGACATGGCTAGTGGGGGACAGAGGCTAGAACTAGTCAGACTGCTGGAACTGTGCTGGTTGAAGCATTCGGGGACTGCCCACCCCATCAGGTATACAACCGTCAGTGGTAGTAGTCCTTTTCTTTCAGGATTTGGATCAAGTTTAGCCAAGTGGGATTTGGCCTTGAACAGAGGAGAAGTGCAAATCGGGGACTCTGGCCCTGCTGTGATGGCTTTACTTCTTTAGGTCAAACTGTTGCCACTCTTACAGCATCTTGCCTGCCTGTAGGAGAGGACTATCTACCTTTTGTTGGGCAGATCAATTGAGGGAGTGCTCTTTCTTCTTCTAAAATAAAAAGGAGTCCCTCTCAGCAGAATTCTTTAATCCGAGAATTGATGTGGACGTGAAGGGTCTCGGAATCAGAAAAGGAGAAGTGTTTTGGGTAAAATGGGCATATAATATTGCTCACATAGTTATTGTACTGTTAAAGCTGATAGGGGTGTGGCCTGTGACTTGGTTTCTATCCCATGGGCTCAGTGGGGTGGGGCTTCTGACAGGACTGAGATCATGTTTTTTTGTCTTTTCCAAACCTTGGCCTCCACAACAGTCAATCAGATTTCTTAGTAAGGTAGCTCATTCAGAGAGAAGAAGCAAAGGAAGCTTCGATTGCCTCATTGTGGCAGCCAGATGTACTTAAAAGACTGGGGATTAGCTCAGTGGTTTTCAATTGCCCCCTGCCCCCACCCGAGGGGCATTTGGCAATTTTGCTCACCACAGACAGTTTTGCTCACCACAACTAGGGAAAGACATTCTACTGGTAGGTAGAGACCAGAGAGATTATAAAATAGTCTACAATGCACAGGGCAACCCCTGAAGACAAGGAATTATTTGTCCCCTAATGCTAATAGTGCCAGGATTGAGAACCCCGGTAATTCAGTGCACTTGGGACAGCAGGCTGAGAGTTTGGCAAACAGAAGTTGGGTGTGAGGTCTTTCCTACCGAGGCAGTGCCATTGTGGATGGATACACTGTCTCTGCAGTTCCTGGAGTCTTGTGATGAGGTCATTCTGTTAGAAGATGGAGAGATCTGTGAAAAGGGCACCCACAAGGAGTTGATGGAAGAGAGGGGTCGCTATGCAAAGCTGATCCACAACCTCCGGGGATTGCAGTTCAAGGTAAACTGCACCCCTGCGTGCCTGGTGAATGGGATCAAGAACCCCACCTCATGGCTTCCCACCTGGGAGAGCTCGGTCTTCTTACTTTCAGAAGTCCTTTCATTTTATCTCCAGGATCCAGAGCACATTTACAATGTAGCCATGGTGGAGACCCTGAAGGAGAGCCCAGCACAGAGGGATGAAAACGCTGGTACAGTCAGATGACAGTCCCCTCTCTCTCACTGCCCCTGGATCCTGAGCGGACACAGACCTTTTCATTTATTTATTATACAATTTCTCATCCTAGCCTTGGCTTCAGGGGATGAGAAAGATGAAGGAAAAGAACCCGAAACGGAAGAATTTGTGGACACAAAAGGTATTTACTATCCTTTCCCTTGGCTGGGTTCTCAGGAGTACATGCTAGGCATCCGCTCTCTGCATAGAGGAGTGGAAACACAGTGGTTATCGTTTTGGGATTCGAGGGCAGTGGCGTGTTATAGTGTGAGCTCATACGGGGTAACGCCAGTTGTCAACTCGATTAAGTTGTGAAGCCCCTTGAAGATTAAAACCCTCTACTGGGTCCTTTATGAGGACATTCCCAGGGACAGTTGCCAACAAGGAAAACTCACCCTAAATGAGGGCAGCACCCTCTCCTACGTTTGGACCCAGATGGAATAAAAGCGGGGAAAGAGAACATGGTCATTAGTGCATTCACTCTTTCTGTTTCGGGGTCACCGTGAGCAAGAAATTGTCCCCTTTTTTCAATAATTAATTAAGTAACATTATAATACAATTACATCTTTTCCCACTTCTGTTTTCTTCCTCTAAAACCTCCCATGCACCCCCACACTTGTTCTTCTTTCGAATTCATGACCTCTTTTGTTTACGTGTTGTTGTGTATATTCTCTCTCTCTCTCTCTCTCTCTCTCTCTCTCTCTCTCTCTCTCTGTGTGTGTGTGTATTGTTAAATATAAAATACAATCTGCTCAACCCATATAATGTTGCTTGTTTGCATGTTTCTGTGGCTGGCTCTTCCCTGGGGAAGACGATGTGCATGTTCTCGCCTTTCCTTAATCGCCTGTGGCTCTTTGTGTAGGGTTGAGGCCTCATGAGCTTCCCCTTCCACAACAGCAGGTCTGTTGGTATCATCACTGTTCAGGTCATAAAACTGGATGCTCTTAACCTCAGTTTCTTAATCTACAAAGGAGGGAAATGATAGAATTAACTTCAGAGAGAGTCTCACAAAGGTTGAATGAGAAACTGTTCGGGAAGTGGCTGGTAAAGTGCCTGAAACATAATGACCTTTGGAAGTCAGGTCTGGGTCATTTCCATGCGCCATCCTGCGCTCCTCCTTTCTGAGAGGTCAAAGCCGTGCACGCGGGGAAATGATGCAGAGCGAAGAGAAAGCCCGAGAGCCCCCACTCTTCACAGGGAACAAAGCCACAGAGGGACCGAGGCTGGATCAGCTTACGCATCCATTCGGATAAGTTGTAAACGTTGCGTTGAGTGCCATGTCCTGAAACAGACTGAGGGTTCCCAGGTTTTAACATGTAGCCTGGTAGAGGTCCACCAACAAATGAGTAGCTGTGGCAGACTGGGATAAAGGTAATGGGGAGTCGACGTAGGAGCAACAGATAGGCTGTGGGAGGCTCCACAGAAGGGGCAATCTTAGCACTGGTCATCCAGGGATGCGTAGGAGTTTCCTAGGGGTAATGTGATGAGAAGATGGGAGAGAGTGGAGGGCTTAATGGTGAGGTTGTGAGACTATTCTGGGGATGAGGAGTGAGAGATGAGAGTGAGATTGACCAGTGCCAGCTGTCAAGGCTACTCTTTTTCCTTAGAGGGTTGCTATTCTTCCCTTGTCCCCAGGGCACAAACTCTGGGCTTCAGCCTGTTTAGGGACAAGGATCACATTGGGGTGGCTTCCCACAAGAGTTCTGACCCTCACTAATATGTAGCAAGTCACACACACACACACACACACGCACACACACACACACACACACACACACACACACACACACACACACACACACACATACACACACACTTACTTCAGGCTAGGTGTGGTGCCATAGGCCTGTAATCCCAGAACAAGGGAGGCAGAGGCAAGAAGCTCATGAGTTTGAGGTTTGCCTGGATGCCCACGGCATATTCTGTTTCTGAAGCCAAGCAAGAAGGTGAATAAAGCCAAGAGTACACAGCCGCACACCGAAGTCTCCATCTTTAAAGCTCTCCGCTATCGTTTTATATATATCAAGTGGAAGGCACGTCTGGATTTCAGAATGTTAAAATATGAAGAAGAACATCTTGAGTACTGGAATCAGTCACTGGTAATGCTGCTTGTGACATGGACACATTTGGAAAGACAACCTATTTTTTTTGGGGGGTGCCTGTAAGTCTCCCTTTGGTTAAAGGGAGTACCAAGATACCTCTTGCAGTCTTTGTTAGGGGAGAGCTCCAGGCTGTTCAGCATCTCACATCCTGTGGAACGGGGAGGGGGAGACCGCTGTTCCTCACGCCGCTCACCTCCCACCCTCTCTGGACAAGGAAGTAGACTGTGATTCATCACCTGGAGACAGACCGCTTCTCCCAGCGTTAGCCGCTGGGCCGAGAGATGTGCCCGGTGCGGTCCTGAAGGGACAGGGCTCGCACTGAAGGCTGGGCGGCCCTCCTCACCACCCACTGCTGAAGTATTCTCTCAAGCTCAGGAAAAGCCCAAAGGCTGCCAGTCACTGCCCTGGATTGGCTGAAAGAGCTGTTACCATTTGAGCCCTGGGTTGCTCTCGTATGCTGCCTTTCCCTCATTTGCAGCCCAAGAATAGAGTGGAACATCCCAAAGACCTTTGCAGGCTTTCAGACATGGCATGATGGGACTTTGTCCGTCAGTCAGGCATCTGTGAGGTAGAAGAGAGACCACGGACAAAGTCCCCCCCCCCCATCTACCTGTCCTGTCACAGCAGTGCACACAGTCCAACTTGAACTCGGGAGCTCTCAATGGATGCAGACACGCGGTATAGTTATCTGTCTTCCGCTTGACATCGAGTTCTGGGAGCCAGCACGGTCCTGGACTCCCAGGGCTAAGCAGTGAGTGAACACTATAGAGTCCTCAAAAGGCTCCAGGTCACACACCCCTCAGGGCCGTAAGGATCAGATAATATAAAATGAGCAAGGTATATTAGAACATTGAAAGCGTGTGGAAAATAGGCCAAGGGCCTCAGCAATGGAGGGGAGGGCTCAAAGGGGACATGCTGGCCTCACTGTGGGCTCCCCCGTCCCCGCTGCCCACCAGGCTCACGGCCTCCCCTGTGTTTGTCTCTGCAGCCCCCGTGCACCAGCTAATCCAGATTGAATCCCCCCAAGAAGGAATCGTGACCTGGAAAACATATCACACGTATATTAAAGCTTCTGGAGGTTTAGTATAAAACATCAGGTTTCTTGATTTAATTTGCATTTTAAAAATCTGTTTTTAAACTGTTGGGTTCGTGTTTTTTATGATTCCATCACCAATTATTCTTTTTATGTGTATGCTAGGGCTGCTTATCAGTGCTTTCGTTTCCCCCTAAAACCTAAAGTCTGATAATACAGCCCTTTAAATGGAGTCGTTTTTTATCTCCATTAAAGCTGCCAGGTTCTGTTTTATTGGAGCTGAGTGGGCAGCAGCCAGAAGCCATTGGTGGTGCTTACACACACACACACACACACACACACACACACACACACACACACACATACACACACACACTCTCACACACACATGCTTGCATACACATACACACATACAAATGCACACACACACATACACACACATGCATGCACACATTCTCACACATACACACGCAGGTGCTTACACACACACACACACATACACACACACACTCTCACATACACACACTCTCACACACACATGCATGTATACACATACACTTACATGCATGCATACACACACACACACACACACACTCCCATGCAGGCACATACACTCTCACACTCCCACACTCACATAGTCAAACACACTCACACATGGACTTATACACACACACACACACACACACACACACAATATGTGATATGATATGCTGAGCATAGCAGCAATCAGCTCATTACACAGGAGACTATCTGCATATACAAGTCTCTTCCAGTTAGACTAGGGGTTTGGGTATTTATTTAAAGATGGAGTCTATATGTAGCCCAGGCTGACCTCAAACTTTCGACCTATCTACCTACCTACCCAAGCATTCCCAGATGTGGAACAACAGACTTGTCCCACCACACTAGACTCTTGACTTGCTTTTAGCAAATACTGAATTGCTTTTGATGAGCATGGTAACACATACCTGTGCCCCTACTAGCACGTGAACATTATCTTTTCTCTGCAACCTTTGACTATCTCGAATCCCAAGGATGGGGCTCAGGATAGGCGAATTGGCCACTGGCTGTCACGTCTGCAACCCCGTTTCTCTGGCAGGGTACCTGGTCTCCTTCCTGGTTTTGTGTCTCTTCTTCCTGATGATGGGCAGCTCTGCTTTCAGCACCTGGTGGCTGGGGATCTGGTTAGACAGGGGCTCCCAGGTGAGTTTCCCTTGACAACGCCGAGTCTGCGTCTTGGCATAAAACTGAGCAGAGGGTGACATCCAGTGTCACCCTTTGTCCCCTTGCCTTGCCCCTTTTGGAGACACTGTGGCTAGTTTCTGGGCCATATAATTCAAATTCTTGAGATCCTTTCCTGTTTTCTTTGTTTGTTTGTTTGTTTGCTTTTTAAATAAGCAAGGCATCTGAAAGTTTACACATACATCTTCAGATTTAAAAAGGGGTCCTGAAAAATGATGGTTCTAATGTGTGTGGCCGGTCACATGTGTCTCAGGTAGGGTAGTATCAGTTTGAACTTACCTCTGAGGAAGGACGGGGACACTCTCCCAACTTGCCTTAGTGAGGGGACTTGAAATAGATGCAGCCTTTGGTAGTGCTTCAAGGCTGCCAGGGGGCCTTCCGTTTCTCCCAGGGTTTCCATCTTGACCAGGGCCCCTCCTGGGGAGGACCAAGTCACTCCTCTCCCTCCAGCTTGTTGGCCGTTGGTTTCAAAGCTTGTCCTGGAGCTCCAAGGAATAATGAGAATGGGGACTGGGGTGCTTGTTCATCTTCCAAGATCACACTGTGATAGCACCTTGTTGCTATGACATCGAAGTAAGGATGCATGGGTGTGGGGGAGGGGCGAGGCTGTTTGATACAGCTTCCTGAGGCTGTTCCCACATCATAGGGCAGTGAGATGCCTGCTCTCTGCAAGTTAATCGAGGTCTGTTTTTCCAAGTATGTGTGTATTCTTCCAAGATTTTGTCCATTCCTCAGAGGACCTCAGATAGGGTCAAGTGGAGCCATCCCTTGGACTCTGGGCTTCCTCAACAGGCCACTGCACATGCAGCAACCGTGGCGTGCCCCTGTGATTATTCCTGACCCCGGATGCTGTGGGTACCACCGACAGCACTACAAAGCCTGCTCTGCAAACCGAGCCTTTCATCAACTAACCCCCCCTCCCGCCCCCCAGGGATGATTTTGCCTCTGCAGGCGCTCATCCATCAGCAAACCTCTGGTTTACATTTCCCCCATTACTGTAATCAGCAGGATGGCATTTAGAAGAAACATGTTTGTTTGCTCCCCAAAGGCATCCTTGACTTTTTAGCACACAGCCCAGAGAAAAATGAAACTGTCAATTTCTCCACAACAGAGGGAAGATGTCTTCTCTCCAGAAACGCTGGTGATGTTGTGTCCCCTCACTGGGAGGGATGAAGGCATAGTTTGTTGAATCCTCTGAGAGCCCCTTGGGTTTGCTGGGCTTCCTCTTTATTGTCAGGGACTCCAGAGCAGGGCAGCAGCAACCCCCAGGGCTTTGGAGACAGACCAGGGGAGGGGACTGAGGAACTGGACCACCCTACATAGAGACCCTTGGATCTCACTAGACGGTGGCTGCTGCTAGGTCGCTTGGCAGGTGGGAGGATGGTCCCCGATTCTCTGCCCTGTCTGGGTTACCTAAGGAGGAGCCAGGCCTGCTTCTTAGAATCCTCAGGTCTCCTTTGCTTCTGGGTCTTCTTGGCCTGGCATCACCACAGGTCTCCTGAGGCCCAGGTAGCTTCCAGGACAGCCGCTCTACACCTGTATTTTCTCCGCCATCAGAGGAGGCATGCAAAGCTCAGACCCTGATCAGCCCCTGAGGGACCTGATCTTACCTACATGACTCAGTGTTGATGTGAATTTAAATTTTGTTCTTTTACAATGTGTGTGTTTCTATGAATGCACGTAGGCACTTGTCCATGTGTGAGTGTGGGAAGGATGAAGGCTGACTTTGAGTACTTTCCCTTATTCCTCTCTGCCTTCATTTTTTGAGGTAGGGTTTCTAGAGCTCACTGTCTTGTCGAGGGTGGCTAGCCACTGAACCCCAGTGATCTACCCATCTTTCCCCAAATCCTGATACTGGGGTTACAGGCCTGTGCCACCATGCCTTGCTTTTAGATGCCGGTTAGGGATCTTCACTCAGATCCTCATGCACGTGTGGCAAATACTTCACCCACCGAGGAGCCATCTTTCCAGTCCTACCTGACTCATTTTTAACAGCCATGCGCTTCTTCAGAAAGATTATCTGAAATAGCGTCCCCCTTCTCCCCATAGCATACTGTTCTTGATATTTCTTTTTCTGTTGTTGTGTTGCAGGTCATCTGTGCATCCCAGAGCAATGAGACAGGTTGCAATGCTGACCAGACCCTGCAAGACAGCGAACACCACATGTACCAGTTGGTTTACATAGCAAGCATGGTGTCTGTGCTGATGTTTGGCGTCATCAAAGGCTTCACCTTCACCAACACTACATTGATGGCGTCCTCCTCTCTCCACAGCAGAGTGTTTAGCAAGGTAGAAGCGCAGAGGGCTGCAGGCCTCCCGGATTGCGCCGTCCGCAGGGCCAAGCCGGCCCTCATGCTGTGCCAAACATTGTGTCAGACTCTGGGGTTGGGACAACTCTCCTGGAGTCTGCCATCTAGTTTTCAAGGGGTCTTCCACTTGTTGGAGTACCATACAGGAAGGCCAATTTCAGAGAGCAACAGGGACACATCATGGACTCTTAGGCTGGGTGTATGGTGGAGAAGATGTACGTCTTGCTTCTAAGAGCCCCAGCTAGTGACTGCCTAGAAATGGGCTGTTGCTTTCTGCTGCGGCGGCAGGCAGCAGCAGTTGGTTGCCAGGGCTCTTACCAGAGCACACAGGTATGCCCCATGCTTTGTGGAGTAGACAGACAAATAGACTTGGCATTTTGTTTGCCTGGGGCTCAAAATCCCTCCCTCCTCTGAGAGTTCCAGGCTCCCCTATCCCAAAAGCCACCTGAGATTTGGAGAGGAAGCCCTATACATAGGAAGGGTATCTCCGGAATTCACGCATGGTGTGGTGGTCTAAGAATGGGGAGCACCACCCTCATTTTCCAAAGATCACCTGATCCCCTGGCCCGTGCTTTGGAAAAATAGGTCTGGCCCCACACCCCTCCCCCCTAATCTCACCTTCCTGCCCTGACAGAAGTTCACCAAACACTCACTGACTCAGTTCGCTCTGTTTCTATCCTCAGATCGTCAGGAGTCCAATGAGCTTCTTTGACACAACTCCCACAGGCCGGCTAATGAACCGTTTCTCTAAAGACATGGACGAACTGGACGTGAGGCTGCCATTTCACGCCGAGAACTTTCTGCAGCAGTTTTTTATGGTGGTGTTTATTCTGGTGATTATGGCTGCTGTGTTTCCTGTTGTCCTTGTGGTGCTGGCTGGCCTGGCTATACTCTTCTTCATTCTTTTACGGTAGGACTATACACAACTTGAAAATGGGAAACACCCAACCAACACCCCCCTGCCCCATAACACAAACACACTGAGAATGTGAATGAATACATGCATCAGCTGGGAGGCAGGTGATGGTGAATACCTGCTCTTTTCTCTGATGGGAGAATCCTAGATTCTTGGCACTTGTTAGACACCAGGTGCTATGGCAAGTACCTGGCATCCGGCTGGCTTTTTGGCCCTAGGGCAATGCTGGGAGGTGGGTAAGTTATTAGGAGGTTCAGGAAGCTGGTAAACAGGCTTGCCATCTGTCTGCTGATTCATTCCTAACCATTGGGCTCTGAGGATGCCCATCCCCAGCCACTTTGAATTTTGAGAAACATCTCTCACTGCAGCTAAAGATTAACATGCACGGAGATGTGTGGACGGGAATGGGGACAGTTCCTGAGTGTGTACATGCCCATCAGGAGGGACACTGGAAGCTGCAAGGCGTGGGGGTGAGGGGCAGCGGGATTTCTCATCAGGCGCTATGGGGAGTACCGAGAGGGAGCAAGAGCTGTGAGTCTGACAGGTTTGTGCCAGAATTCCAGTTTTGCCAGGAAGCTTAGTTGAACCCCGAAGTGCTGCAAATCCATTCCTTCTCCCCTAAAGTCCTTAGTCATTATAATGTGTGCCTTGCCTGTGTCAGGTGAGCAGATGGGAGGAGGGGATTAGTTCCTCCCCAGTTAAAGACACAATGGAGTGATAAGCAAACTGGAGACATTTGGAGTTTGGGAAAGGGCTGGGGAGGGATAGGAGTGAGTGGCTAAGGTGAGAACAGGAGGGGGTTTGAGGGGCATTTACAAGGCAGTGTCATCAGGGTTTCACAAGGGGGAGACTTTTGGGTGTCAGGGAGATTGGTACAACCAAGGGCAATCCAAGATGACGGACCTGTGTGCCGAGGAAGGTGGTCTGCAAGGAGAGGCAGTTGAGTAGTCACGGCTCACTCTTAGGCTCCAAGTCTGAGGCAGCGATAATGGCAAATGCGTGAGGGGTGTAGAGTGGCTGGAGACTGACACGGGCACCCGACGGGAGCAGGTGTCAGGGGAATTAAGACTAGTGGTGTGGGATTCAGCAGAGCTGGCTCTCACTGCAGTACCCTTGATATCACCGAGGAAAGCACACATTTCCAAACTCAAGGGTTTATTGTGATAATCAGTCAGCACTGTTTCCTGAGAGTCCATCACAAATACAAACCACGCCACAGGTGTCAGAGATTGGAGTGGGTTCCTCACGCCTCTCTCCCCTCCTGTGACACCTTTGTTTGACTGCTTTGGTTGCCGTTGTCTCCAGTGCTATTGATTGACTTAGTAAAAGCTTAAAAGAAATCCACCCGACATACCCAATCCTTTGCTATAAAGACAGGAGAGACCACAGAAGGAGGAAAGCTCAGTAGCTCAGAGCACAGTGAATGCACTGTGAGCACATGGATGTTAGGTTAGGGCACCTCTTTGGAGGATAGCCAGCTAATGCTCGAGGGCATAGGTGTCCTATCTTCAGGACTCTTGGGGCTTCCATGTAAGGTGCAAGGCAGTAAGGTGCAAGAGAGTGTTATCATGATGTTTGAGTTCCTGAGGTTATCATGATGTTTGTACAAAATTAACTTTGGAGGGCTGCACCCTGGCAACCAGGTCAGACCCGTCTTTCTCTGATTGGTTACTGTCTTATTTAGGGTTTTACTGCTGTGAACAGACACCATGACCAAGGAAACTCTGATAAGGATGACATTTAATTGGGGCTGGCTTACAGGTTCAGAGGTCTACTCCATTATCATCAAGGCAGGAGGATGGCAGTGTCCAGGCAAGCCTGGTGCAGGAGGAGCTGAGAGTTCTTCATCTTGTTCCTAAGGCAGACAGAAGATGGACTTCCAGGCAGTTAGGATGAGGGTCTCAAATCCCACACCCACAGTGACACACCTACTCCAACAAGGCCGTGTCTCCTAATAGTGCCACTCCCTGGGCCTAGCATATACAAACCATCACAGCCACCAAAAACGGGTTGACTTGTGTTCAGGGGCTGCACTGTGCAAAATCTTTGGGTCTTCAAAGCGTAGAACTGTCTACTGTGATGCGTGTCACTCTTGCTATGGGAAGCACTCCGGTCGGAAGACAAATGAAACAATGGTGTGCACAAACTTAGCCCGTCCCTCACACAGTCAGACAGGACATCCTGGAGAAGAATGGCAGCCCTTCCACTTATCACACTAACTGACTTAATTGCCGCGTGGAAGGCGTGGCTGGCCTGCTTGTGCTGAGGAAGAGTTCTCCAAGACTGCCCTCTGTGACCCTCTTGGATCCTCTTATCCCCCTCCCCCCACAGCATTTTCCATCGGGGAATCCATGAACTCAAGCAGGTGGAGAACGTCAGCCGGTCACCTTGGTTCTCTCACATCACCTCCTCCATGCAGGGTCTGGGCATCATCCATGCCTACAACAAGAAGGACAATTGCATCAGCAAGTGAGTGGATGGGCCCCTGCTCCAGGGTCTCCCCACCTCACAGCCCAGCCCAGACGGGAGGCCCCAGGCTGCTTTGGAACTGAGAGGGGAAATACTGGGGACAGGCTGGCAGAATCAGGAGCTTTATTTCTAGTATTTGGGGCCTCGAAAGATATAGACTCTGTGTGTGTGTGTGTGTGTGTGTGTGTGTGTGTGTGTGTGTGTGTGTGAGAGAGAGAGAGAGAGAGAGAGAGAGAGAGAGAGAGAGAGAGACCAGAAAAGACAGGGACAGGAAAATGGAGAGGGAGAGGAGAGGAGAAGAGAGGAGAGGAGAGGAGAGGAGAGGAGAGGAGAGGAGAGGAGAGGAGAGGAGAGGGAAGACACTCATTTATCCTACTGGGGACTCGTGCAAGGCTAGGTAAGAACTTCACCATTGAGTTACCTCTCCAACTCTGTATGACTTTATATGTTTTACTTCTTGTTAAATGGGTTCAATTTAGGAAAATATCTAAAAAACAGAACATTTACAAAAATCACTTGTAGGCCTCAAATCCCAATCTTACTCATATTTTCATGTACACATTAGATGCAGAATCATAAGTTGAAAATCCCAAATCTGAAAAGCTCCCAAATCCCAAATCTTTTGAATATGGGTTGCCATACTGCAAAGGGAAAAAAATCTCACACTTGATCTCATGTGACAGACTGTAGCCAAGACACAGGTACAGTAAAAACATGCATGAAAATTATCTGCAAATACCTGTGCATGGTGGCTACTAAGGAGGCTGAGGCAGGAGGGTCCAGCCTTGGCTACAGAGTGAGATCAAAGCCAGTCTATACATCATGGTGAGGCCTTAGTGAGACTCAGAGTCTCAGAGAGTTAAGAAAAAGATCTAGGGGTGCAGCTCAGCTCTGAGCATTGCTTAGCCTGAGAAAAGCCCTGCTTTGAACCCCCAGCACTGCAAGATACAATAAAGCCATTGACTAGCCTGCAGGCTACCATGTGTGAGGCACAGAAGAAGCACGAGCCAGTTCTGTGCATAGAGTGGTCCTTCATTTCCAAGCTATCTCGTTCTCCATATACAAACATTCCAGAATAAAAAAAAAAGTCCAACTCGGGCTAGAGAGATGACTTAAGATCCAGCCAGGACTAGAGGGATGGCGTAAGATCAGTGGCTGCTCCAGTTTTGATTCTGATCCCCGGCACATGGTAACTCCCAGCCATCTGCAGTTCTAGAGCAGCTGATGTCCTATGGCCTCCACACACCCCTATGCGTGCTTGTGGCAGCAGACATAAAATCAGGCAAAACATCCGTACATGTAAAAGAACTAAGTTAGTTACTTAATTAAATTTAAAAAAGAATCCCTAGTTACTTCTGGTCCTAAGCATTTCAGACAGGATACTTACATTTATTATTCCCATTCTTTTATTTTTTCAACCCACGAGGTTTTCTTTTCAAAGGTTACTTTGAATATGACTTTCATAGCACTGAGTATTCTTTTTACAATAAACACATTTTAAGATATTTTATTACTTCTTTGAATCTCGTATAATATGTTTTTATTCAATCCCCATCCCCCACTCCTCCCAAAGCCCTCCTACACACACACAGCTTTGAGTTTTCTTCTCCCACCCCACCCCCCACCTTTTAAAATCCCATCAGGTTTAGCTTATGTTGTTCAACAGGTCTTGGGAGTAGGGCCTGGCTCTTACTGTAGTCACTCCACCACAGGTCACCTCACTTATTAAAACTCTTTCTCTCCCAGTACCTACCAAATGCCAATGCTAGTGGTGGGGTTTCATGCCCACCTTCCCTCTTCTCCATGCTGAGATTCTGTCTGGCTTGAGCCTGGGCAGGTCCTGTGACACAGCCACGATCACCATGAGTTCATATGTGCAACTGCCCTGTTGTGTCTGGAAAACACTTTCTTTGATGCTATCTACCACTTCTGGCCCTTAAAAATCTTTTTACGATCTCTTCTATGAAGATCCCTGAGTTTTGTGTGGAAGGCGGTGATAAGTATGTCCGGAGCACCTCACAGTTCCTCATTTGCCATATGTTGGCCAGTTGAGGGTCTCTGTGCTAATTGCCATCTACAGCAAAGAGAAGCTTCCCTAACAAGAGTTGAGAGGCGCGCTGAAATTACTCCTACACACATACATCTGACTGTTGAGATAGTCTTGATGTGCGAGCTCTGCCCCTATGTGATTTGCAGTCACGCACACACACCTATCTCCCCAAGCTCAGAAAACTAACTTTTAAAGCCTACATTTAAGTATCTATTTTTTACGTGTGGGTAGGCCAGCTTCAGAAGACTCAGTTTGTGAAGACTAGAGTAGTGGAGTCATGTAGCTTCAGACTTCTAACACACCATAGAAAACGGTGTAAGCCGCAACTTGCAAGCGCGGTAGTGGACTAGAAGCTGCCGCCGTTGTGCTACCTCGTGGAAGAGACGGGTCAGAACGAGAACACATGTTCTCTATTACAGCAGGAAACAGAGAGAGGAACTCCAGACACCCACGAAGTCGTGACAGGGTCTCTGGAAAGTTTATAAAGAGAAGGATGGGGACCTACTACTACACAGCCCTGGTCACAGGGCTTCCTAGTGGTGACAGGGGAAAAGAAAATTGTTACTGGGGTTGCAGTCCTCAGTGGTTGGCTGCTGAATTAGGGGGATGGGCACAGGGGAGCCAATGTGGACGGAGATGAATGATAAGGACATGCACCGTCTTCACAGATGCCACGGTAAAATGTACTATGTGTTTGCTAACCTAAAAAGAAATATAAAAAAAAATCAGTTGTTCCATACGAAGATCTGCAAATAAAATCAGAAGCGCTATCCAAATCAACAGGTATGCAGATGTCACCCCAGAAACAGAAGAGATAAGATGATAAGGCCTGGCACTGTGACGCCACAGGTCGGAATTCTTCCACTGATGACTCTGAAGATAGGAAAACAGGTAAAAGGCCAGCGTGAAACTTTCAAAAGTGTCCCTAGTAAAAATAATGAACTACCAGGACGGGGAAATGAAGAAGCTGATGAAGTCAAGCTGGGACGTAGGGGAAGAGAGAGAGAAAGAGAAATTGCCTGAGATAATCAGCAATATGGGTGAAAAGGTTACTAATAAGGAAGAGAAATTCATCAAGAAAATAAAATTAGAAATCAAACAAGCCAGTGAACCAAAATAAATAAATAAATAAATAAATGGCTTACCAGCAGACATAACAAGGCAGGAAAGGGACTTCAGGGCTTCAGAGATGGAGGACATGGATGGGGAAATCCTGCACTTAAGATCAATAAGGAAAGAAATAGTGAATGAACATGACCAGAAAAACCAAGAACTCTGGGATCCTATCAAAAGATCAAATTAAAAGACCCCCTGATCTAGAATGAAATAGACATCTGAACTCAAGACAGTCAAACCCCAAAATGACATAACCGCAGAAGGACTTCAGTGTGACATTATAGGACATCAAAATACAAAGCAAAGGAATAGCACTGCGACTTGTAAGAGGGAAATGCCAGCTCACCTACAGACACTTACAAAGGCCCAAACATCAGAAAACCACGCTATTTCTTGTTGGCAGCCCGTGCTGGGAAAGCATAGGATGATGTATTTCCAGCCTCCAAAAGCAAACAACCTCCAACCCACATTGTTATGTCCGGGAAAGCTATCTTTTAAAATTGATCTGTCAGGACAAGCAGAAACCCAGGTAGTTTGTGATGGAGAGAAGCTGACACTACAGAAGATGCTTAAGAGACTGGGACCTGCAGAGGAAAGACGAAACTGGTCTTAGCCATAACCGCTGTGGTGGCTCAGTCCTGCAGAGGCAGTCAGATCTCTGAGTTTGAGGCCAGCCTGGTCTACAGAGCAAGTTAGGGCTACACAAAGAAACCCTGTCTCACCTCCCCCCTATCCCCAAGAATCTTAAAAACCAATACAACAGATAATCTAAACAACTAGAAAAAAGCAGCCTCAAAAAATCACAGCATTGGTAAACATTTCTTTAGTAATCTAATCTTCAATGTAAATGGCCTCAATTCATTAATTAAAATATTCAGACTGACTAACTGGATATAAAAAATTAGAATCAAATGGGCACAGGTGCTATCCTAGTATTTGGGAGGCAGAGGAAGGAGGGTCAGAAGTTCAAGGTCACCTTTGGTTAGCCTTGGCTACTTGAGAGCCCATCTCAAAGTAACAACAAGAAGCAAAATCACCTCTTTTCCAAGCCCTGAGAAAATTAGACTTAGCTCTCTGTTGTCTCCAAGAAACACACCTCATTCTTAAGGACATCCAAGGCTGAAGCTTGAGGGATGGAAACCAGTCTATTAACCAAATGGAAGTAGGAAAGAAGCTGGCATAATTACCCTCATATCCGCTGAAGAAGGCTTCAAGAGAAAATTACTCAGAAAAGACAGGAGCCACATGTGAATGGAAAGAGTTATGTCTCAAACGGACGTGGCAATTATAAATGTAAGCTGTGATGGTTAGTATTGTTGGGTGTGGTTCATATTGCCAATCTGATGGAGAAGCATTTTCCCAACCGAGGTTCCTCCTCCCAGATGACTCTAGTTTGTGTCACATTGACAAACAAGAACAAAACAAAACCAAAACACCAAACCAACCAACCAAAAAAAAAAAAAGTAAAATAAAGGACAATCAACCAGGACAGGGCCATTGTTGTGATAATCCTGATCGTAGCTTTTAGGTCTTGGGAACTAACATATGTCTAGAATGTGGAGGAGTTTGATCTTAACACAATAAATGTATATTCTCTCTCAAGTTGCAATAAATGCTGTGGCACAGGAGACAGAGTTTCTTCACTTTTGGAGTTACAGTTTCTTTGCTTTTCCTTCTCAAAGGCCGTGGGAAGGTAAAGATAGACCCCCGTGAGAACTCTTTATTGCTAACCCCAGCAAGGAGACACGAGCTCTCTGCAAGTCCAATGGCAGGATTTCAGTTGCACAGATTTACCTAAATGCACAGGACCCTGGGGACTGCAATCCTTTCGTGTCAATGGGGAGTGACAGTGGAGTCTGACTACCACACAGATGCTTTCCCCTTCTCTTTCCTTTCTTGTAAATATAACATATGCTGGGCAAGGTGACTCTCTCTTGTAATCACAATACTTATGAGGCTGAGGCAGAGGGATTGTAAGTTTTAAGGCTAGCCTGGGCTACATAACAATACCCTTCCTTCCTTCCTTCCTTCCTTTGTTTTTTCCTTCATATATATATATATATATATATATATATATATATATAGAGAGAGAGAGAGAGAGAGAGAGAGAGAGAGAGAGAGAGAGAGAGAGAGAGAGAGAGAGACAGGGTTTCTCTATGGAGCCCTGGCTGTCTTGGAGCTCACTCTTGAAGACCAAACTGGCCTCAGACTCAGAGATCTGTCCGCCACTGCCTCCCGAGTGCTGGGATTAAAGGCATGCACCACCACCATCCATCTATCAGTTTGTTTCTCTTGTCTAGAGTCCTGCATCACACAGACACTTCTGGCGTACCGATCATGAAAAATGTCCATAGAGCCATTCGACTCGCTGCCCTTTGACAAACAAAACAGATGGACACTTGTTTCCACATAGTTTCTCCTCTAAGAAGAGCCTCCCATAGCCAGCCATAGTCTCATGTGACTGACAGGATCTCTCTCTTCTTGTAACGCTTGCCTTTGGGGAGAGCTCTCTGGCTTCTGATGTGTGTTGTGCTTCCCACCACACTAGTAGAAAGATTATGGTTTTAGGGAAAGTATTCTGACCAAGGCCTGGTACAAACAACAAAACACAAACAGTAATTAGAATGGAAACAAAATAGGTGTGATGGTGTGGGAGCCATGTGTCTTCTTAGGGATTTACACTCGAAAAGGCATAACTTTTCTTCCCCAAATTCCCACCAATTGTCCCTACAAGCGCCTTCCCACTGGGTCAAGGGCCCTTTAGTGGGCCAAGGAATGCGATGTCTTTCATAGCTCTCCTAAAACTTCAGTTTCTGATTATTTTCTGCCTGGAGGCTTGACACGGTAAGCAGGCTGTGCTCTGTGCGCATGCGGTGTGTGAGCGCATGCGTACTAGCGAATACTGGGACCAAGAAACTTATTTGTAGTTAGGAGGCATTCTGTTTTTGCCTTTAAACACCTATCTTTTCTCTGAGCCCCATTCTCTGAAGCTCCCACGGGGGAAACTAGGGAAAGCACCAAGAAGGAGCATTGCCAGGTGCTTCCTACCCATACTCCCGCTACTCTCCCCTTCCTGCTGCTCTTCCCCGTCGACCCAGCTCCTATACAGATACGGTATGTCACGGTGAAGGCCCGCTCCAACAAGGCATCGCTGTTTGCAGTGATTTTCTGAACTTCCTGGAGCATTCTGCCGGGGAGCACCCTGTTGCATTCCATGGCTGCCGTAGCGTCTTTGCACGCCATCACAGAGGCAGCTTGAATGCAACCTTCACTCTGTACATTCAGCTAAATTGAAGGGGCTATCAGGATGCACCCTGCTTATGTCTGGGGAACGAGTGACAATGGGTGCCTCCAGGTTCCATCTTGTCTTGGATCTTGGGCTATGCCGTTTTTCTGTCATTCCGCCCTGTGCAAAGCCCTGGTATCCAGTGGACATGCAACAAGATATCAGTTTCCTGTCTTTGAAGAGATTCCGTCCCCCCCACCCCCCACCCCCCAGCATTTTAAGCAGTGATTTGGTTGGTTGGTTTTGAAATGGGATCGTGCCATGTATTCCAGGCTAGCCTTGGGCTTCTGATCCTTCTGCCTTAGCCTCCCAAGTGCTGGGATCACAGGTGTGTGCCACTCTGCCAGGCTCAAATGATGGTCTTAATCTTGGTGAGGGGAAATGGATGTGTGTGTGTGTGTGTGTGTGTGTATGTGTGTGTGTGTGTGTGTGAAAGCCCCCCCCTTGCTAATCTACCACCACCACCACCACCATTGGCTACCCATTTCTTTAAGATCAGAGGAGCCATTTATACATTCCTCAAGGCCTGAGAAGCTAAGAGTGTGAGGTTTTCTGGAGTTTTGTCCTTAGCCGTGGGCTCTGGGAGAGATAGAGAAGGCCCATTTAGCACCCTTGTTGACTGACACATGAAATTTCTCCGAATGTGTGCAAATCAAAGACGGCTGTGGCAGCAGGAGGAGCATGGGTATACACGCTCATTTTTGTAACAGTCACCTTGTGGGAAGACGTTCTGTTAGGAGCTCCAGTCTCCTTTCGACGGTCGCAGAAACCGGAGCTCTTACATCCTCTGATTTTTTTCCCCTGACTTCAGGTTTAAGATACTCAACGACGAAAACTCCAGCCACCTCCTGTACTTCAACTGCGCCCTCAGGTGGTTTGCTCTCAGGATGGACATCCTCATGAACGTCATCACCTTTGTGGTGGCCTTGCTGGTGACCCTGAGTTTTTCTTCCATCAGTGGCTCGTCCAAAGGCTTGTCATTGTCTTACATCATCCAGGTAACCTCGGGCGCGCGGCTGGGCTTGGTCTAGGGTGTATTAGAAGGAACACTTTTAGATGGACTCAACCGGAGACTCAAAAAGAAGATGAAGGAAAACAGAGCTTTGATCACACACATGGTTGACATTTGGGGCGGCCGGGTGGGCCTCAGGCACAGCTGGATCTTGACTCTTGGTTTTGTTTTCTTCTGTGATGCCTTCCACATCATTGTGCCGTGGGTGACAAATGGTCTCTGAGATCCATAGGGAGAAGAAAGAAATAGCTGATTACGTTTCTTCCTTTTACTACCCAACGAAAGCCCAGGTTTATTCTTACTTGATTGACTTGGGCATCCAAGAACTTGTTACCGGTTTGGTGGGAGCAAAACAATTGATGTGGGCCAAGGTGAGGAGCCCCAGTTCACCTCACCCCCAAATCACACAGCTGCTTTATAGTGGGACCAGGAGAGGCAAGTACAGCTTCTAACCGGCTCTTGGCTACTCAAGTTTTAATAATAGTGCAAGAGGTAGGGACACAGTATTCCCCTGTCCTTCAGGACAATAAACGACTCCTTTCACTGCTCTGAGCGACACCATGATGTTTCTGCAAGTCTCACTTTGCAGATGAGGAAATGAGAGTCATGATTTAGGCTAAGGTTGGTTCCTGAGTCTTGTCCCTGGGAGTGTGCATCCCAGTGTCCTGACTGGGAACTTTCTCCATTGAGTCCCTTCTTTCTGTGCTTGGGAATTTAAGGGCAGATTTTTTTTTGTTTTGTTTTGTTTTTTGAATGTGGATCTTTCAAAACATACTCTACTTAATATACTAGAGTATATAAGTATATATAAATAGTTTATTTATATATTTATATTTTAAAAAAGATTTATTATGTATATAATATTCTGCCTGCATATATGCCTGCACACCAGAGGAGGGCACCAGATCCCATTACAGATGGTTGTGAGTCACCATGTGGTTGCTGGAAATTGAACTCAGGACCTCTGGAAGAGTGCTCTTAACCTCTGAGTCATCTCTCCAACCCAGGTTTATTTACTTTATTTTTTGAGGCTAAGTCTCGCTATGCGGCCCAAGCTTGAGTGTCCCCCATGTTGGGATCACAGGCGTGCTCCACCATGCTCCTTCATGTCCCACAATGCCAGGCTCTGGGTCCTTTCTGATGAAAGTCAAATCTTTTCTCAATTCAGAAAATGCTCTCCCTTTTTATTTATTTTTATGTCACGTGTATGGCTGTATTGCTTGCCTGTATGTTTGTGGACCTCATGTAGTGCAGTACCTGCAAAGACCAGAAGAGGGCATTGGAGCTCCAAAATGAGAGTTAACAGGCGGCTGTGAGCCAACATGGGGGTGATGGGAACCAAACCCAGGTCCGTCCTCTGCAAGAGCAGCCAGAGCTCTCAAGTGCGGAGCCATCTCCTGGGCTCCAGTCTCCTCTTTTGTTTCCTCATTTGGACAGTTTCCTTCTGCCTTGTGTTCTGGGAATTTCCCTCAGCTTTGTGATTCAGCCATGCTTTGGAATGTTCAGTGTAAAGCAAGTTTTCACATGTTCTCATTCTTTCAGTCTTTAAAGACTCATATTTAAATGGCTGGAATACCTTCTTATTTTCTAAGAATATTAACATTATCACCCCCTTCCCCACAAAACAAGACAAGACAAAATAACTAAAAAACGAAATCAAATCAAAACAAAACAAAACAAAATCCTTTTCTCTCTCTTTTGCTTTTTATCTATTTTCTCCAGGGTCAGTTTTTTATCCTCATTTATCCAGTTCCTTGCTCTTTCCTCCTCTTGGTTGGTTTATCTATATCTCTCAGCTCATTTGTATTTAAGGATGGAAGAATGGTTTGGCTTTTCATGGTGTGCCTTCGTGGTTCCCCTCTTGGAATATACATACATACATATATACATATAATCAGTGTGCATATATATGTGTACATATATGCATAATATGTGTGTGTATCATTCATATATATATATATATATATATATATATATATATATATATATGCATTTGCTTCCCAAAGCAGGAACAGGGCTATAGTCACTAACCACTCAAACTGAAGTGTTTGGTTTTGTTTTCTCTGGAGTAATATTCTTAGAGCCCTATATATGTTCCTCAGGTTGTTAGCTCAATTTCTTTACAGAGGGATGTGTGTGTACATGCACACATGCTCTTGTGTGTGCACTTGGGAGAAGCGTGTATCTTTGAGGTTAGAAGGAAGATGAGGAAAGGCACAAATGGGTCCATAGAAGCTGTTGTATCTAGACAGACCACCACCAGCCTGCTTCTGGTGGCCCTCTTCTCACAATGGGAGCCTTTCGCTTCCATTTTAGCAAAGGCTCTCTGTCAGAAATATGTGACTTTTATGTGTTGGGATCTCCCCCCGCCCCCCCACACCCCCCCGTCTCCTGGATGTGGAAGGTCTTCTTTTTGAAAACACTGAGGTATCATTTTAATAGTGTGTTTGGGTGGAGGCTATAGAAAGTGTATAAGTAGATGACATGACCATCCCATGGTATGGTTAAAGGGACAGTTTTTATTGCAGATAGGAGAGACATGAGGTGGAGGAAGTTGAGGGGATGGGAGTGGGTAGAAAGGGCTGGAAGGTTAGGATTGACTTTGAAATGTGCAACAGGTACACACGTACCTGGACGCCAGCATGGGCTTTGGTGGGCTAATAGGTTCCACAGGTAGCCTCGTGTCTCTTCTGAGGTAAGGGAAATGACTCTGCAGCCAGCTTCACAAGTTCCTGAAGAAGGCTGGCCTTTATCTAACCATCAGAAAGTCTCCTATAATCCAAGTCGAGCTCCTCTCTGCATCTTTGGACTGCCTTCTGGGTTTGGGGAACTGGAGCTCCCTTTAGACCCAACAGAGACATCTTCGGTGCTCTGAGGCAGGAAAACGAAGGCTCCTTGGGTAACCAGTTTCACCCCTCGGTAGTGGATGTCTGCATTGTTGCCTCTAAAATATCAAGCAGATGAAAGGTTTGCCTTAATTGGTCTAAAACCAGCTCCCCCCCAACTAAGGACACACTTGGGCAATACCATCAGCTTTTCAGGAGAAGGTCGCCAAACACCCCTGCAGGGTGTGTTAACACTCGCTCTCCAACTGGCTGTGGGCCCTTCTGACACCAGTCCTGTCTGGAGAACACAGACTCAGAGCGGCAAAGCTTCACTTGGGAGTAGAGGGACCCCTCCTAGAGGGATGAGAAACTGGTGTGCAACACCAGAGGGGAAGGGAAAGAGTGCTAAGTGATATCACAGGTACAGTGCTGAACCTGGGCTTACTTGGGTCTGCATTTGAGCCAAGGTGAGAGTTCTAGACCTAGACGAGCTGCTAGGCACTTAGGTTCTGATTCTCTCCTCTTTAGCAGAATGTATCTCAGTCTTTCTTGGAAGCACTGTACATTCTCAATCTGACCAGCTGTCGTGAGGCAGGGGCTGTGCTTTTTGCCATAGTATTGCAATCAACCATCTGTGTGCATTCTGCCCACCAGGCCTTAGGTTCTAGCACACAGTTCAAAGAAGATCTTGCCTCGAGGGAAGGGGGTGGGGGCAAAATCAGCCAGGTCGAGGCCCATTGCTCCAAGAGAAATGGGAAGATGTGGGCCAGTGCTAACTAAGCAGGGGAGATGGCAAAGGGCCACTGAGAGCTCTCCGAGGTCCTGGAGCGCCCCGCCCCCATCAAATCCCTCCCACCCTCGTCTGGCTGCACTGCTCCCAGTCGCTTGCCAGATCTTTCATCCGTTCTGTGTAAGCATGATGCCATCTCACACTCAAGTCTCAACCATCTTCAGATTTGGGTATCAGGAGGATGGCAGTGGTGGTGCCAGGTGCCAAGGATCCCATTCCCTAAGATACCAAGGGACAACTGTGAAGATCCCAGTGTCCTTGCCCTGGCATGGTGCACCTGAATAGTCGCTCAGAAGTCCCCGCCGAGGCTGGTTTCCGTGGCTTACAGTGCTAAACTCTCATGAGCACACCTCAGTAGCCTTCTCTTCCCTCCTTTTTCCTACCTGCTCCTGTACTCTGCGGGCTAACACTCTGTAGCCATTTGTGCAGCTACTGCAACAAACCCCATGGAGCTTGGTGGGTTACAGCAAGAGGGACTTATTCTCTCACAGTGCAGGAGGTCCGCACAGTGCTTGTTGTGAAGGCCGCTTTTCTCCTTAGGGCTCCAGGGGACGATAACTTTTGATCAGCTTTCAGAGGCTGGGGGCATTTCCAGAGGTTGGAATGGCGCTGGTCTAACTTCTGCTTCTGTCTTCTTTCCCCCTTATGGATCTTTCCGTCGTCTTTTACTAGGGCACTGGTGGGAACCAACCAGGTACGCAGGGTGCTTAATCCCAGCTGCAAAGGAGCTCTCCAAGGTCCTGGAGCGGCTCCCTCACCCATCCAAATGGGCTAACACGCTTGGGTTCAAGAGATTTAGGGTACAAACATATCCTTTGCAGTGGGGGAGAATGAATACTACCACTGGCCCCAATTATGACTTGCACTCAGATCTTGGAGTTAGATTCTGGGGGATCGTGGTTTAATGACGGTTCCCTTGGCAAACCATTTCCTCCAGTCTGTACCCCAATTTTTTTTACATCCAGAGCAGGTGTGGGCAGTGGTCCTCTGACTTCTGCTGGAGGTTTTCAGTTGCCTTTCTGTCCCAGATATGGTGGGTTAAGGTGCAGGAGCAGGGTGCAGGGCCCCACCAGGCGACAGCCAGGAGCCAAGCCCTCGCAATTGGACTCTCAGCAGGAATCTCCTCTCTGTGGCAGTTGGGATTGGCTCATAGGAGTGATCAAGGTGGTGGGATGATTCTCACCATCTGGAGTGAGAGAAAAAAAATGTAAATACCATTTGTTTTTAAATACAAAGGAAGTGTTTAAATGGGGAAGCATCCCAACAGGAAATGTGGCCTTCTGTGTGCCTGGCTGGGACTGCCAGCCTCTTTTGCATGTTGCCTGAGCCCAGCAGTAATTTGAAGTGGAAGGATCCCCAGAAAGGTGCAACAACAGGTACCAAAGGAAGAAAAGGGACCCCAGTAACTAGCTGTTTCTTCCCAACAGCTCAGTGGACTACTTCAAGTGTGTGTGCGAACAGGAACAGAGACCCAAGCCAAGTTCACCTCCGCAGAGCTACTGAGGGAGTACATTTCGGTAAGGAACGAGGGAACAGCGGGAACCTGCATGTTCTCTAAGGATTTATCTAAATTCTGTGTGGCTCAGTGTGAGTACTGGGAATCAAACTCTGGTCCTCTGGAAGACCAGTGCACACTCCTAACCACTGAGCTATTTCTCTAGTCCCCCATTTTGCTCTTTTCCTCTTTTTATTTTCTTCAGTTTGTGAAGGGGATCCTTTCAGTAGCTGAACTCTGATCTGTCACCCACCCACTTAAAACCCGTATCCACAATCCAAGTCCAAATTCTTCCTTGGCTTGCTTTGGTTTCTGAAAATTAATATTTGGTTGGTTAAAGTTAAAAATAGTGAAAGAAGATCACTTCCCCTCTTCTTATGAACACTTTCTAGTGCAGTGTAGGAATGCAACTGTTTTGAGAAAAGAAGTCTACCTAAACCTAGCAGTCACTTCTGTGGACCTTTGGACAGTGTTTGGTCCTGCTTGCAAGCTTAATACAACACCCTAAAACATTTAGAGTTCAGCACATTCAGTTTCCCTTTTATTTATTTTATGTATATGAGTACACTGTAGCTGTCTCCAGACACACCAGAAGTGGGTATTAGATTCCCTTACAGATGGTTGTGAGCCACCATGATTGCTGGGAATTGAACTCAGGACCTCTGGAAGAGCAGTCAGTGCTCCTAACTGCTGAGCCATCTCTCCAGCCTAGCTGGTTTCCCTTTTAAAACCTTCCTGGTGTGTGTAAGTCTCACTGTGAATGTAGAGGGGCTTGAAATTCTTATATGAGCAGAAAGTGTTTGAATTAAAATCACATTTAAACTATTTATTCAAGTATACATTTTAAATTAGAATGTCAAGTACAAATTCATAAATACTACAAACATTTAGTGTATAAAATAAGCAGATCTCATAAACTAAAGGCATGGCTAGTGCAGAATTGGTTTCTTTAAAAAATATGTTTATTTTTAATTCTAAATCTTCTAGGGGTTAAAATGCCCCCTTAGAAGGCAAATCTTTTCTCAGCTTATTGAAGTGTTACTTATTGACTAGAGACTTGGGCTGGCCAGGTGTGCACCGGGGGACTCCTCGTTGTTGGGAGAACCATCATAATGTGTGACAAAGGGCTGGTCTCCTAACAGAGCTCACTTTGTAGTCATTAGATTGTGAGGTTTTAGGGATAGTTATGAAGAGAAAGAAGTTCGGTTTTTTTTTTTTGGTGATGTCTAAAGGTCTTTGAACTTGGCCTTCTGCATTCTTTGTCACCTTCCTGTTCTTAGCACCATGATGACTTTTGTATACACTGCAATTAGACTGATTCTGCACATCTCAAGGTTCACCCTGGATTGGTCCTACAGCTTCACAGTCATTGTGCTGATAACTAGCCTCGGTCCGTAAGGCCCAGTGCGAGCTATTTCTTGCTTTCTCCACTACACTATACATCCTTGATTAGGCTCCAGGTCTACATGACTTTTCTTTGTATTTCTGGAGTTATTCAAGGTTGTTGTGGCCACCAGACCTTTGCAATTTCCCATTTCCCCTGTCTGGAAGGTTCTGGACAGAAATCCCGGTAGCTGTCATCCTTTCTGTATTCTAGACCTCAGCTCTAGTATTGTGTCCTCAGAGATGCCTTTGTCAACCTTTAAGAAATTTCATTGTTTGCTGCCACCTGCCATATGTCACTTCTTATGTTTTATTACAATACTCTTCTTGATGTTTTATTTTTGTTTTTGTATTTTTTTGGGGGGGCAGGGTTTCTTTGTGTAGCCCTGGCTGTCCTAGAACTCACTTTGTAGACCTGGCTGACCTCAACCTCACAGAGACCCCATTATCTCTGCCTCTCGAGTGCTGGGATTAAAGATGTGCACCACCATGCCCAGCCCAACAATACTCTCTTCTGTTACCTAATGTACTCCCATTGAAATGTGGCCTGCTTTCTTTGTGAGAATAATCTCATGTACTCCACGTTGTCCTGTAACTCTCAGTCCTCCTGCATCAGCTTCCTGAATGTTATAATTATGGGTGTTTAGCACCATGCTGAGCAGAAGTTATGTTCCTTGAGTACAGGGCTTCATTTACCACCATAGGTGCTGGTACTGACAGCTGTGGAATTACTGAGTTAAGCCAGTGGAAACCAGTGGCTATCAAACTGGTCAATGGTTCTAATTCTGCTTTTCAGACCTGTGTTCAGGAACACACTCACTCCTTCAAAGTGGGGATCTGTCCCAAAGACTGGCCAAGCCGTGGGGAGATAACTTTCAAGGACTATCGGATGAGATACAGAGACAACACCCCTCTCGTTCTTGATGGGCTGAACTTGAACATCCAAAGCGGGCAGACAGTTGGGATTGTGGGAAGAACAGGCTCTGGTGAGGACAGACTCTGCATTTCTTTCTTTGGGGTTGTTTGTTTGAGCTTGCTCTCCGTGTGCCAGTTAAGCCATATCAGAGCGACGTGCATGAGCGCTGGATTGTTATTTTCCCCGAAATCTCTTTACTGTAAATTAGGGTTTCAGGCTGAACGGGTGTGGAGAGTTGGAAGCAAATACACAGCAGTTTTTGGATTAATTAAATGATAATAATTCTAGAGAGATGAAGCCCAGAAGATGAGTTGTGTGCTAAAGGCTTCTGCTGGGACTGGCAGGTTAATAGTGTTAGGGCGCCCTGGTCGTCCAGCGTGAGCGATGTCTGCCTTGCAGAGTCATCCACACGAAGCCAGTTTCATTGCATTAAAAATCCCCTTAATTAAATGTTTGGACACGTTGGAGGCAAAAGCTGGTGTTGGATTCACTATTCCTGCTCTTATTGTCCCCAGGAAAATCATCCCTGGGCATGGCCCTGTTTCGACTGGTGGAACCAGCCTCTGGTACCATCTTCATTGACGAGGTAGATATCTGCACTGTGGGTCTGGAAGACCTCCGAACCAAGTTGACCATGATCCCCCAGGATCCTGTCCTGTTTGTAGGTACAGTAAGGTAGCTGTTTTCAATCATCGTGCATTCCTGTTTGGAGACGGTGACTCTGAGCCAACCAGTAGTTGAGAAATTGCTGGGTCATGGCTGTTCTTGGCAGTCTTAGCCCAGGGAACTGGGCTGCTAGCGTCTGGTTTTTAGTAAAGCTTTGGAAAGAGCTGGGGAAACAGTGCCCTGAGCCTCGCTGGTTATTTCAGAACCTATATTATTAAAACATTATATCATTATTAATACAGCAT
Source organism: Tokudaia tokunoshimensis (assembly GCA_036184795.1). Lineage (NCBI taxonomy): Eukaryota > Metazoa > Chordata > Mammalia > Rodentia > Muridae > Tokudaia > Tokudaia tokunoshimensis. The sequence goes on along the minus strand of BTHU01000020.1, from coordinate 13,486,503 downwards.
CATCACTATATCATTACATTATTAGCACCAACGTATAATTAGTAGTGATATTAATTGTTTTAATAATGTTAGTAAACTATTTATTATTCGTGACTTTATTATACGTAGAGCACGCAGCTAGCACAATTGGCCCAAACAACAGCCCAACTTCATGCCTGTGTTCTCGCATTACACCAGGCTTAACAATGACCACTTTCAAAAGGCCCCCGGAGTGCACAGTAGACTAAGTAGCTCCCTGGCCTGTGTGTGCAGCAGACTTTTGGCACGTGCATTAATTCATACAGAACAAAAGCTGATCAAATATAAGAAGATGAATGTTGCAACTTACACAGGCTCAAGATCTTGTGTCTCAGCACGGGGGCGGGGTGGGGACCCGAGTGTCTGAGCTGGTCCAAGGGCGTGGAAAAATCCTCTCATTGGGCACTGGATGAAGTAGGGAGACTGTGCCTACTTAGAGCCGATCACATGAGCGATGCAATTGCGATGTGCATCTCCAAACACTCAATTCACATCCCTCAGTGGGGCCCGGAATCTGGAGCCGTGCTTCTTGGTGCCAAGGCTGGAAGGGACGCTGGCCACATTTCTTTCTTTTGTCCTTTCCTTGCCAAGAACTGCTTTGCTCTACACTGATGCAGCGGACTACTACGGTGTAGTTGTGTTTGCTCTGCCTCCTGGTGGGGTTTCTCACTCCTGCCTGTTTCCAAGGTCTCTGCTCCACCACGTAGTTAGAACCAAGTAGGTCCTTGGTCTTGGGAACTGGCCTGAACAGGTTCTTCCCATCCCCCCTCTTCTTGTCTCCCAACAGGCTACAGGGAAGGGAATGTGTCCTTGCCTTCTACAGCATCTGGGAGCCATACGGGCTTCAGGAGATCACGTCTCCTCCCAGGCCCCTCATCTCCTTCTTGCTCTCCATTGTATCATTCTTGAGGATCCAGTTTGCTCTCCTTTGGTTCATTGCAGGTACAACTTGGATCCCTTGGGGAGTCACACCGACGAGATGCTCTGGCATGTTTTGGAGAGGACATTCATGAGAGACACAGTAAGTCTTGGGGCTGTCCAGCACGAGTCCATTCCCAGTACCACTGCCCCAGATACCTGTTCCCGGGGCTAGCGCCTGGCCAGGTTTATTTTCAGGAGTGACATACATCAGCAAAGTTCAATCCTCCCTTGGTCCTGATTATTAAAACCAGCCAGAGTGCTATTTTGTCGCTCTCTGGCTGATCCTGTTCACGGCTCCACATGCGTCCTCTCCCTTGGTCCTCTGCGTAGCCCTCGGAGGCTGGTGCTCTTATCCTTCATTTTCGAGATGACAAAATTAAAGCTCAAAGAAGTCATGTGTCCATGCCAGTCAGTAGCAGGATGGAGACTTGAACCCAGGTCCATCCAGGTCCAAAGAAATGGAGGGCCTGATGACTTGGCCTATGGCCTCACTGACTTTATCAGGACAGATGAGCTGAAGAATGATGAATGGGTCTAGCTTGTTCTGGGATTCCAAGTGTGGCTGGTTTGACTTCTAGGACATAATACCTTGTCTAGTTAAGCGCTGAGGTCAGTGCCAAGGCAAACATCTCCCAGAGCCACTTTGGTCTGTTGTTAGGAATAGACAGACTTTGTCTCAGCCTTCTGGAAAACTCTGCCATCCTCTCTGTTCTTTATTCATGGAAAGTTGCAACCCCGCAGGCCATTTCCATTCGCGTAAATGTTCCCTAGAAGTGTATGGGTGATTTGTCCTTTATGGTGAGTCACAGTGGCTTTACATTATTAACGCCTCGCTCACCCTGGCCCTCCCCGCTGCTTGTTTGCAGTATTGAAATGGTTGCTATTTTGTACTTTCTCTCCCATTGCAAAATAAAGCAAGCTGATGAATGCAAGAAGGTGGGGGGGGGACAATCAATAAGATGATACAGGACGATTTTATAGATCACCAGGATAAATGTGTCATTTTCTGTGTTTGATAGATAATGAAACTTCCGGAGAAATTACAGGCAGAAGTCACAGAAAACGGGGAAAACTTCTCAGTAGGGGAACGCCAGCTGCTTTGTATGGCCCGGGCACTTCTCCGTAATTCGAAAGTAAGGGAACAGCTTGGAAAATGGATTGGTCAAATTTTGGATATTCCCTGCGGTGCCGCTCAATCTGGGAGGCCGAGGCACAAGTTTGTCTTTCAGCAAAGACAGAGCACTGCAGTAATGTAAAAACCTATCGCTTTCTCTTAAGACAACGTTGTGAGGGGTAAAAATTGAGAAATAACAGGCATTTTCTGGAGCGGCGCCTTCCGTATCCGGGCTGCGCCTTGGGAGGTCTTGATTACGTATTCTCTCCACTCCTAGGAGGCTTGAGTTTGAAAAATATGCTCTCGACTTTTTCCCTTTGTCCCTGAATAATTCTGAATCCTCAGGCACAGTACCTAGGACACCCAGGAAAACCACTAGAATGCTAGCTTATAAGATTTGAGATTTTTATATATACTTTCCCTAGTGACTTAACCAGTCTTATTTACTGATTCGGAAAAAGAAAATGCCAGCTCTCTCTCTCTCTCTCTCTCTCTCTCTCTCTCTCTCTCTCTCTCTCTCTCTTCCTCTCTCAAACAAATCTTATTTTCTGGGGGCCTGGAGAGAAGTCTCAGTGGCTAAGAATATTTGCTGCCCTTCCAGAGGACCTAGGTTTGATTCCCAGTATTCACATCATGTGGCTTTCAACAGCCTGTAACTCCAGCTCCAGGGTATCTGATATCCTCTTCTGGACTCTGCACTTGTGTGCATGTGTGAATGTACCCACACACAGACACAAACATGTACCCATAATAATTGAGAAAAAGAAAGAAATTCTATTAGCCAGGCATTCATCACGGTGAGTTCACTCACTGTGAAGTAGCTCTGTGGCTTTGTGTAAGACTTGGACCCTTCATATGTGAGGATATTAGGTAAGTTGGCGAGGTTAAGTCTAGCGAGGGGCTGAGGTTAGATCTTCAAACTGTAAAATCCAAACAGCACTTTGGCAAGCAGAACAATGCTCCCCCCCCCAACTCCAAAATGGTATCCTTGTCATGTATCCCAAACTTGTATGAGAACTTTAAAGATTTGAAATAGAATTGTCTTGGATCTGGCAGGTCTGGTGTCTAGCGTATTCCTACGTCTTTATGAGAAGCAAACAGTAGAGTCAAAGAGAGCTGCAGATGTGGTGGTAGGAAAGGGCTTGGGCTGAGGAATGCCAATGGCCTGCAGACCCTGGGAAAAGGCAGAAAGGGTGCTTCCTCAGTCCCTGTCGCAGGATTCCCAAGTTCTTAGATCCAAGGCTATACATTTTCCTCTTTGCACAGCTTTGGCTTTTACAGTGCTTCTTCCTTAACAGATCATTCTCCTTGATGAAGCCACTGCCTCCATGGATTCCAAGACGGACACCCTTGTTCAGAGCACCATCAAGGAGGCCTTCAAAAGCTGCACGGTGTTGACCATTGCTCATCGCCTAAACACGGTTCTCAACTGTGACCTTGTCCTGGTCATGGAAAATGGGAAGGTGCGGGAAGTTCTGGTTGGCGTCCCCTCCTCAAAGGCTTCCCCGGTTGGGCTATGCGTTGTGCACAGTTTCTTTCCCTGAAAACTTCAGTTCTTCTCTGATTTTCAGGTGATTGAGTTTGACAAGCCTGAAGTCCTCGCTGAGAGGCCTGACTCTGCATTTGCCATGTTACTAGCCGCAGAAGTTGGACTGTAAAGGTCTGTGGATAAAGGAAGCGATGGATGTGTGAGAATAGAAGCCCGAAGGCGGAGTCAAGCAGCCCTGGCCACAGCCCCTCCCACCCATGGAGCACAGGGTGAGCTGGGGCTGAGATGTGTCCCTTGCTCTTCTTCTGGTCACCTCTCATGGCAGACTCAGGATTGGTTCTGGATGGTGAAGAGTACAGACAAAGCTGGTGGGTTGGAAGCTGCCTCTCACTTCTGAAAACCCCAAGGGTTCCTCATGTGTCCTCACCAATACTACATAATGTCCGAGAATGGGAACATACTAACTTTCTGTCCAAAAGCAGTAAAAGCAAATGAGATGGGAAAATGCCCAAAGCTGGAGATGACAGTGTTCCTCAATTTTGTTACCAGACAAGAGAGAAGGGTTTTCTTTCTGTTTAATTTCATTCCACTCTTAGCTAACTATGTGGCAAGCAGTAACCACACAGATCTATAGCATGAAAGACTGATGATAGTGTTTGGCATGAGATTTTTTTTTCATAGAAATCATATTGTATGTTGCAGTTGATCTGTTAAAATAACCAGAAAGCAAAACACTGGGGTTTCTGAATAAATGACATTTTTATATCTTCTTTATCAGTCATTAAAATGCAATAAGAAACCAAATGACCCTGAAATGTTGCCTTGCAATTATTTTACTGACATTGTCTCTCTTTGAACGATGCCTTCTAACGGACCTCCCACTGTCATCTCCCCTGGTTCAGTAATGAATCTATACAGTTGTTCACCAGCCTCGAGGTCTTCTATGAGGATCAGAGGAAAGATCTACCCAGGAACCCCAGTGTGAGTATTGCTAACTCGGAGTGATGTTTGCCACTCCTTGGATTGAAGGCCCTCTTTATATTTCTAGTGAGGATAACGGGTTCTTATGATATTTCCATGAGGTCCCCTGCACTTTTTTTCCAGCCCCAGACCACACCTCAGGTGCAACATACAGCAGTGAGGTCAATAAAGCTTCTTCCCAGCCTTGGCCACACACTATCCTATATCCAGAACTTAGGACCATTCAAGAAACACAGCAGGTCTGCTATGTCTTTCTTTCGAGTTCACCAGCACAATAGAAGATTAATCTAGGGATTTCCATCAGCCAGTCTGTGATGGTTTTTACTGGTTGTCAACTTGACAGGGCCTAGCTTTATCTAGGAGCTAAGCCTTGGGGGTGCCTGTGAGGGAGACTCTACATTAGGTAGGTATGGGGTGGGAAGATCCACTCTAAGTACAGATGGCAACATTTCATGGGCCTTGGGGGGGGTAGTCTGGACTGAATAATAAGGAGAGAGGTAGGTGACACCAGCTTTCATCTGTGTCTACTTCCTGACTGAAGACACACTGTGACCAGCTGCCTTATGCTCTTGCTGTCGTGCTTTCCCCACCACGATGAATGGCAGACCCTTAAGGTATAAGCCAAGAGTAAATTCTTGACTCTTTAAATTGCTTTGTCAAGTGTTCTATTCCCAGCAATGAGAAAAGGAACTAATACAGAGAATTAGAACCTAAAAGTTGTACTGCTTCAGCAATAGGCCTGACTATGTCATTTGTGGGGTTTTGGAACTGGTTTGTGGTAGGGATGTGAAAGAGGTTGGAATCTGGGGATAGAGAGAGCCTGGAATGCAGTAAGCAGAGTTTGATGGGACATCCCAGTGGTAATGTGGAAGGTCAGACTGCAAACAGAGAGGAGCACAGTAGAGGCCCAGCATATGAAAGTTCAGAGGAGAACTGGGCTAGAGGCAAAGACAAATTATTTTGCTGCATTGTATATGTTCCATGAGAACTCAGGTGAGTCTGGATCAGAAAATAATGGACTAAGTTGCTTAATGGAAGGGACTTTAAGAAAGGGTGGCATTCAGGCTGTGGCGTGGTTACTATTCACTGCTCCCACACACAGCCACAGTGAGAAAGAGCAGCAAAAATGGAGCCAAAAGACATGAAAAATGTGCTGGTTATCAGCGGGGAAAGGAGTGACCTCAAACTTGGAGACAAGGCAGCTAAGGGCAGCTGTAATTATTAAGGACATTGTACTAGTAAAGAGAAATACGTGCTCTGCATGGAGATCCTATTTAAAAAAAAAAGATGACAGACAAACAAATGTGAAAACCAAATTCATTTGAAAGGAGAACACATGGATTAAAAATGATGTTGAAGGGGTTTCCTACTCAGAAACAACTGCCTAGGATCAGTACCCAGAGGCCACTGTGTCCCGATGGGCCAGGCTGCATCGTGAGCTATCAGCAGAACTTGGCAATGTTGTTCACCTGATATGGGTTTTCCATCATAGCTGGAATTCAGGGAGGAAATGCCAGGAGGAGCACTGCTCATTAACTTGTTCTCTATCTTGTTTTCTGTAGCACTCTCCTAGAGCCAGGCCATCTGCTTAGGGAAGGTGCTGTTCACAGTGGGCTGGAGCATCCCACATCAATCATCAGTCAATATAAGTCCTCACAGACACTGCCTCTAGCCAGTCTGACCAAGGCAATTCCATAACTGAGGTTCCCCTTCTCCAGGTGTCTCTAAGTCATGTCGAGTTGACAATAAAGACTAATCAGTACAACCATTATGTGGTTCAGAGTTAAGAGCTATGTTCAGAATAAAGAGATTGCCTTAAATCTCTGAAGAGTTGAACTTTGAAGTTTTAAGCAGCGTTGTAATTGTCAAAAGTTATGGGGACATTTGAAGTTGAATGCATTCTGCATAATGAAATGAAGGCCTATTGGGGCCAGGGATCAAAGGAGTATCAGTTTACAGGATAGATTCGTGATGGCTAATATAATCAGCTTGACAGGATCTAGATCATCTAGGAGGCACACCACTTGGCTTGACAGTGAGGGAGTTTCTAGATTGAGTTAATTGAGATGGAAAAACCCTAAATGTAGGGAGCATCAACCCAGGGGTTGGGATCCAGAACTGAACACAAAGGAAACGTGCTGTGAGCTGCAGTTCACTAATTCTCTGCTTTCTGTTTCTGTGTGTTCCCCACTCTAATGTATCATACCCCTTCTTAAGTTACTTCCTGTCATGGTGTTTTGGTCACAGCAATGAGAAGAGTAAGTAACACCCAATTCAGCAGCCACTGTGGCAGAAAGTTGGCTGGTAGGGTTTACCTCCCTCCCCCTAGCCATTCTGCATCTGATGTCTGAACAGGCCTCAGGCTAGACTAGAGGGAACGTCAGTGCAGTTGAGCTCAGGTAAAGGTCTTAGTCAAGTGTGCTAAAGCCCTTGGCAGCCATTTCCATAGAATCCTGCCATCAGCACATAGGGAACCCTCAAAAGGATGTGGTTGAAAAAAGACCAGTGAAGTGATTCCTTTCTGGACGGCTTTATGACAACTGTGGCCCTCCTGCAAAGGGACACTCATATCATCAAACTTGTAGCCATAGGGCTTTGGACAAGTAGCATAGTTTCTTGATGGATACCCAGTAACTTCTTTGACATAACAGTCTGACAGTCTGGTTATCCCTGGTGGCCATGGGAACCCATGCCAGTCATAATTGACATGTTATATGGATAAAGGATGCTTGATTTTCCTCTCTAAGTCAGTCTGACAATGTGCCCATGACTTCAAGGAAGGCATTTTTCAAGGTCCAGGGTAGCAGCTCCCTAAGACACTGCAAGTGATGACTCACACCCCGTGGCTCCTGTCTGCCCTGCTCTTCCTGTTGTGCTGGCAAGAGAGAATACTGATATTGATCCTGATGTTTGCTGAGCCTCTGCAGTGTGCCAGACACCATGACAAGCAGTTTTTTTTTTATGAATCATTTCACCTAATCCTTACCTCACCCCTTGAAATGCAAGACAAGGCTTCCCGAGGAGAGGAGTTTAGCTCCAGGCATACAGGAAGGAGAGGACAGAGGTAGCAATTGAATCCTGGTCAATCTGATTCCAGGGGCTTTGCTCCTAAACCCTCTTGCCCATTCTCCCCACCTGCTCAGAGACAGTGACAATTGTCAGGATCACACAGAGTCAACAATGTGGTTGTTGGCAGAACACAGGATTGTTTCCATGAAAACCCTTGACCTTTACCACTTACTTTCACTGAAATGTCATCCAGGGTCAGACTACGCCCATGGTCTTCAAAGTAGGTGTGCTTTATTGAATTCTTACCATGTCTTTGAGGGATACCTACCTGCCGTGGACTGAAGTTAATGCCCCTTGAAATCTAATCAGAAGTACAATAATATTAAGAGCCTGGACTTGTAGGGAGATTAACTTATGAAGGCAGAGACCTCATGTGTGGGATTAGTGTCTGTACAAGAAAGGTTTGACAGAGTTGGTTCACCATTTTAACCATGGTAGACACATGAAAGTCAACATCCATGATGTAGAAAGCCCCATCTGGTACTACTACTCCAGAACTATGAGCAATCAATTTTTGCTATTTATAAGTTATCTAGTCTATTGTTTTTTGTTATTGTAGCATAAGCAATACAAGTATTATCTTTACTGATGGGGAAACTGAGGAACTGATACAGTCACCAAGATTACCCCACAATTAGAATTTGAATATCAAGCCGGGTGACCCTAAAACCTGTTTTATTAATTCCTTTTCTTATCGCTGTTTCAAAATACATGGCAGAAATAGTTTAAGGGAGGAAAGACTTATTTTAAGTCAAAGTCTATCATCGTGTGGAAGGCACAGTGAAACATCTTAGTTCACCTCACAGCAGGCCAGGGAGCAGAGAGCAAGAGAGCAAAGGAAATGAATAACCAGGAATAATATATCCCCCAAAACCAGTCCTAGAGACCTACTCCTGTGGCTTTGTTCCTGCTTTCTGAGGCCCTAGAACCTTCCAAAATACTTTCACCATCTGAGAGGACCAAGTGTTCAAACCATGAACCTATGGGAACATTACTTATCCACACTGTGGCATCTGTTCTGTTAAATTCCACTTAGTACTGCTGGCACCTTGAGACCTTCAGCTAACAAAAACAGTGTTCAGAGGTGAAAAGCTCAGACTCAGTTATGCTGCCTTAACAAATGACCCCATATTCTGGATCCTTATTTTTTGTTCATGTGACAAGTCTACCAAAGGTCAGAGATGTTTGTCCTTTATCTTCTTTACTGTTGACAGTCAGGCTCACAGAGCAGGCTCTGCCTGGAATATCATCAGTTTTGTGGCAGAGGACAGGTAGGTGTGGTAGTCAAGAACAAGATGCATCACTTTGGCCCACATTTCATGGGCAACCTAAGTCTTGTGGCCACTCCCAAGCCATTCCAATGTATGGCACGTGCTCCATCTGCAGGACCGTGGGTCACAGAAGCCCAGCTTGTTCCTACAGGAGGATGTACAACTAGTGCTCTTCTTCGGAGTGGCAGCAAAAGTTCCAAACCTACCTCACAACCTACCTCAGCCTAGGTTTGGGTCTTGGTTCGGCTACGGTGTGACTGTACCTCTGTGCTACCGTTCTGTGAGCTGAAGATAAAGGGCTTGGCCAGTGGTCATATCTTTTCAGTCTTGACTTTCAAGGTAGGAGAAATGAGGACAATTTCTAGAGCACTAACAGAATTTAGACATTCAGAGGGCTCATCGTTGCCTCCTGACCACAATCCATAGTTTTCTTGAATGTTTAATGTATAAAGTTGAACAAAGTTGAGCCAAGTTCTTTGCATTCTCCTGGCATCTACATGGATGTTCATTAAGAAATAAGATGTTCTGTGAAATCTTATTCTCATTTATTTTGGTGTTTCAGCTTTAGAATGCCAAAACATAGAATGTTTCATCTGCCTACTGGGTTATGAATTAAAACCTCTGAAATATCCTCAATGGATGCCAACAGAGAATGGAGGAAGCCACTTACATTGTCATCATGAATTAGTAACAAATTGCTCTTGATGGTGGTTTGTAGTCAGTTGTATCCCATGTTTGAGGACAGTTGGAATATAACAGGGATCCAAAGTGACAGCCACAGGCCAACCACAGCTAGCCACATTTTATAGAAAGATTTATTGGAAAACATCCAAACTTATTTTTAGATGCAATCTCTCCAACATTCTAATGGCAGAGTATGGTGTCTGTACCAAATGTAGGGCCTCAAAGTCAAAACATTTACCTCTTTGACTTTTTTCCGAAGTGAGTTCAATGACTCCCAGCTTGAACACGTGAGAAGAAAACGTGCAGGTTGTGGGGGAGGGCCATGGAAGGCTAGCCCTTCCTCATCCAGTCTACATGGGGTTTCCGAAGCTGCTGCATGATCTGAAGTTTCTGAATGGGGAACAACGGGACAGGCTATTGTTTATGACATTGACATGCTGATCATTAATCTCATAGTCACCCCACCTCCAGCCTTGTTATAAAAAGAAACTCAAGCAATCTCAGGTTAGACTTCATGAAGCTGCAAGGATCATAAGCAATGCAGGGGACTCCAGAAGTCCCTCCTTGGGCTTTGCTGAGCCAAAAGTCCAGAGGAAAAGAAAACCATAGCTCCTCCTCTGTAGTTAAATCTGGCTTCTTCCAACTTAGATGTGGCCTAAAGGGGGCTCATTTTAACATCAATTCACAGCTCATTTTAACATCAGTCCCTGTTCTGCCCTCCCCACTGCTCCTGGTCCGAGACACTGAGCTCAGAATTTCTCCTGTTCAAGTGAACATAGTTCTGAAGTTGGCCCAGGATCATCAGTAAAACTGTGAGCTGTTCTTTGCTAGGAGTTGGAATCACATGGGTCAGTACAGCATGAATTAAAATGAATTGAAAAAAAATGCAAGAAGTCAGCTTTGGGTCAGAGGGACGATCAAAGAAATCACTTTTCTTTTGGCTCTGTGCGGAAGGTCACCTCTGGGTGAGGCTAAATGGAACACTAAGATCTTCAAATAAATGCTGTTCTCCACAGAGCTGCCCCGCATGATGTCACTGTGTGCATGCTCACAGCTGCTGATGAAGAGCTTTGGTGGGAACAGCATGAAGGGGCTAAGCCAAACCAGCTCTTGCCATCTTAACACAAGTCATGGACAGGTTGGTCTTGACCCTATGCCTCACGGACATCTAGATCTTTCAGTCTCCATCTGGTCAGAAGCAGGCCCACAGATTTCTTGAATAGTCTATAAGTTGTTCTTGCGAAATCTGTAGAACTTCAATGGTTTTAGGCATGAAGCTCAGCAGGACTAAGCTTATTTTGTTGTGCAGACATGTTCAGAGCCTTTCAGTCTTCCCGCAGTGAAATCCGGACCCCTGTTAAATGCCCCCTTCAGCCTGTGCTTTGAAGGCTGGTACCAGCTGGCATCATGCTCAAATTTAATCCCATGCATGGGATTAAATTTAGAGGTGACCCTTTAGAGGTGACCAGGCTAGGAAGGCTCTGCTCTTTGATAGATTACCATAAAGTTTCTACCAACAAGGAAACCTCTAAGAGATCTGCTCCTTGATTCTGGCCTTCCTGACTGAATTATGAACTGAATAATCATTTATTCTTTATAAATTGCTCATTTTCTGGTGTTTAGTCATAGCTATAGAAAACAGAGATACCATTACTTGACTGTTCTGTACTTCTTGTCCCTATGAACTTGAAGTCTAGTTGCTCACATAAGCAGAATCATACAATGTTTGTCCTTTTGCATCTGGCTTATTTCAGTTAGCACAGTGTCTTTAAGGTTCACATCGCTGTGCTTGTATCAGAATTTCCTCTCTTTCCCAGGCTATCCTGACCAGAGGTCAGTGAAGCCATGATTTTGACTTGTGTTTCCCTGATGACTAGCAACAATACACATTGTCCCATTCCAAATCCCCCAGGTCTATTGACTTTGCATTTCTTTTAAAAAGAAGTTGTGTGCAGCATTCTTGAATGAACATTCTCATGGTGTCAATTCAAATCCAAACTGTAATTATTAGCTGTGGGGAGAGCACCTGGGAGGCCTATGATAAAGTTTTTAAAACAGCTCATGAGCACTCGGTATACTGGTGCAGGCCTGTAATCCCGGCATTCAGGAAGCTGAGGAAGGGGGACCATGAATTTGGGGATATCTCAGGATATAGAATGATACCATGCCTCACAAAGGACAAACAAAAGAGAAAGCCCAAACAAACCAACAATTAACCAACATAAAGCAACAACCACATGGAGGGACCGATGATTCTTCTCTTCCTTTGAAGAGATGATACGCCAGTCCCACTTTTATTAGTTGGGAGATGGTTCTTTAATCTGGAAACTGTCCCAAATTCATTCAAAGACTGGCAGGGAGAAGGAGGATCCTAGCTTCCATTTTACTGTTGTTTCTGTGCATCTCGGTCTCAGACTGCTTTCTAGAAGGGAGACACCAAACCAAACCAAACCAAACCAAACCAAACCAAACCAGTTCTCTCTAGGCAACCTATCATTTTAAATAAATGGCTTTCAGGTGTCAGTGCACAGATAGCAAATTGCCAGAGCATGGTTAAAGCTTGATGGAGATCTCATCGATTCATTTATTTCAAGCATTCATTATTCATTCACTCATGTATATTGCACTTGATCATTTGCTTTCCTGATCCTGCTTCTTGCCTTCATTTTTAAAAGGAGATTTGAGACTAGAGACGTAGCTCAGCGGTAGAGGGCTTGCCTAGGGTGCACATCCTGTGTTTGATTTCTAGCACTCTAAATAAACAATCAGAGAGAACAGCAAGAGACAGAAGGCACAGGTAGGATTCTGGAAAGGAGTAGCATCCTTGTAAATGATGAGGGCTGGAAAAGCCTGTGCCTGGTTGAGAGAGGCACTGGAGACATCCTGGGAGCCTGATGGAGGGAGACATCAGAATTGCTTGCCAGTCTTTAATGGTGCGTGCCACCCCTGTGGAGCAAGACACTCTTGACTTGCTTGTGCTAGAAAGACAGGAGAGCCAAATCCCCTTTGGGACATATAACCATTTAAATGGTTTCCTGCTTTGATTCTGCAATGACCGAACCAAAGATCATCTGCATAGCAGGATCGTTAGGAAACAACAGGCTGCTCTACGCTGAGAGTGCATTTGGCTTGGCAACCGAACGGATTATTTGAAGTGGTCATAATGGTACTATGATCCTCATTAAATTCCCCAGCTTTCTCTGATGTAGGGATTGTGGAGCCAAGTGTCCTTGTTCTGGGCAAAGACAACATATCTCTGTCTAGACTGATGAACTGGAGCCTGGAAGCAGGGCACGGTATGGAGCAGAAGGCATGGACTTTATGATTCCAGCAACACTGCCAGTGGTTCTCTGTTCCACTCCTCCAGTATAGTGTGCTTCAGTGCACTCCTGCTCCCTACAGTTGGGAACGTTCAATTCTTTCCAGGGACCTGATAGATTGCCCAAAGCCAAGGGGAGGCCGCAGTCCTAAACACTCTGGTTCCTGCAGGGCACCTCCAGCAGACTGGTTTGGCTTCTGAGTTTGGGGAAAATTGTGAAGTATGATTTCCACTTCAGACTCCTCTGTGTGTGGGTTCAGGCTAATTAGCTCTGGAATACTTCACTGAAACTATTCTCTTTCTAGAATTTTCATCTTCCTCTTCCTTGTCTTTCAGTGCCTTGATCTTTCCAAATCTCCCCACCCCAGAGAATAACTCCTTGATAAATTATGAACATATATATTTCAAATGTATTTCTGGGAACTCTGACCTATCATGGGGGCAGGGGTGTCAAAGAAATCAGTCCCAACTCAACCCCCCACCCCATTTCCAAGTTTCTAGGACCTTGGAGATGGTCACTGCCATTCTCAGGGTTGAAGTTGGGTTGCTGACACTACCTACTGTCCCCAGAGTGGGCCTGGGATCTAAACCAGGACAATTAGAATGTCATATCTCTGTGGCACCATAGAAAGTTTGGGTTGGACATATGACCCAAGCTGTACTATCCATCAAGAACAGACCTTAGCTGGCACTAAGTAGGGGGAGATGAATTATCCCTTTTTGGATAGTGGAAAAATTAGACTTTTAGAAGCTTTAAGATTCTAGATGCCACTTTTAATGTCACAGGGTCACAACCTGTCTAAAGATGAGGCCAACACAGAAGAAAGCACAGTGGAGAAAGCCAGAATGTGTTACTTGGTACCTTGGGCTTCCTTCCTCTCTTGAGAGATAGTACCTTTCTTATTGGCAGATGTGTTAGCTTTTCATCAATACAACAAAATGCCAGAGGCAACCGATTAACGAAGAGGACATGTTTACTTTGGCTTATAACCTTGGAGCTTCCAGTTCATGACTGGTTGGCTCTTTTGCTTTGGGCTGCTGGTGTAGCAACAGCAGGTCATGGCTGGGGATGTATGACAGGGCAAGATTGTTCACTTAATGGTTTGGAAGAAACAACAACAACAAAAGATAGACAGAAAGAAATCACAGACCCACAGGATCCTTCAAGGTCACCGCCTCAATGACCTAAAGACCTATATCTGTCCCTACCTTTGAAGGTAGTTCTATTCTCAACACTGTAACTAATCCTTTTATATACCAGCCCCTCGAACATATTCAAGATCTAGCCTGCAGATTCTCTGCTGTTGGTCTGCCCCAGGATGCTAACTTATGGTGACCCCCCCACCCCCAGAGTTTGCTGACTCCATCCCCAAATACAAATCCCATCACAGTGCCAGAGTATGCTATTTTGTACTCTGAATGGGGAAAAGGCCCCTCACTGGATCCCCAGACCAGCTCATGGGGCCAGGGTGGGAGCTAAGTGCAGTTTCAGGTTCAGCCTTCTCCTGATTATCCTAGGGGCATTGCTTAAGCTGTTGGAGTGTCCCCAAAGTCTTGCCATCAGACACTGTTTTAAGAATCTTATTCAGATTCCCTCATTGATTCTCAGAGCAGTGCAGTGAGTATGTGGACTTCACAGATGGGTGAGATTGTTGTACTGCCATCTGAAGTCACGTTCAAGATTCCTGTCTTCCCTCACCTATTGGATGAGTCCATTGTGCTCTGTGTCTAAAGTGTATGGGCTCACACAAAGAGCACTTGTTTTTCAGTAGGTGGCCCTAGTTTGGGTGGTGGTAGGAACTTTAGGAGGTAGGGCATAGCTGGAGGAAGGGGTATGCTCTTGAAGAATGTAGCTGGTCCCTGGCCTCATCCTCTCTGCTTCTTGGTCACTGTGAGGTGACTGACTCTGCCCCTCTGTATCTTTCACTCTGCGATGCTGATGTGATGGTCTGGACACACAATAGAGTTTGCCATGATGGACTGAACTGATGGAAACAATGAGCTGAAAATCAATCTGCCCTCACAGTATGTATGTCAGGCATTTTTATCACTACAACACAAAAGTAACTCACACAATTACCCTTGTATAAAAGCTTATTTGCCCTTTGGCCGTGTGATGGCTTGTAGGCAGCACCATTTATGAGGAAGAACCCATATCAGACACTAGGCCCGGTTTGTCTTAATCTTAGATGTCCACCTTCTGGACCCCTGAACAATAAATTTCTATTTTTCATGAATTATTTATTTTATTACAGGCTGGACAGAGAAACACAGTAGCACAGAAGGACTCAGTAACTCAGCTCAGAGGGTCACATTTTTTAAAAGATACCATGGATTATTTTCAGTGCTTTTATTTCTTTACTCTCCTCCCATGCCACAACAATTTCTGGAATTGGGATTATCGTCCTTCACTTATGCTTAAAAATGTAACTAATAAAAATAAAATAAGTTGCCCTTAGCCAAACTTCTCCAAGCCAGCATTCACTCGTGAAACAATAAAAGCTTGGAAGTGAGAGGAATTTTGAGAGAGTGTGTCTACATACATTACACCACATCTTTTAATTACATGACAGACAGCATCTAACAGAAGAGACATTTGTATATAAGGAGGCTGAGAAGCTTGGGGTCTGGAGTCTTAATCTTCTCATACCTCTTATTCTGCATTTCTGGCCAGTATTAATCTGAATTCATCCATATCCTCTCTCTCTCTCTCTCTCTCTCTCACACACACACACACACACACACATACACACACACTCTTCATTTTCCTCTCTCTCTCCTCCCCATCTCCACTCATTTTCACCTTCCTAGTTGAAAATAACTTTCCCCTGAATTCATGGGTCCTGAGGATCCATGGTAGTAGCTACAGTCACCTCTGATAGAGGCCAGTTTGTAATAATTTTAACTATTAACTTATCTGGCTGCAGAATCACCTAGAAGAACCTCTGTGTGTGTCTCCCAGGGCATTTCTAGAGAGGATCAACTTAGGAGGGAAGACACACTCTGAGTGTGAGCATCAGTACTCCAGGTCCTGTGGGCTAAGAGGAAATAAGAGGGGAAAGAGAAAGCTAGTCTAGAGCTGGCCCCTCCCACCTGCTTCCTGGCCTACCTTGCTGTGAGCTTCTCTGCCCTGCCACTACCACCCCATCAGGATGGACTGAATCTTCTGAAACCATGAGCCAAAATAAGTCCTTCCCATCTTGAGCAGTTTTATCATGTATTTTGGTTATAATGACAGAAAGTAAATAACACATTGCTCACACTGAAATGTCAAAAGGATTTTTAAGTTTTCTTGACATTTTAAGAAACAGAAAGCCAAGGAGGGGAGGCAAGAGTATGATTCAGAGATCGACATCTCCAGGGACCAATAAGAGCTCCTAAAGCAGAGAGCATAGGACTGCTGACTTCCTCTGCCCTTTATAGATTGGAAGACTCTATGAGAGATTTGAGTGGTGTAGTCCATTATTCAGACAGACAAACAGTTGTAGTGTACTATCCTCAGTTGTTAGCAAGCAGAATCATAGAGACCATAGCCAAGGTGGATGGGTAAGAAGAAGTTAGAGCGAGAGATACTATGTAAGTAAAGCTCAACGTGCTGTAGTTGGTGAGGAGGGAAGTCAGCAGAAGCCAAGCACTGCTCCCTCACTTTCTGAAAAGTGAACTGTGTGGGTGGACAGGCATCTCCTGAATCAGTCTGTAGCATGCATAGAATTAATGAAGGCAGTAGCATTGAAATTCATTGTATTCGTAGGTCCAAGTGGAAAGCAAACCAAATTGACTTTCAAAAAGAATGAGTCCAAGCTAGGGGCAGAAAGAAGATGCATAAGATGATAATAGGTGGGTGGGAAGAGGTGTTAGGGAGAGGTGGGAAGACACTGAGAAATGATTACCCAAAGCTCTTCATCTGAAGCCCTTGGTGACAGCAATCTCAGCAATGAGCTAGCTGATTAAATGGAAACACAGAAAGTGACAGTAATTCAGAGTTGGTACCAGAGAGAATAAGGCTGGGAACAAAAGAAAATGTGGACAGGAAGTGAATGTGACAGCACCATGTAATCATGCTTTATGGCTCACCTCTGCAGCAGAGTCCCTAGGGTCAGATACCCTCAGGAGAAATACTTGAGGGAGGAAGTACTGCCCAGGCACTGTGGTGCCTGTGTTGCCGATGGCAACAGTACTAGGGAAAGGAAGCCAGGACCAGTCAGGCTAGCCTTACAACATTTCCATGGAGAAATGAGTGGATCACAAGTGCTTCCTATACTCCAGGCCTTCCAGTTTCCTGTGACTTCACTGAAGTCAGAGCAATGAATTGATTCCAGGCCAGACAGCACAGTTTGGTGGCTCCTTCCTACTCACCACTGCTTCCAGACAAGGGACAAACTGATATTCCTACTTGTAGATACCACAGGCCACTCCATCTATGTCTCTCTCATCACCCCAGTCACTGGCTGGTAGAGGAGGGAATTTGCAACCTCCTTGTAATTTTTGTAAGGCTCAAGTGAATGACAGATCAACATGGATGATCATGTGGAAGAACCATTCGGAACCCTTCTAGATGGCTTTTCTATTCTGGCCACAAATGACATTTTAAATGGTGGAGTCCCAATCTCCAGAATCTAACTAAGAATTCTTTCTTCTTCCTCTTCTTCTCCTTCTTCTTCTTCTTCTTCTTCTTCTTCTTCTTCTTCTTCTTCTTCTTCTTCTTCTTCTTCTTCTTCTTCTTCTTCTTCTTCTTCCTATTGATGACTGACAGGAAAAGTGGATAGGAAACACATTTTTGACAGATGAACTTCCAACTCCCCAAGAGTTATCTTCCTTGGGTTGAGACTTGGTCTCAGCAGCCTAGCCTGACAAATTCTAAGTCAAATACGTTACCTAGCAAGTGTCAGCCACTATCCAAGCTGACCCTAGGAAGCTGTCTCAAGTTTTGATTACTTAAATCCAGTAGGTACTGGGGAAGCTACTAAGTTCTGGGCATTGTGATTCACTAGATTCCTGAGATAATCAAGATCTGGAACTTTCCTCATCATCTGGGAGGTAGATTTATAGAAACATACTAATAATATGTGAGAATTTTTTATAGAAGGGACAGAGAGCTTCATTCCAGAAGTGTGAGGGTGGTTAGAGGTCAAGAAGACCACCACAGAGGTAGTGTCCTTTGAGTTGGCTTTGGGGACGATTTAGTAAGTAACGCAGGCTTGAGAAACATTCAAGTCTTTAGAATTGCTGAGCATCTTCTTTGAGCTTCTCTCCTTCACTAATGCCTTCTACAAACCATTGAAAATTACCTTAGCCATCAACCTCTCTGGAAGCCTTTCCCACCTCTGCTCCTCATCCCTCCCGCTTTCCTCTCCCTTTATTTTTGCCTCTGGTAGCACCTGAGTGCCTGTCCTAATAGCATCTTCTCATTTTTCCCTGTCTTCCCTGCTACACCAGGGTCTTTCTGGAGCAGACATTGCCACTGTGTTTCCAGAGCCCAACAGTGTCATTCTCCAATAGCAGGTACTAAAATGCATCTGAAAAGATAGCGAAGAAGGGGGGCAGAACAACTAAAAGCCACTGAAGATTTCATTCCAGAGGTAAAGAATTCTGTGTTCTGTGGCTTCAGTCTCTAGAAATAATGTAGAGGCAAAAAAGGCGCTGCCCAGGGATTCAGTATTTGAAAGAACTCAACTGAGTCAGGATGGGACTGACCTTTGAAGTATAAGAGGAATAGCAGTACACTGTGGTACGGTCATGGAGGTCCCACAGGCTTTTGACTGTGTCAAATCACCAGTGCGTTGGCTGATGACCAGAACACTCTTTCCTAGCATTTCTAATTTATCTAAGAGTCTCTCTGACTTTCTGGAATTTCTGTTAATACATTTCAGCTTCTTGATGGTAAATTCCAAATATCACAGTTCTTACTGATGCTTCCCCAGCCTGAGACCTAAAACTCATCCTGTGTCCAGGAATACACAGACAATTGATGAGTCCTTGCTGCAGAACGCAGGGGAAGACCACTGCAAAGTCAGAAGCCAGGAAACGCTGGAATTGACTTGCCAGTAAGGAGCAAGCAAGGCACAAAGACAATCTGAAACAGGTTGTTGCTGGAAGTCTCCAGCCCATTTGTATTGGTTCTTAGCTACACTGCATGTGGGTGGGTAGGGTTGCTTACAGACCAAGAGTCTGGATGTACCTCTGTGCATGCAGCTTTTAAATCTCTGATCCTCAACACCCAGCCCTAAGGTGGAGTGGAGGCAAAGAGAATCCAACTAAGCATCAAAAGTCACTTCAAGGCCATCATGCCTGTCCTTGACATATATTTTTTCAAACACAAGGAACACATAGACCACAGCCACTCCAGAACATTTTTTATTTTTCTCTCATTCCTTTTCCTTAGTCCTTGAAGCATCTCAGGCTCATTTCCCCCAGCATTCTAAGTTCTTCCCTCTGACTTATCTCCCCTGCCTCCTCTTTTCTCTTGGTTTTGAGTTTGGAGAGCTATCTGCCATGCAATGTCCCCTTGGAGGTGCAAGGGCTATCCCAGCATAGATGCTCAGTACTGGGGATGACACCAGAAAAGATTAGGAGAGTTCTCCTTAGAAACATCATATCCCGTCTCATATAAAATGATGTGACACAAAGGGAGACCTAAGCACGTGTGTGGTGTGTCCAGACAGTTCTCTGAACCTCCTATGGACTATCACAGAGGTTCCCTGGGGCAACTCAGTTCAGTGTTCCAGAAACACCTTCCATGTCCTTCTAGAAGCTAAGACTCCCAGACCACGTTGAAATTCAGAGGGTGCTGTATGCTGCTGCTGTCTAGAATCCAAATGTGGGTTTGATCCAGTGTTTCATGGCTGATTTCTCCCCTCATATCCTCAACCGCCTTTATTAATTGCCTGTGATTTGACAGCAGGGCACACTTAGAATTTTCTCACTACAAAAACCATCCTATTTTGAAATATTGCAGGCATTACTACCTCGCTTGAATACTTCCCAGGCCTGAAATCAGTCTTGCTCTAACTGAGTGGCTGAGGAAAGGCCACCTTTCACTCCTCTCAGATGTTGACTCTCCCAACATAATCACTCAGTTCTAAAGCATCTTTTTCTGTCAGTCTTTGCAGTGTGAGGGGGTTGGTACCATTTCTTCACAGCAGACTCAAAGCAGGAGGGTTAATTGTGTCACAGGAGTTTAAGTTGTGTGTGGAGTGTGAATTCACAAGGCCTTAGTCTAATTTCTGTACCGCAATTGAAGTATGAGGACTAGAATTCAAAGAAGAAACCATAACAGAAAATAAACCTGTCTCAGGAGGCTGAACCTTTGAGAGGAAAGTCCCGAAGCCAAATACTTCTAGACAGCCCAGTGTTTACCAGTAAATATCTTTCCACCTTCATATCCTGATCCTCCATTCCATTCTTGGCCTCTTCGCTCTCAGGAATTCTATGACAGGCATCAAACTGTGCTGCCTGGCTGGGCCTGGTGTACAAACCTGCAATGCCAGCTGAGGAGGCTGAAGCAGGAGACCAGGATACACAGTAAGACCTGGTCACAAGAAACAAACGGCCAGAGGTGTATCTCAGTGCTATCTCACTTTCCTAGCATGGTCCTGAGTTCAATCTATAGCCCTAAAAGACAATAACAAAAGAACATTATTCACAAAAAGCTTTCTCTAGGACCTCGGTCCCTCAAGGTAGACTTTGAGAACAGCCTTCCCCAGGTAATTGCATTTGGAAAAGGACTCAGACTTCCTAGGAGGGTTTTTCCAGCATAAACAGACTGAGTCTGAATAATTTGAGTTGCTCAAGAACATCTGAGACAGAAATTTCCATCTCCTGACAGGTAAGAGGATTGTAACAGGAAAGGAAAACAGACAGTCTGGGCTTCTTACAGAGCAGAAATTCAATTCTGCTGAGGAAATATGTGCTTTGCAGCCACCACACCAGAAGGGCAGTTAGGGAAAGCATGGGAATTCCATATCAGTCACTGTCCTTCTGGTGAGGAGCTGTTCCCAGGGAATGATGACTTCTTGTCTACCTGGCTTGCTTCTAGTAAGGAAATGTAGCTGCTGAGAATCACACCAAACCAGACTATAGATGGACACTGACCATAGCCACCAACAATATAAGCCCAGCATTTTCAAAATCTATTTGGTCACAGGACATTTTTTTTTTCAAAGAATGTCAATGCATACACAGTGTGGTGGCTTGAATAAGAATGACTTCCATTGGCTCATACATTTGAATAACTGATCCCCAGCTGGTGGGACTGTTTGAGAAGGATTAGGAGATGTGGCCTTGTTGGAGAAGGATTATCACTGTGAGCAGACTTTGAGGTTTCAAAAGACAGTGACAAATGTTGGATAAACCTGGTTCAGTTCAGAACCTAAAGCTGTTGGTTGAATACGTTCTAAGAAGAGCTGGGAATTTTTAGACAGGAGAGATTAAAATGAAGCGGGCCTATGAGAGACAGGGCAATGTCCGTGAAGTGTTGCCAGGCAGGTGAGTAGCCTGAGACTTGGACTTCAAAACTAAGGGGTTTATTGGTTGGAAGAGCTCTATAATGGGTGGGATGGGGTCAGTAAAGTGGCATGTAATGGAGGGACTGACAACAGTGGAGAGGTCTGTAATGGGTGGGCTGGGAACAGTGGGGAAATCTGTCACGGGTGGGCTGGGGGGTGCCAGGGAAATACACACTGGATGGGCTAAGGGACCTTTCAGTGTGGCGTACAGGCATGCTTGCTGGATCACTGAATGAGCAGGAAAGTGAGTTTCTTACCTTAAACAGGTTAAACAGTCTTCAGCTTGGTTCTGTTTCCAAATGTAGACAGCAGAAAGTGCGGACAGCCACGGCATTCCAGTCTTGCTTTCCTGCCGTTTCCAGGGATGACTGTGTCTCGTGGCTCCCTGATGAAACAGCTACCGTGATTTCATTTCTGTTGGCAAGCACAGCTACTGGATTTTGGATAAAAGGCAGAAGACTTATGGGCACTTACAAACTAAATGTTCTGTGGATGCACATTCACAGAACTGAGCTCTCCACTGTGTACATGTTCGCTGGATAAAGGAAACCCTGGTCTTCTCATTGAATGGGCTTGAGAAGATGAGGAGGGGAATTAATACACTAAGTTATAAATATAGAGGTGCATATTCAAAAGAGTTTGATACTATATCCTTTTAGCAAAATTATAGCAGTAAGTTTATCCTTGGGATCATGAGTTTCTTAGCTCTGGTTCTTGGTCATATATACAGGTATATCCTCTTGTGGAATGGGATTTAAATCCAACTAGAAACATTTGGTCACCCCTGTGACATTTACACCAGTATTGTATTCATGGAATATCTTGCCAGGCTGGCAAAGTTCAAAAAGTTCACAATTGACTTAGTAACCACAATATCCGCTTACCAGGTAAGATATGTCTGCTTCTGCAACAATGGCATAACTGTTATGGGGGTACCAAGCCACTTTCTAATTAGATTTGAATCCTTTACAGTAAAGAGTTTATGTCTGGTACTGTAGGCCCAGTCAAAATTCCATAGTTGGGGAGCTCCTTGACCCTGGAAGAGAATTTCCTATTGTTTAACTAAATATGCATGGTGTCAAATTGCCTTCTAAACATTTATGGCTTTTATCAGTAGTTAAATGATATTTTCACTTTTAATCAGAAGAGCTTCTCTTTATAATGTGTAGTGGTAAATGTAGGGATTCTTGGATGTTCAAGGTGTTGAGAACAAGCGATGGGTCAATGCTCAGTCCAAAACAAGACATCTGTACCAGTTCCTCTAAGGCTTAGAGAATGTTAAAAAAAAAAGTGAATGAAAGAATGTAAGAGACAGAGGATAGGGAGAAAGGGGCAAACTGCTGTGTTCTGACCACTGTAACCATGAACTCACAGCCTCTGTGGTTGATTGCACTGGCTTGCATAAGACTAGACTTATGAACAGCCAGTCACAGATGAGGGAGGTTATCACAAGGGTTTACCCCTTCCTGGTGAATAACTGGTCATTGATAAAATTCAGGGAAAGGAGACGTCTTATCTTCATGTGCATAACTACTGGGGAGCTCAGCTAGCCCCACTTGATAGTTCCATACCCACTACTATTCAGATAGTCCTGGTTAAACCAAACAAAGCCACATAAACATGGGAAGGGACCCCGAGTGGGGAGAAGATTTGAAGGCTGTGGAGGAGAGATAAGGAAGGTATGAATAATCAGAATGTGTTATATACAGGTATGAAATTGTCAACAGACAAATTCAGTTAATAAAAACATCTGAATTTTGCCTAGAGGTAACCCGGAGGAGTGGGGAAAAGTGAGTGAGTGTGAGAAACAAAGAGTATTTTTCTCTCAGCCACCACATAGGAAATCCCAGAAGAAAAGGCTTCTCCCTAAACCCGGTTAGGCCTTCAGAGTGCTAAGGAGACAACTGCTTGTTGGTATCTTAACTCAGAATGTTGGCCTTTCTGAACATGGCTCCTTAGCCTGGCCATGCTGATTTGGGCTTTTCTGATAACAAATTTCTTCATTGTTCAGAAAAATCAGAGAAATGAATTAGCCCCCTGGGAACACACAGATTTGGTTTCTTTAATCTTCTAATGATGTTTTAAGAATGTGAAGAAAGCAAAACAAAACACAGTCCAGATTAATAACTTAAGGAACTGGGACACTTGCCAGGAAAATATAACAAAAGTAAATCTGATTCTGCAAAAGCAACAGGGCTTTGCCCACTGCTTCATCTTGAGAGGATGACCACGGATTTTGCACTGCAGTTCTAGGACCTTGGGCCTCAGTTTACCCTCTGACTTTGGACACTGCACCCTTCCTTCTAAATTCTTTTATTAATTTCTTTTTTCATAAACAGATTGTTCTTTAATTGGAACAATGAAGGACAGCAGTCTGTTTGTGGGAATGGAAACTCTGGTTCATACACAGGATGCTTGGGGTTGTATAGGGAAGAGAGGGACCTTTGGGGAAGAAGATTACATCAGCAGGTCTGTTCTTCCGCAGCCTCATGGCTATAAATACTGACCAGAGGTTGGTAAGTTGATTTTCTTATCCCAAGCTTCCCAGTCCTAATAACCTGCAGAAGCTGTTATTAGAGACTCATTTTTCTGTCCAGAGTTTCTTGGCTCACCTGTAGTTTTCAGGTCATTAGCCCTTCATTTGAGACACTGAGGGCATATATCTTAGTTAGGGCTTTATTGCTGTGAAGAGACACCAGGACCATGGCAACACTTATAAAGGAAAACATTTCATTTGGAGCTGGCTTACAGTTTCAGAGGTTTAGTCCATTATCATCATGGCAGGAAGCATGGCAGCATGCAGGTAGACAAAGTGTTGAAGAGGTAGCTGAGAGTTCTACATCTCGACCCATAGGCAGCAGAAGGAGACTGTGTACCACACTGGGGGCAGCCTGAGCACAGGGGACCTCAAAGCCTACCCCCACAATGACACGTTTTCTCCAAAAAGACCACACCTCCTAATATGGGGTCCTCCAGAAGGGACCTCCCTATGGGCCAAGCATTCAAACACATGAGTCTATGAGGGCCATACCTATTCAAACTACCACAGCATTAAGAGAGAGAGAGAGAGAGAGAGAGAGAGAGAGAGAGAGAGAGAGAGAGAGAGAGAGAGAGAGAGAGAGGTATCCTTTTATAGAGACAATGCTAAGGTTGGCTCTGGAGGTAATACATGCCCTAGGGAGGAGGAGAAGGGCTACTTGTCAGCTACTTATCCTTTTCTCAGATCCATCCCTTGTTCAGCTGTTTTCTCTCAATTGATTGAAATGTTCCCTCCTGAAGGAAGGTGGGAGGCTCATAAGACTCAGGAAGTAGAAGAAACAGACAAGGTCCAGAAATTAAAGAAACTGACAAGACTCAGGAGGGTCCTAAAAGTTACAATATCCAGAAAGATCCTTTCCAAAGTTCTGTAAGTACTGATAATTGCCAGGGAGAGGAGACTCTTCAACTGGCTGATTTCCCTGCAGCAAACTCCAAGAACTTCGTCTTTCGTGAGTTGTACCCATGCTGGGGTGGTCTTTTGGGTGATGCAATGGCCTTTGAGTCATTCACTTCTATGTAATTTAATTTCTCACTAATACTCCTAAAAGGAACCGCAATAAACTTACTAGTTTGCTATATTAGGCTTGAGTAAAATTGTTTCTTTGGTGTGTTTGGTGAGAAAATGCTTGTTACACTTTTCCAGGATACGCAGGACACAGTGCCTCTGTGTAGATCACAAAGTCTCACAGGAAGCTACATTTCCCTCTCTGCCTTGTTCCTAGGGTGGGGTTAGAAGAGGAGAGATGTTTGTGGATTTCTTCCCATTTCTGCTTCTGTGGAGTCTCTAGGAGATGTCTCCTCTATGGCTTCTCCTTCTATTGGAAAGCCCTTCCCTCCTCTGTCCCAGGTCCTTCCTTGTCAGGACTCCTTGCCATGTTTCAGCTCCAACCTGGGACCTGGCTACTTGTGAGTGCTATAGCATGACCTCCATATTTCTTCCATCCCTTGGTGACAGTGACTTCCTGATGCTGCTGATTTCTGTCTCTTCACCATCCTCTGCTGGGCTTCTTGGCTCTTGCATTACTTGGGCTATCAGTTCCCCATAATTAAACTGCTTCAGTTGGGAAGACCTGGAAGAGTTTTTATCTTTTTGGATTATTTCTCATTTAAAATGACAATCTGCCCTATAAAATGGGGCCCGGAAAACTTCCCTTTCTTTCTTAATGGGAAAAAATGATTTCCCCAAATTAATGTCAATGTTATCACAAAGAGTCACAGAAGATACTTAGTACCATATGTCCTACAATTAACCTCTGTCTTGATCTAGAACATTCAAGAATTTTCACTAAAACCAAAGCTCAGAGATTTATCAACAGCCAATGTTCATATAGGGCTTGAACATGTGCTCTGACCCCAAGTCCTGTTCTCTTCTTGGTTCCTAAAGTTGACCAGGCCCCTCTACTCTGAATCTTCTCAGATCTTTTCTGTTTTCTTCTGGCTTTAAGAGAATTGAGATAGAAAAAAAAACCCCTCAGATTTTGCAATTCAAATCTTCTTTGACTTCTAAGATAAGTCCTAAGTCAGATCTGCTATAAATGGCAGATGTTAGGCTGCAACTGTGGGGACACTTCTCTGGATAAAGATGCCATCTCCAAGCCTCCAACCCTCTTCCTACTGGTGTGAGTTTCCTGAGGGTATTTGCAAGATGCCACACAAGATTAAGAGTAGCCCACTCACCAAAGGAGCAGGATTCATTGTTCCAAGAAGAGGGAAAGCCAAGACTCATTATTAAATATCTTTAAGCAACTGGTGACAACCATTGACATAAACTCTCTTTCAAGAACGTTTTAGGACACAAACTAAAAATCTATGTCCCTACCCATTCCCTGGAGCCAAATCTCATTAAGAAAAGAACTTAGTTGTGTCTAAACGTTCTTCAGAATGACAAATTAACTAAGCTTTTTATAAACGGTGGCCTTGGGGATGAGGAGGAACTGGGCTATTCCCAGTGAGTCTGCTCCATTGATGCAGGAAGCCTCCTGTCTTGCAAAGAACCCTATATGGAGTGGCTAGAACAGCACAGGTCCCCATTAGGAAAGAAAAGAATGCAAAGATGGAACTGAAGTTGACCTGATTTCTTACTGGCTAACTCTTACATGGATTTGCGAGAAATAATACAGAAATAGTTTGTTTTAGGTTTTATGTGCGTGTATATATGTATGTGTTTTGTGTGTATATTCCTATGTATGTGCAGGTGTGTGTGTGTGTGTGTGTGTGTGTGTGTGTGTGTATTGTATAGACAAGAGGTTGACATCGGACATACTCAATCCTCCATCCTCAGTCACTTCTCTTAATTTGAAGATAGCATCACTCACTGAACTTGGAGATCACCAATTCAGCCAGGCTGACCAGCCAACTCTCAGGATTCTCCTGTCTTTGCTTCCCTAATGCTGGAGTTACAACTATGCACCACTGTGCCCGGCTCTCACATGATTACTGTGGACTGAACTTAGGTCTTCATGCTAGCACAGTGGTCACTTCACTGACTCAGGCAGTTTCCCACTCCTGCTTCAGGTTCCTATCACCATCATTATTGTCATCTGCAGCAACACACACGTGTGTTCAGTCTGCCAGGTTAGGTATCTTGTTAGGATAACAAAGTGGAACAGCTCACTATGAACATTGTATCTGCATTGAGACCCAATTCCATCAACCAAGTATCCGCCAACCATTTGCTGACTGTCTATGAGGTACTAACCCACTAGTTCCCAGCATTACCATACACTGGAAATACTGGGAATATGTGAAATGTAGCAAGTGTCTGGGTCTCACATCAGATCAATTACTAAGGGCCTGGTACGGAGTAATAGTATAGAAAGCATAGAACATGTTTAGTGAGTTGGAAGCTAGGTGGATATGTTATGTTTACAAGACACCTTGGATGAAGTGTCTAACAGCAAGCCAAGATGACGGCTCACTTCAGTCATACCCACACTGGACCCAAAGGCAGGAGGATTTCTGTGAATCTAAAGCTATCCCCAGTGAGTTCCAGGCTATCCTGGAGCATAGAGCACTACTTGTAGGAATAATTAACCAACCAACCAACCAATTACAAAACAAACAAGCATGCAGAGAGAGACAGAAGGGCCATGAACTCAAGGCACTTGCCATGCAAGTCTGATTTTATGAGTTCAATTCCTGGATCACATAGCTGAAGAAAAGAACTGACTTCTGAAAGCCGTCCTCTGACTTCCATACTTATGTACTGTGGCATGTGAACATTGGCACTCATGCGTGCACATGACATACACAAAATATATCAACATATATCACACACATTCACTTACTAATGAATTAAAAAAACTAGTATCAATAGGAAACAGGACCTGGCACAGGGTTAGGACCCAAAATAAGTAAATAAAGACAGGAAAATCACCTGCATGGGGGTGTAGCAGAAACTTTGGGAGGGGTATGAGATCTACAGGGTAAAGAAAAAACATGTTCAAGAATGGGTTCACTTTGTTTTGTTTTGGAGGTAGTGTATCAGACAGAACTCTGGTTACAAAGGACTGAACATCAAGTCAACTGCTTTTAAAAAGGCAGAAAGAAGGCTGGGTGCAATGAGGCACAACTTTAGTATAAGCACGCAGGAAGCAGGGCAGGCAGATCTCTGTGAGTTCGGGGCCAGCCTGGTCAACATAATGAACTCCTGACCAGCCAGTGCTGAGCAGTGAGATTCTATCTCAAAAAGGAAAGAAAGGGAAAGGGAAGTTTATGAATTGGGATAACCAGAGACATAAGGTGAGGGTGAGTAACCTCAGGTGTGATCATATAGCCGAGTCTAGCTGCTTGAAATGTGTTACGGGTGACAGGAAGCTCCACCCCCTGTGGCTACATTCTCAGGCACGCACCGTGGCCATGGTGGTCCCAAGCTTCATTCTATTTGCTTAGAAGTCACAGCAGGAATAAGTGCATATCTTTTCAGCAGGCCAGATCTTTCCCTCCCACACTATACTTCCTATATGCACACACACACACACACACACACACACACACACACACACACACACACCACTACCATGTCCACTTGTTTATATGCTTCTTTGGGCTTATTTGAGTTAAGCCACACAGCTATAGTTATAGTGACCATATGGCTTGTACAGACTTCAATATTTACTATCTGGGCCTTCCCGGAGAAAGTCGGCCAATCTCAGTGCCAGGAGTTAAATTCTTAAGAGCAGAGCTCTTCATCTATCAGCTTTGTGTTATACCAGGGGGCTTAGAGCCCCTAGGGTGGTAGAAGGGGGACATAGAAACCTCAGTTTGAGGAATTTCTGATGACTTTATTTCCCCAACAGTAGTTTTCAATTTCTTGTAAATGTAGACCAGTTTTTTTTCTCTTTCTGATGGAGTTTTTTTTTTTTCTCATAGGATG
This sequence comes from Tokudaia tokunoshimensis, assembly GCA_036184795.1. Classification (NCBI taxonomy): domain Eukaryota; kingdom Metazoa; phylum Chordata; class Mammalia; order Rodentia; family Muridae; genus Tokudaia; species Tokudaia tokunoshimensis. The sequence goes on along the minus strand of BTHU01000020.1, from coordinate 13,457,719 downwards.
TGTCTCTTTACCTGTTATACCCCAGCCAATCAACAACTGCAGAAACAGAGAGCTAAGCCCTGCTACAGAAGGGGTACATAGACACCACTAGGCCATCAGAAAAGGGGAGGAAGGGGCAATCATCAGATAGAAGACCCTAAACCCAAACAAAAACTCCAGTCACCTTAGAGTTGGTGGTCTCCCTACTCTGGAGTCCCTTCTGTTCTGAGAGGTCTGAAATGCTTGCCAATAAACCTTGCTTCCATCTTGCTGTTTTCCTGTCTAATTTTTTTTTAACTGATACAAAAAGCAGTCCATGTGCTAGCTGACGCCATGATACCACGCCCCTAGACCTGGCAAATGGTAGGCATTCACTGAGTGCTTCTGGGATGAATTAAGGCAGGGGATGTGGGCACTCATTTGCTACAAAGACTAGAGTGAACCATTGACAGAATTATCTTGAGGGACTCATGGAAGAACAGAGGGATTCTAGACGGGTACGTTTCTCAGAAACGAACACCTACAGCCCGAGGCCTGAGAAGAGGTTTTTGGATATGGATGTTGAGGAAACACTGCTGAATTTCCTAAAAACAGAGGATGTGGTGTGCTGAAAGGCAAGGGGGTAGAAACAGCTGAAGTGTGCTTCACCATGTGTATTGGGAGAGACAAATGTCTCTGCGAGGTTGGGGATGACCTTCTTTTGCTTTGTATGAAGATACAGTTCTATATTTTCTATTGTTAAGTCTATATCAGCAGAGAGCTCAATGCTGGTGGGATCTTGGTCTTGTCATTTCTATGGTCCATCATCGGATATCTAATTTTGTAAATATTCCTTCTTCCTCACCTGTCTAAAGGCAATCTAGAGGTGTGTCAGAGGTTGTCTTGCTGCTGATGGGTTGTAATAAAGATCTGACAGCCAATAGCTGCGGCAGGAATCAGGGAGACTTTCTGATGGAGCCACTGTGGCAGGGCCACTGTGGAAGAAGGGACTCACAGTCTGCCAAATGAGGTGCAGGGCAAAGTTCATCACCCAAACCCTAAATCACAAGATTGGTCATGAAATAATCGTTGCTTCATTGTCCTCTCTTCCTTTTTGTAAACAGCTCTTTTCCTCATCAAGTGGCTTATGGTCGTTGTCTTTATCACAGCAGTATGAATGTCACCCGGACACTAAGTAAATGCTGTCAGCTGCCTCAGGACTCTGCAGATTCCTAAGCAATAAGAAAGTGCCCCACCTCACACCCCACACCCCACACCCCTGCCCAGACCTTCAACCTTGAGTTTACAGCCTCAAGATCTAGAAGAAAGAAATGTATTTCCTTTATAAAATTTTCTATTCTCAGGTATTTTGTTATAATAATGGATTAGTGAGGGAGTCGCCAGAATGGTGTCAGCTCACGCAGGTGTTTACAAGTCCATTTCCTGGTCAGCCCTGGGAGGGAAGATTGGTAATTCTGACTGCTCCCTAAGTGTCAGAGGAGAGCTGGGGGGTGGTGTGTTGGGGGGGGGGAAGAATTTGCAAAATGGACTCCATCCCTGTTTGCTTTTTGTTACTGTGATAAAACATTGGCCAAAATAACTTGGGGAGGAAAGGGTTTATTTCTGCATATACTTCAGTTTTAAAAGTCCATTACTGGGGGAAGCCAGGACATGAGCTCAAGGCAGGAATTTGTAGGGAGAAACTAAACAGAAAACGTGGAGGATTGCTGCTTAGTGGCTTGTCCCAGGCTTGCTTACAGCTTTCTTTCATACATGCCTAGGGATGGTGCCACCCACAGTGGGCCCTCCCACATCATCGATCAAGACACTGTTAAACAGACATGCCCACAGGCAAGTGTTCAGTTAAGATTCCCTCTCCCCAGATGACTCTCTAGGTTTGGGTCAAGCTGACAGCTAAAGCTAACGATGACAGGTTCCCTGGGAGAGTCAGGCTCAGCATCCATTCAATGCTGAGATTAACATCCAGAAGCTCTGCTAGAGGGTTGTTTCCAATGAGCTTTTGTGGTTTCTCCGGGAAGAGTTCCTTCAGCTGTCATTCAGTGGATGAGTCTGAGGTTTTAAGTCATTCCCTGGGAAGAGAAAATTCCTCTGCTTGGTCAACGGTGCTGTCACATTTGTCTCACTTTGGCAGCTGGCAGCTATGTGTGAGGACATGTGACAAATCAGAGAGGCATAAGCTTTTGGGTGAAGTCTGGTGGTCCACCCTCCTCTCTCTGACAGCTCATTCTTCTAGATACTACTCTACTCAGGGCTGCCATTTTCTGCATATGGACCAATGGCTGGGAGGCTAAGAGTCTCCCCTTACTCAACATCCCCACCCTAGGGAATCCTAGGCCTCTCCAGTTTTACAATGTTGGAATGAACATAGAAATAGCAGTACGTTTGCTAACCTCAGACCCTGCAAAGTCTTCCTCCTTTGCTGTCCTGTGTGCTCCAGCTTGCTGCCACTAGGGGCTGCTGTGGTCAGGGTATAGAGCCCGAAGCAGAGCTGTTTACAAAGAGGGGAAGAGAGAAAGGCAAAGCAAAGATTATTTCATGACCGATTTTGTGATTTAGGATTTGGGTGATGAACTTGGTCCCGCACCTCATTTGGTAGTCTGTGAGTCCCTTCTTCCACGGTGGCCCTGCCACAGCGGCTCCATCAGAAAGTCTCCTCAGTCTGACCTATTAGCCTTGTGTTGGTAGGTACAGGCAACTAACTGTGTGTGGCTGATGCAAGCTGTTCTCCGTGCTTCTTCTCCAAACCAAAACTCAGTGAGACTCTTCCTTTGGGGTGACTCTTCCAAGGATCCAGATGGGAAACTCATTCTTAGTGATGACTTTTGGGTAACAAGCACGGGAGAGAGCAAAGGGGTATAGGTGTGGTCAGTATGTTTCTGCTTCTGTAGATCTCCATTAGGCTAAGATTAAGATAAAGAACTTGTTTAACCTATCTGAGCATTCATTTAGTACCTACTGTGTGCAGGAAGTGTAATTCTAATTCAGCAATGCTCTGTAAGCTCTCTCTCTCTCTGGAAAATCAGGATCGAGATTTGGATAGTGGACTGGGGAAGAGTTGAGGGGTTTTGAAAGCGTGGTTAAGAATAGCTAGAAGAGTAAGAAAAGCTTATAAGTTGTGGTTATTTAATGTACCAGGAAATAGAAAGTGGATGGGGGAAAACAGTAGATTAAAGGGCGCAGGATGTAAGGCTTTCTTTATTCCCTGTGGTTTAAAGACACGGGAGTAGAAAATGGCTCCCGGCTGAAGTCCGATTTCCTCACGTTGCTGAGAGGCCACATTGTCCTTCTTATTGTCATTTATATCTTGGAATATTTACTTAGGATGAGCAACTGATCAGGAAGGACATACATCAGTGCATGTCAAGTTAGACCTTGCCAATGTGAAAAGAACTAAAAACAAACAAACAAAAAAGAGCCCCCCAAAAAACAAAATCATTTTTGCTGGTTGAAAATGGACCCCAAAAGAGAAGCATTAACCACAGGGTACCTGTGCCAGAGACGTCAGTATAGACTTTAGACACGCCTACGGTTTTACCCTTCAGGGTCCTTTGGTGGATCTGTAATTTTTCTGAGGCAAAATCCAGGCAGGACTTTTGCCCACACTGTCTTTGGTTCTCCTCTGGGAGCAGGAAACTCTACAGGAGAAGATAAATAACTTGGAACCATAGTTTCTAGATCCTTGTGCAAACAGAAAGCCTTTGGCATCTGTCTTGTGGTCCCCCTGCCTTGGCGTCTTGTGTGTTGCCCCTCATCCCCCATCTCCTGGTTTTCAAGTCAGAGTGTTGAGGGATGATGAGTCTAGGGAAGGCTTTCTCTGATGCCCAAGCATATGGAAGATTCTCATGTCCTCTGAGCATGAGGGCCAACATGCAAGGGACTGGATCCCTATTTGGCATTTATGAGATGCTCAGCGGATACAGTAGGCCCTCCCCTCATTCCTGTGAACAGATATCCTCCCTATCTAGAGTTGTTGACCCAGTGGTCTCTGGGAAGGAAGGGATGCTTCCTATCTCGGGGCTGTGGCCCAGGTTAGGAAAGGATAGCATGGCCAGCTTCTAACAGGCCTGGTAGAAATGAAGATATTCTAAAGAGATGCTTATGTCTTCAACTTGACTGTTTGACTATTGAAACAATGGGCCCTTCCCCTAAAATGGGAATTCCCCAGGAATCTCACACCAGGAGAAGGAGAATGTGCCAGCTAGAGGGAGAACTTGTGTCCCAGAAGGTGATTCCATGAAGTTCTAAAACCTTGCCAGACCACCCCAGACAAGGATGGGTCAGTGGTGGGTGGGACCACATCTTGACAGAACAGCTTAGGTGTGCAGATCCTTGACCTTCTGTTTAAACTTCAACCTCAGGACCCAGGAGACAGACTTGAGGGATTTGCTGGTTCTCATTGATCCCTTGCCCAATGTGTCCACACTGAATAAATCTTTGCTTTTCATTATTAATTTGGCTCTTTTAATTAGCTTATGAAGGATGAGTGGCCAGACCTGGCTTGGGGCACAAGTTGTAACCCTCAAGTTTGACATCTGGCTCTGTCGGGGCCAGAATGCGTTTTCCTTGGGCTCTCCAGGAATTCAACCAGGGTGAGTGTGAAAGTAGAAAACTCAGGAAGCAGGCTGAATGGAGGCTGGTGGCCAGATGGAAGACTGAATTCTGCTGAGAATCATGGCGGGAGTTTTAAGTGTTGTAAATTCTGTATGAGTTATGTATTTCTGCTTGAAAAGAATCTGACAGATTTTAAATGCTTCAAACTGAACAAGTTTGTCATGGAGAGCACACACACACACACACACACACACACACACACACACACACACACACTGAGGGTTTTCAGTAGGATCACAATCTACAAGGATGCTTCTCTTCTGGCATGAAATCAGACATGTATTTCCTCTTCCTTTGATCACAGCTCCCAGCACAGAAATCTCTGGATTTACGTAAATATAGAGATGAATTTGTATGTCTGAAAATCACACCCTGTGAGATTTCTTTAATTTTGTCTTTTTTTCTGTGGCAGTCTCAGCACTCAGAACGCTCAGATGGAATTGACTATTGCCTCCAACCTCCTGAGGATAGAAGACACCCTACCCAAAAGATACCATGAGATACAAGTACCACTGGTAGCTCAGGGACAATCCAACTTTTCAGATCTCATTCTGTGGCTTGAAAGTCTTGTTCCCAAAGCGCAAGTGGGGAACTTAGTCCCCAATATAGCAGCATTGGAAGACAGGCCCAGTGAGAGGTGTTTAGGTTACAGGGGCCTCACCCTTGTGAATGGTTTGATGCTATCGTAAAAGAGCTTGAGGCTGGATTTGATCTTGTATGCACTCTTGCCCACATGATGGCTTCTTCTGCTTTACAGTGTAGCTAGAAGGTCCTCACCAGATATAGCCCCTCAATCTTGGATTTTTCTGCTTTCAGAACTGTAAGAAATATATTCATTTACTTTATAAATTACCCAGCCTGTGGTATTTTATTATAGCAGAACAAACTGGATTAAAGCGTCAGCTGAGCTAAAATCTGCCTTTTACTCAGACTTCCATGTGATTAAAACTGTCTGGGTGTGATAGCACAGGCCTAAAATTGAAGCACTTAAGAGCCAGAGGCAGGGGGATTGTGAAAGTTCTAGGGCAGGGCAGTCTGAACTATATAGCAAACCCTTGTCTCAATAGAAGAAAATAATTGCAGAAAGGCATTGTCCTGCTTCCTTTAAGGCTAGCCCTAGACTTGGTAGCATCAGAGAGAGCCATTGCTGAGCTTTTAAAGCAGTGTGCCATGGGAAGTAAGCCCCTAATCTCTACACACAATGGTTAATTCATTAACAGAACAAATATTTATGGTGTGATCATTCTATGAGTGGGCGAAGATGCAGTTCTATGCCCCTTGTCACCTCCTCCATGCTGCCATGATGCCATGGCTCTCATGGCCCTTCATCTTGTCTTCATCTAGTCTTTGGCTAACCTGAGTTGTCAGAGCAATGTTCTGGGTACTGACTCATGCAGAATGTATTTCTTGAACTTTTTTTGTTTTGTTTTGTTTAAGCAGGTGCTTCAGTAAGACTGTCTATGTCTAAAGCAATCTCACAAATTACTAGTTTAGAGGGAGTTTACATTTGTGGTTTGAAAGTAATAGTCGAGGAGTCTGTCTTGCAAGTTTGACTCTGAACTGACTGACTGGTGTCACGGCAGTGGAGAGCTTCTTTCATTTCCCAGAAGTCTTCAGTGTGAGTTGAGGCCATTGGCATACATTAGCAAGAGTCCTTGGATTCTGAGGTTTATCTGATGCTATGAAAGGAAGGTCAGGCACTGCTCCCTCCCTCTGCTACCCCCCTCCCCCAGCATCAGCCATAGCTGTTCATCCCAGCAGCAACCAGAACCAACACAGGCTTTGCTTGACTCCCCCTGTGAGCCTGTCCTCTGTGTCTTTCTCAGCTCTGTTTTGCAAGGAAATTCTTAAAAGGACAGGATGAATAAAGTAGAATAAACCCTTTGTTTTCTGTCAGACGCATTCCTTTAACACCAACTTCCACACCAGGCGACTGTTTTTCTTTTCTCTTATAACAAGTGAGGAAACAGAGAGGAAAAGAAACCCCACAGCCCAGGGAGGCAGCCCTGCTTCATCCCCAGGGTGAGTCAGACTCTCAGCAGAAGGTAAGCTGGGAAACAGTGAGCAGGGAGGTGTGATTTAAGAGACTGAGTGTCAGGTCTGCTCCCAGGCGGGAGTGTTCTGCCAGAAGAGGGGTGGCAGCCCAGGGATGGATGGATGCTCTGTACCCACACAGAGGTCAGCTGTGGCCTTGATGCCCAGACAAGTTCTTTAAGCATCACTTTGCTACAAACAACAAGGAGGGTGCCAAACACATGGTTGGTGAGTGGATGTTTGATGAAAAAAGATGGCACTATGGACAAGCTGGAGAGGTGGTCTGGAACTACCTTTGTAGTCTGACACATTTTTCTCCAGGTAACCCCAGTTTAGAAGAGCCTTTAGCCCATGGATCCCTTGGTATGGGAACCCTTCTGCTTTATCATTATCTCAGCCTTTTCCTATTGCTTTAACAAAACAACACAAACTGGGTGATTTATAAAGAATGGGACTGTATTTTTCACACTTCTGGCAGCCTGTGAACCCAAGACAATAGCACTAGCAAATTAGGTTCACTCTGTTTCCAAGATGCTCTCTCTCTCTCTCTCTCTCTCTCTCTAGGGGAATAGAAGCTTTGTGCCCACATAGCTGAAGGAATGGGGGGGGTCCATGCAGTTTTGCATTCATAAGGTTGGGGGTTCTCCTAGCCTAATTATCTCCTAAAGGTCTATCTAATATAAACCTTTAATATTAGCAACTGGCATTTAGGCTGTAGCAACCATGAGTCCACCTGGAGGTCCAGGTGATTCAGTCATAAGTGATTCAGTCGTAAGTGATTCAGTCGTAAGTGATTCAGTCGTAAGTGTGAGCATCTGGGAGTCAGGATTGGCTTCCATAGCTGCGTGACCCCAGGTGAATAAGAGCCTCGTGGCTTTGCACGGGTTGCAAACCCTTCCAAGTCTGCGTCAGTCAGGGCTCTCGCTGCACGCTGCAGAAATCACCTTTGACCTGTGTACAAATGGAGGCGGATGAGCAAGATGGAAGATGGTGGAGCTGTTCTGCCTCTCAAGTGTGTCCCCTGTCACCTCTCTTCTTGCCACAGCGAATGGTTGCCAACCTTTTGCACCCTCACCTGAAGTATTTCATCTACATTCACAATCTAGAAATAAAGGACCCTTTTCTGGGCTACCTGGTACCTTCTCTGTAGCAAAAGGCGAGCATTTAAAATTATTTTGCCTTAAGACTACCACAGCAGACAAGGCAAGAGGCAACTCAAGGAGAGTGGGCTCCAGGTAACTTAAGATGATAGTTGCCCACTCGGTACACGACCCCAGTTCTCATTTTGCAAAAAGCAAGCAAGAGAAAAACAGATGTCTAAAGTTCCCTTGTTTGTCTGTATTCTTGGTCTTTTGGATATGTCAGAGGCAGCAGCTCATAGAAAATGCCCTTGTGCGAACACCTGCCAGCACCTACCATCTCCAAGCCCGCTGTCTTCTCTGAAGACTGGTTCTGTCAGCGTGGCATGGTGGCTTTGAGGAGTGGGTGAGGGATGGTGGGAGCGTTCTTGAAGAGCCAAGCACATCCGGTGATTGAGAGAGATTAAGCTGTTCTGAATGAGCCAGCCGCGCTTCGGCAGCTGTTCATCCTTTCTTTTCTTGCTTACGGTCCCTTTTCAGAAACCCTTGTATCTAGTTGGTTTGTTGTAAGTTCTTTCATCTGCTTTGTTCTTGGGGGGGGGGGATCGGGCTTCGGGTAGCAGTGCTTCATCCTGAGTGTCCTGTCAGGCCAGTGTTTGCTCACATCTTGGCTCTCATGTCAGCTGTACTTGATATCCCGAGGACAAAGGCTTTGGTGAAATCACCGCTCCAAGTCTCTCATTCTGCACAGTGTCCATTTGTAGATCTCTGTGTTAGCTCCCATCTACTGCAAAAAGAAGCTTCTGTGATGAGGGCTGAGTGAAGCCCTGGTCTATATGTACAACAGTATGTTATTAGGAGTCATTTCAGTGCTATGTTCTTTCAGCAGAATAATAGTATTAGGTTTTTCCCTAGGTCCATGACCTATCTAGTCTTAGGTTCTTTGGCACTTTGGCAATGTCAGGCATGAAGTGGGCCTTAAATCCAAGCAGAAAATGGTTGTATTAATTTATGTCTGGGTCTTCAATTCAATTCTATTGATCAATATGTCCATTTTTATACAGTACCATGCTGATTTTTTTTTGTTTGTTTTGTTTTGTTTTGTTTTTACTGTAGCTCTGTAATACAACTTGAAATTGGGGTTGAGATACTGCTAGGAGTTCTTTTATTATTCACTCTTAAAAGATATCCTAGACTTTTTGTGTGTTTCTATATGAAGTTAAGAATTAATTCAATTTCTGTGCAGAATTCTGTTGGAATTTGATGGGGATTGCATTGACTCTGCAGATTGCTTTTGGTAGGATGGCTGTTTTCACAATACTAATCCTACTGATCCATGAGCTTGGAAGATCTTCCAGTCTTTTGGTGTCTTCAATTTCTTTCCTTTATGTTTTAATTTTAACTTTCTTTAAAGTTTTATTATACAAGTCTTTTACTTGCTTAATTAGGGTCACCACAAGATTTTTAAGATGCTAATGTGAAAGGTACTGTCTCTCTGGTTTATTTCTCAGTCTGTCATTTGTACATATGAGGGCTACTGATTTTTGTGTTGATTTTGTATTGTCTATTGCTACTTTGCTGAAAATGTTTATCAGCTGTAGATGTTTCCTGATGGAGTTCTGAATGTCTTCTATGTATACAATCATGTCCTCTTCAAATAAAGACACCTTGGCTTCTTTCTTTCCTATTTGTATCTCCCTGATCTCCTTCAGATGTCTTATCGTTCTAGCTAAGACTCAAAGTAATATATTAAATAGGTATATAGTGAGTGGACATCCTTGTCTTGTTCCTGATTTTAGTGGAAATGCTTTGACTTTCTTTCTGTTTAGGTTGATGTTGGCTATGGTCATCGGACACATTGCCTTTATTATGGTGAGGTATATTCCTTGTATCTCTAGTCTCTCTAGGACTTTTATCATGAAGGCATATTAGATTTTGTTAAAGGCTTTTCAGCATCTAATGAGATAATCATGTAGCTTTTGTCTTTTAGTCTGTTTATGTGGTAAATTACATTTATTGACTTACATACACTAAATCACACCGACATCTCTGGTGGGGTGGATCATGGTGGATAATCTTTTTGATATGTTCTTGTAGTCAGTTTACAAGATCTTTATTGGGAATCTTTGCATCTATGTTCATAGGGAATAATGGTTTTTAGTTTTTGTTGTTGTTGTTGAGTTTTTTTCATGGTTTAGGTATCAGGGCATTTGTAGCCTCAGGTGAAAGAATTAGGCAATGTTCCTTTAGTTCTATTATTCTAAGTAATTTGAGGAGTTTTGGCATTATTTTCCTTGAAAGTCTGGTAGAATTTTTTAGTGAATCCATCTGGACAGTTTTCTCTTAAGAGATTGATTCTATTTTGTTAGGGGTTATTGGTCTGTTTAAATTGCTTATTTTGTTTTAACTTTATTGAGTCAAATATAACAAAAAAATTTATCTATTTTGTTTTAGGTTTTTCTAGTTTGGTGTTGATTTTTGAAGTGTGTCTTTATAATTCTTTGGATTTCCTTAGTGTCTGTTGTGATGTCCCTCTGCTCATCTCTAATTTTATTAATCTGGATCTTCTTTCTTCATCTTTTAGTTAATTCCTTAAGGGTCTGTCAGTCTAGTTGATTTTCTTAAAGAACTACCTCTTCATCTCACTGATTCTCTGTGTTATAGTTGTGTGTGTGTGTGTGTGTGTTTCTATTTCATAGATTTCATCCCTGTGTTTGATTATTTCTTTCCATCTAGCCATTTTTAATGTTACTTCTTGTTGCTTTAGAGGTTTGGTGTGCTGCTATGTTATTAAGGTAAGAGTCTTCCAGTTTTAATGTAGACAAGTGCTATGAACTTGCTTCTTAGAACCACCTTCATTGTGTTCCATAGGTTTGGATATGTTGTTATGTTTTCATTTTGATTCAGTTCTAAATATTTTTAAAAATTTCTCTCTTGATCTCTTAATTAACTCTTTTTTTAAATTTCAGTACTAAATTGTTCAGTTTTCATGAATTTGTGTTCTTTCTGTTGTTATTGATATCCAGCTTTAATCTATGGTGATCAGATAGGATGCAGGGTGTTATTTCAACTTTCTTCTATCTGTTGAGACTTGCTTTGGATCCAAATACGTGATCAATTTTAGAGAAAGTTCCATAGGCTTCTGAGAAGAAAGTATATTTTTGTGTGTTTTGATAGAATGTTCTATAAATGTCTGCCAGGTCCATTTGATTTATAATTTTATTTAGCTCCAGTATTTCTTTGCTTAGTTTTGTCTGGATGACCTGTGTATGTCTGAGAGTTGGGTACTGAAGTCACCCACTGTTTTATTAAAATGAATTATAGTGAGTTCATCTGCCCTGCTGTTTGTATGTGTGAAAAAGAGAAAGGCTATTTAGAAAAATATTCTTCAAGCTTCTAAAATAGTTGTATTATCTTAATGATAAGTATTGGGGAATTAGGTTTTGGGTAATTATTTTTAACTTTCTTCTTTATAGATTTGGTACCATTTAAACTATAGCAAACTCAGACTCTTAAAGAAATACAATCACAGCCAGGTGTGCTGGCACATCCCTATATCTAGGCACTCAGGAGGCTGAGGCAGGAGGAGCTTGAGTGCTAGACCAGCCTAGACTATGCTGAAACCCTATCTTAAAAATTATACTGCTCTCTCCTCAAAAGAGTGTAAAAAATATAGTCTTGAGACATTCAGAAAAATCTGCTCTGGGAATGGGTGATTTAACATGGATTCTTAGGATAACATACTAATCATTTGTGTTTATAGACCGCCTCACAACTATGCCTGTAAGCCCTGCTGATTTAAAGCAGGCACTGAATTAGTTACTTTTCTATTGTTATGACTAAACCACCATGGCCAAGATAATTTACAGAAGAGTCTATACCAGCTTACAGTTCAGGGGGGTTGGAGTTCATGCCGGTGGAGCAAAGGCAGCAGGCATGACCACAGGAAGCTGAAGGGCTCACATCTTGAACAGTAAACATGGGGTAAAGATAGTGAACTAGACAGAATCTTCACACTTTCAAAGCCCGCCTCCAGTGATGCACTTCCCCCAACGAGGACACACCTATTAAACCTTCCCAAAGAGTTCTACTACCTGGGATCAGACATTTAAGTGCCCAAGGCTGTGCAGGACATTCCTCATTCAAATCACTGGAGACACATTTCTTTTTAATGTAAAATCATCCAATTTGAGAATTTTTCCATGTGTTGTTGGAAGGCCACACCATCTCTGAGCTCTATACAGGCTTTGTTGATTCAAGCTGTGGTGCAGATCTGCTGATAAGGCTGGGCGAGGCTGAGGAATGGCCTCTGTGCTACAGCAAATGCATTTATTATGATCAGTATTTCCAGTGTGAAACAAAGGGAGAATTCCCAGCGAATGAATGATGTGAAGGAAGAGCCAAAGGGAAGGTTGTGACTCCTGCTGTAGCATCAGCAAGCTTAACACTGTGACTTAATGCCCCCACCGCTGCCAGTTTGGGCTTGATATAGGGACAGCCCTATGCTTTAAGGCACTCTCTTGTTCACGTTATTTTTCCCTTGGTGGCAATTTTTCTGCTCTAAATTCTGGGACAGTGAACTAAGAGCAAATGCGTGTTTGGGAAAGACTGGACTGTAGAAATCCTCATTCCCAACAAAGTAAAAAGCACTTGCGAGATGGGTAATGTGGAACTGCCGCGGAGCCAGCAGGTTAAAATTTAATTGATCTCGCAAATTACTGCTCTCCACATTCATACAGAATTCATGCAAACCCAAGCCTGTCCTGACACCAGAGCATTGATGCTAACACAGGGAATCCAACTTGAGGCCAAAAGCACGAACACATGGTCTGCCATCTGAAATATTCCATGATTTTTTTTCAACCATAAAAATCAGGACATTTGTGATATGTATGCACATAAAGAAACACACAATTCTTAGTTTATTTTAATGTAAATTATACCATGCTGTGTATATATATATATATATATATATATATATATATATATATATATACATACATATAAATACATTTGAAATCTTCCTTTGTGACAATGGTGGCTTTGAGGAGAAGGGATGGGGGACCAAGGTTAGCAAAGGAGAACAGAGACCTCAGCAACGGGGCGGTAATATTACTTCTCTTCTCTTCTTCATTTTGTTCTTAAAGAAATAGTCATAATTTACTTTCACAACTAGAAATTACTTCCAAATGTTTGGGAAAAATACTCTTGAGAAAGATCTAGGCCAAGTAATATGCATAACAATTGCTTCTTCGAATGTTTTAAAAACTGATTTTTCTTTTGCATACTAAGTCTGTTTGTGATGCAGCTGATTTCATGAGGTCACTGGGATGAATGAAAATTTCAAATAGGATTTTTTTGGTCTAGTCCTGGATGTTTTATCTAACTAAATCCTGCTTGCAGCTAAGAAGATGTTCATGAGAGGCTCACATCAGTCACTCATCAAACACTGAATGAATGCAATGGATGAATAGAAATAGATGAAAGGACAGATGAATGGATGAGTTACTGGGTGGTTGGGTGGGAGGGATGGATGGATGCACACATGCACACATAAGTAAGTAAGTGATGGCTGACTGCATAGATGGGTTAATCTAATGTGAGAGACAGTTGTCTGTTACTTTAAATGACTGTAAACACAGCTTACATAAAACTTGAAAAAAAAAACCAAGGGAAATTAAAATACATTCTTACTTGCTGTCAACTGACTTGATAAAAATAGTATTTCTATCCTCAAAAACATAATGAAACCAGGGCTGGAGAGATAACTCTGTGGTTAAAAGCATTGGTCTCACTACACCACAGAAACACTTGCTCAACCAAGCTCATAGCAGCTTTATTTGTAATAGCCAGAAACTGGAAACAACCTAGACGTCCCTCAACTGAAGAATGGATCTACACAATGGAATACTATTCATCTATTAAAAACAAAGACATCATGAATTTTGCAGGCAAATGGGTAGAACTTGAAAATATCATCCTGAGTGAGGTAATCCAGAGCTAGAAAGACATATGGTATGTGCTCACTTACTTATGGATATTAGCCACAACGTGCAGGACAATCGTATTACAATCCACAGACTCAAAGAAACTGGGTAATAAGGAAGTTCCTAAGGGAAGATGTGCTAATCTCATTCAGAAGGGGAGGTAGGCAGAGAGAGGGAACTGGGTGGGAGGACTGTGGGGAGAGGAACAGGGATGCTAGTCAGGTGTGAGGAGAATGGGGGTGAGAGAGGACTGGGAGTGAGAATAGAAATTGTGGTGGTGGGGATCTCTGGTGACTAGCTGGAGACTTGGGATGGGAGAGGATTCAGGGAGTCTATGGGGTTGACTTTAGTTTAGATTCCTACCAGAGAGGGATATAGAGACTGAAGTGGTCAGCTCCTGTAGTCAGCTAGGACTTCCAGAGGAGGGAGGGGGACATTAATCCACCCAGAAAACCTTCAGTCCAAAATTTGTCTTGCCTACAAAGTGTGCAGGGATAAAGATGGAGCAGAGATTGAGAGAACAGTCAACCAATGCTTGTCCCAATTTAAGACCCACCCTATGGTGAGAGAGCCAACCACTGACACTGTTAATGAAACTCTGCTGTGCTTGCAGACAGGAACCTAGCATAACTGTCACCTGAGAGGCTTCATCCAGCAATGGGTAGGGCAGATGCAGAGGCCCACAGCCAAACATCAGGCAGAGCCTGGGGAGTCTTTGGAAGGGTGGGGGATAGAAGTAAGCAAGTCAGAGGGGTCAAGGACACCACAAGAAAATCCACAGAGTCAACTAAGCTGAGACCATGGAGGCTCGCAGCCTGAGCCACCAACCAGGGAACATGCATGAGCTGGACCTAGACCCTATACATTTGTAGCAAATGTGCAGCTTGGTCTTCATGTGGACCCCCCCCCCCCAACAAGTGGAGCAGGAGCTTTCTTATTCTCTGTTACCTGCCACTGAATCCCCTTCCCAGCTACTTGGACTGTCTGGTTGGGCCTCAGTGGGAGAGGAAGTGCCTAGTTCTGCAGGGACTAGATATCTCAGGGTGGTGTGGTACTGTAGGGGGCTCCCCTTCTCTAAGAAGAAGGGGTGTGGGCAATGGAGGGAGGGATTTGTAAGAGTGGGACTTGGAAGAGAGGAGGGATGGGGCTGTGATCAAGATATAAGGTGAATAATAATAATAACAATAATAACAATAATGATAATAATAATAAAAGCATTGAATGCTCTCCCAGAGGATTCAGGTTCAATTCTTAACATGCACATGGAAACTTGCAACCATCTGTAATGCCAGTTTCAGGGGATCTGATACCTTTTCTGAGCTCCGTGGGCCCCAGGCAAACACACAGACATGCACACAGACAAAACACAGACAATTAAAAAAACCAAAATGAGGGGCCTCAGTAGACAGTCCTAGTTATGTAACATGTTGAAAGGTGAGATTTGGCAGGAACTAGTGTACAATGAGAGTTTTCTTTTTCTTTTTTCAAAGAAATGAGGGACAACATGGAAGTAAAAATGAAATCGTTTAAAAGTGCAGTGGAGAGAAGGGGTAGGGGACCCAAGTCACAGCTCCTTGATGGTACCCAGAGGGCAGTAAAACTGTTGGGGAAACTGACCCTGCTGCATAACTATAGGCTGTCACTCCAACAGGGACAGAAGATGACAAGCTACTGCCCACCATGTCTGCTGCCATCTAGAACACAGCCCCAGAATGACAGTGAAGTCTGTAACTGTGGAAAGAGAAGCTCTCCCAGGCTCAGAGCAGTAGGATGGGAGAGGCCAGAGGGACTCTTCCTGGATGATGGATACCTTCTTCCAATCCTCAGTCCCCACTCCAGGTTCTTGTCCTTTCCTTTCTGCCCAGCTGGGGTAAAGGAAAACCATGGCTGAACGAGAGGCAAGTTGCTTTCACCTGGTCATCGCAGCAACGGCACACCCTTTTGTAGTCCCTGACCCAGGGGGAAAAAGAACGCTATGAACCCTCTATTTCTCCTGAATTCTAGGAGGCTTTCATCAGGCATCTTGCTAAAATTACTTCTTAGCTTATGGCACAAACCGTTTTAGGGGCTCCGCATTGCACAATGCCCTGGAGTTCCTGGCTTTCCGGAGCTGCCAGGCATTGTTAAATTAGCGAAATGCAAAGACAATGGTTTGAGTATTTCCTACAGCTGTCTGACCAGGCAGAGTTGGGTTTTGGGTGGAAAGAAGAGAGAATGAGGTTGTCCCCCACTTCCTGTTTCCACCCCACACAAAAGCTGCCGGTGATTGACTTTGGAAGTGCCACATACCCATCTCTGCCTAAAACACATGCTGTCAAACTTGTTTTTCTGTTTCTTGAACAATTCTGTCAAATGCCCTAAGTCATGCTGTCAAGATTACTCTGCTTTTTAATCGCCGTGCCTGTGGTTCCCAAGACACTAACTTTAGCTCTCGCCAAATGGGATGGAAGGAACTGATGCTCTATCCTCCATCCCAACCTGACTGAGTGGGTGTGGTAGTTGGTGACAAGCTAAAAAAGCTCCGACTTAAGTGTCCCTAGGGGCCAGGCAGTAACACAAACAGGCAAAGTGACCAGTATTTGTTCTGCCTGTAGGGATCAACTCCTCAGCTTGGTCCCAGACACATGGATTTGTCCTTCTGTTTCTGCAACAGCAAGAAGCCAGCCAGAGGGATTGGAGACAATGAGGTAGCAGGGTGCTCCTGTGCTGTGGAAAGTTCAGTTAGTTCTAAGAACAGGTTCCTCCCAGGGATATCAAAGGAACTTCTTTATATCTAGCTTTTTGAGGGGAAGCCTCTTTTAACTTCAGAAGCCCTAGGAAGCATTTAGACTGGGACTTCTATTCACATGACCTACCATTTGCTAAATGTAGAATCTGGAAGACATCTACAAACTTTTGCCTCAGTTTCTTCATCTGTACAATGGGAACAGCAACAGCATCCCAATAATAGGGATAGTACTAAGCTTAAGAGACTCCAAGTAAATGAAGTACATGGAGCTTGTATGTTGTCTGAGTGAGCAGAAAGCAGAGGAAATGGTTAAAAGTGATTAAACATGAGAGAGAGAGAGAGAGAGAGAGAGAGAGAGAGAGAGAGAGAGAAAATCCACTGTGACCAAAAAGCTCTTCTCGTCTAAGACACTGACACCTAAAAGGCATTCCCTTTTCTCTCCACTCTCTCTCTTTGCAAAGAATGTTAACTATAAGAAAGGTGTTTCTTCTTTTCTTCCCCAGAGAGAGAAAAGAACTTTTATACAATCAAATTCATGTTCCATCAAGAATTCAGAAGACAAGCTAGGCAAGAATTCTAGAGCAAGGTGGAGCGCATTAATATTCCACGAGAGATGGAAAGTTGAAGAGATAGTAGAATCATTATAAGACATTTAAACACCCACCACAGAGAGAAACTCCTAATGGGTGAGTGTAGGTATAATTTAATGCTTGCATTTATGAGAAAGACCAGGAAATGACAGGTCTGTAATTTTGACTTCATGAAGGGGAGGTAATGGAAGTGCTGCTCAGGCTACCAGCAGCGGAGTGCTGGGAAAGTTATTATTTAATTAGGGGCTGTAAGCACAGATTCGAGTGAGAGAAGAACTTGCATTTTGCAAGCAGGAGGTTCATTTTCACCCCAAAGAAATGAAGAGGCAGCAGGCAGTGAGTGGCCAACTGCTCCCCAGGGTCTTACCTGGAACCCATCTTGGAAACCTGAGCCCCAAGAACCCCCTGCTGCCTCCATCTTCAGTCAGTGAGAACTCTTGGGGTCAGGCTCAACAGCAATGGGGAGGCAGAAAGGAAAGCTGGCTAGTTTCAGTGATTGAATTGGGAGAGGAAAAGATCCCATGAACACCAAGGGGGTCGAGTAGGACAAGAGAACCAGAACTTAGTGACAAGGCAGTTAGAAAGCTTTGTAGCCAGGGTCCAGCATTTTCCATCGCATCCGCATCCACAAGGGGATGTAATAACACCCAGGAGTTGAAGCCAGAGGTGGGAGTGACGTAGCCAATGAGTGATTTTTGTACATTCCCACAGCCCCTCGGCCATTGCAGGATCACTGAGAGTTGTGTTGATGTTGACAGACTTGGAAGATTTCGGCACTAAATTTCCTTAAAGAGAAATGGGGAGCTGGTGAGATGGCTCAGTAGATAAAGGTTATTGCTACCAAACTTACAGAGAGAGGGAGGGAGGGAGACAGAGAGAGAGAGAGAGAGAGAGAGAGAGAGAGAGAGAGAGAGAGAGAGAGAGAGAGAGGAAGAGGAATACATAAGGTAATTAATTAATGAAGAAGAAAGAATGGAGGAACAGGTGGTGCTTGAGGAACTGTCTCCTTTCCTGTGGTGAGAAAGGTCGGGGAGCTTATGGTTATGCCTGATATCAGCATATTTCAAAAAAAAAGTGGACCCAGAAAACAAGCCAGAGTCTGACTTGGAGAGCCCATGAACTATGTATGGTTAGCATACGGTACTCAGTAACTTGGCTGCAAACTCTGAGGTCTCATGAAGAAGAGCAGTTACATTTTCCTTGAAGAGATCAATTGTCATGCATAGGCAGCTCATGTCTGGGTGCCCTTCCGGGTCTGAGGTGTCTGCTGGTCTGGAGGTTATAATCATGGGAGAAGCCCAGTGGGGAAGAACAGAATTATTTGATCAGGATGACATGGATTCCCGTCCTGGCTACAGCTCTAATTCTGGTGACCTTGGAAAGCATGCTCCCTCCCTACACTAGTGTCTGCTGTACATCTACAAGAGGCAGGGTTATGTGCTGCACTGTGAGTCAATGGAAGTGCTTCAGGGAAGGCCAATTTAATCGTGAATACAATGTGCACTAAGAAGGCTGAGCAGAGACCAGGCCCAGGTTACAGGAGGCCAGGGAGCTCAAATGCAGGTGAAGCATGTGAGAAACCGTGAAAAGTCATGTGACCTGAGAAGTTATGCAAATGAGGAGCAGAGCCAGCTCAGATGAGATGTGAGTTCTAAGGGGGCCCTGTCTGGAGCCTGCTCTCTGTAGGCAAGTTTGCAATTTATCTCTGAAGCTGCACCAGACTAGCCCCCAACTACGGCATCCTGCAGAGAGAGATTTTCTCTCAGGAACCCCCTCAGTCTGGAGAATTACAGAGTCCCCATTCAATTTCCAAGTTTCTTTCCAGACTTCTCTCTGGCAAGGTCTGAACATTCTTTCTGGATCGTTCCTGAACCTTCTTCCACTGTCTGTCCCTTTTGGAAAGTTCTTTAGCTTGCTGCTGCTACTGTGGAAGTGATGAGATATCTTTATTAATCAAGATCAACAGCGTCATTTCTGATACTGTGCATGGTCATTCTCTTCCCTTGTGCAGGGCGACCCCAGCATGCTGGATTAAATGAAATTCCTCTTGCTTTTTGCATCGATTCCCATCTCCACGTTGTTCACTCAGGGGTTCTCACCAGTAAGTTAAGACTCCCTGAGTCTTACAAAATCAGGCCTACAAGCTCACTCGATTCTGTCTGTCTGTCTGTCTGTCTGTCTGTCTGTCTGTCTGTCTGTCTATCTATCTATCTATCTATCTATCTATCTATCTATCTATCTATCTATCTAGTTAATGGGAGACCCCAGCATGCTTGTCTTTTGCAGAATAAAACACTCTTTGCGTTTACATACTCTTTTTGAGTCCAGGGTATCAATTTTCAGTGAATCATGGACCCTTACAACATTATGGTGGTGGGAGCCACTTCATGGCAGACAGGAAGTGGAGGGCATGGTGTTGGTAAGAAACACCCCAGTGACTTACTTCCTCCAACCAGGCCCCCATTTCTACTTTTCAACACCTCCAAATAATGGCAGAACACTGTAAAATATCAAAGGTCAAAAAACCGTTTCCTATGCCAGAGTCCTGGGGATTTCATTCTCTGTGAAATACTGTCCCAGACACCCGAAAAGTGTGCTCTGTTATTTCCTAGGGTTTTCTTCAACCCAACCAAGTTGACAGTCAGAATTAACCTTTGCTGCCTTAAAAAAATAATTTTGACAGACATATTTATTACTTATAGTGGAAACTAGATGCCTTCCCATGTGATTACTGTGTCTAGGAGGGGCTCTTCAGAAGAAGATGGTCAGTGCTGTGGGGCAGATGGAAATGCCTAGGTTCAGCACAGCATGCAAACTGCTCCTCCTGCAGCTGCAGCACAGGCTTCTAGCTTGGAGCCCTCCTGGTTTATCTCTTCTGCACATGCCTCCTCCTTCTTCCTCCCAACCCCCAACTAACTGTCTTGAGAAGTAAGGATTTGACGTGTATCCGCTGAATAAATAAATAATTGCAGGGTTCGGAACTTGTTGTCCTTGAGAGTCATTGTCATAAACAGACCTTGAGTTGTGTAAAGGAAACTTTAGCCTTTTACTAATGACCCGATTTTCCTTCTATCAGCAGCTGAGGGAGTAAGGAGCTCTGCGTAATTGGATCATTTTACTGAAAATGATCAGAGCAGTAGCAAATTATGTCTATGTGATGGATCTTCAGCATTACCAATTTTTCTGGTCAAATTTGTAGGCAAATTATTGTCTTAATTCCAAAATGATGTATCCAAAGATTCTTTAATGTGTCAGAAGCAATGGAAATTTGTAACAAAATATAAATGGAAAGCAAGATGAATGTGTACTATCTAGTGCTTCCATTTTTGAAAAAAAAATCAAATAAAATTCATCTTCATTCATGAGTTAGAAAAAGTATATCCTTTATGAAGAAAAGAAAAATCCAGTTGCAAGGGATGCTACAGAAGAAATTGTTGAGGAGAAATTCAAAAGCCACCATTGCAAAAGCTGACATTTCAAGTTTGCATCTGAGAGCCAAACTACAAAGGTCATGTCTGAGACACATGCTCAAAGACATGCGTTCTTTCCCCCAGTCTCAGGTGTGAGACCTAAAGTGATATTTTCAGCAGAATTACTAGTCAATGTCAACATGAGCCCCTCAGCTGTCAACCAGACTGAAAGCAATTGGAGGGCAGAGGGTGTCTCTCCCTCCTGGGTCTGTCTTCACTTCCTGCTACAGGATCCCATGCTTAACTGGCATCTAAATGTGTGAATATTCTGCACATAAATGTGCTTGTTTGTGTTTAAATTCATGAAACCTATTCACATTAAATTCAAGACTAGACTGGAGCACAAGTGATATTGCCTTCTAATGAGAACAACACACCTGAGAGATTTCAGAGCTTGGGGGAGGGACTTTTACAAAACCCCAGGACCCTGATGATCTGCTGGCTCAGCCATGCAGGAGGGTGTTGCTTGCTATGATCTTACAGGAAGCCCCAGTGGAGGCCCCTGGTCATTCACGTCTATGTAAATGAGCACACATCTGGGACATTTTGTAATGACTCGACTCCTACAGTCATTACAGAGTCAAACAACCAAAAAAAAAAAGGTGGACTTTTAATGTGTAAACAAGGGGCTTGAAGATTCACAGTATCTATGCTGTCACACCTTAGAGGGAAAAGGGAAATGTTGTCCTTGCAGACTATGAAGAGTTCTCTTAATTGACATCTTGATTGGACTAAGGAACACTAGGGCATCAGTGAAGCAGACCCCTGGGTATCTCTTCGATACCATTTCCAGAGGTGGTCATGAGTGCTCTACCTCATAAGTGGATTAATTCCTTGATGGATTCATCAGTTGGTACGGTGAAAAGGTGGAGGTGGGGCCCTGTTGATGGAAGCTGGTCACCAGGGGCATGTTACTGTGGTTTACATCTTGCCCCACCCATGCCTGTACCCCTTTTCTTCTGCCTTCTAGACACAGACATGGCAATGTGAACCTCAATGTCCACCATGCCTTCCTGCCGTGATGGAGCGACACCTCCGTAACCGTGAGCTCAAATCATTTCCCCTTAACTTGTCTGCTCCAGGTATTTTGTCACAATAACAGAAAGCAACAAATACAGTCACACAGAAGGCCAGTGACTGGCCATCCAGGCAGTGGGTGTGGAGTCCAGGAGTCCTGTCCCAGTGTTTCCATGTTCCTCTGCCCCCTCTTGCTCCCCCTCTTCTTCCTTCTGCCCTCCTTCTCTCCAGTCCCATCCTCCCTCCCTCCCTCCACCAGGATCTCAATATCCTCCTGTCCTAGTGGAACTGTTCTGATCAGTAGGGAGTCTCCATCCCTTGTTCTGTAGTCTGCTCCTTTGCATTTCCTCCCTGATTCCCACTATAGGCAGCACCAAGTGTCCTTTCAGAGCATCAGTTGGGTGTTAGCCTCCCGGGTCAGCAGGCACCCGGGCTGCTGACTCCCACACTTGGTCCAAGGGCTCTTTGTCCCTTGTCTTCTGAACTCTGGTTTTTGCTGGGAGGAAGCGAAGAATTAGGGCAATATTCACAGGTTCTCTTCTCAACCGCTCCTTTGTCTGCAGGAATTTGTTGACCACCTACTGTGTGCCAGCTCAGACTAGAAAGAGAGGTTCCTGGAGAGTTTGTCTACAGAAAGGCAGATAGGGAAGATCATGAGGACAGCACACGTGTACTTGGGAGTTTGAGGAGCAAAACACTGAGACTTTAATTTTAATACCCTTTATTTAATCTAATGCATTCAAAATGTTATAATTTCAGAAAAAAAGTCAAGTGTGTTACTTTTTTTTTCTTTAAGAATAATTCTTTAAAGTCTGATGTGTCATTTTTTACCCAGAGTATATCCATTCAGATTGGCCACATTTCAGGTGCTTAGCCAGTGGAGCCAGTGGCTACTACATTGGACAGTACAAGTCCTGAGATTATCGGCATATGCCCAGGAGGAGGAGGAGGAGGAGGAGGAGGAGGAGGAGGAGGAGGAGGAGGAGGGAAACAGGGAGGAGGGGTGGGGGAGGGGAGTAAGAGGAGGAATAGGAGGACATAAAGGCAGTGTCTGTTAGAGGCGGCTCAGGACGGTGTTAGGAGAGGCTGGGTGACTGGGTGTCAGAGCTGGGGAGTGTGTAGAGATGGCAGGAACTCAAGCAGAAGAGACATTCGCACTGGAATCAGCTTGGCTGGGCTTATGGGGACTAGGAGCAGAGACAGGCCAGAGGAAGGGATCAGGGCAGCACAGTTACTTCAGCTACAAACAATCTGAAAGGAGAAAACCATGTGGTTTCCAGGAGACCAACACATATCTTGGCCTCTGAATACTGATTTAGTTTTCATCGATTCACAGTATTCGTTGAATACCTACTATGTGTTGGAGACTATTAATGATTTAGGGTTAATAAGAGAGTTCATGTCCCTTCACCATGGAAACCACAGTGTACTTAGGAAGGGGACCATAATAAAGAAGTATGTACAAATAAGACTGTTTCAGAGGCTGGTAAGGGTGCGGGGGTGGGATGGGGAGGGGGAGGTGGGTAAAGTACCAAAAGGCTGGGGGCACCGTTAGGCTGTATGGTGATCTAGTCACTTACATTTGCCCCCCATCCACTCCTCATCTTTCTCCTGCAGTATTGGTCGATGCTGGTTTTGTAGTTTTGATCATTGTACAGCAGTTGTATAGGGGTTAGTCAGGGCAGAGTGAATGAGTGATATGGGAACTTAGATGTCCCAAATTACTATCCAATCAGAAGAAAAATAATTATGTTGGTGCATACCTTTAATGCCACCCCTTAGGAGACTGAAATCTGATAATTGTGAATTTGAGACCAGTCTGGGCTACATAATGAGTTCCTGCTTAAAGAGGAGGAGGAAAAAGATGGGGAAGAGGAGGAGGTCAAAAACTGCATACATGATGAAAATACATGCAAAAATGGAGAATCTGCATTTAACCACACTAATGACTGGGCCACTTTACCAGCGTTGGTCACACACAACAGGGTGTACTATATAAAACTCAGCCTTCCCAGACAGGCTGCCCTTGCTGAGGATACCAAGCCAAGTGTCCTCTGCTCTACTAACGCAGCGTGCAACAGAGACAGGGGCTTGGACTTACCTGGGCATGCGACCCACTGTCTCTACCCCCACTAAGTCACAGCAGCTCAGTTTTGGGCTGTCTGGCCTCTGTGGTTCCACTGGCCAGGAGAAAGAAGGGATTGTTGGGTGACTAATCCCCCTTGGGTCTCAGATACTTTCCTCCAAGTGCAGATTTGTTGGACATCGTACTCCAAGCCACCGGGGCCACATGGAAAGAGCCAGAGAGCATCTCCATTTCTTGCGCTAGAGGCTCATCCTGGTGGGAGGTGGGAGTAAGCACTATGAGGATAGTGCAGAAGGCTGGTTGTGTCCTCATGCATTAACGTGTAACATCCTGCCCATGGATATCATTGTCATCATTCCCATTTTATATGAGAAACTAAAGCTCGGAGAGATGACGGGTGTTGTTCTGGTTCCATCATTCCCAAGAAACGCAACTCCACCACTGTTGTATCTCTATTTCTGAAAATGGAAGCATTCCCTCCCTCCATAGGATGGAGGCAGAGAAGATGCAGGAAGCTAGAGACACTTACAAGGCTCTGAAAATTACAAGATTCAGAAGGACCCTTCCCAATGTGACAGGGACAGACAGCGCAGATGTTCCTCCATCTTTATTTTTGCTGAGGCTATTTTAGATTTAACTAGACTTCGTTCTCCTTGATGGAGAATCCTGTGGTGGAATTATCCGACTCCATTTTAGGACCCTGAGGTCAAGACATCCCCAACTAACTTATCTTAGTTTCTGTTGAGCTGAATGCTTATGTAAACCTCCCCTTCCAACTGCCAGTCAAGATACCAGGATGTGGATTTTGCCTTTAAAAGTCCCTTGATCTAAATACTTGGCGTTATGCTTGGGTCTTGAACACCTGAATGTAGTCTCACGTGGCTGGGATAAAGATTTGCAACTGGCTGTAAACTTTGCTGAGTGGCCATCTCTAGGGGGCTCCCAGTCACACCAAGGTTGTGATTAGGTCTCCAAAACAGGGCATCCCAAATGTCAGGGAGAACAGAATTGGATCATCACACTGTGTGGGATGCTTTAGGGATGCAGCTTTTCACTCATTTGGGGGTAAGCTTTTCAGACATGTACCTGTATTTAAATCCCCCGAGCACCTGTAGATAACCCTTCCCCTTAGGGGCTTACCAGGCTAGAATTGGGCAAAGCAGTTCCCTTGCTCCATTGTTGATGCACTTTCTATGGCTAATAGATATTTATTCATTCATGTCCACACCCCACACATACACACACAAAAACTTTTTTCAGCCATACAACTAACATGACATGCAAGGAACACAGGCTGCCCAGTACCCAGTGCCTGGTAAGAGTACAGATAGGAGACAGAACAAGATGACCACATCTTGAGGGGTGTCCCTCTTAACTCTGGGAGCCAGGGTCCTATCCCAGAGTAAATCAGGTATGCCAACAGGTTTTTGTTTCATTTGTTTCATTGGACCCAGATTCAGTGAGGCACTCTTAAAACAACTTCACTCAAAGAAAGACACACTTAAAGAACAACAACATCAACGAAAAACCTCAGCTGCTTCTCCTAGCAGGGGGACCATCTATCTGCCAAATGGATCCCCTCCCACCTCCTGCCTCTCTCCTCTCAGCCTTACTCTTTATGGATGGTTCGTGCCTGAGCACACACACAGGGCATTTATTTGTTTTCTCGGTTCCTTTTACAGAAATTACAAAGTGATAAATTTTCACTGTAGAAATAATTAAACTAGCATAGAAATTTATGGTGGAGGAGGTGAGCGCCTCCCTTCCCTGCACCTTTGCTGTAGTTTGCTTTCTATTGTGATAAACTCTAGGACCAAAAGAAGTTTGGGGAAGAAAAAACATTTAGTTTATCCCTTTTACGTGAAATGTAGGCTGCATGAGTCTTGCATACTCTAATAATCCCAGGATGGGGGTCGGCTTGCTGTATTATTGAGTGTCAACTGACTGGCTAGGTGGGTTTGCTCTTCAAAAGTTTACAAACTGTGGACAGTACTCCACACTGGACATACAGGCCCACTTCCTGCCGCAATCCAGACGTACTTAATGTGAGGGGATCCTTATTAAAGGGTGCCTGGGGGTCTTATAGCGTTTCTGCAACAGTGCAATGAGCCCGAGTGTCATTTTCTCTCTTTCATTAGCATATAGTTTGTATTCATTGTGACATTTCCAGCTACGTATGTAATACACCTGGTTCATGTTCTCGACCCTGCTATTCTGCAGCCCCCTCCCCATTTCTCCGTATCTTTCCACATCCCAGGAGTTTCCCTTCACTTTCATGTTCTTCCTTAAATCTGGTTCCACATAGGAGAGAACACATATGAGACTTACCTCTATGATCTAACTCACTTTACTTAACATGATCTCTAGTTCCACCCCCATAAAAGACATAACAAGCCAGAGCACTGAGCCTTAGCACTGACCTTGCCTGGCTGGTGAGTCCTCTGTCCCAGTGAGAGACCCTGTCTCAAAAAACAAGGCAGATGGCTTCCAAGGAACAACATAAAAGTTTGGCCTCTACATGCCTGTAAGTCAATTTTATTAGCTTGATGGGCTTGAAATACGTGATTGCTTAGTGAGGCAGGTTTGTCAGAAGAGTTCCAGAGAAGACCTCACCTAAGTATAGGCAGGATCCTATGGGCTGTGGGCCTGGCCCTGGAGTTTCCTTCTTTCTGCCTCTAGAGAGCCAGTGTGCTACAACTAGCTTCCTCACACCCCCCTCAGCCTCAGTCTCAGGCTGCACCTTCTGCCAGGCCTCCCTACCATGATAGTATGCTCTTACATTGTGAGCCAAGATAAAATTTTCTTCCCTTAAGTCGCTTCTCGTCAGACATTTAATTAGGCCCAACAGAAGCATATAACCAATGCAGTTCTTCTCAGCTTAGGACTTGTGACAGTGACAGCATTGCCTCGGGTAAGAAGCCACCATTTGTTTAAAAGAGGTTCCCTTTTCCAAGGGCTGTTTCTCCATTCAGTTAATCAGTTCACTTAATTATCCTGATCAGAGGATTTGATGACAAGGATCACCACAGACAACAAAGCATGATTTGCAAAGGACCTGCAACTGCTGTCCCTTTGGGGAACACCTGACTCTTGCCTACAAGAGAACTAGCAGAATCAATGCAGGGATTTTACAATAGTGAGGAGCAAGGGCTCCCTGCACTACTCAGGACTGCTGGGCTGAAGGTCTGTGGTAAGTGTAGCGTAGCATCGCCCAGCGTGAAGTGGCAGCAGTAAGTGTAGAGTAGCATCACTAAGTGTGGAGTAGCAGCAGTAAGTGTGGAGTAGCATCTCTAAGAGTGGAGTAGCATCACTGTGTGGAGTAGCAGCAGTAAGTGTGAAGTAGCATCTCTAAGTGTGGAGTAGCAGCACTAAGTGTGGAGTAGCATCTCTAAGTGTGGAGTAGCATCACTGTGTGGAGTAGCAGCAGTAAGTGTGGAGTAGCATCTCTAAGTGTGGAGTAGCATCACTGTGTGGAGTAGCAGCAGTAAGTGTGGAGTAGCATCTCTAAGTGTGGAGTAGCAGCAGTAAGTGTGGAGTAGCATCTCTAAGTGTGGAGTAGCAGCAGTAAGTGTGGAGTAGCATCTCTAAGTGTGGAGTAGCAGCACTAAGTGTGGAGTAGCATCTCTAAGTGTAGAGTAGCATCACTGTGTGGAGTAGCAGCACTAAGTGTGGAGTAGCTGGCTCCTCTTTGACCCCATGAAGAGAATGAAGACCTGAGGTGGAAAGCAGGCTGGGTGATGGAGGAAGACTAAGGCCCTGGACCCATCAGTTCCTGAAGACAAGCTGTGAGGCTGTCAGGCTCCTGATTTGGCCTCCATCACTTAAGGATTTCTCATTAAGATGCTACTGTAGGATATAAACTGTCAAGCTGAGTACAATAATATATTTTCTGGTAATTTAAAAATAGGAGTCTAATTTACATGAGTGGTATTTACAGATCATAAGGGTACATTTGACTGATTTTTGACAAACACAGGCATGCTTCCACTAAGACTCATGGGAACAACTCTTGCATACTTTCCTCAGGGACAACCGTTTGGATTGTTTTTAAAACCAGAGTAGCTTTATTTGTTCTGGAACTTCCTATCAGTGCAGCCAGACAGTATGGTCTCTTTTCTTTTCTTTTTTTCTTTTTTTTTTACAAAGTGTATGTATGATCTGTTTGAATGTTTGTTTTGAGAGAGATGGGGGTGGGGGGATAGGATATGACCAGGAACACCAGGAACTCCACACGTTCCCTTTCCATTTCCTTCAACCTGGGATGAGGTCCCATTTTTTGTGTCCTCTAGAGGGGCTCACCATACATCAGCCACCATCCATGCACCTGGCTTTGGAAGAATTGAGTGGGGAGGGGTGCAGCTGGTTGTGTTACAGATCTGAGGGGAAAGGTATCCTGGCAGTCAGAAGCCAAGGAATATGACAAAGTCACACTGCACAACAAACCATAGACATTTATTGGAAGGGGAAAATCTCAGGAGGGTGGCTGTCTCTGCTTGGGGGGAGAAACAGCAGAGAACTGAGCAGAGCACTGGGTTTATAGTATCTTTCTTTGTTGGGGAAGGGGCCTTTCCAGAGTGGAGATTTCCAGACTGCAGGCTGCGGATCCAGTTCTGGGCTTCCTCTTTTTACTCTGCAGGGTGGGAGCTGGGTCCTGCCATTAGGGCTGTCAGAGTGTTCTGTGGGTGCAGCTTGGTGTTTGGAGGTCCTCAGGAGAGGAGCCTGACCACTCGTTTGCCTCAAGGGCTTACAATGGTGGCCTTCCCAGCAGTGTTTGCGGGCAAGACTGGACTGGAAACAGGTTAGTATTCTCTGGCCTGCTAATGGGAAGAAAGATTGTTTACAGCTATAAAAGGGCAAAGTGTGCAGTTTAAGACAGCACATCAAAAGCTCTGCTTTTGAATTTAAAAAGTTTATGCATCTAAGTTGACACCTGATTGAAATGGAATTTTCTGAAGGGTTCAGGAAGCTATTAATTGTGAGTCACCCATGAGTCCTAGCTCCGCGTGGGCTGCCATCATTACTCAGCAGGAATGAGGACTGGGCCTGATCCTATCCTGCTATTTAGGAAGCTCTCATTCTTGAAGATCAAGCCCTGTTCCTGAACCCGCAAGCCTTCTTTTTCACTCTTCCAGCTCCTTTAGCCAAACTCCTGAGGTTAAAGCCAAGAAAAGATCGTTAAAATTCTCTGGAAAGCTGGTGGAGCAGCTATGTGGGGAAAGGGGGGGGGAAGAGACAGAGAGAGAGAGACAGAGAGTGAGAGACAGAGAGAGACACAGAGAGAGAGAGACAGAGACAGAGAGAGACAGAGAGAGAGACAGAGACAGAGAGAGAGACAGAGAGATAGACAGAGACACAGAGAGAGACAGAGAGAGAGAGACAGAGAAAGAGAGACAGAGAGAGAGACAGAGACAGAGACAGAAACAGAGAGAGAGACAGAGACACAGAGAGAGACAGAGAAAGAGAGACAGAGAGAGAGGCAGAGACAGAGAGAGACAGAGAGAGAGACAGAGACAGAGAGAGAGAGAGACAGAGAGAGAGACAGAGAGAGACAGAGAGATAGACAGAGACACAGAGAGAGACAGAGAGAGAGAGACAGAGAAAGAGAGACAGAGAGAGACAGAGAGAGACAGAGACAGAGAGAGAGATAGAGAGAGACAGAGACAGAGAGAGACACAGAGACACAGAGAGAGACAGAGAGAGAGACAGAGACAGAGAGAGAGACAGAGAGAGAGACAGAGAGAGAGACAGAGAGAGACAGAGAGAGACAGAGAGAGAGACACAGAGAGAGACACAGAGAGAGACAGAGACAGATAGAGAGAAACAGAGAGACAGAGAAACAGAGACAGAGACAGAAACAGAGAAAGGTTTGTATGACCTTGAAGAACACTGTATTTCCAAGCTGTGTGATCATGTACAAACTGCTTAACATCTCTGTGCTTTAGCACAGCCTTCTGCACATGGAGGGGCAACTGGGCCAGTGTAACTAGCAGAACTTCTGGTGGCCAAGCCCTCAGTGTTTACACCACACTCATTTTTAATATTATTAGGGCTATGTGAGGGACAATGACTGACAGATCACTGCCTTGGCTCATCACTAACTGTGTGACCTTGAACAGCCCCTTTACTTTGTTTTATTTATTTATTTTTTTTGTCCATGAATCCATAGGGCCTTTATAGGTCAGGGCCTTTATTACCACTCAAGTCAAGCCTTCCTGGATCTCCTCTTGCCTCACCTCAACTCCTGACCGTTTGTGATATCAGCCTTGAACCTCAAGACAGAAGATCTGGAGTAGTTGGGTGGGCTGTCTAGTTTCATATCAATTTGACATAAGCTAGAGCTATCTGAAAGGCAGGGACCTCATGAGATCTAGTTGAAAGGCACTTTCTTCATTAGTGATTGATGAGGGAGGGCCCAGCCTATGGTGGGTGGAGCCTCCCCTGACTTGTGGTCCCAGGGTCTATAAGGAAGCAGGCTAAACAGTATATGATGACGAAGCCAGTAAGCAGCACCCCTCCAAGGCTTCTGCTCTAGCTCTTGCCACCAGGTTCCTGCCTGTTTGAATTCCTGTCCCGACTTCCTTCAGAAATGAACTACAAAGTGAAATTATAGGCCAGATAAACGCTTTCCTCTTCAACGTGCTTTGGTCAAAACAGCAATAGTATCTCTGACTAAGACACAGGAATGGTTCATAACCCATCACTCCTTTGCCCAGATTAGGAAGTATATCTGTATTCTGCCTCCCTGCAGACCATGTCCAACTCACACCATCCAAAGCTTTGCTCCATCCACACTGACAGGGTTCCTGGCTTTGAGCTGCCTTCTAGCCTCGATGAATCCCATAACCCTCTTCTGCAGAGCTAGAGTGAGGGCAGCATCTATATTACACAGAGTGAGGAATAAATGTGATTCTGCCATGGAAGAGGCCTGCACCATGCTGTCTTAGAATAAGTGGTCAATAAAGGTCAGACATCTTTATATCACTCTGATAACCAGGCATGGTGGGGGCTATGTCTGTCTTTTAGTTCTGATCTCAATATGTTAGTGTACAAAAACATAGCTCCCTCCAACCTTGCTACTGGGAGCTGTGTCTTTGTTATTCTGTGTGGACAGGTACTCTGCAGTATGTGTCCTCATACACACATGTCACATTAATGTCTCCACCTCTGATGGCTTGCATCTGGGGCACCAGGGCAGTGTGCCTGCTGGGTGAGGGCAGAGGCAGGAGGTAGCATGTGACCTCCAAGCCTGAACACAGTCATTTGTGAACCAAAGCAAGTTGTTTCTGTGGGTTCTCCTGCCATTTCAGCTGCTCCATAAACACAGTTTGGGCCTTGGTGGTGGGTAAACTGTGTGCTCAGACCTGTATTTAAGATCTTCCTTGGACAGAGGCTTGCAGTCAGAGGACCTAGGGTATAATTTAGATTAGTGTACCCCTAGCTTCCAGGTTTGTCTAGGCCACAGCAGCCTCTTCTGGAATCCGGTTTGTGACGGACTGTACTATAATAGTTAGGCACTGGATTTTGTTCAAGGAAAGAAGAATTATGTGTATGTGAGGGTTTCTGAGACCAAATAGCACCCCCTGAATGCTGCTGTGTGTGCATGCACACACACACACGTATATAAATATCATAAATAGGCATGCACATGAACACATATACTCACAGGCATGCACACACACAGAGAAATGTCTCTCTCTCTCTCTCTCCCGTCCCCTCCCCTCCCCTCCTCCTCCCCTCCCCTCCCCTCCCCTCCCCTCCCCTCTCCTGGGATTTCTCCTTCAACTTTCCTTGTCTGGCTGCCTTGACTCTTCCTGCTCTTTACCAGGGCACGTTCCCCATTTTCTATGTGCCTGGCCTTGTTTCTACCTGTTCTTTGTCCATGCTAGAACACATGATTGACCACAATTTGGTACCCAGGCCACCTTTACTCTTGTGCAACAACAAAGTGCAGTGGTCACTACAATCATCTGTGTGATAGTCTTGATGCATTGGGCATGCACTGACTCCTCAGAGTCACATGTGGTCCTTTTGGGAGAAATGTTGGTTTATTGGAGGGGGGGGGACGGGTCTCTTTATTTCCAAAATTTTAACATGAATGGAAGTAGTGTCTCATGATCATGGTAGATGTGAAATTGCTTAACCAATCATGAAATTAGAACATAAACATGTTCCAGGAAGACGTTCAAGTTTGCTGGTTAGGGAAGGGTTATTTGTATATTTTCTTTCTTTGGTTTTATGCTTTTTAAGTCAGTCTATAAAGCAGTCTAACGGCCTCATATCCTGTTAGTTTTGTTTAAGATCTCCCCTGTCTCACCTTCTCCCCATTTCTCCCCCACCTTGACTGCTTTTGTGTTTCCAGGTCTCTACAGAATTCCAATTTACGCAAACACATCTAAAAACCGGAAAGAAGCTGTGACCCACATGTGAGAGGGCATGTGGCATTTGCCACTGGGGCTAACCTGGGTCAACGTGTTCAGTGTGCTTGTTTCCAGTTTCATTCATTTTCTTGCCAATTTCGTTTTTCTTTTTAGTTGAATACAATTCTGTTGTGTGTGTACCACATTTACATGATTCATTCACACTTGATGGACATCCAGGCTGAATCCATTTAAAGCAATTCTGAATAGAGCATCAATGAATGTGGATGAGCAAGTACAGAATCACTTGGGTGGTGTTTTCCCAGCGCGGTGTGTCTGGGTCACGTGTGAGGTCAGCTGAACTGGTTCACGCCCTCCAATGGTGTGTCAGAGTTCTCCTTTACCACATCTACATCAGCATTTGTTGCATTTGCATGATGATTTCTTGATGACAGCCATTCTAACTGCAATGAGATGGAATCTTAAAGTACTTTTAATCTACATTTTCCTTGGTTATTATAGATGATAAACACTTTTTAGAGTCTTACTAGCTGCTTCTATTTCTTTAGAACTCTGTTCAATTCTGTAGCCCATTTAAAAATACTTATTTATTTTCTGCATATGAGTACACTCTAGCTTCAGACACACCAGAAGAGGGCATCAGATCACATTACAGATGGTTGTGAGCCACCATGTGGTTGCTGAGAATTGAACTCAGGTCCTCTGAAAAAGCAGTCAGTGCTCTTAACCTCTGAACCCTCTGTAGCCCATTTTTAAGTCAAGTGGTTTTCTTGATGTTTAGCTTCTAAAGTTCTTTATTCTAGACATTATCTTTGCTACTGTATAGTTGTTGAAGATGTTCAGAGTGCTAAAGGACCCATTTCTCCCTACTAAAAGCTCAATGCCTCAGGATATAAAGATGCTTAGCTTGAGAGCACTTGCTGCTCTTTCAGAGGACCAGAGTTTGGTTCCCAGAACACACATCAGACAGCTTATAACCTCTGTAAGTCCAGCTTCCCAGAGAAACAGCCCCTTTTGGACTCCATGGAGACTGATCTCTCTGTCTGTCTGTCTGTCTGTCTGTCTGTCTGTCTGTCTGTCTGTCTGTCTCTTTCACACACACACACACACACACACACACACACACACGCACAAATTATAAAGAATAAAGTAAAAAACTAAAAAAATATATCTTTGTTTCCCTCTGCTAACCTAGGCCTAGTCCTGGAAGCTTCTAGCCTCCATACAATCTAATCTAGACCTAGAATGTTTTCATCCTCTGAGACTTACTGATGAATAAGCTCACCCTTTCTAGTTCTTTCTTTTCTCCGACTGACTGATTCAACCCCGTTGTTCTGACTCAAACTCCTCTCCACTCTAACTGATTCAAACTGGCTTCTTTCTCAGCCTCTGACCTTTTGCTCTGCTTGGACTCATATTAACTCTAGCAATCTGTTCTAATCTTCTGGCTCCTTCTCATTCTCTGGCTTGTTCTGTCTTCACCTGTGTCTAGCTTGTCCTTCTCTGCACTAGCACTGCTCTCTTAAGTAGCATCCTTTTCCTCTCTCTTCTCATGGAGTTGGGCAGATCCTCTTCTGTCAAATCTGTCTCTGATTCATCACTTTGTCTACCACTTAATTAGACATCACTTTCAAACAAGGGTACTTCCTTCTACAAACTAACTTTACTTTCATGGTTTGGGATAAAGATGTGTACTAAAGGCACGTCTGAATTCCACCCAGACGGATTAAAGGTTTGTGCTAAAGCTGAGACACACCGCAACTAAAAACAGGTTTGTCCAGCAAACGACATAATCTCGGGGTTCACAGGACAATCAAATATCCTGCAACACTAATGTTTATGAGCTAACTATTTCAGTGACATCAATGAAAGGGTGTTGAGTTTTAGGGCCTGTTTCTGGGATTTAGCTTTGTAGTGCTGGTCAAAGCTGAAATTCTGAACCACCAGGGCAAGAATAATAGCAACTTTGGGGGTTTTCAGCTCTCCTTCTAACAAGTTTATGTCATCTTCTTGAGTAGTGGATAGTCTTTCAAGGTTGCTATGCAAAGTATGTTTGTCCTGCCAATGACGTGTCTGTGGAGTGTGTGTGTGTGTGTGTGTGTGTGTGTGTGTGTGTGTGTGTGTGTTAATTTGGAAGTTCTGACCTTGATTGTAGCTTGAGTTATAGGCTAGACTTGGCTTTGCCTGCAGATGATTCTTGAAAACTGTCCTGTTTGTAGAGCCACCTCCTCAAAGAACCTTTTCAGACATTTTCATTAGTTGCCCATTAGTGGACCATTCACATTTGCCCACAAAATGTTAGCAGTAGGAACACACTCTGTGTGTACTTACATCCTACACAGATCATGGTGCTTTCTTTATGTCTTAGTTATGTTTCTGTTGCTGTGATAAACACCAGGACCAAAAGTAACTTGGGGAGGAAAGGGTTTATTTCAGCTTTCATTTTTCACAGTCCACCATGGAAGGAGACCAGGGAAGAAACTCAAGCAGGACCAAACTGTGGAGGCAGGAACTGAAGCAGAAGTCACGGAGGAATCCTACTTACTGGATGGCTCCTCACGGCTTGCTCAGCCTTCTTTCTCACACAGTTCAGGCCTACCTGACCAGAGACGGCACTGTCTACAGTGGCCTGGGCTGGTATGTAGACCTCAGCTCCACATCCATCATCAGTCATGAGAATGTGTCACAGCCTTGTCTACAGGCCAGTCTAAGAGGCACATTTTCTTAACTGAGATTCCCTTTTCTCAAATGACTGTAACTGGTTTCAAATCGACAAAAGTCAACCAGAACAATATACAAAAGAATAATGCTTCTCCTCTGCCACCCTCAGGAGTTAATTATGCCCTCCTTAGGGATGACTTGGCCTTATTGAGAATGTTCCAGAGAGAGGACAGAGGTGACCTAGACTCTCTTTGTCTGTACACTTGTACAGGACAGTAACTAAACTTGTGAAGCGTGACACAAATTAAGCAATCTAATTATTGCGAGTGATGGTCACACTAGATATTTATTGGGAACCAGCATGATGGGTTTAGAGATGTTCATAAGTTTGGTGATATTTCTTTGTATAATGGGAACAATTATCATCCTCACAGCAGAAAAGAAATTTGAGGCACATTGTTGATTCCCCACAATAACACAGTCAGGAAATAGCCAGGCCAGAACTAGAATTCAGGGAGTCAGGTGCTCAGGCTTATGCCTTTGACCTCTGATGCTCTTGTACCAGTCCACGCTTGTGTAAGATTGGTATGAACATCAGTATGAACACTGAAGCAAAGGCAATGGGCTGATACTGCAGCTTCAGATGGGCTCTGCCCTCTGCGAGCATTTCAGGACATTGACGTGACCTTTCTTTCTGAATCTTCCACAACAGGCACAGAGAGCTGACCGAACTACTGATGAGGGTCAAATTATTGAGTTCCCACCTCCCAGCCTGGGAAATTACTCAGAATCTCCCAGTAACCATTCCTTCTCTTTGGAAACAAGACGGCATAGACCATAGACCGTGAGATGCTGCCGTAGAGAGGCATGTTGCCATGGCAGCAGCTCATGCCTCCTTCCCACCCGCTCTGAGGTGCTCTGACACAGGCAGTGGTTTCCATGGTAACAGGAATAATTGAGGGTCTGTGAAGAAAGGACTTGTGTATGTTCTGACATGGGGAGAATTGAAAATGAATCCTGATCATTTAGAGGGCTATCCTACCATATGTCAAAGAGAAAAAGCATCGTCACTACAGGGATAATCCCAGAAAGTGAGTCTTAGTGATCTTAGAGATTCTTAGCTTATGCTCCACTAAAAGTTCACCTTTCATCTTTCTATGAGGATAATTTAAGACTTCATACAATCGGATGAAGAGGTGGAAAGTATAGCCAAGAG
The DNA here is from genome assembly GCA_036184795.1 of Tokudaia tokunoshimensis. Classification (NCBI taxonomy): domain Eukaryota; kingdom Metazoa; phylum Chordata; class Mammalia; order Rodentia; family Muridae; genus Tokudaia; species Tokudaia tokunoshimensis. The sequence continues at coordinate 13,421,883 of BTHU01000020.1, read as the reverse complement.
TGAAAGATCAGGAGTGTGTAGATCAATTACTACACAGGTGACAGGCCTACAGATAACTTTTAAACATGGGTCCAGATTTCTTGTGGACATTTCAAAGGATGAAGGAACCTATACTCTCCTCCATTCTATTCAAAGCTGCTCAATGCCCTTCCCACTCACTGATAGCGATACAGACTGCTCTGCCCCTTCAGAGTACTTGCCTTGGCTGGTGTCAGGAAGGCTGGGATGCACCCCTCCACTCTCTGTGACATGTCTGGCTCCGTCTGTGATGTGGGCCTCATATCAACATCTCCACTGACCTTTGTGGGCTTTAGAGGTGAGACAAGATGAAGACAAAAGGCCAACCAGTGTCGGTCCATGATTCTAACAGTAGGCTGAGTGCTGGAGAGCTCTTAACACAGTGTCTGTGGTATGCCTCTTCCTGGATCACACAAAGGTATGAGATGTGGTGGTCTTGCTAACACTAGAGAGCTTGGCTTGCAAAGACAATTCTAAGTAAGTGGTTTATACTGACACGCTGGCATTCCTCATGCTCTAAAGAGCTACTGCTCCATTTTCTTCATTTTTGCAGGTGAAGAAATAGACACAGAGAGTTTGAGTAACATGCACAACGTCTCACAATTATTACATAGCTAGGAATCAGACTGCACGCTGAGACCCTGAACTAAGTAAGGCGTTGGCCGTAGGAAGAAACCAAACTCCTATGTGCAAAAAGGGTTAGGCAGCCCAGTTCCTCAGTGGCAGGAATCCAGCTCAGTGTTAAGGAAGGAAAGGGATGTGGCCTGTGGAGCTTCAAGCACAGCTGGATCCAGGCGCTCCATCTGTTAGCTCAGCTCAGCCCAGCACCCTCCTTCTGCTAAATCCTCTCCCTCTCCCTCAGTGATGTCAGAGACATCTACTGGCAGCTTCTAAGTGACATCCCACTTAGCTCAGCTCCCGAAGCTAGAGGAGTTTGCTCACCCGCTCATCACCCATGCAAGACTTGCGGTTGATAATGTTGATGTGGCTGCTCCAGTACGAGTCACATGCCAACTGTTTAGTTGATGCTGTATTCTTAGTGGCTAGACTTGGATCAAGTGCCAAACTTTATGGCTGTGGAAGGTAAGATAAGGGGAAGAAAAGGAGGAAAGAGATCCTGCATGGGAAGGACTACTAGCTGTCCTCAGCCCTTGCTCTCTGCTATGTGCAAAGAAATGGTGAGGCTCAGGCGCTCACCAGCCAAACCCTGCATCAGTTGCTTCTTGCTGCTCTGAATTCTTCTGTCTAAGGCACAGTCATGAACCAGTCTCTCTTCTATTTAGTGGGGCTCTCGGAAGCTGTCCTCTCTGGGTACTTTCCCCTCTGGCACTTCATAGAACACCCTCCTCTTGTGATATCTGCTCTCTCCCGCACCCGCATGGCACTGCCTCATTACCTTTGCTCAGTAGCCGCTCTCTCGCTCCGCTCTCTCCAGTCACCTCACTCAGCTTCATTCATTAGCAATGCTTCAAATCTTTCATCTTCCCCATTCTGCTCAGCCCTCTTACATTTTTCTCACTGTCATTAAAAAATCCAAAGCTCTGCGTCTCCTTAGCCTTCTGTGATTTCTTTGTGGTCCAGGCTCAGGGGATCTTATAAGCTTTCCTTGTTGGGTCTCTGAGCACTTTTGAAGCTTGTGTTTTAGAGACCTGAGCTTCAGGAAGCTAAAGCATCCCTTTGCAGTGTTTACCTCAAAGGGGGAACACGAGCAGAGTGGTGTTCAATACTGAGCTTATCTCTTCCTTCCACACACCAACTACTTTCCCCAGGCACACACCATGCAGTCCTTGCGCATGCTCTCTTTATCTTCTGTCCATTCCTGGTTCTTTGAACTCCCATTCAATCTACAATTATTTTGATCTCAAGACTCCTTTTCCCTTGCAAGCTAATGAGAATTAAAGCCCGCTCGTTTGGCCAGCAGAATCTTTGGAGATTTTATTGTTCATAGATAGCATTCTTCATACAGAGTTCAAGTTTAGAAAGAAAGGGTCTTGAAAAATCACAGGAAGGGGAGGTGTCATGGTCTGTTTGTGTTACTCCACCCATATTTATGCTACAAAGCACTAATGTCTAGTGTGATGGTCTTAGGTGCAGATGGGGTCATGAGCTGAAGAAAGGGTATCTGAGCACAGAAAAGGAGCTATCAATGAACCACAAAAATAGCCTTCACCAAAATATCTCTATTGCTGAGAACACTTGTGCACTTCAGACATAAGACTTGGAGCATTTGCACTGGATCTGACTTGAAAGCTTCCTCAATAGGTTTTATACTAGTAGAAGGTGTTAGGCAAGCTTCCAATGGAGGGAGGGAACCCATAGTCCTACCCAGCTGTGACACCTGTGGCAGCCAGCATGGTACGATAACCCTAAGAGTGCAGTAGTGGCATTCATATCTTGTCACTAACCAGCAGATGTCTATTGGAGTTAAGACCTACTCAACAGAAAGGGAATCATTCCTGGTACGAGAAACCTAGCTGACTATCCCTGAAATAGTGAGATCATGGATCTTAGAGGAGAACCTACTATTAACAATTTACCAAAGCAGCAAAATTTATAAAACGGCATTCTAAATATTTATCCTTATACCTACAGATAAGTGTAGCCCTCACCGCTTGTACTGGCTAGTTTTTATGTCAACTTGACATAAACTAGGATCATTTGGGAAAAAGGAATTTTAACTGAGAAAGTGCCTCCATAAAATTGGCCTATGAGTAAGTCTGTAGGGGATTTTCTTGATTGATTATTGATGTGAGAAGGCACAGTTCACTATGGACAGTGTTATTCCTGGGAAAATGGTTCTGGATTCTGTAAGAAAACAAATGGAGCAAGTCAGGGGAAATAAACCAGTAAGCAACATTCCTCCAGGACCTATGAATCAGCGTCAACCTCCTGGTTCCTGCTTTGTTTGAGTCCCTGCCCTGACTTCTCTCAGGGATTGATTGTAACATGGACCTGTAAGCTGAAATAAATACTTTCTTCTCTAAGTTGCTTTTGGTCATGGTATTTTATCATAGCAATAGAAACACTAACTAAGACATCACTCGTCAAAGATATTTTTATTTGCAACAGATGGAGGCCACCACAGAAAACTACAACTAGTAAAAGTGTAGAGAATAACTGATTGGGGGGCAACACCCATTAACACATCTACAACACAACTCATGCACCTAAGATTTAGAGAAAGAACATTGAAGAAGAAGAAGAAGAAGAAGAAGAAGAAGAAGAAGAAGAAGAAGAAGAAGAAGAAGAAGAAAAAGAAGAAGAAGAAGAAGAAGAAGACAAGGAGGAGGAGGAGGAAGAGGAGGAGGAATAAAAGGAAGAAGAAGAAGAAAAGAAGGAAGAGGAAGGGGAGGGAAGGTTTTAAGAGCTAGAGGACCAGGATATTTTGTTGAGGATGTTTCTCCTAGAAATGATACAGAAGCATCACCCATGATACCATGCTTATTTTAATGGCTGCCTAAATAAGACCTGAAGATGTATACCACCAACAGACATGCTAACATTGAAGAGGAAAATCTTGCAGCATCCCACCCATAAACAAAGAAGTACAAACATCTAAGGAATACTGCGAGTGGGAGAAAAATTCTTTCCAAGGGATGAGCCCCTAGTTGGTTATCCAATACCAAGTGGCCATCCCCCAAACCAAACGCATACAGGTAACATACAAACTAAGCAACTCATATTTATGTATTTAGGTACATATATTTTTCAATGATTTCAAGGGGACTCAAGGAGTTGGATCACATAAGGGAATTTGATGGAAGAAAGAGAAGAGAAAAAATGATGCAATTGTAATTAGGTTTTTAAAAAAGCCTTCACCAAACATGGAATAGCTTGGCACCTTGACCTTGCTTGGTCTCTTCAGTCTCTAGAACTATGGTAAATAAGTATCTGTTGTTTAAGCCACTAAGTCAATGCTATGTTGCTATAGTAGCCCTTCAAGACTTGATATCAGTAGAAGCTAATATTCCTTCTTTGCCTAAAGAGCTCAGAGAGGCTAAGATCAAGTCTCCTGGAGCTTGGTGCCTAATTTAATTCCTAATTTCATACACTGGACAGGGAAGGTTCAAATTCCTTTCCTTTCTTTTCCTTTCTTATATGATGTCCTTGTTAGTGTGGTCAGTTAACATGTCCTCCTTTCCAGGTACAATGTCGGATTCACTATCTCAGTGGAGTCAGATTGCATAACTGACACTTCATCCCATGACATATGCAAAATCTCCTCCAAAGAATGTTGGTTGAACTCATATGGGTGTAGTGGCTCTTCCTGGTTGTCAACTTGACTATATCTGGAATGAACTAATCAAGAATTGGAAGGCTCACCTATGATCCTAATCTGGAGGCTCAGAGATACAAGTTTCTGACCTGGATCTTGACATGGAGATCTTGAAGCATAGTGACTATGAATTCCAGAAGATTAAGACAAGGAGATCTCTGAGTTCAAGGTCATCTGGGATTAATGGTGCTGTGGCACATGCCTTTAATCTGGGCCACACCCTCTGCTGGAGACCTATATAAGGACATTGGAAGAAGGAAGATTTACTCTCACTCTTCCTGGCCTGTTTCTCTCGTGGGACTGAGCAACTGTTAGATCCTTGGACTTCCATCCACAATTTCTGCTGGCCATTGTTGGGGTGTTGGACTACAAGCTGTAAGTCATCAACAAATTCCCTAAATATATAAAGACTACCCATACATTCTGTGACTATAGAGAACCCTGACTAATACAATGAGATAGGCTGTATTCTTTCTTCTCTTGTCTTCTGCCTCAAGATCCAGCAGCTGGATTGAGAGAAGGGCATACGAAACAGAAGCCATCACAGTATACATCACACTATACACACCGTACTCTGATCTTCTGTCTGCCGTGCATTTGCTGACATTCCAACACATAAATAGAGTTTGGAGTTACTAGTATTTCAGCATAACTTGAGCTGTCCTGACTGGTTTTTATTTTTTCAAGAGAGATCTGTGAGCAGATCAAAGCCTGAAGACAAATTTTCTCAGTAGAATGTCCTCTTTTATTTATTCAGTTTTCACATGTATTTCTTTATCTGGGGACAGGGTCTTCCATGTGTTATAGTGTATATGTGAATGTCAGAGGATGCGATGGTTTAAATAAAATGTCTCCATTACCTTAGTATTTGAATGCTAGGACCCTAGTTGGTAGCATCCTTTGGGGAGGCTTAGAAGACACAACTATGCTGGAGGAGGTATGTTGCGGGGAATGGATTTTGAGGTTTTAAAAACCACAAAAACCTCCCAGCTTGCTCTTCTTCCTACTTGCAGCGTAAGATGTAAACTCTCAGTTTGATGTTCCAGCTGTTATTCCCGCCTTCTGCCACATTTCCCAACCCTGACGTTGATGGATGCCTCTGACCGGAACCATAAACCAAAATAAACCTTTGCTCTATAAACTGCCTTGGTTGTGTTTTACCAAAGCAACAGAAACCCTAACTAAAACAGAACACACTAGTGGGAGCTGGTTATTCCTTTCCACCAGTGTCGTAGGGATCTAACTCAGGTCCTCAGGCTTGGAAGCAAGCCTTCTTAATCCATGAGCTGGCTTCAGTAGAGAGTGCTTCATCAGCTTACAAGATTTCCGTTTCTACCTTCCACCAACCGCAGAAAGCCCCTACCTTTTAGGGGTCAGCTCAAATACCACCTTTTCCCTTGTGATGGTTAATCCTGATCATCAAGCTGTTAGCTTGATTATCTTGAGAGACACCTAGAAGACTAGTGAGCACACCTCCTGGGTGTGCCTGTGAACGTGCCTCCAGAAATAAGCAGGTCCCGGAGTTCTGTCCCAATGAATCCTTTAATTTGTTGATGGGTTTAAACCTTTTTGAAGGCGGTAGAACTGTGAAATATGGGACAGTTGGGAAGAAGGGGATCACTGGGGGTGTCCTCTAGGGTTATCTCGTGTCCTGAGTCCCTTCTTTTCCTGCTGAACAAGCTTCCCTGCCATGCACTGCTTGCGATGGAGGACAGAAACCTCCCAAACCATGCGGAAATCAATTTTTTTCTCCCTTGTTTCTGTTAGGTCATACTAACGGACACAAGTCATCACTTTGGGCCATTTTGATTTAAGATTGGCCAACTGAAACTCTTCTACCTCCGTCAAACTCATTGTCAATCATTCTGATGTCAGACTTCAAGGTAATTAGAATGTTGAATCTAGGCAGCCTTTGCTGCGCAGCCGCAGCTCTCTAATGCCAGCGCCATTTCTCGATTGCTGAGTTCCAGCCGAAAGAGAAGTGGGGTAAGTAAGGAGATGCCCATACCATGGCTTGTACAAAACAGACTGCTTGCAAATCCACTGGTGGTAAAGCACCCAGGAAACAACTGGCTACAAAAGCCGCTCGCAAGAGTGCGCCCTCTACTGGAGGGGTGAAGAAATCTAATCGTTACAGGCCTGGTACTGTGGCACTCGGTGAAATCAGACGGAGAAAAGAGGGAGGGAAGGGGGCTTATGGGACTTTCGGGGAGGGAGGAAACGGGAAAGGGGAAATGATTTGGAATGTAAATTAAAAAAAAAAAGAAGTCTACTGAACTTCTGATTTGCAAGCAGTCCTTTCAGAGTCTAGTGAGAGAAATTGCTCAGGACTTCAAAACAGATCTGCGCTTCCAGAGAGCAGCTATTGGTGCTGTGCAGGAGGTAAGTGAGGTCTATCTGGTTGGCCTTTTTGAAGATATCTACCTGTGTGCTATCCATGCCAAACGTGTAACAATTATGCCAAAAGATATCCAGCTAGCACGCCGCATACGCGAAGAATGTGTTTAGGAGTCCACTACGAGGGGAAACATTTCATTCTCAAAAACATTTTTTTTCTTCTTCTTCCTGTTATCAGTAGTTCTGAATGTTAGATATTTTTTCCATGAGGTCAAAGTTACCTAGGTATATGATTGCGAGTGGAAACATAGGGAACAGAATCAGGTATTGGCAGTTTCTCCACGTTCATTTGTGTGTGAATTTTTAATATAAATGAAAGATGTAAAGCATTTATGCAAGCAAAATGTTTCAGTGAACATATTTCAACAGTTCAACTTTTTAACAATTATAAATAAGCCTGTTAAATTTTTCTGGACAATGCCAGCATTTTGGATTTTTTTTTAAAAAAATAAGTAAATTTCTTATTGACAGCAACTAAATGGTGTTTGTAGCATTTTTACCATACAGTAGATTCCATCCATTCACTATACTCTTCTGAGTTGTCCTACATGTAAGTACATGTTTTTAATGTTGTCTGTCTTCTGTGCTGTTCCTATAAGTTTGCTATTAAAATACATTAAACTAAAACAAAAAACAAACAAACAAACAAAGAATGTTGAAGAATGTTGAATCTCAGGGCTGGAGAGATGTCCCAGCGGTTAAGAGCACTGACTACTCTTCCAGAGGTCCTGAGTTCAATTCCCAACAACCACATGATGGCTCACAGCCATCTGTAATGAGATCTGACGCCCCCTTCTGATGTGTCTGAAGACAGCTACAGTGTACTAATAACATTAAATAAATAAATAAATCTTAAAAAAAAAGAATGTTGAATCTCAATAGCAGTCAATGCCCCAGATCCTCCCTCTGTAAGTCTGCCCTGACCTCCCGTAGGGCCATTATTCACTTCATTAGACAACAGATGGCTGCTGCTACAGCTGGTCACATTGTTTGTGGTTCTTAGATCACAACCCCTCAAAGATGCTCTACTGTGTGCATTTTCAGGGGCCCCTAGCTTAGGGTGTACTTAGGAGGGAATAGGCCACCCTTGGTTTTCTATAACCATTTCCTATGCATGAGGCTAGTCACTTTAGTAGGAGTGGAGAAAGGCCACCAGGAGCAGCAGCTTGTTTTTTCGTCACCTTTGTGTCAAGCATCAACAGTCAGTGGACATTGATCGATTTCCTTCTGCGTGTACACAATTGCCTTTCTCACTGAGGCACAGACACAAAGTTACTCTCCTGCTTGCTGGAAAGTCCACAAGTGAGACCTCAGGATTCTCAGAGAGAATGTTTATTGGCTATTCAAATTATTCCATGTTGATGATATAGTGCCCTTCCTTATCTCCAAAACTTTAAAAAAAATCTCAAATGGTAATACTTGATCAATTAAAGTTTTTAAAAATATATTTTATTTTATGTGCGTTGGTATTTTGCCTGCATGTGTGAGGGAGTCAGATCTCCTGGAACAGGAATCACAGACAGTGGTGAGCGGCCGTGTGCTCATAGGCATGGTGCTTGATGCCAGCGTGCTGGGAATTGAACCCTGGTCCTCTGAAAGAACAGCCAGTGCTCTTAACTGTGACCTCTTTAACTGGCCATGTCCCCTGCCTCCATCAGTGAAATTTTTTATATCATGTTGAGGAACATGAGGGAGGTTCTTGGACTTAATGTTATTAAAGTGTGTAAATGAATGAGTGTCAAATGATGTGTGGCAAAGTTAAAATTTTTCTATCTTGTTGGTTAGAAAAAAAAATCAATTATACACAGAGTTGAATCTCTTCATTTTCTACCACTCTCCAGACAAATCAAAAATATTCTTCAAGTAAACTGGGTTTCTCCCATGGTCTGTCATGTTACTATGACATTCTTATTAGAAACTGTTCAAGATGACAGAAAGGTCTTGGTCACATCTGCTGTGCTAGCCAAACACTCAATGCACGGACATGGCATTTCATGGAGACCCAATTGGTCATCTCATGTCAACGTTGCTTCAGACCATGGCCACACTGTTCTCTTCCTGGGTGCAATTCCTGCTATCTCTAAGATACTAGGGAAGAGAAACATGTCAATAAGCCCTGATTCCAAGGCTTGGTGTTACAATCATAGGAAGTTACAATGTCCAATAGATATCAAAGACCTTCATCTTTGGTCCACAGCCTGGTAAAGGCAACAGTGGCATTGAAAAGGATGCTTAAACTGAGCCAGAGCTGATGACCAGGAAAGAACACTTCAGGGATGTGTAATAGCATGGTGCCTTTCGGAGGGGAGCAGATAGGTCTGGGAATGGAATGTTCCTACGCTGCCTTCAGTCTGGCTTCCATTGTTTTGTATAGTTTCCAAGCACAAAGCACCATATATTAACATGTATACACACTCAAACCTGCACAAACTTGATGGACTTGACCTTAAATGTATTTTATGAGCCCAAGTCCATTTCAAATGCTTAGGATTAACCTGAATATATACCTACAGAAGCCCTGGATGTGATCTTCTTGGTGTCTTTGTTTGGCACCTGCATTCTGTGTATGTAAGCAAAGTAGCCCAGAATGTCCATCCAGAAAAATACTGGGAAAGAGACCTTTGCGCAAAGTACATAACATATCTCTGCAAATGGAGATCCTTATTAAATTTAATAACTTACTCTTGGTTGTATCTGCTATACTGAATGGTATAACAAGAGCAGCCACCAACCCCAGACCTTCCAACAATCCATAAGCCAGACAGAACCCGATCCTATCATTCTCTTATAGGAGCAATGACCACTGAAACCACCCAGTTCAGCTTTAACCTTTCCAGGGAATGAGTGGTTAGGGATTAGTTTGGATGACAACTTTATGATTTTTTTCATACAAATCAACCCTGTGAAGGGTTAGAATTGAAAGTGTCTGTGGGATTGTTCATACTGTCAACTTGTCAGGATTTAGAATCATCATGGAAACAAACCTCTGAGCATACCCAAGGGAGTGTCTAGATTATGTTAATATTGATGGGAAGACCCTCTGTATGTGTGGGACCCTAGGCTTGCATCTCAGACTTAATCAAAAGGAAAAGGTATTTTGAACACCAGAATTCATGTCTGCTCCTGACAGCTGATGGAATATGATAGCGGTCTCATGCTCTAGCCACTGTGCCTTTCCTGTCATTATGGACTGTCTCTCCTCAAACCTTAGGCTGAAATAAACTTGGGTTGCTTTTGTGGAGTATTTTGGCACAATACTAAGGGAACCGACAGTCAGTGATATGTACTTTAGTGTCATAAGTTCAGAATTCCTGTCCCTCAGTTGTGGGTTTGTTTTCTTGCAAAGCAACCAAGTAGGGTTCAGTACCTCTGACTAAACCATTATGATTTATCGTTCTTTTAAAAATAGGCTCCAAGGAACGCGATAGATTAGGAGATCTGTAATTCAAATGGTGTATGAGTCAGCTACAGAGGGCCATTCCAGAGTGACCTGAGGGTGATGGCTGTAGCACATAATAGCTAGTGTGATCAAGATACATGCTTTGATTATTTCACAGTTTGGTCAAAATTTATTTCTTCCTGTTATAATTTTTTTTTATTTATGTGTATATGAGTGTGTGACCATGTGTGCATGGACCCACAGAGGCCAGAAGAGGGCACCAAATCTCCCAGAGTTGGAGCTACATGCAGTTGTAAAGTACCCAAGGTAGGTGATAGGATCCCAACTCTGGTCCTCTGCAAGAGCAGCAAGTGTTCTTAACCAACAAACCCTTTCCCCAGCCACCCCTCACCCTGAATTGATTTCTAAAAAGTTCATAAAGGGCATCCCTGAGCTTTAAGCAACTTCTTCTGGAGATACTGATCATCTTAAAAGTGTGAATGCAATTTCCCAGTTGTGCTCACCGGAGTGCGTGCATTTTCAAGTAAAAGGCTGGGAAGCAAAGGCAGGCTGGATCTCATCTGTATCCCAGCCTGGGCAGTAGAGTACAATTGATACCCAGGAATCAGTTGGCTCCAGCGGAGGGGGCTCAGAAAGAGAACAGACTTCATTTCCTTCATGCTGCTAGTCCTATGAATTTCAACTTCCCTTAAAGCCCCGCAGCCAGCGTGTGTATGATGGTGATTTATTTCAAATCTGCTTTTTATTAATAGTTTCTCATTTTCTTGCCATCACCCTGAATGTTAATGTGAGTGAGAGCAGAGGAGCTGCTTGCCTGGTCCCCCTTGCAAAGAAACTGACTTGACAGGGGGTGGGGGGGTGGGGGGGGAGGCTTGCAAAGGAGCTGGCTTGATGGGGCCTCCTCACAGCCCCTCACATGCATGTGCATATAGGCAAAGGGCAGTCCCACGCATGCCTGTGTCCACAGGCAAGGGGCAGCTCCACACATATGTATATCCATGGGCAAAGGGCTTCAGAGAAATTTAAGACTCTGCACTTTAAAAAACCTTTGGCATTGTGCTCAGAAGAAGAAATGTGCTCCTGCAGGCTGCTCCAGGACTGTCCCACCTGCTTTCTTCGGTGTCTTTTAAAACTCGAAATCATCTTTCTTACGTTTTGTCAGCCCCTCTCCCCCTTTTCTCCTATTCATTTCTTTTTTTGGGGTGGGGGTATTTTCCGTTTCCATAAGTCAATTCCTTTACAACAGTTTTGAAGTTTTAAGCATTTTAAATGGCAAATTTGCAGAAGAAGTAGGATCTGTCAGCTTGTGGGTAAAAATATTATTTTCACAAACACTCACAAAATATTTGGGTGGCAGGAGGACAAAGCTTCTCATTGTATTTTTCTAGATCTTTTTTTTAATAGAGCTTCGATGCTTGAGTTTTCTGTATTGAAATCTTGTATTTGTTGATTTCTCTGCTCTTGGTAAGAGTTCACCAAAGCCAGAAGATTAACTGTAAGGTGCTTGCAACCCCTACTTAGCTTGTTTGTTTGGGAAGTTGCAGCTGGAAGGGAACATGTTACACAGATCAGGTGTTCCCTGGAGGGAACATGACGCTTCCTTTAGATAGCCCAGATTTCAGTCATACGGAAGGAGTTTTTATTTGGCCTGTGCCCACAGCCTCTCTCTCCTGATCTTAGTGAGAACCATGTCTCGAGGTCCTCCCTCCCACGCACTTCATGAGCTCAGGCAGTTGCTGGTTGACTGTTCTCAGCGGAGGTGGTGGCAGAGTTGAGGTCGCGTATCCTTCACTCATGGCTTTAGAAGGGGGTAAATGGGTTTGGTTTTGGTGGAGCTAATCTGCTTCCTAGATTAGCACTCATTAGAGCTTGGTCTAATAGAGTCCCTGCTATTAGAATGAGGTCACACAAGGCGGGGGTGATGAATGATAGGCAGGGAAGGGTTTGACTGAGGTTAGAAATTGTTCAGGCTCAGACAAAAAGCTTAGAGCAAAAATAATTGCCCATGAATCCACAGCAAGGCTGACCCTTGACTGAGATGTGGGGAGTTTTGTTTTTAGAACCTTTTTTTTTAAAAAAAAATAAAATAAATTGTGATAAAATGCAGCTATTATAAAAATTTCCATCCGAACCATTTTAAAGTTTGCTCTTTTACAATTAAATGCATTCTCATCGATGTGCTTCCCACTTCCTGTCCCTGATCTCAGGTTTCAGAAAGCCATGTTGCTATGTCCTCTCTTCTTGGGACCATTGTAAGTGTCTGTGCTGTTGGAGCTTTTCTAGAAGTTTCTGAAACCCGTTGGAGAAATAAATCTCTAGGCATAAGAGAATCCGAAGGAAGATAAACTCGCCAGCCCCAAGAAAGATTGTGATGGGCCTCCCTGAGGAGACCAGGCCTCAGGTGCCGCCAGACTCCTGCTCTGTGTTCTCCCCGCTTCTACACACCTACTCCACTTCCCTTTCTGCAGAAAGGCTTCCTCTGAGGTAGAAAGCATGGCTACCAGCAGCCCCATGTTAGCTTCATCTGTCTGCAAAAAAACCCTAATGTTCAAGTTCTGTGTTATAAATTCCTAGGGAGGCTCTGCTTTTGAGTCAAATGTCAGAAGCCATTTCTGATAGTAGGGAAACTGTCAATGGACTAGCTTAAGTCAGTTCTGACCCATCAACCCGGGGCTGTGGAGGAGGCATATAAGATCCTGTCTGAGTCCAAGGAAACCATATGGGTGATGGGGGCAGCTGAAAGTGCTCCAGCAGGGAAGGTTAGTGGTGCTAACACCAGACAGTGCGCTATCAGACTCTCTGTTTCCTTCTCTTCCACCAGCTGTCTGTGAATTTCAAAGACACTTGTGCACAGCTTAGCTCCCACCCTGTCCTCGGTTCAGCCTTCTGCAGGACATCCACCCTCTGTAGACCTTTTCCTTTTAAAATCTTAATTCTTTAGTTTTTCAAGACGAGAGTTTTCTGTGTAGCCCTGGCTGTCCCAGAACTCTCTCTCAATTCAAGGATCTTCTTTTCTTTGCCTCCCAAGTGCTGGGATTTAAGATGTGCAGCACCACACCCAACTTCCTTCCTTCCTTCCCTTTTTTTTTATAACTATTCTTTGGCTGTAAAGATGGCTCAGAGGTTAAGAGCATTTCTTGCTAAGGGTTGGTAGTCAGTTCCCCGTACAGTCATGGTGGCTCACAACCATATGTAACTCCAGTTCCAGAGGATCTGATGTCCTTTTCTGGCCTCCAGAAGTGCCAGGCATACACACATGTGTGCAGGCAAAACACTCATATACGTAAAGATGTACATCAAATTCATATACATCTTTTCCCAAGGTGCTTGAGATCAAGCTAGGGTTTTGTGCCTGCTGTCAAAAGGGCTCTGCCATTGAGTCAGATCCTTGTAGCTTCTTTTCCTGCTAATAAAAGGATATCGTTAGGTAGACATCGGTATAGCCACAGGCGCCGGCTCACCTGTTCCCTGTTATGATGTCAAGATACAATCCTACTTTGTGACATTCTTATGCCTTACAGAAGAGGCTAAGACCAAAATCTCCCCAGGACCCATTGCCCCAGTCTGCTCCATCAGTTGGGAATCTGTGGCTTCTGACCCCCTTACGGAGGCATTTCTAGGCTAGGGCAGCTCTCAGCTGCTGGCGATGAGGCAGAGAGAGGTCTGCCCCTTGCTCTCTTATTACCCTAATTCCCTTGTTTTCTGACATTTAGCCAGGCTGGCTCCATCTGCGTTTTTATATTGCCCAGATTAGCCTTGTCTTTAAAGAACTGTCTTGGCATTTGGGCTGAGCAGATTTACACAGGCAAACGCTTCCTCTTTAAAGCATATTAGTTGAGGAGCAAAAATTCAGCTGGGTGCTGGGTCGTTCTCGCAGAAGACTGGGCAGGATGGGAACCTCAACCAAGCAACCCCTCCAGAGAAACAGCGCTCACCTGCTTCTAGAGGGAACTCAAAGGCCACCACAATGGCCATGTAGGGCCACTTGTACTAACACCACCGGGCTCAGTGGACAGCATTTTAAAGGCCATTCCCCTCATTGAGTTACCAAAGTCATTGCAAAGTATATTACATGCTCTGAGGGTGGTGAATACTGTCCACAAATGTGAAAGTCAGAAGGCTTCAGAAACACTGTGGTATTCCTGATTGCAGATGTTGCTCCAGGCTTTCCCTACCCATGCATGGTGACAAACACTGTGATCAGGAAGTCTCAAGCTGGGTGCTCTGCCCCAGGGGCCCCCAGTCCACCAGGGACAGCAGTCATATCTGTCCAAAGCCCATTTCTTTTATGCTACCAACAGACACTTGACTTCCTTTGGGAAGCCTCTTCACTCCATTCTTAGATCGTGCCTTTTATGTACTGACCCTTCTCAAAGGCCACAGTTGGTCACATGCCTGACAGCTAACCAATGAGACTTTCCCATCCTTCTGATTGGTTCATAAATGGATCCATGACCCAAGGCTAACTAATGCAATTAATTTTCAGGACTCAGATTTGAACTCTTAAGTAAGAGTCATGCTTTTTAGCTGCAGAACTTAATCCCTCCAGGTAACCAGTCCAAAAGCAGAAAGGGACGCCTTTAGGACAAAAGCACACCCGGTCCCCTGCCACCTGGTTGTAGGCATGGGTCACACACCAAGTCCTATTCCTCTACCCAGAGAGTGACCCCTGTCACATAGCCTAGAGCACACATGCCTGGCTTCCCTACCTCAATCTTATACCTATGCCATGTGTATATTCTTTAAGGATGGTGTATGTCAAAGTTCTTGGGCTTGCAAACAATAGAAAGTTTAAATTAGCTTGCCCCGAAGAAAAAGAGTTTATTCCATTAAATATTAAGGGAAAGGATGCATCTAGGTTCCCTGAATGATTGGAACTTAATCCCCTAGTACTACAAAAGATTTTAAAAATAAAAATAAAAAAACCCCTCACTTTTGCTTTTATTTATGACCATAAATATTGCCCCAGGGTCTTGAGTATCCTAGGCAAGCTCTCTACTATTGAGCTACATTTACACTTTAAAAGGTTTTAGTTTGAGATAGGATCTCACTGAGCTATCAAGGCTGGCTTTGAACTCACTCCATAACCCAGATTGACTGTAAATGTGGACTGTTCTTGCTGAAGCTTCTTTCTTGAGTAGCTGGGATTACAAGCCAGTGATACCAACACCCAAGGTATTGTTCGGGCCTTTGTATTGTTCTCTGCCTCATTTGGGTTTGGGTTTCTTTCCCTGACTCACGTAAGCAACACTGGGTCTCATTAAAGTTAAATGAAACTGGGTCTCATTTAACATTGAGAGACCACATCTACCTGCCCTTCCAGCTCCAACTTGAAAGTGCCTCAGAGAAAAAGATCTATTTTCTGAGGGTTGTGAGTCACCCCTATGGCTGAAGGAGCAGAAAATTGTTGTAGCAAAACAACATTCTGTTTTCAAGAAAGAACTAAGGGGGGACCTGGTTCTACAGCCTAGAACTCCATAAAAAACAAACAAACAGAAAACAAAAAGCCCGAGGCTTGATACGAATAATTCAGAAAAGCACGGACCTCGGGATGGAGCATCTACAGCGCCCAAGGGAAATGTTTTGACTAAAATGACCCGGAATTTCCAAATTTCCTTTCTCTGGGTAAGAATTAGCAATACAGCCCACATACCCATGACCTACCAAAGGGAAAATTACTTCAGAAAATACAAAGATGTGACTTCCTACTGGGAAATGGAGGCTCTGTGAGCACACGTTCCTTTTGTTTCTAAACTTTAAAAGGGAAACCAAAAAGAAAAAAAAAAGAAAAGAAAAAGAAAAAAAAAACAACCAGAAGCAAAATGTTGAATCAGACAGCCTTGTCCAGGTTCTCTCATTCTCTGTCTTGTTGGCTATTCTTATTTTTGTTTTCTTGTTTTCTTCGATGGGCCCAGAAGGCCTCAAATTCTTTATTTTTCTGTCTCTGTCTTTGGAGTGCTGGGATTTCAGGTATGAGCCATCTACATCTGATATGAATTTTGAAAAATAGGAAATGCCTCAGTTGATTTTCAAAAGGCACCCCCTAGCTCTGATTTAAGCGTATTTCTATGAGTCCTCCACACAAGTGCCAGGCTAATGCAAACATTATCAACAACAACAATGAAACAAACAAGTATAAAAACAAGACATCGAGCAAACTCATAGTTAGCTGATGCCTCACACCGACTTGTGACCAAGAGTGTGCTCTGTGATGCTAAACCATTATTATCTCTAACTCCTCCACCTGGCTTCAAGGTTTCATGTTATTTTTGCCCCCAGCATTCTCATCTCTCTTCCTTTTAACTTACCCTAAATATCATCTGCTGTTGAAAACTTGGTTCTGCATTCACCTTTGATAGGATTACCTAACACCGTATAGAACATTCTAGTACCTTTTGCTCTCTGATTTATTTCCACCTTTCTTCTGTTCTGTTGTACCTACAGAGAGCCAACCTAGGGAGGAGTCATCTCCCAGCCCTCCTTGTTAGCCAGGCTCGAGGCAGGTGCATTCAACGGAAGATAAAGGTCAGAGGACATCTCCAAGGAGTGGTCTTCTGGCGGTGGCTGCCCCATCCACAGATCCTCATCCACATCTGTCTTCCTGTCTTTGCTATCACTAACTTCTCTGCTGCTTTACAAAGCCTGTTTGGCCTCCCAGCTCTGCCAATGAGTCCTCATATTAACCACAAACCATTCAACTGCCTGATATGAAGCCATTTTTCCTGACCAGAGCAATCTGGAAACAGGACTACTTGTCTAAAGACATCTTCAGGGCTGGAGAGGTTGCTCAGCCATTAGAATGTTTGCTGTTCTTGCAGTAGACCTGAGCTTGGTCTTCAGCACCCATAGTCAGGCAGCTCCAGGGGATCTGAATCCTCTTATAAACTCTGCAGTTGTCTGCACACACACACACACACACACACACACACACACACACACACACACACACATAATGAAATATCTCTTTAAAACCCTAATGAGTTTATTCTTTGTTCTTCCATAAATGACATCATCTACATGCACTTATTTCAATGGCATTGCTTAACTTTTAAAAGGAGACATGGTCTATTTCCCATTGTATGAAATGGTAATAGGAATAGTTTCCTTCTCATTCCAGTATTTTGTTTAGAGTAAATAAAAATACTGTAAACCTTTTCAAAGCTATGTATATGCATTTCTGTTGGTACGTGTTTGTGCTAATGGGAGAGTACCATACATATAACTCTGAGACTTTTTAGTCTTGTGGGACCTTGTAAGGCAGTCTGTAGCCTGGTTGAGCAAGGCTTACTCTGGAGACCCAGTAGAACATTCTACAAGGGATAGAACCAGTGAGTCATGTTCCCAGACTGCTGACTCCTCAACTCCATAATCCTGTGGCCATCAGTCACGTGTGGTCACACCCCAGGCCCCTAGTGTTCTGGCTGGACTCCATCCCTACAGTCACCTGGCTACAGCCAGGCTTTTCCTGTCCCATAGTTACCTGGTAACCCAGCCTACTATTAAAGAAGGCTTCTTGTCCCTTCTCTCTCTCTCTCTGCTCCTTCTTGCTCCTCCTCATTCTCTCTCTGCTCTCTCTCTTCTCTCTTCTCTCTCTCTCTCTCTCTCTCTCTCTCTCTCTCTCTCGTTCTCGTCTCTGTCCCACCCCCCCATTCTTTCCCTTTTTTCCACGTGGTCATGGCCAGCTCTCATCCCTCTATCTTTTCTTTCTCTCTTTACTTCTCTATCTCCTTTTCTCTTCCTGATTTTCTACAATAAAGCATTGAAGCTATGAACTCTCTCTTCTTATCAAAACCTGCCGTGTAAGAACATGGAGCAGGCCTCAGTGTTTCCAACCACTAGGAAAGGACCCAGCCTCTTCCCAGTCAAGCTTCCTCTACAGATATGTGCAAATGGCCCCGCCTTCTAGACAAAGACCTCCTGGCTAGCCAGGCAGCTACTCTACAGGTATTAGGGCTGTGGTGCATGGACCTAGCCTGTTTTCCCTTATGTGGGCCTTGCCTGCCAGTTCTCCCCTATGCAGGCTCCGCCTGCCAGTGTTCCAGGCTGTGCAGACCTCCCTCGACCCCCTCCCCACTTTTTTTCCCACATAGTCTTTTTTTTTGACAGATAATTAATATTTAATTAGGTAATTAGTCTATTATTATTATTATTTTCTTTTTTTTCTTAGCTATTTGCTTTATTTACATTTCAAGTGTCATCCCCTTTCCCTGTTTCCCCTCTGAAAACCCCCTATTCCATCCCTCTCCCCCTGCTTACCAACCCCTCTCCCACTTTCCTGACCTGGCATTTCCCTACACTGGGGCATCGTGTCTTCACAGGACCAATGGCCTCTACTCTCATTGATGTCTGAAAAGGCCATCCTCTGCTACATATGTAGCTGGAACCATGGGTCCCTCTGTGTGTACTCCTTAGTTGGTGGTTTTAGTCCCTGGGAGCTCTGGGGGTACTGGTTGGTACATATTATTGTTCCTTGTATGGGGCTGCAAACCTCCTCAGCTTCTTGGGTCCTTTCTCTAGCTCCTCCATTGGGGACCCTATGCTCAGTCCATTGGTTGGCTGTGAGTCATGGGTATTTTGATCCCCCTGCTAAGAAGGACCAAAGTAGACCATCCTCTGCCACTGAACTCCAATATCCAGGTGGCACAGGGACATAACTAGCCTCCCAGTAGTGCAGAAAGGCCAAAGAGAGCAGGTAGGATCATGCCTGCTGCTCAGAGGAACCTGCCCGAAACCCTGAGGACACAAGAACCCAGGGGCAGTCTGGGACAAGAGTCTTCCAATTTCCGTCTGTGACCAGAGCTGATCCTGGGCCACAGAGCTACATATACAAATACCATCACAAGAGAGCTGGTCTCCCAGGAGAGCCTACACATGTGCATGCACAGGTAAGACCACCACTTCTCTTCAAATTCTTGGCCCAAGAGGGACATGCCCAGAGCCATTAGGACACAGGAACCAAGGATCATCTGAGGACAGGATCCTTCTGGTTTCTGTCTGCACACCTGGGCTGATCCTGCTCCACAACTCTCCATACCTAAATTCCTCTGAGAGAACTGGTCTCCAAGGACTGATACACAAGCTTGAAGGATGGATAAGCCACAGTCAGAGACAGGAAGACCAGCTAACACCAGAGATAACCAGATGGTGAAAGGCAAATGCAAGAACATTACCAACAGAAACCAAGGCGACATGGCATCATCCGAACCCAGTTCTCCCACAACAGTGAGCCCTGGCTACCCCAACACACTGGAAAAGCAGTATTTGGATTTAAAGGACTTCAATATTTGATAAAGGACTTCAAGAAGGACATAAATAACTCCCTTAAAAAAATGCAGGAGAACATGGGTCAGCAGGTAGAAGCCCTTAAAGAGAAAACACAAAAATCCCTTAAAGAATTTCAGGAAAACAAAAACAAACAAGTAAAGGAACTGAACAAAACCATCCAGAATCTAAAAATGGAAGTAGAAACAATAAAGACATCACAAAGGGAGACAACTCTGGAGTTAGAAAACCTAGGAAAGAAATCAGGAGTCATAAATGCAAGCATCAACAACAGAATACAAGAGATAGAATAAAGAATCTCAGGTGCAGAGGGAGCCTACCAGCTTTCCTTCCGCGACCTCTGTTCCCGCAGACTGCGCTGAAGAGACAGGTACCCCAAGCTCCCTATCCCCAATATAACATCACTTGGGACACGGCCTGTTGGGGCTTCCGTCTGTGCCCGAGAACGGGTCAGCGCTGTGGTCGTCTGGGTGCCAGATCGGCAGGCCATCGCGTCTGCAGGGTGAGCGGCGCCACGGAGAGTGTGCAGATTGCACTCCGCCATCTTTGCTCCACTGACTGGGAAGTTGGGACAGCCAGGTTCTGAGACAGACAGGCTTAATATCGCTTGGGTCTCGGGCGGCTTGTGTGTGTGCAGCTCCCAAGTGCTGGGCAGATCTGCAGTAACCAGCATGCTAGCTCTGCTGTGGGACTTCTGCCTGGCAGAGGGACGCCCCCTCCCCCCCCCAGGAGAGATCACTCACCCCTGCACAGGGCAGGAGCCTACCAGCCTCCCTTTGGCGACCTCTGCTCCAGGAATCCACTACGCTAAGCCTTTGGATGTGCAAGGCCTCCCCAATATAAGATCACTTGGGGCAAGGCACATTAGGGCTCCAAAGTCACTCAGGAGCAGGCAGGCCCCAGAAATCGGTGCCAGGGGAATCCTGGCAATCCAGGGGGGGGCAGAGATAGCTTTGCAGGCTCACAGGAGGTCCAACCAACAGCCAGTGGCAGCAGGACCAACTAACATTAGAGGTATCCAGATGGCAAAAGGCAAACGTAGGAATGTTACTAACAGAAATCAAAGTAATGTGGGACCATCCGAACCCAACTCTCCAACAGCAGCAAATCCTGGGTACCCCACCACACCCGAAAGACAAGATCTGGATTTAAAATCACTTCTCATGATGCTATTAGAGGATCACAAGAAGGACACAAATAAATCTCATAAAGAGTTACAGGAGACCATGAATCAACGGTTAGAAGCCCTTACAAAGGAAACACAAAAATCGCTTAGAGAAATGCGGGAGAACATGGATCAAAAGATGGAGGCGCACAAGGAGACAACACAAAAATCGCTTAACGAGATGAATCAACGGGTAGATGCACTCACAAAGGAATCACAAAATTGGCATAAAGAAATGCAGAAGAATATGGGTCAACAGACGGATGCCCATAAGGAGGCAACACAAAAATTGCTTAAAGAAATGAATCAACGGTTAGATGCCCTTACAAAGGAAACACGAGAACTGCTTAAAGAAATGCAGGAGACAATGGATCAACAGATGGATTCCCATGAGGAGGAAACACAAAAATCACTCAGAGAAATGCAGGAGAACGTGGGTCATCAGGAAGAAATCCTGAAAGGGGCAATGCAAAAATACCTTAAAGAAATACAGGAAAATACAAACAAACAAGTGAAGGATCTCAGCAAATCCATCCAGGAACTAAAAAAGGAAGTAGAAACAACTAAGAAATCACAAAGGGAGACAACTTTGGAGATAGAAAACCTTGGGAAGAAATCAGGAGTCATAGATGCAAACATAAACAATAGAATACAAAAGATGGAAGAAAGAATCTCAGGTGCTGAAGATTCCATAGAAAGCATCGACTCAACAGTCAAAGAAAATGCAAAATGCAAAAAACGTGTAACCCAAAACATCCAGGAAATCCAGGACACAATGAGAAGACCAAACCTAAGGATTATAGGTATAGATGAGAGTGAAGATTTGCAACTTAAAGGGCCAGTAAACATCTTCAACAAAATTATGGAGGAAAACTTCCCTAACTTACAGAGAGAGATGCCGATGAACGTACAAGAAGCCTACAGAACTCCAAACAGACTGGACCAGAACAGAAATACCTCCCGTCACATAATAATCAAAACACCAAATGTTCTAAACAAAGAAAGAATACTAAAAGCAGTAAGAGAAAAGGGCCAAGTAACATACAAAGGAAGACCTATCCGAATCACATCAGACTTCTCACCAGAGACTATGAAAGCCAGAAGATCCTGGGCAGATCTCATGCAGACACTAAGACAGCACAAATGCCAGCCTAGACTACTATACCCAGCAAAACTCTCAATCACCATAGATGGAGAGACCAAGATATTCCATGATAAAACCAAATTTTCACAATATCTTTCCACAAATCCAGCCCTGCAACGGATAATAGGTGGAAACCTCCAATACAGGGAGAGAAACAACACCCTGGAAAAAATGAGATAATAACCTTCTTGAATCAAACCCAAAAGTAGATAACCACTCAAATATAAAGATAGCGTCAAGAATGGCAGATGGCAATAATCACTATGCCTTAATCTCTCTTAATATCAATGGTCTCAATTCCCCAATTAAAAGACATAGACTAGCAGACTGGATACGTAAACAGGACCCAGCATTTTGCTGCATGCAGGAAACGCACCTCAGTGTCAAAGACAAACACTACCTCAGAGTAAAAGGCTGGAAAACAATTTTACAAGCAAATGGCCCCAAGAAACGAGGTGGAGTAGCCATCCTAATATCGGATAAAATTGATTTTCAACCTAAAGTCATCAAAAAAGACACAGAAGGACACTACATACTGATCAAGGGAAAAATCCACCATCAAGAACTCTCAATTCTGAATATCTATGCTCCAAATGCAAGGGCACCCTCATTCGTAAAAGAAACTTTACTAAAACTCAAAGCACACATCGCACCGCACACAATAATAGTGGGTGACTTCAACACCCTGCTCTCTGAAATGGATCGTTCAGGAAAGCAGAAACTAAACAGGGACACAGTGAATCTAATTGAAGCCTTGGACCAAATGGAACTAACTGATATATATAGAACATTTCATCCTAGAGCTAAAGAATACACCTTCTTCTCAGCTCCTCATGGTACCTTCTCCAAAATTGACCATATAATTGGTCACAAATCAGACCTCAACAGATACAAGAAGATAGAAATAATCCCATGCCTCCTATCAGATCACTATGGAATAAGGGTGGTCTTCAATGGCAACAAAAACAAAAGAAAACCCACGTACACATGGAGGCTGAACAATGCTCTACTCAATGATAACTTGGTCAAGGTGGAAATAAAGAAAGAAATCAAAGACTTTTTGAAAGTTAATGAAAATGAAGGCACAACATACCCTAATTTATGGGACACAATGAAAGCAGTGTTAAGAGGAAAATTCATAGCCCTGAGTGCCGCCAAAAAGAAACGGGAGACAGCATACACTAACAGCTTAATGGCATACCTGAAAGCCCTGGAACAAAAAGAAGCAAATACACCAAAGAGGAGTAGAAGGCAGGAAATCATCAAACTCAGGACTGAAATCAATCAAGTAGAAACAAATAAAACCATACAAAGAATCAACAAAACGAGGAGTTGGTTCTTTGAGAAAATTAACAAGATAGATAAGCCCTTAGCCAGACTAACCAGAGAGCACAGAGATAGTATCCAAATTAATAAAATCAGAAACGAAAAGGGAGAGATAACAACAGAAACTGAGGAAATTCAAAAAATCATCAGATCCTACTACAAAAACCTGTATTCAACACAACTAGAAAATCTTGAGGAAATGGACAATTTCCTTGACAGATACCAAGTACCAAAATTAAATCAGGATCAAATAGACCATCTAAACCGTCCTATAACCCCTGAAGAAATAGAAGTTGTCATTGGAAGTCTTCCAACCAAAAAAAGCACAGGTCCAGATGGTTTTAGTGCAGAAGTCTATCAGACCTTCAAAGAAGACCTAACACCAATACTCTTCAAACTGTTCCACAAAATAGAAACAGAAGGAACACTACCCAACTCGTTCTATGAAGCCACAATTACACTAATACCAAAAGCACACAAAGATCCGACAAAGAAAGAGAATCTCAGGCCAATCTCTCTTATGAATATCGATGCAAAAATACTCAATAAAATTCTTGCCAACCGAATCCAAGAACACATCAAAACGATCATTCACCACGATCAAGTAGGCTTCATCCCAGGGATGCAGGGATGGTTCAATATAAGGAAATCCATCAATGTAATCCACTACATAAACAATCTCAAAGAAAAAAACCACATGGTCATCTCATTAGATGCTGAGAAAACATTTGACAAAATTCAGCATCCTTTCATGCTAAAGGTCTTGGAAAGATCAGGAATTCAAGGCCCATATCTAAACATAGTAAAAGCAATTTACAGCAAACCGGTAGCCAGCATCAATCTAAATGGAGAGAAACTTGAAGCAATCCCACTAAAATCAGGGACTAGACAAGGCTGCCCTCTCTCTCCATATCTTTTCAATATAGTACTTGAAGTTCTAGCTAGAGCAATTAGACAACAAAACGAGGTCAAAGGGATACAAATTGAAAAGGAAGAAGTCAAACTATCACTATTTGCAGACGATATGATAGTATACATAAGCGACCCAAAGAACTCCACCAGAGAACTCCTACAGCTGATAAACGACTTCAGCAAAGTGGCCGGATATAAAATCAACTCAAGCAAGTCAGAAGCCTTCCTATACTCAAAGGATAAGCAGGCTGAGAAAGAAGTAAGAGAAATAATACCCTTCACGATAGCCACAAACCATATTAAGTATCTTGGCGTGACTCTAACCAAACAAGTGAAAGATCTGTATGACAAGAACTTCAAGTCTCTGAAGAAAGAAATTGAAGAAGACCTCAGAAGATGGAAAAATCTGCCATGCTCATGGATTGGCAGGATTAATACAGTAAAAATGAGCATCTTACCAAAAGTAATACACAGATTCAATGCAATCCCCATCAAAATCCCAACTCAATTCTTCATAGAGTTAGAAAGAGCAATTCAAAAATTCATCTGGAATAACAGAAAACCCAGAATAGCTAAAACTATTCTCAAGAGTAAAAGAACCTCTGGGGGAATCAGTATCCCGGACCTCAAGCTGTACTACAGAGCAATAGTGTTAAAAACTGCATGGTATTGGTACAGTAACAGACATGTAGATCAATGGAACAGAATTGAAGACCCAGAAATGAATCCACACTCCTATGGTCACTTGATCTTTGACAAAGGAGCTAAAACCATCCAGTGGAAAAAAGATAGCCTTTTCAACAAATGGTGCTGGCTCAGCTGGAGGTCAACATGCAGAAGAATGCAAATTGACCCATGCTTATCTCCTTGCACTAAGCTCAATTCTAAGTGGATCAAAGATCTCCACATAAAACCAGACACACTGAAACTAATAGAAGGGAAACTAGGGTAGAACCTTGAACATATGGGCACAGGGGAGAATTTCCTGAACAGAACTCCAATAACTTATGCCCTAAGATCAAGAATAGACAAATGGGACCTCATTAAATTACAAAGTTTTTGCAAGGCAAAAGACACTGTCAAAAAGACAAAGCGGCAACCAACTAACTGGGAAATGATCTTTACCAACCTTACATCCGACAGAGGGCTAATATCCAATATATACAAAGAACTCAAGAAGTTAAACTCCAGAGAGGCAAGTAACCCTTTTAAAAAATGGGGTACAGAGCTACACAAAGAGTTCTCACCTGAAGAATATCTAATGGCTGAGAAGCACCTAAAGAGATGTTCATCATCCTTAGTCATTAGGGAAATGCAAATCAAAACAACCCTGAGATTCCATCTCACACCAGTCAGGATGGCTAAGATCAAAAACACAGGAGACAGCAGTTGTTGGCGAGGATGTGGAGAAAGAGGAACACTCCTCCACTGCTGGTGGAATTGCAGGCTGGTACAACCACTCTGGAAAGCAGTCTGGCGGTTCCTCAGAAAACTGGGCATGACACTCCTGGAGGATCCAGCTATACCACTCCTGGGCATATACCCAGAGACTTTACCTGCATGCAATAAGGACACAGTCTCCCCTATGTTCATAGCAGCCTTATTTATAATAGCCAGAAGCTGGAAAGAACCCAGATGTCCCTCAACGGAGGAATGGATTCAGAAGATGTGGTATATCTACACAATGGAATACTACTCTGCAATTAAAAACAATGAATTCACGAAATTCCTAGGCAAATGGTCAGATCTTGAAAATATCATCCTTAGTGAGGTAACCCAATCACAAAAGAACACACATGGTATGCAGTCACTGATAAGGGGATATTGACCCAGAATCTCGGAATACCCTAGACACAATCCGCATATCAATAGATTTCTAAAAAGATGGAAGGAGAGACCCCTGGTCCTGGAAAGACTGGATGTAGGGGAACGCCAGGACAGGGTAACGAGAGGGGGTTGAATGGAGAAAAGAGGGAGGGAAGGGGGCTTATGGGACTTTCGGGGAGGGAGGAAACGGGAAAGGGGAAGTGATTTGGAATGTAAATTAAAAAAATAAAATAAAATAAAAAAAAAAGAATCTCAGGTGCAGAAGATCCATAGAAAACATTGACACAACAGACAAAGAAAATGCAAAATGCAAAAAGCTTCTAACCCAAAACATCCAGGAAATCCAGGACACAATAAGAAGGTCAAACCTAAGGATTATAGGTATAGAAGAGAGTGAAGATTTCCAACTTAAAGGGCCAGTAAATATCTTCAACAAAATTATAGAAGAAAACTTCCCTAACCTAAAGAAAGAAATGCCCATGAACATACAAGAAGCCCACAGAACTCCAAACAGACTGGACCAGAACAGAAAGTCCTCCTGGCACATAATAATCAAAACACCAAATGCACTAAACAAAGAAAGAATATTAAAAGTAGTAAGGGAAAAAGGTGAAGTAACATATAAAGACCTATCAGAATTATACCAGACTTCTCACCAGAGACCATGAAAGCTAGAAGATCCTGGGCAGATCTCATACATACCCTAAGAGAACACAAATGCCAGTCCAGACTACTATACCCAGCAAAACTCTCAATTACCATAGATGGAGAAAGCAAGATATTTCATGATAAAACCAAATTTACACAACATCTTTCTACAAATCCAGCCCTGAAAAGGGTAATAGACTGAAAACGCAACACAAGGAGGGAAACTACACCCTAGAAAAAGCAAGAAAACAATCTTCTTTCAAAAAACCCAAAAGAAGACAACCACACAAACATGAAAATAACATAAAAAATAACAGGAAGCAATAATCACTATTCCTTAATATCTCTTAACATCAATGGACTCAATTTCCCAATAAAAGGACATAGACTAACAGACTGGATAAGTAAACAGGACCCAGCATTTTGCTACATACAGGAAACACACCTCAGTGTCAAAGACAAACACTACTTCAGAGTAAAATGCTGGAAAACAATTTTCCAAGCAAATGGTCCTAGGAAAGAAGCTGTAGCAGCCATTCTCATATTGGACAAAATCAACTTTCAATCAAAAGTTATCAAATAAGATAAGGAAAGACACTTCATACTCATCAAAGAAAAAATCTACCCGAAAGAACTCTCAATTCTGAACATCTATGCTCCAAATGCAAGGGCACCCACATTCATAAAAGGAACTTTACTAAAGCTCAAGGCGTACATTGCACCTCACACAATAATTGTGGGGGACCTCAACACCCCATTCTCATCAGTGGACAGATCAGGGAAACAAACTAAACAGAGACACAATGAAACTAACAAGTTATGGACCAAATGGATTTAGCAGATATCTATAGAACATTTCATCCTAAATCAAAAGAATATACCCTCTTCTCAACACCTCATGGTATCTTCTCCAAAACTGACCATTTAATTGGCCACAAAACAGACCTCAACAGATATAAGGAGACTGCAATAATCCCATGCCTCCTATCAGATCACTATGGATTAAGGGTGGTCTTAAATAGCAGCAAAAACAACAGAAAGCCCACATACACATGGAAGCTGAACAATGCTCTACACAATGATACCTTGGTCAAGGAAGAAATAAGAAAAGAAATCATAGACTTTTAGAATTTAATGAAAATGAATGCACAACATACCCAGACTTATGGGACACAATGAAAGCATTGCTAAGAGGAAAACTCATAGCTCTGAGTACCTCCAAAAAGAAACTGAAGAGAGCATACACTAACAGCACACCTGAAAGCTCTAGAACAAAGAGAAGCTAATACACCCAAGAGGATTAGACAGCAGGAAATAATCAAGCTCAGGGCTGAAATCAACCAAGTAGAAACAACTATTCAAACTATACAACTATACAAAGAATCAAAAAACCAGGAGCTGGTTCTTTGAGAAAATCAACAAGATAGATAAAGCTCTAGCCAAACTAACCAGAGGGCACAGAGACAGTATCCAAATTAACAAAATCAGAAATGAAAAGGGAAATACAACAACAGAAACTGAGGAAATTCAAAAAATCATCAGATCCTACTACAAAAGCCTATACTCAACACAACTGAAAATCTGGATGAAATGGACAATTTTCTAGACAGATACCAAATACCAAAGTTAAATCAGGATCAGATAGATTATCTAAACAGTCCCATAACCCCTAAACAAATAGAAGCAGTTATTGAAAGCCTCCCAACCACAAAAAAGCACAGGACCAGATGGTTTTAGTGCAGAATTATATCAGACCTTCAAAGGAGACCTAATACCAATACTCTTCAAACTATTCCACAAAATAGAAACAGAAGGAACACTACCCAACTCATTCTATGAAGCCACAATTACACTGATACCAAAACCACACAAAGATCCAACAAAGAAAGAGAACTTCAGACCAATTTCCCTTTGAATATCAATGAAAAAATACTCAATAAAATTCTTGCCAACTGAATCCAAGAACACATCAAAACGATCATTCATCACGATCAAGTAGGCTTCATCCCAGGGATGCAGGGATGGTTCAATATATGGAAATCCATCAACGTAATCCACTACATAAACAAACTCAAAGAAAAAACCACATGGTCATTTCATTAGATGCTGAAAAAGCATTTGACAAAATTCAGCATCCCTTCATGATAAAAGTCTTGGAGAGATCAGGAATTCAAGGCTCATATTTAAACATAGTAAAAGCAATATACAGCAAACCAGCAGCCAACATCAAACTAAATTGAGAGAAACTTGAAGCAATCCCATTAAACTCAGGGACTAGACAAGGTTGCCCTCTCTCTCCATATCTATTCAACATAGTACTTAAAGTTCTAGCTAGAGCAATTAGACAATGAAAGGAGGTCAAAGGGATACAAATTGGAAAGGAAGAAGTCAAAGTATCACTATTTTCAGATGATATGATATTATACTTAAGAGACCCCAAAAACTCCACCAGAGAACTCCTACAGCTGATAAACAACTTCAGCAAAGTGGCCGGATATAAAATTATCTCAAGCAAATCAGTAGCCTTCCTATACTCAAAGGACGAACAGGCTGAGAAAGAAATTTGGGGAACAAAACCCTTCACAATTGTCACAAACCAAATAAGGATCTTGTTGTGACTCTAACCAAACAAGTGAAAGATCTATATGACAAGAACTTCAAGTCTTTGAAGAAAGAAATTGAAAGACCTCAGGAGATGAAAAGATCTCCCATGCTTGTGGATTGGCAGGATTAATATAGTAAAATTGGCCATCTTGCCAAAAGCAATCTACAGATTTAATTCAATCCCCATCAAAATTCCAACTCAATTCTTCATAGAGTTAGACAGAGCAATTTTCAAATTCATCTGGAATAAAAAAATTCCAGAATAGCTAAATCTATTCTCAACAATAAAAGAACTTCTGAGAGAATCAGTATCCTGGACCTCAAGCAGTACTACAGAGCAACAGTGATAAAAACTGCATGGTATTGGTATAGTGACAGGCAGTTAGATCAATGGAATAGAATTGAAGACCTTGAAATGAAACTACACGCCTATGGTCACTTGATCTTTGACAAAGGAGTTAAAACCATCCAGTGGAAAAAAGATAGCCTTTTCAACAAATGGTGCTGGTTCAATTGGCAGCTAGCATGAGGAAGAAAGCAAATTGATCCATTCTTATCTCCTTGTACAACGCTCAAGTCCAAGTGGATCAAGGACCTCCACATAAAACCAGACACAGCGAAACTTATAGAAAAGATAGTGGGCAAGAGCCTCGAGCACATGGGTACATGGTAAAATTTCCTGAACCAATAGCTTATATTCTAAGATCAAAATTGACAAATGGGCCTTCATAAAATTACAAAGTTTCTGTAAGGCAAAGGACACTGCCAATAGAACAAAATGGCAACCAACAAATTGGGAAAAGATCTTTACCAATCCTACGTCAGACAGAGAACTAATATCCAATATATGCAAAGAATTCAAGAGGTTAGACTCCAGAGAACCAAATAACCCTATTAAAAAATGGGGTACAGAGCTAAACAAAGAATTTTCAACTGAGGAATACCGAATGGCTAAGAAGCACCTAAAGAAATGTTCAGCAACCTTAGTCATGAGGGAAATGCAAATCAAAACAACCCTGAGATTCTACCTCACACCAGTCAGAATGGCTAAGATCAAAAACTCAGGGGACAGCAGGTACTGTTGAAGATGTGGAGAAAGAGGAACACTCTTCCATTGCTGGTGGGATTGCAAGCTGGTACAACCACTCTGGAAATCCGTTTGGCAGTTCCTCAGAAAATTGGACATAGTACTACCTGAGGATCCAGCTATACCACTCTGGCATATACCCAGAAGATTCTCCAACATGTAATAAGGACACACGCTCTACTATGTTTATAGCAGACTTTTTAGTCTTTTAACAATATGTTTTGGACAGTTTTCCTTAGCTGTATATATAAATAGATTTAGCTCCTTTTCATTGGCTACCTGGGGTCTCCTTGTATGGAGTGTTAACTTATTTAATGGTCCAGATGGATAAATATTTATGGTGCTCTGTATAGTTTACAATTATAAGCCTATTCATTATATAAATCACTTTGTATTTTGTAACAAGCTCGATAATTCTAAAAGCTTTTTATTTTTATTTATTTTTTTAAATTTTTATTAGATATTTGCTTTATTTACATTTCAAATGTTAACCCCTTTCCATGTTACCTCACTGAAAACCCCCATATCCCATCTCTCCTTCCCCTGCTCATCCCCCCTTCCAATTTCCTGACTTGCATTCCCCTATTCTGGGAATCGATCCTTCACAAGACCAATGGCATCTCCTCTCATTGATGTCTGAAATAGTCATCTGCTACATATGTAGCTGGAGCCATGAGACCCTCCATGTGTACTCTTTGGTTGATGGTTTAGTCCCTGGGAGCTCTGTGGGTACTGGTTGGTACATATTATTGTTCTTCCTATGGAACCTCTTCATCTCCTTGGGTCCTCTCTCTAGCTGCTCCATTGGGGACCCTATTCTCATTCTATTGGTTGGCTGTGAGCCATGGGTGTTTTGATTCACTTTCCAAGAAGGATCAAAGTATCCACCCTTTGGTCTTCCTTCATTTTGAGCTTCATGTGCTCTGTGAGTTTTATCTTGGGTATTCTGAGCTTTTGGGCTAATATCCACTTATCAACGATTGCATACAGTGTTTGTTCTTTTGTGATTGGGTTACCTCACTCAAGATGATAGTTTCTAGCTCCATCCATTTGCCTAAGAATTTCATGAATTCATTGTTTTTAATAGCTCAGTAGTACTCCATTCTGTAAATGTACCACATTTTCTTTATCCATTCCTCTGTTGAGGGACATCTGGGTTCTTTCCAGCTTCTGGCTATTATAAATAGGGCTGCTATGAACGTAGTGGAGCATGTGTTTTTATTACATGTTGGAGTATCTCCTGGGTATATGCCCAGGAGTGGTATAGCTGGGTCCTCAGGTAGTGCTATGTCCACTTTTCTGAGGATTCACCAAACAAGCTTTGGAAGGTGAGGGCTAAGGTGATGACTCAGTTTGTAATGTGCGTATACTGCAATCATGGATATCTGAGTTCAGATCCCTCGCACCCACATAAAAGCCCAGTGCTCAGGAACAGGCAGAGCCCAGGGGCTCATTGGCCAGGCATTTAGCTGAACAGGGAGCCTGATTAGGTACAGCAAGAGACAGTATTTCACTAAATAAGGAGGGAAGCAACAGAGGAAGACACCAAGTATGTGTGTGCACCACGTCTACTCTCTCTCTCTCTCTCTCTCTCTCTCTCCCTCTCCCTCTCTCTCTCTCTCTCATTCTCTCCCTCTCTCTCTCTCTCACACACCACACACACATACACACAAACTTACACACACACTTACACACACACATACACACAAACACACATACATGCACGCTTGACGTACATTTTTATGAATGACGTATGAAAACGTATTCTGTTTTGCATTGCCAAGTAAGTTTATTTTTTTAACCCCTAGTCTTTGCAGAAGTGTTCCTGGAAGTTTTTGATTGCTGGTCTGGAAGGCGGACAATGCTGCCTCATTTTCAGCTACTCAGCTGGGCTCTTCTTGCTTCCAAGGCCTTATATTTATTTTAGTGTGCATGTGAACCGACTTCATCATCATTACTAATAAGACCTACTGTTTTCGAAGGCTTCTGTATTCCAGCCCATGCACTGAGCTTTATGTGAATTTTCTCCAATTTTAGCAATTTTACCAGGCATATGTTTTTCTTACTTTGCAGAGGGAGAAAGAGAAGCTTAGAGAAGCCCAAATTCAGTTATTCAAAGCCTCCGAGCTGGAATTCTACCACAAGAGCATATCCCTCGAGGTTCTGATCTTTCACACTATTGAATTACATTTGGTCCAGGAAAGTTAATCTTCTATTCTTCAATATAGCTGATTCTTCAGCCTCTTAAAGGTAAAGATAATGTCTTACACTGTTAGCCAAGTGAATGAATTTTCAGATATTAAATTGGATAAAATATTTTATTTTAATTTATGTTTTGTTTTATGTGTATGAGCGTTTTGTCTATATGCATGTATGTGCACTACATGCATGCCTGGTGCCTGAGGCTATCATGAGAGGGTGCTGGATATCCTGGAAATGGAATTAGAGGTGGTTGTGAGTTACTGTGGAGGGCTGAGAATCAAACTTGGATCTTCTGAGAGAATAAGTGCTCTTAACAACTGAGCCATCTCTCCATTCCCCTACACTAGCATTTCTTAGTGGAATAGAATATTTCTCTCAAGATACTACTTATCCATAGCAGTTTGATAAGTTGTGAGATGCCTTGGAAGCTGTTGCTTTCCTTCCCACAACAACACAAACATAAGATTTGGTATGTGGTAGGGAATCAGCAGTATTTGCTGGGTGAGTGGATGAAGGAACAGATTCCAGGCTGTAGAGCAGCCTCTCTACTCTGAAAAAGACCAATGAACTATCAGCCCTGATGTGGCCCCAAATTTCTAACCCTGGATTTCTAAGACCTGCCATTTATGGAAGCTATTTGATGTCTTTTAGTAATCAAGTAGAACTCACATAAATCCCAAGAGCTTCTTGCTGTACATGTGAAGGGAATACTACAGGGTGAGGACAAACCATAGTTCTTTCCATCCAGAGCTCTGTTTCTGATTAGGAACCCATGGAGAAACTGGGCAAGCCCTTATCTCCCTGCCGTGCTGATAAGGTAAGCACTTCTGGAACCCGTGGCTCCATTAAACTGCCAAGAAACCGCTGATCCATACATCTACTTAAGCTAAAATCTATATCATCAGCCTCAGAAGAGGATTCTGCCACAATGAAAAGTGCCATGAGGTTATCACCCTTTTTGAGTTGCTCCTGAAACTATATTCTTGAGTTTGGGAAGGAGCTTTCATAGGTTATTTGTGCAGCATCATCTCATAGTAAGTTTAGACTCTGAATAGAAATTACATCACTCCCAAAGTCCTGGCCCAGAAGGATGCCAGCAGAATACAGAAATCGCATTGGTGACCACAGGAAACTTGCTGTATCCATGTCTCTGACCTTCCCACTTTTGTTTTTATCCTGTTTAGTACAAATGATTCTACAGGTTCTGGGAAGGTAGACTTTCATACTGCTTGATTTGGGCTAAATAAAGAACAGATTTATTTTTTATTTCACCATCATTTCTCTCTTCTCTTAAGTAGATTCCAGTGTATATAGGTGGCAATATCCAATCTGTTGGGATTTGGTCAGAGGCCCTAGAGATATTAAGGTGTGCTATGATTCCCAGTATTAATATTTAATTGCTTAATACATGAGAATCCATTGGCTTGTGCTATTTTCTTCTCTGTATTTTATATATATATATATATATATATGTATATATATTTGCCAATAAAAAATTCCTATGTTCCTAAAAGAAACTGGTCCTCTCTTCACACATCTGACATCAGATGTGTCTGCAATGGTGGACGAAGATTTCCGTACTATTTCTTTAACTCTGCATAGTCGATTGTGTTTAAGTAAATTCTGACACTATCCTTCTGGAGTTAGCACAGACTATTCCAGTTTAGGGCTCAACTGGGCAAGATGACCCCACCTAGACTCCAACGGTTGGTCTGGTCCTCCTGAAATTCTGACTAGTCAGCTCTAAGCCAGGGATTTCCCCATCATCTTACTTGGGTTTGCTAATTTAATGGAATGGCTCCAAGAATGCAGGAGGTCACTTAGGATATTATCCAGGAGTATTGTGGGACAAAATACATGGAGACAAGCAGAGTTTAGAGCTTCCGTGGCTGCTCTGGGTTCCTTAGGACGAATTGTACAAGCATTTACAGACTTCATTCTCCAGACTCCCTCTCTTTTTCCTGGAGATTGAGGTACTCCTCCAGAGGCTATCTAGGGGCCCTCCTCAAACACATCTCATTAACATAAACTAGAATGTGAGCATTCTGGGCTCTCTATGAAAAACAAAAGACATTATTAATATTCAGGAAATTCCAAGGCCTTACGAGCTCTGTGGCAAGAACAGAGGATAAAGACCAAATGTACTTATTATTTTTTATTCTCTTTGGTGCATTTGGCCTGGCGCCTCTCTGTGACTGCACATTCAAAGACTGTGTTGCTATATTTGTTTAACTCTTCCTCTGAGAGAATGACTAGAATTTTGCCCAGGCTTTGCTATTGTCAACAGAATTCTTTAGTCTAAACCTCTTTAGGCATCTTATATTCGACTCCATTCTGATGAATCTGCTTTGAAGAAGATGAAGAAGAGAAAAATGAGCCGGTGAGCCTTAGGACAGCAGGAGATGTTT
The DNA here is from genome assembly GCA_036184795.1 of Tokudaia tokunoshimensis. Classification (NCBI taxonomy): domain Eukaryota; kingdom Metazoa; phylum Chordata; class Mammalia; order Rodentia; family Muridae; genus Tokudaia; species Tokudaia tokunoshimensis. The sequence goes on along the minus strand of BTHU01000020.1, from coordinate 13,387,187 downwards.
TGATTAGTCAGGGCCCCAAGGGACTCAGGATGCTTTTAAAAATCTCCTCCTTCCTTTGTTGATTCATGTTGAGTCACCTCTGTAGTTCTTGACAGTCTGGAATCAATTTTACAGCCATATCATAAAAACTGGAGGCAACAAAATAAATTATGCTGAACAGCTTCCTTTAAGTCAGAGATTTAATACTGGTAATAAACGTACAGAACGTTCGCTAGTCAAGTGCAGAGTAAGATTACTGAGAAGAGAGGAGATCTTCAGAAATAAAAGGTAATGCTGACATTTAATCCAACAGAGTCAAACCCACAGGAGATCAAAGGGACTTTGAAATCACAGTTCCATATGGCTGCTGTTACAGAAAATCTCCAGGGACTCTTATCATGTTCGTTAACAAATACTTGTAATAAAAAGTTGTTATCATGTAAAGGAGGAAGGACATCTTTGATTGTGAAGATAGGCACACAATTGCTGTGTCCACATCAAAGAACTGACACAGTGTGTCTCACAGCAGAGAGTGTTGTGTCAGCCTTTGCTCCTCAAATGATGGAAGGGGAATGGCAATTTCTTGATAAAAGGCTGGCAGAAAACTACTTTCGGCAAAACAAATGTCCCTGTAGGTCAGAGAAGCAGGTTCTGATGAACGGAGCACCTCTGTGGTGGGGCCGTGGACGACATGCCGTATGCGTGGATGATTTGACTGACAGCCCAATTCTGGCTGAAGGAAAAAGAAACAATAACAGACTTCAAACAGGAGAATCCCTACCAGGGGATATAAAGTAAGATTTCATTTCCAAAATATGACATTTCTTTTATGGGGATTCTGCCTTTGAGATGCAACTTAGGTTAACAGAAAAATGAACAGATGCAGCTCTAGAGAAAATACCCTCCACCCTTATGTTCTGAGGCAAAATTCAGTGAGACTATCCCTCTGCATCAGAAATCTCCATGATCTCTCCATTGATGGTAGCCATGACTGTAGCACACCGAGCGGGTGAGAGGAATAGTCCAAAAATACCAATAGGAAGCCTTCTCCTGCCAGTTATTTTGTCTAATGCCTTGTGTCTTGATGCCTTTGTTGGGAAAGGTTTTTTTTTCTTCTTTGTGATATCATGTCATCTTCTATTTAATGGATAAAGACTGCCCTTTTCTTTCATAGGAGCCAATATCTATGTATTGGCTAGCAGTCGTGTGATGGAGAGACCCTTTGAATTGTGTACTATTGTAGAGTGCTATAGTTTGAATCTGCAGTGTTCCTTAGAGGCTTGTTCTCCTGCTTGGCATTGCTCTCAGGTAGTATTTTAAAGGAATTGATCTGATAATGAGGCCTCATTCATTAATGATTCTTAGATGAATGACCTGTTGGGAGATGGTGGAAATATTAAGAGTAACAACCTAGTTGGAGGAGGTAGGTCTTGGAGGGGGGGGTACCTTGACAGGACGTATTTTGTCCACGAACACTTCCTCTTTCTCTCTCTGCTTCCAACAATTAACAGCTTTACCAAATATTCCCTACAATGATGGTTTGTTTTGATGTGGTCCTAATGTGATGGAGCCAAGTGACCATACATTAAATCCTTTGAAAGTACAAGCCAGAAAGAACACTTTCCTCCTGGGTTGGTTACTTCCAAGAGGCTGGTTATAGGGTTGGAGCTAACTCCTTCCAGTTTTCAAGTAGCTCTATCCTTCTACTTCCCCCAGTGCCTCAGCTGCAAAGGGACTGGGCACACAAGGCTTTTTGTTGTAGTTGCCATATTGTAGCAACAAAATCTCCAAACGTGCAGGAACAACCTCTTTGTCCTCTGTCTACTCCCAGTCTTGGAAAATCTTGGCTTTTGGGTCCAAAGGCTTTAGGTTTAGTCTCAAATGTCAAGTGACTTGTTCCTTCGACAAGGCTACCATTGTTATGTCTGAAAGCAGAAATCACGAAGACCAAGGTATCACTTCCCTCTGGACATCATCTCATTTGATTCTTATAAATGTCCCTTTACAGGTTAGAAAAGAAGATTCTAAATTGCAATTTGTTGAGCTCATACAAACTATACTCACAGAAGCCGGAGTCGAATGTACTCCAGCTCAGTATTTCTGTGGCTCTCACTAATTGCTGTTCAGATACCAACCGATGACTTTTATTGAGGTTCTATGTGCCAGAATCAAGACTTAATGCATCGTTTTCTTACCGAAACTCATTAAGAACATAGTACCATTGGTTCCATTTTATACACGAAGAATATGCTTGAAGATGCTCAGCTGGGGATCAAATTAAACAAGATCAGTTGGGACCACTGGGTTATGCTCTTTTTTCAACAAGGAGGATGGGATATGGGTTTCACTGCTCTTCAAGTCTCCCGAGAACATGGTACTCTATAGCAGATTAATTCCCCAGTGAATACAAGTCTAACTACCACTGACACTTGCTTAACGTATTGGCACTTTGGTGGAGATGCAGTGAGCACAGGCTAAGGTAGCCTAGGAACACAGGGCGCGTGTGACATGTGTCCTGAGAACACAGTCTGAAATTTTTCTGACATGAGGACACACATCAGAAAATGCAGGCTGAGTTGCTGCTTTGGACCAAGCTCTGTGACAGTTTTTTTTTTTAATGCAACTCCCTGTTGTGGATTTGGTCTAACGTTTGTATTCTGTTAATTGGGTCCTGAAAATTGCAGGAAGAGTCCTCAGTAAGGTGCTGAGGGTCCCTCCCCCAGTTGGTTTTGATTGGTAAATAAAGTTGCCGGCAGCCAATGGCTGGGCAGGGAGACAAAGGCGGGACTTTAGGATTCCTAGGCAAAGGATGGAGGGAAGAGGAAGAAGGTTTAGTTGCTGTACTGTGAAGGGAGTGAAGATCAAGGCTGAGAGGTAGAGGTACAGAAGAGAGAGAACAGCGGTCACATAAGAGCCGGGGAAGAGCGGCCCCAGGGCCCCCTCCCCGACTGGGTATAGCACAGCAACAAAGATGGAACAGAGATTTTAGTAACAACTCAAAAATATCAGAAGGGAGGTGTTAGCCACGTGGAAGTTTCGGAGTAGCCCAGCCATTGAGCTGTTTAAGGTATATTAAAATATAAAGCTCTCTCTCTCTCTCTCTCTCTCTCTCTCTCTCTCTCTCTCTCTCTCTCTCTGTGTGTGTGTGTGTGTGTGTGTGTGTGTGTGTGTGTGTGATGTATATTCGGGAACACAGAACACTGGGGCAGATAGTGAGGAACACACACTCCCTTTTTGTCTCTCGAGGGAAAAACTCCAAAGTGGAGTTTGAGGATTACTCTTAAGACCTGTAAAAAAAAAATGGAAACTCCAGTAATTAAAGATTGGGACCAACAGGGATTGGGGAGAAAAACTAGCTTAAAGACTTAGATGTAAGACCTGAACACAGAAACTGCTAGAAGAAAATGTAGGCAATGTCTATGTGATGTAGACATAGGAGAGGACTTTCTGAATAGACTCCATTTGTCCAGAACTTAAGGATGACAATTTACAAGTGGAGCCTCATAAAACTAAAATGCTTCTGCACAGCTGAAGGGACAAGGGTGAAGAGAAAGACCACAGAATAGGAGAAAGAAACAAAATACCACAAATCATTAAAATCAAACGACAGCAAAACAGGCTGTGGATCTGAACAGAGAGTTCTCAAAAGAAGAAATAAAAGTGACTAAAAAGTAACTCAAAAAATGTTCACTGTCCCCAAAATTAGAGAGATAAAAATCAGAACAGCTTTGAGACTTCATCTTACTTCAGTCAGATTGACAAAGAACAAAACAATCAGTACAAAATCCTGGAGAGGAGGTGAGGAAAGAGAACAATCATTCACTGTTGATGGGATTGCAAACTGGTTCAGCCACTCTGGAAATCATTCTCAAAAAGCTAAAAATAAAACTACCAAATGCTATACCGCTCCTTGGCATATACCTACTCCAGAGAGGTTTTACTCAGCCATGTTCACTAGTGCCCCCTTCACAGTGGCTAGGAAGCAGAAACAACCTAAACATCCTTCAACTAATGGATGGATAGTGGAAGTGAGGTATATATACACCATGGGATACAAGTCTGCTGTAAACAAAACTAAAACCATGAAACAGAACTAGAAAAGCCTATACTGAGTGAGGTAACCTGAACCCAGAAAGACAAATGTTTCACGTTCTCTCTCATCTGTGGCTCCCAACTCCATATCTCTATATGTGAGTGCATAGCCTGGAGTGACTGCAGAGGCAGGAAAATAAGAAGGGACAGTGGGGGGCACTGGAGAGGAGAATAACATGGCATAAATGGGGGTAGTAAGGGGGACCTCAAATTAGGAAGGGGGCAGAGGTCAACACAGAAGAAGAGGGAGAGGGGAATGTAAAATAACAGTAATGGTATCTGAAAAAGCCATAAAATTTATATTATTTATTTACATAAGACTACATATGATGTCAGTCCATATATACTTATATAGTTTAAATGAAATTTTCCACCTGGGAAAACAATGCTTCTCATGAGAGCCATGGATTAGCTGACAAAACCCCAATACCAAGATAACAAGCTCCCTTTAGAGTTGTTGGTCAGGAGAGTCCAAGAGTCTCCCAAAACATTACAGGTTGTGACTGCTGGCCCTCCGTTGTCTCATAGAAGTGGAAAGTAGTAGGTCCCTTTGCTGAAAACGCCACGCACTTTGGACACAGGACCCAAGGTCCTGAGCTGAATCTGACTTTGAAAGCCTCCTCCCCAGGTACTAGCTTTCAGCTGCCTTGGTGACTGCACTGGTTTTTATTTGCTTGTTTTGTGTTTGATAGAAGCATTGGAAAGAAGGAACCTCAACTGAGAAAAAAGTTTCTCTTGTTTGGTGGTGTTTATCACAGCAACAGAACCCAAACTAGGACAGTGACCAAATCCTGCCAGGAGCCAAAAGATTTTGGGTGGGAAGCTTCCAGCTCTGTACCCCTCAAGCCCCATGCCTTTTGTTCCACCCCCCTCCACCCCCCCCCAGTTTCTTAAACATTTTAAGCCTCCATCATGGATAGATTTGGCATTTGGCTTAAGCTTGTCATATTTCTCTGGGGTCATCCTTTTGCATCAGTGGGTCTAAGGCTCTTTTGGAAGCTGGAACTCTGTCTACCTGCTACCACACTAATGACCCTGTTTTATTGAGATCTCCAGCCCTCGACTCCCTCCCCACTAGTCTCCTCACTTCTCTCTCCAGAACCTTTAGTCTAGCTTATTCACAACCCTTCCCACATCCCTGTCCTACACAAACGTCTACCTGGTCTCCACTTGAATCTGACCACCCACTTCTTCCATGGCTGCATGTCTGAAATCACACCATATGCTTGTTGGGTATAGAACAGACTATCCTAAATTATGGGATCATGGTGAGCTGAGTCCTGAACTGAAAACGTGACTTTCTTCTGTAAAGAAGTGACTGACCAACCTGCTTCAGGATCCTTCCCTCAGGAACATTGCAGCGGGAGGAGTTCCATATATTTTGCTTAGCAGGTGAAGGGAAATTCCTCCAGAGATGGAGGAATGGCATGGCTGGCTGTTTGCAAACTCTCTCCCTGCATCTACATTAAACAGGGGAATTTAGCTAAAAGCAGACAGTGAAAATCAAACACCATCCTCAGGTTCCTTCATCTCCCTCAACGCTGTCTACAGATCCCTTTTCTTGCTCCCACGTGAAAGGAGTGCGTGAGCTGCAGACACTTATCTTCAAACTTTCCCCATGTTCTTAAATGCCGGGTTCTCTCAGGTATTGTGTATCCTTGTATCCAAATTTGCAAACGTCCCTGTCTTAGCAGATACTTTCTCCTGTGTCCCAGGCCCCATGCTACACTGCTCCGACTGCCCAGAACTTTGTATAATCAATTAACTTTTTCTTTTTCTAGACTCTTTCTCATTGGGTTGAAATGAGCTCAAGTTTCGCCCATTAGAAAAAGCAGCTTTCAACGTCTCCTTTCTCTTCTTGAAATTCAGTGTTAAGTTGCTGGAGTTTTAAAATAGTTTCTTCGTGCTTGCATTTCCCTTTATGTGCAGAACGTAAAGGACTTCTGTCATGAGATTAGGTTTTGAAAGGACTGAGATTTAGCTAGGTGGAAACCCTGTAAGGACGTGCTTGCCGTTCTTGTTATTTTCAGTTTTCTGGCATATGAGCTAGTGAATGCTGCCCTGTGGTGTTGTTTGCATGTTCCGCCTCAGTTTTTCCACCTCCCACTCACTTCTCAGCCCACTCCAATCTGGCTTCCTCCTCTGAGGCTCTGCCTCTGACCTCCATGTTGTTGGATGCAATGGACTCTTTCAGTTGCCAACCAGTTGCTTTCCTTGGCTTCTTCGTCTCGGTATACTCTGCTTGTCTAACTGCTCCTTTCGGGTTCCTTTCCAGTTTTCCTTCCTAAACCACGATGGTGGTAAATCTCGGTTGACCACAGGGTTGTTATTGAGAAGAACTTGGAAGAGGAATAAGGCACACTGCACCTATGGGCATGTTTGTGGGGGCTTTTCCAGAGAGGATTAACTAAGCCTGCCCTGAGTAGGTGGTACGGTCTCCTTCCTGGCTGCCTACTGGGATCCTCAAGAGCCCCCATTAGTACATACATTCTCTTCCTGGCTGCCACACCTTCCCTACCACGATGGGTAGAAACCCATGAAGCCATGAGCTGAATAAACCTTTAAGCTCTTCAACTTCTTTATGCCAAGTATCCTGCCATAGTGATGAGAAAACTAGTTCAGCCTATCAGCCTTTGTTGTCTTAAGTATTTCCACAATCTCTATTTGTTGGTGTCTTCCAGAGATCAGTCTGGACTCCCCCTGTCCCATTCTGTGCACGCCTCAAAGAACTTCACACATTTCCAAAATTTAAGTCACTGGAATTCCAAAAACCAGCCCAGGCCTTTTTTCTGAATATTAGACTTACATATTCAACAGCTTTTGCCACATCTCCAACTATATATACTTTAAATATGTCTTAAATAGAGTGAGGTTAGAATTAAAGGTGAGGTTTTCTATTTAAACCACTCCTACTTCAATCTTGATAGTCTTAAGAAATGGTACCGCCACCCACATCGTTTCTCAAGTCAACAATTTATGAGTCAGGTGTTATTCCTTCCCAGCCTTGGATTCAAACAACCACAGAGTCCTTCTGATTCATTTTTCTTAACTTTCCCTTAAATATATTCTCTTCCATCCCTTACCCATGACAGCACACTAATTTAGGTCATGGTTATATCTTGTCCACAATGCTTCAAATAGTCTCTGTATCAGCTGGGGACTAGCTTTAAGAAATAGACATCACTTTACCTTCTGTGTAAAGGGATTTAATCCAGGAAATAAGTTTGTGAGACAGGAAGACTGAGTGAGGGCTAAGGTTCTTAATGATACTCCAAACAAAGCCACAGAAGACGTCTGGCAGCGGAACTGATAGCCTGCCAGAACGATGCTTTAAAAGCACAAGATCGATGCTGAAATTCTCCTTAACCTTCATCAGTGTTTCCCATTGCTTTAAAATTACATTCAAAACTCCTCCGCACTGCCCTGAGCATTGTGCTTACCTCGTGCTCACTGTGAGCCCAGGCTGAGCTGAGTGATCGTTACTGGTTATTTCCCTTAATCCTCAGAATAACTCTGGGAGTTAGGTACATTATGGTAGTTTCACAGATGAGTCAGCTATGATTTAGAGATGTTAATTTGCCCAGGGTCAGCCACTTAGGAGACAAGGTAGTGAGACGTCCTGACTCCACAGCCATTTGCTTAGCATTGCTCTGTTATGGCCTCTGACTCTGCCGAGTCTGCTAATGTCTCCAGCATCTTTTCTTTCCACGTTTCTTCTTATCCCTGCCTCCCCTTGTGTTCTGGAAGTGCTTTCTTTTGCCTATAAACTTCCACATCGGTTGCTTCCTGGTTTTTCTATTGAGTTTTTAAAATTTTACGTTGTGTATGTCTTTGTGCTGTGGGCATGCCTGTTGTCCAAGGAGGCTAGAAGATGGTATCAGATCCACGAAACTAGAGTTACAAGTGGTTGTGAGCACCCAGGTAGATGGTGGGCATCAAATCCAGGTTCTCAGAAGAGCGGTGAGGCTCTGAGGTGCTGAGCCATCTCCCCACCCCAGCTTTTTCTTTCCTATTTTTTCTTACCTATATGCAATTATCCCTTGGAGAAACTACATGCTATTTCTCCTTCTCTGAGGGAGCTTCCTCTTGACCAGGCTCTCTCCTGATCCATTCCACTGGTCTATGTATTCTCTGCTGCATTTCACTCATGTGGTAAACCAACTACAGTCTCCAAATAATTATGTAGTGGTGGCCCCACAAAGCTGCAAAGGCAGCTGTATCTGCTGCATTCACTCTCCCTCACCGTACTGAGAAGTTACTCAGTCATGATGACAGAATGCTTGCCCTAAACAACATGAAATAAGAAAATTTTGCTCTACGTCTGTTGGCTCTGTTGACTCTTTTTAAAAAACTAATTAATTAATTATCTTTTTTTATTTATTCACTTTACATCCTGCTCACTGCCTCCATCCCAGTTTCCCCCCTCCCACAATCCTTCCCCCATCCTCCAACCCCTTCTCCTTTAAGCAGATGGCGACTCCCCTGGGTGTCCCTTCACCATGGCACATCAAGTCTGAGACCAGAAAGGCAGCCCAGCTAGAAGAACATATCCACATACAGGCAACAGCTTTTGGGATAGCCCCTGACCCACTCCAGTTGTTCAGGACCAAGCTGCACCTCTGATACATATGTTCAAGGAGGCCTAGGTCCAGCCCTGAAGTGGAAACTTCTGGTTTCTTTGAAAAGTCAGTTTATTTCAAATAATGTTTTGCTGGGGCACACAGGTGAAAGGATGTTTTGCTAAAACAAACGCAGGAAAGGATGCATGATGTTAAGAAGGAATATAAATATAACCCAACAGGCAGTAGACAGCACTGGATGGTATTGATATGCCTTGCCATTGCTTACTGGTCATTGCTTGTCAAGACTTCAGAGAAAGAAATGCACCAAAAAAACTTCTGGTGGAATCTTGCTGCTTCTGAAGATTTGGGCCAATTAGCAGAGTGAAGTGAAAGTTTCTGGATATGTCAGCTGAGACAGACTCACTTGGAGTTTTGCTAAGACAGACTCACATGGAGTTTTGCTGAGGCAAGGCCAGTGGGAGGGTGATGTTTACAGGGAGTGTAAATGGGACTCAATGGACAGAGATGGTGGGCTTGCATAGCTAGCTTTGCAATGCTTCCTTGGTCTTGCATCTTCATCTTTGCTGATCTTTACTTCATTGAGAAAGGCACGGCAGAGGATTCTTTGGGTGTCCCTGCTAGTCCTGGTCACTCTTGCTGCCTCTGCCAATTGGGCGGAGGCCTGGCTGTTTCTGCTGGATTGTGCCACTGCTGCTGTCCGGACACTACCGAACTAGACTGCTGGTGTCCTGACAATTGGAGATGGAGTAGTGTTTGCGAGTAGATCAAGATGGTGCTGCTGATTTGTATGAACTGAATTGCTGATATCCTGACAACACAGATTAGATTGCTCCAAAGAACTATTTCTAAACAGGTGCAATTTCCCTGTATCGGAATAACCTTTCTTTTCCACCACCTATGGTGGGTAGAGGGCTAGAAGGGTGGTTAAAGCATTTAAGAACCCTTATTAAAAGTAGGTTTTGAAAAATCTAAGCCTACACAGCCCGTGTATGTTCTTTGGTTAGTGCTTCAGTCTCTGAGAGTTCCCAAGGGTCCAGGTTAGTTGACTTTGTTGATCTTCCTGGGAAGTTCCTATCCCCTTCAGGGCACACAACATTTCCTTCTATTCTTCCGTAAGAGTCCCCAAACTCCATCCTCTATTTGCTGTGTCAGCATGTGTCTGAGTTACCTGCTGGGTGGAGCCTCTCAGAGGACAGCCATATTAGACTCCTTCCTACAAGCCTAACAGAGTGTCATTGATAGTGTAAGGGATTGGTGCTCATCCATGGGATGGGTCTCAAGTTGGGCTGGTTATAGGTTGGCCATTCCCTCAGTCTCTGCTCCATCCCCTGTCTTTTGAAGACAGGATAAGCTTTTGGTTGAACGTTTTGTGGATGAGTTGGTGTCCCTATCAGTCTATTGGGGTCCCTGCCTGGTTACAAGAGTTGGGCTCTTCAGGCTCCATATTTCCAATTCTGTGAGTCACAGGTAAGAACACCCGTATTGATTCTTGGACGCCTCTCTTTCCCCAGGTCTCTGTCTCATCCTGAAGATGGTCCCTACCTCCCCATCCCTGTCAGTTGCAGATTTCTATTCATTCTCATGGTCATCTGGACATCCCTCCGTCCATGCTGGTGAGGATATGGAGCAAGGGGAACACTCTTCCATTGCTGGTGGGAGTGCAAACGTGTAAAACTACCTTGGAAATCACATGAATGTGGGTGTGCCATGTGAATTATATGCACATCAATGTGTGTGTCCATGTGAGTTATACACACATGAATGTGTATATGTGTGTCCACGTGAGGGTATATGCTTATGAATGTGTGTATGTCCATGTGAGGGTATATGCATATGAATGTGTGTCCATATGAGGGTATATACACATGAATGTTTGTGTGTGCCCATGTGAGGGTATATACACATGAATGTATGTGTGTCTGTGTAAAGGTATATGCATATGAATGTGTGTATGTGTGTATCCTTGTGAGGATATATGCATATGAATGTGTGTGTGTGTGTGTGTGTGTGTCCATGTAAGGGTGTATGCACATGTTTCTGAAGGTCAAAGAAGGATATTGGGGTCTTTGAAGCTGGAGCTACAATAGCTTGGAAACACTCACATAGGTACTGGAAATTGAACTCAGGACCTCTGGAAGAACTGCTGGGCCATCTCTCCATTCCTCATTAATTCTTTAAAAAAGTAAGACTCTGAATTCATTTTCAGACATTTCTGCTGTCTCTGTCTTCATATCTCCTTACAAGGAAGTCTGATGGCTCGAGATGGGTAATGGGGGGGGGAAGTGTCATATACTTTATCATGTTTTGTGTATCTTTTGGAGTGGTTTTGTTTTCCAGTTCTGAGTTGCTCGTCTTCCAAGCCTATTGCGAGGCTTAGAGCAATGTTTGCGTGATGGTCAAGTATGGAAGAAACTTAGTGTTAATTTTCAAATAGAGTCACAGAGGCGATCCCATCTTAACTCTGTGCCAACAGGACCAAGGAGTGAGGACTGCACAAGAGACATCAAGGTAAGCAGAGAAACTAAAAACATTGGCCACTCCTTGGACCTATTTACACACACACACACACACACACACACACACACACACACACACAGAGGAACATGTCCCTTTACACAGACATACAACCTGGTTAATCACCTTCCAATAATCATGCCACATCCTAAACATGTTGAACTGACTCAGAATCTCATCTGCTAGCTTAACTAATCTATGGCCATTGCCCTCTGCCTCCCCAGTTTCAGAACACAAAGTGCAGACAGTTTCTCACCAGTGTGCCATGGACAGCCCATGCCAGGTTATCAGAGGTCCTCATTTCCATCTGAACTGAGTGCCTCCCTCTGACCATCTGCATCTGGTAAACTCTATCAGCATCCTGCAACTTTCCTAGCATGCATCCCCCCAAAACGGGCCAAATTTCAGTTCCAAAGGCCTAAGACCCACATGGTCACATTTAATTGCAGGAAAAACAACAAAACAAGACAAAACAACAACAACAAGAACAACCTATTCCCCTCCAATGGATTTTCTGTAGTAGTTACTAGAAATTACATTTCTCTTCTGTGGAACAAAATACCCAACACAAATGTCTTAAAAATGGAAAGATTTATTTTTGTTTTATGGTTTCAGGGATTCTGTCCACAGCCTTTGACTCTTGATTCTGGATCTGTGGTGAGATAGGACATTATGGCAGGAAGAACTGGGAGACACTTTCCAACTGAAGGAGGATAGGAGAGTGAAGTGGGGCGGAGGGACTTGAGAAAGATGCCCTTTAGAGACAAGTTCCTAGGGCCCCACTTCCCGAAGATTCCATTACTTTCCAAAATACTGCTGTCAAAGGAGGACCAAAGCATGCGACAAGTACACCTACGTGTCTTTTCACATACAAACATGATACCCAAGGCACTTCAAACTTCGCCCAGTGCAAAGACAGACACTCAATGGATATTTACCGGGTAAAGTTTTAAAAGTCTATTATCTGAGACAAAGGTGATAAAAGTCAAAAATCATCTCAACACACACTGTGGGCAGGAGCAGTGAGGGAGCAAAGGGTGTGCTCACAGGTCTCCTGCAGCCCATTGTTCATGCCGTGCAGAGAGCTGGGGACAGAGGGGACAAATTTCTTAACCATCCATCCTTTTGTTTATTTATTTATTTATTTATTTTCAAGACAAGCTTTCTCTGAGTAGCCCTGGTGTCCTGGAACTCCCTCTGAAGACCAGGCTGGACTCAGAAATCCACCTGCCTCTGCCTCCCAAGTGCTGGGATTAAAGGCATGCGCCACCACTGCCTGGCTTAACTATCCCTTTAAACATTGCTGTTCAGTCCCCAAAGTCCCCCTCTGACACTCCCCTTTTCTCTATATACCCTCTCCAGCCCCCCCCCACAGACCTGGCTCCTGATTGTATCTGGCTGTATTCTGTGTTTTTACCCTCTTATCTTTAGGCAGGGAACTATAGTGTGCCTGCTCCATCCTGGCCCAGCCCCTGCTCAGAAGACATATCTCTGAGATTTTCCCATCCTAGAAGGCAGAGAAGATTGGAAAAGCAGCACATATGTTGTGGGTTAAAAACAGCAAAACCTTTGCCTCTGATAATCCTCTATTCCTGGCGTTGTGAATTTCCATACCAAGAACCATGCTCGGTGATTCAAGTCAGTTTCTTCTGTGATATGGAGAGGGTGCCCTCCATTCTGTCCTTTGTACTGAGCCATGGAACTTGTGCCCTGGGAGACAGGTAAAGACCTTCAAAGAGAAATGTGGAATGAAGTATAGCAAGAAGTCAGGTGAAGGCACAACCCATGCTCCACATTCTCCCTAGCTGGCACTGCTCTTGTGGTTGGTAGACATATCCAGTAAGGTGCGCAGAACCAGGATGTTGTAGGACCAGTACTGAAAGGTAGCACACTTCCATGGGCAGAGCCCCAGGAGAAGCCTTCATGGCCACGTCTAGCACAACGCAGATGTTGCTGTGATGACATACCCAGACAAAAAGTAACAATTCCGGGCTACAGTAAACCTTAGCAATGAGTTCAAGATGGCAGGAACTGAAGATAGGGAGTCACACCACATCTGCAAAGAACAGCAGAGAGAAATGGCATGCCTGAGCGACGCTCAGCTAGCTTTCTCTACTCTTCTCCAATCCATGTCCCCCAAACCAGCTCACACTGCCACTCATTCTCAGGCCGTCTCTTTCTGCGTCAGGTAAGGAAGTCAAAACAACCCCACCTCAGACATGCCCACAGACCAACCTGGTACAGACAGCCCCTCAATGAGACTCTCTCTTTACAGGTGATTTTAAGTGGTGTCAAGTCGAACAATTGAAATGAACCATCACAACAGCCAGCAGTGTGGCATTTCAGAGGAAGGGTTTGCACATGAGAGCATGGATTACAGCCAAGTCAATAGTTCCCATGGGTTCCTGTGAGGCAGACCGACATAGTCTGCTGTAATGGCAGAGACCTGGTCAGGAAGGAAGGACATCCAAGATGCACCTTCATTAACAGGGGTAATGTCAGTTACCAGTACAACTCAGCCACTCAACAGTAATAACTGGAGAAGAAGACTAGCACGTGGGCCAAATGACATGGCCTCCATACCAAGAGGTCTCAACAGTTTCCTGTATCCAGAAGCATGGGAAAAGAAGAGATAGATTTAATACTTGCCCAATATACAGTTTTTGAGCCAAAGGAGAGTCAAGTGGTTCCTGTTGAGATGAACATTATTTTCTTAGCAAAATTAAAGTGATTCTTGTGTCTTACCCTCCCCTCTCTACAGCCTGTGCTCTACCGAGAAGGTTGGGATGGCTGTGGGTCTAGTAGTCCCAGAGCCACAGTGGGGACTAGGGACCAGTACTTAAGGGATGCCTAAGCCATTGTGGTCCATCCCAGTAGGGATATTTGTCTCAGCAGTGACTCAGAGGGAGGCTGTGATGGAACACACCTCTGGTTGTACCTGAATAATGCAGTTATTAATGCAACAGCACAAGCCTTCAGATTCCCTATGACAGCTGCTGCCATAGCTGAAGGCTATGAGGAACTGCCAAAGCACATGACTACTTCCAGCCATGAACCTAAGCCTAGCACACAGTCAGCTGTATGCATATGCAGAACTAAGCAGGCCAAAGACACCAGCAGGATGATCTGAGTGTTTCAGAAGGGTGTCAGTTCATATTTCACAAATGAGAAGCTGACCTGGAGCCAGGATACAAGAGGGAAGAAGTCAGGTGGTGGCTGTTTTCACGCCTCAGCATAGAGCACTGTGGTCTTTAAAGAAGGGCAGGTAACAGGAGGTAAGGTTGAGTGTGTTGGGAGGGGCCATGCTGTGGAAGAGTCAAACTTCTGGGACCACAGTTCAGGCAGGTTGCTTCGGTGGCTTAAATACTCTAGTCTACCACACAAGGTGATTATCTTGAGACCTAAATTCTGCTGATTCAATTGCTCTTATTTGGATTTTCAAATTATTCCTGACAAGATAATAAGTCTCTTTCAAAACATTAAATCGAATAAATCTCCTGGCTGGAGGTCTCTAGTTCGATTTAATTTTCTGCAGAGTGTCTAAGGATCTAATGAGAAATCAAAATGAAAGGGCTTAATTGGAATATTCCTCCAAGTCCCCAACACAGATTCTGTGCTAGGAAACGTGGATGGGAGCTTGGAGCAGCATGACCCTCCCATTTTTGCAGAGTAAGTCCCACCCCTGACCTTTAGATCGTCTTGGTAAACGACACAGTCTATAAACAGCAAAGCATTAATTACAGAGCTTGATTTCTGCTTGTTTCTGCCACCAGTTTTAATACACTCCGCAGTGGGTTTTTCCTATTTAAGCTGGATGCTGTGTCTTCAGTTGAGCTATATGGATAGAGCCAATCAAATATGGATCTGCAGGGCTGTCATTCTGTGCACTTTAGTGGGCTGAGTACTGAGCTCACAAAGTCTCCTAGCAAAGTTCACCCAGACTCCTCATCCTCCCCTCAGGAGCTTTCCTAGGGAGCTTTCCCTTGGGCATCATCCCTATGAGCTCTTTATGAGTACTCAGGAGGTACCAGGCCCTTAGCTAGGTCTCTGACCTGTGTGTTCATTTGACCCAGTGGTTCTTAACCTATGGGTCATGACCCCTTTGGCATACCTCTCTCCAAAAATATTTACTTTACAATTTAAAATATAACAAAACTACTTATGAAGTATCAACAAAAATAATTTTAAGGTTGGGGGAGTCACCACAACATGAGAAACTATATTAAAGGGTTACAACATCGGGCAGGTTGAGAACCACTAATTTAATTTATCCTCCCCGTAGCATCCAAGTGAAGCAGATGCAATGATTGTCTTACATACAGGTGAGCAAGTAGGCTCCGAGGGGCCAACCTATTCAAGGCCATATACTTAGTAAAGGGAAGGCAGAGATTTGATTCTAGATGCGGCCCCCTAAACCTTACTCTCTAGGAAGAGTTAATTCAAGTACTTTTAATGAATGAGATCCCAGGACAGTGTGACATAAACAGATCAGCCACTAAGACATGGGTCTGCAGACACTGACTCATCTATTGCTGTGAGGGCTTTTCACAGGGCAGAGTCACAAGGAAGTACAGTTATCATTGTTTCCTGGGAAATGAGACATAACTCCCTCTCCAAAGAAGCTGCTGTCACCCATACTGGGAGAGAGACTGACTCCACAGAAACTAGTTTCATGCTCCCAGCATTACAAGAGAAAGAGAGTTCCATTAGCCATTCTTGGCAAAGATCCCATCTCATTAGAGATAATAATGGTCACATTAGTGGTCCTGGGACAAATACAGAGAAGATATTCCTGGAGATGCAAGGCAAAACCACAGTGCCTGCCTGTCCCAGGCTTGCTACCTGGACTGACAGCTTTGCCTTTCAAAGACAGATGCTCCTGTGTCTTGAGATTATGGTCACCTCAGATTAAAGGTAAAAACCTTCAGAGTTGGGAATTTAGCTCAGTAGTAGAGTGCTTGCCTAACAAGTACAAGACACTGGGTTCAGTCCTCAGCTCTGGAAACAAAAAAAGGTAAAGACCTGCTAGCCTTGCTTGGTAAGGTAAGGTTGAGTATAAGTTGGCTTTTGCCCATCATTTCCTGATTTTTACCATTGGCACTAATGACATTGCACAAAGCAGGAACTCTGGCCACTCTCTTCCAGATCCATTATCAATATAAGGAGTCCTCTGCTTTGAGTGCTCAGGATAGGAGTGTAGAGAGGAAGGTTCAGGTTCTGAGTCAGCTCTGGCCACTTGTTCCAAAGATTGTAAATGAAGTAATGGTGAGAAGACAAGTAAGGAACCCAGAGCCACAAGCTGGGAAGATAAAAATGAAGCAATTAGTCCACCTTTAGGCCTGATATGAAGCTCTGATGTGAATAGAGGAGAAACTAGGGCAGGCAGAGAATGAGAGATTTGTGTAATTACGTGACCTTGGTCAAGGTGAGGTCTGGTTGATCATTATCTCTGCTCTGGTTCTGCAAGATGGCTCTACGAAGTCCTTACTCCTTCAGGGGACAAGCTGGTTCCTGTGAGATGATTGTTCCAACTTAGGAGATCCCAAGGCTCTGCTATTCTTGCAGTTCAAGGTGACTACAGGTTTAGGAGAATGACTGAAATATCCAGGCACATTTGTGGTGGTCCAGAACTGTTCACTGTGAAAGCTCTTGTCCATGCTACCTTCAGCTTGAAGGTGATGACACAGATTGGCCATCACACAGTTATAGGCAGGTTTGCCTTGGATGATTATCATGCCTACATACAGGCCTAAGCTGGAGTCTGACCCAAAGAAAGATGTTCAGTGCAGGCAAGGCAGAGGCCTTCATTCTGCTTCTAGTTTCTTCCCAGGCCCAAGTGAGGAGCCAGTTCTTTTCAGTAAAAAATGGATTCTTAGGACAGTTTTAGAGGAGGCTAATTTTAGCTTAATCAGCACAAAAACTTTCCAAACTGAGGGAAATTGTCAATGAGTTTCAGTTTAGGAGACAGGCATGTCCTTGTAAATGGGTGACACAGTTCAGAGTCCTTTGTGCCTGAGGCTGTAGGGAGCCACAACCCCCAACCTGGATAGAGCTTCGGCACTCCCAGATCTGCTTCCTGTCATTTTTCACACACCATGCAGAAGGCTTTGAGATGTAAGTAAATGAAGGGAGACGTTCCCTTTGGAAAGTTTTACTGGACCAGCAAGGTGGGACACACTTCTAATATTAGCACTCATTAGGCAGAGGCAGGAGGATCTCTGGGAGTTCCGTGCTAGCTTGGTCTACATAGTGAGTTTCAGGCCAACAAGAGCTACAATGTGAGACTCTGTCTTGAAAAACAAAAACGAAAATGAAAATGAAAATAAAACCAACCAACCAACCAAAAATCCCCAAAGAAACAAACAGAGAGAGAGAGAGAGAGAGAGAGAGAGAGAGAGAGAGAGAGAGAGAGAGAGAGAGAGAGGAGATTTACTGGAGAGCCTAGAGTTTAAAGTCCTTAAGTCTTCTATAGCAGGCATAGTTTCTACTTTGGAGTATCATCTGGAGCAATAAGAGAAATGAAAATTCTTGTTAACATCCCAGTGAATAGGTATGCTGTGTTGGTGGGGTTTGATTGTTTTGGGATCCAGATAATGGCTAGCTCAAACTCCAGTGAATCATTTTTTTGCAAAAGATGTGTTAGCTTATACCAAAAAACTAAACATACATTGTTTACTAAATCATTACTCAAATGATGGAAATGGCATCAGAAGGAGACCAACTGGAAGATACTCATGTAGAAACCCTGACTACAGAAGTCTGAAGTTACCCAAGCTTCCTAACATGGTGAAGTATGTACTTTCTAGCACTGTAGCTTTTGATAGTTTTTTTGAGCTAGGTTTTCACTCTGGGGCCCAGGTTGTTGTTGAATTCATGGTCCTCCTACCTTAGCCTACTAAGTGCTAGGATTATAGGCATGTTCTGCCATGCCCATCAGCATCTAATTTTGAGAGCAAACCATATCTGGTAGTGAGAGGAAGAAGCACAGATTAGAGTAAGCATTGGAGACACCAGGGTTGTCAATCAACTGAAGGAATGAATGACTTCTGGAATACCAGAGTAAAAAGTGGTCAGTCAACCTGGAATGCCCCAGTACCCTGAGCATTGTTCGGGCCCTAATCCTGCAGTGAGTGGAACACACCCCACATGAAAGAGGCCCATGTACTTTGCATCCTCCACCAATAGAATCTGTCTTTATGTTCTCCACAGATCCTTTTTCTGGACTCTAGCCCTGAACTATGTTTATCAGCCAACAGAATTCATTCTTACTGTAAAGGTCACAGGTCACACGTTCTACTATGTTTAGATAT
The DNA here is from genome assembly GCA_036184795.1 of Tokudaia tokunoshimensis. Classification (NCBI taxonomy): domain Eukaryota; kingdom Metazoa; phylum Chordata; class Mammalia; order Rodentia; family Muridae; genus Tokudaia; species Tokudaia tokunoshimensis. Next base: position 13,368,709 of record BTHU01000020.1, on the reverse strand, counting down.
GTAAGGAAAATAAACCACAAGATCAGTCTATGGAAGGCTATGACCCAATGTCTGCAAAGATGGCACTGCCCAGAATTTTATTCTTCACCTTCTCTCACAGATCATGTCGTGTCTCTCCCCAGGCCCCACTCCTTTAGTGAGAATTCTGGAATTTTGGCTCCTTAAGAAAACACAGAAATAGTATAAGAATATGTTTTTTGCTTTACTTTCAGGGGTGGGATACGGGTCTGTTCCAATTGTCTCCAGAAGGTGACTGATTTGCCTCAAGCTCTGGCAGGGGCATGGCTTTGCCAGCTGTGGATAGTTTCTACAATTGTGTGATGTTTGGAATTCTGGGATATAAATGCGAGGGCCCCAAGAGGTGTGTGTGTGTGTGGGGGGCATTGTTTGTTTCTTGTTAAGTAGTCATGTGCAAAGAAGAAAAGTTAGATATCCTGACAGTGAAGCTCAAACTTGCCCCAAGGAACTCCATTCCCCTAATCAGCAGGAAGTAGTCGAATGATAACTTTGCCCCCATTCCTACTTGATTTATTCAGGGATTTCTTTCCTTTCCTTTCTATACTTTTTTCTCTCATATCTAGTGTTAGGGGGTTGAAAAGGTGGAAGAAAAATGTGGAGAAGGGTGGAAGAAAGAAGAACCCATAAAGTAGCAAAAGGCCAGCAACACACGTCCACAATTCCCCTCCCCCTCCTTATTCTTTCCCTCCTCCACCAGATTCACGCCATCCTCTTGTTGACTTACACTTCTGTGTGAGCATTGTATATCCACTTGAAAACAATGTAACTGTTAAGTGTAGCCCCACCTATTGCCCTCACCTCTCCTCTCCAAAACTGACCTAGAAATCAGAGAAAATGCTATCAAAAAACCATAGACAAGAATTCGCTAATGGAGAATAAATTATTGAAAGCTCTGGTTACAGTGAGGAGTTAAAACATATAACATTCTGAGAAACCAAAAATAGTTTAGCTGGCAGAATTGGGAGGTAAGAAGAGAAAGATGAGATGATAGGGCAGGCCTGTCAAGTGGGGAGTGGAGGGACTCTAGCCAGCCCCGGCCTGGCAAGCATGGCTTTGCCGGGCTCTGCCCTTCTTCCAGTTCCCCTTCCCTGCTAACAAGAGATACATTATGTTCTTAAAGTTAGCCACCATGGTCTATTCCCTTATTTGGCTCGTTCATCCTCCTGAGGCTGACCACCAAGGTCCAGTTATCAAAGTATTGAAGACCAGCAATCAAAAGTCCCCTTTGGCTCACCTAATTAACATGGCCAATCAAAATTAAACACCTCATCCTAATATGTTTTCCGATTTACCTTTATAAACCACCATTTTCTATCTGTCTCCTCTCTATCCAGAGGCAGTCCTTTGCCCTCTGGGACAAATACCCTTGCCCCTTCTTGTTCCCTTCCCCTTCTCCCTAGTCCTCTATCTCCTGTCTCTGTCTCTTATTCCCTGACCTCTGTCCCTTTGGAGAAGATAAATCTCCTTTGTGCAGAGAACTTGATCTTGGGAGTCCTGAGCCACTACTAATCTCTTCCAGGGAGAGTCAACACACTAGAAACTGAAATCAAGCTAACAGATGAATTAAAATTAATCTTCAAAGTTTTTCTAGGGTATTCTCTTGACAGTACGGGAATTCCTTGGAAACAGTATTTGTCACTGAAAAAGTATTTACTAGAAGTTCAGGAATTTAAGATTTTATCAGTTTTTTTCTTCTGTTGGTTTCATACATAATTAAATTTTTTTCAAAGTACATTTAGTTCTGTTCTTACAGGAATATTTCTTTTGCCCAGTAGGTGTTCACAGAGATGTCTGGAACCATGTTTGCTGAGTACTGATACCAGACTACACCATGAGACTTGTAATTACTGTGTCAATATTTGTGTTTTTCTGTTTTGTTTGCCCATGTAGATACAAATGTGCACTGTACTTACATACTAAAAGTTTTGGTCAGAGACTAGGGTTCAAAGATGGCTTCAAGAGGAGTCCTAAATTACACTTAGGTGTCTATGAGTCACATGTGCCCACCCATACTTTTCCTCGGGAAGCATGTGTGCTTTGACCAAGTTATCTGAAGTTTTTCTGACTCCAGCATGAAGTCCTGTACTGTTTGTTCTTCTCTGGTCATGTGTTCTGTGTTGTTGTGTGTCCCTCCCTGCTTTTTCCTAAGCCTCTGCCCAATCATATAGCTACCCTGGACTATTGGTTAGATGCCAGGCATTATCCTTGGATCCTCTCACAACTTTGAGAGAATTAGACCTTTGCACATCTATACTGTGTGTGTGTGTGTGTGTGTGTGTGTGTGTGTATGGGGGGTGTCAGGTGTGCTCACTGCTCATGGTCATACAGAAAAAGAACAGAATGTAAGTAAGCCAGCTCAGCCAGAGTCCAAAGTACTCATTTGCTTGGCTGCTTTATGCTGCCTAATCAAATCTCTAAGTCTTAGCCTTAAGTTATGTATATAAACTAAAAACATAACTTATATTAATAGCATTTCTCACATATTACAGACATAAAACATAGAAGCAGTTTCTAATCCTGTGGTGCACTGGGTCATCTTGCAATCACTCATGTTTAGGAATCTTTAGACTGGGCTTGTGCTCATTACCAAAGCCTGAAAATCTAGCTGGGGAGACAAAGGCCAGGATGCCCAACAGAATATAATTCAGCAAAAATTGAAAGGTATTAAAAAGAGACATGGAAGGGCAAAGGGCAAGGGGGAAGAACGGAAAAGAATAGAAGGGGAAAAAGAGGGGACAGAACAAGAAGAAAGGAAAGTAAGCTCGTGGGGGCAAGGATGAGAGGTTCTAAAGTCCTGCACACATTTTTATTTGAAGCCACCAGTACTATATACAGTCCAGGGGATTACTGATCATATTGATACTCTAATTCTCAGCCACAGCTTGGATTTGTCAACGATATATCTAGATCAGACTTGCTATCTACCACTTCCTCCTTTTAATTTATGATTTAGAAATTTTGGAAGGACATAGGCAAGCTGTGGTAATGGAATGTGCTTGCCCAGGACATTTGCCTGACTTGTTCTCAAGGCAGCCTCCAACTAAGCCTGGTCACTTTTTTTTTTCCTCTCAATTTTCAGAAGCCTGACTGTGTACCTGGCACAATGCAGTGTTGGTGATAGGTGCCTATTATGTTTAACTGGGAGACTCCATTTATGAATTGCCATTCATCTTACTAGAAAGAAATAGGTCAATGCTACTTTGAGCCTATATCCTATAGGTGCTAAAAATGTTTCCATAAATTGAGGGATGAGATTTAAACATGTCTTAATCACTGCTCAACATTGTCTCCTTGCTTCTAATAGAATGGCTTATTTGCCCTGATCAACACATTAAACTGCTTTCCTAATTCAAAGTTCCAAAGTCCATATTTTGCCAACACTAGCATGGTCAGTCCTGTTACAGAAATACCCTGCTCTTAGTACCAACTTCTGTCTTAGTATCTGTTCCATTACTGTAAAGAGATACCATGACCACAGCAACTCTTATTCAAAATAAAACATTTAATTGAGAGTTGCTTACAGTTTCAGGTTTAGTCCATTATCATGGCAGGGAGCATGGTGGCACATAGGTAGACATGGTGCTGGGGAAGTAGCTGAGAGTATCTGGATCTGCAAGCAGTAGGAAAAGAGAGACTCTGGCTTAGAATGGGCTTTTTAAAATCTCAAAGGCAACCACCAGTGACGCACTTCCTCCAACAAGGCCATACCTCTTAATCCTTTCTAATAATGTCACTTCCCTGTGGCAAGTATTCAAATCTATGAGCCTATGGGAGCCTTTCTCATTCAAACCACCACAAAAAGTCATCTAGTTCAATCTCCAAGGTATGAATTACCTGCTTAAAACAAAGTCAATCTAGCTAGTTGTGGGGGTACATGCCTGTAATCTCTGCATTAGGGAGGTAATAAGAGGAGAGAGTTTTAGTCTAGCCTAGGTTACACAGAAGACCTCACCTCAAATAAACAATAACAAGAGGCCCTCTCAGTTCATCTTTTGGGAGAGCCTCATTTTCTTTATCATGTAATCGAGAAGACAGGACAAACTGAAGTCTACACTCACTGTGGTTCTAACATCCAGAGAAAGTAGGAGTAGCAATAAGCAGCCTGCTCTGGTGTATCATCAGGAATATTACATAAGGAAGAGAAGCATGACAGTCTTCCTTCCTCCAAATACCAACATAGAAGTGCTAACCCTAATTTGAAGCATTGAGAGGAAATGTGGGCAAATCTGGAAGCTATGCTTAGATATTCCAGCAATACAAACACTTCCATTTCTTTTAGAATGATGATGGGCTAATTATAGGCATTGGTTTTATCACCCTGCTTACCAAATGTGTAACCTTGATGGGAGTGTGAAGTTCCCAGAAAAAATGTAAGAGAGAAGCAAGCATATTTCCTTAGTCTTTTCCATTACTCATTGGCAAACCCTTACCCAAATACATTTCTTGAAAGTCATAAGGACAGTCAAAGCAAAAATGTCCCAGATCTACCTGAGACTCTGGTCAAATGAACATTAGCATACTTAGAGTCACACATCCTCTCCCTTCTTCAGGAGTGAGCAATGCCAACCAATGCAGAGGCAGGTTTAGTGACCTGAGAAAGGACATCTATTCAAGGCATATATGCCTGGAAGGTGGGCCATACTGAAGGTTCTCAGAGTGAAGAACTTGTCAGTAGTCCCCTGCAACATCACTTAAACTACAAGAGCCTTATGTGGGGAGGACTCACACATAGAAATGCAGTGTCTAGATTTCAGTGATGGGTACTTGGGAATGCTGGCATTCTTTGGGGTAAGATAGGAAGAAGTTAAAAAGACTTGACCATAGATAGCAAGGATTATATGAACAAACATTCTGTAATCTGTTTCAAGCCAGAACCTTATTTGAAAACTTACTTCTAATTTTATTTATTCAGTCCACAAATGGTTTTTGAGCATCTACTTTTTGCCAACTACTGTTCCAGATAATAGGGACACATTAGTGAGTGAAATATATAATATTTGCTGTCACTGAATTCTATAAAGGAAAACAAACAGCAACTGAGCAGCTATGCAAGTAAGAAAATGAAGCTACATGACACCCTCTGTTCAGTGCACTTAAGAGAATGAACAGGGAAAGGGAGATTCTAGTGGGCCCTGTACTCTAGCCAGAGAAGGTAGTGGATACAAAGGCAGATGGGATGTTGACCAAGCCAGCTTAGTCAGTTGGCAGGGTCTTGAGTGAGGGAGTGAAGATTAAAGAAAGAAAAAGACAATTAGACAACACCATAACACAACTCCAGCCAGTGCTGAAGTGGAAGTGGGTTTACTTTTTCCAGTCTGCTTTTAAATCATTCTAGGTACGGCAGTCCCAAGGCATAACCAGAGAAGCTAAGGAACAAACAAAGCATAAACAAAGGTCCCATGATTACTGTATTCAGGGTCTTATCAAGTCCCATCAAGATACAAAGAACACATTCCGCAGCCATATTCATCTTGAGCCTACTTCCTTTGTCCTAGCCCAACATCAAACTCTTGCCACTTCTTCCTAAAAGGCAGCACCAAGAGTTCTCCACAGCATGTAAGGTCAACTCAGGAGTAGTAGCATTACAGTGCCTAGGCATTGAGGTTGACACAGAAGAGAAACACTGAAGGACTGAGGATATAGCTCAATATTGAGCCCTTGCTCAACACCCAAAGAGCTGCAGCAACACACACACACACACACACACACACACACACACACACTCACAAAGTGGGGGGAGGAGCTAGGAAGAAAAGGCTACTTAGGTGGAAAAAGGACAAGTGTGAGTAGAAAAGAAAGAACTGGGCAGGCAGGTGAAAGTCTCTGAGCTACTAAAGCCAATTAGGAACAGAAGACAGGGAGCAGGAGACAGAAGCTCGGAAGCAGCATACTCCCAAGGTCACTAGCAGCAATGGACCAAGGCTACCATAGAAAGCAATCCCATAGAACTCAGGAGGTTGCCTGAAATCTACAACTACCTGGGAGAGGCAGAAAGCCTTGTGAATGAAGAAATTTAGAATTTCCCTCAAAACTGAGGGTTGGGGGCAGGGACACTGAGGTAGTTCCACTGGAGAAAGACTTGGTCTGGTGTTTTCTAGAGATTGCATTGGGTATATGTGGTGGGAATTCGCTAACAGCAGGAGACAGGATCAGAGCATCTTGGCATGGCATAGAAACATCATAGAAGATTGATCCTATAAGATATCATCTTTATCCAGCACGACACAAGCAAAACTAAGCAATGAGTTCCTTGAGGATATAGACTACATGGAGACTTCATTGTAAAGGAAACTATAGATGTGATCTCCAGGATAGAAGTGTTCTGTAGGAGGAGACAAGCATGAGGAGTAAGGCATACAGATCCTCATTGGGTTAGGTTCTATCCTTTGTTTGGTGTTGATGATCAGTTTTGGGGTGTTCAATATGTTAATGTCTATCAAATACTACATTTAAAAAGAATAGAAGGATGGAGAGGTTAACAGGAAACATGAGTAGGTTCAAAGACTCGTCAATGTCAGAGGCTGTTTCAGTTCTCAATTGAGAGACTACCACCCTCCACTGTGCATACCCTGAGAGCTCTGAGATGGGGCCCACTGCCTACCCACCACACAGCACAGGACCAACGAAGTTTTGCTTACTAAGATGAACTTTCATGGAGTTAAGTGGAGAAACATTCTAAAATGTAAGCTCTGTTATTGAAATTTCAACTCCCTGGTGATGGCTTGTTTACACATCATCTATTTCTGCAACTTTAGAAGATCCAGATATCACTGGGAGACAAAGCAACTGGCCCAAGATCAAACGGCAAGGTGTGAGAGCTGACCAGAGTCAGGACTTCTCAAGTCAGCATGTGCTCTCTACTCTCTCGAGGCCCCTCAAATACCGAACATAAATCGTCATCTTGAAAGCCATCCCATTCCACACACGAACACTGCTTCCACTTTGTCATTTTTTCACAATTACCCTTTACTCACTGAAGCCCTTGTTTGTTACACATACACATTTGAGTGTGTGTGTATGTGAGTGTTTGCATGTTTCCTTGTATATGTGTATACATTTGCGTGTGCATGTGTATGTGTTAGTGTGTGTGTATGTATACGTATATATGTGTGCATGTGTGTTTGTGTGAGTATACATGTGTGTGAGTGTGTGCATCTGTGTGTGAGTATTGTGTGCGTGTGTGCATATGTGAGTGTATGTATGTGTGTATGAGTGTGTGTATGTATGTGTGTGAGTGTGTGTGTGTATGTGTGTAAATGCTGAGTGGACAGTTGCAAAGTCAGACATTTGTGACCTCTGAGTCTTAATGACTGTGCAGGTAGGAAGCCTGAGAAAGGAGTATCAGGGAGCATTATGGAATTCCATATTTCCAATGTCAACGCTGAAACAGGTTGAAACGGGCAGAAACGCATCAGTGTTTATAGTAGACGATCTTTCTAGAGACCTGAGACACTTAGTCGGTTATTTCTTCAAAGGTAAAATCTTGGTTATAACTGCTGAGCATTGCTGTGCTGCAAGCCCTTTTTGTAGGTGTGGGCTTGTCTAATCTGCATGGGAATAATTGCTTGTCCTGTTTTGTATTCATAAGTGAGGGAAATGAGGTTAAGAAAATGAAGTGATTTGTCCTAAGTCACATAACTGTTGGGACAGAGAAGTGATGGAGACAAAGAAGGTGGTCTGGATGTAAATCTAAATGCTCTCTCATCCCCAGCCTGCTGTCTTGGCCAACCTCAGTCCGTGAAAGGCACCCGGATGACATGCAAATGGAGCAAAACTAAAAATGAGTTTATCTTTACTTGATAACTGAATGTTCTTGAGGTGACTGGAGTCAGATGGCATCCGGAGACTCTGTCCTGTGTCCCTTGGAGAACTTTGTCTTCCCCCTGACCTGACTGCAGAAAATCCTCATGCACAGGAACTGCCAGAGGAGAGTGGAAGACCAAATCAGCAGACATGGAAGGCACAGCGGAACATTGGAAACCTCTGAAAAAACTAAGACACTAGAAAAATTCTGCTGAAGATTTATATTCCGTTTAACTCCATTAGGACTTAAGGCAGCTAAAATAAATCTCCTTTTAAAGTAAAGGAAATAGGATTATTGGATTTTGAAATTGAGAGTCATAAAATTTAGAACAATTTTATATAAAACTTAAACTTTTTTAAAATTTCAAAATAAAAGAGTCAGATGGTCTCAAGTAAATTCAAATCTCAAAAGAAGTAGACAAAGGTCTCTCTTTGTTGAATGCCTACATTCTAGCACCATAAGCAGGAGACTTGCAGAGACACCCACTCTGAAGCTGACACCCTAACTCTGCTTCCTGTAAGGGGTGGGGACTAAGCCTTCCAGCTTCCTAGATCTCACTCTGTGTCCAGTGAACTGTGTATTGTCATGTCTGTATCCACACTTGAGCTCCATATTTCACCAGCTCTGTAAGGCATTTCTTTTTCACCTCAATCTTTTTTACTACATTTCTTCCCTCACTCTCCATAAGGTTTTCTTGCAAGGACAACTATCCGATACTTTTGTTATTTTCTATGGTCCCAAGTCAGCAGTGGCTTAGTGTAATGACTGAGAATTGCGTTTAAACTCCAAATCTAATGACACTGAATAAGTTGCTTCTTCTTTCCTTTGTCTGTAAAATAGGAGTTAAATGGGTATAAAGCACAGAACTTAGTGCTGGGAACATGCAGGTATTCATTATGCAGTGGCTTTATTTATTTGCCAGTAAGTATATAGAACTGACTAGGAGAAAAGGCTTGGGGCCTGACATACAGCTGAAGCCCTTTGATGGATGACTCTCCAATCTACGCCTCTCTGAGTTCATAGATACCATTTCTTCCTTTTCAAGATAAGAAGCTGAACCCTTCTTTCATCCACACCACCACTAGCTCCTCTTCATCTGATTTGAGCATCCATTACCATCTCATTGAAATGCCACTTAGACAAGGTCTCAAGTGTAGAGCTGCAGAGGGAGCTAGGGGTAGGCTGGGGTAGAGGACTGCCCCATTAGCATTCAAACCACAATAGAGACCATTATCTTGGCAGCAAAATACCCCAGCAGTAGTGATGGGAGGAAATGGGAGTGGGTTGCCAAAGCAACAGAGAAACTTGAGCAGTGCTGTTTCCATGGCAACAGAGGGCCTGCATGGGAGGGCTCTCTCAGTTCCAGCACTGGTAAGACTTTCAACAGTACCAGTGACTCATCGGGTAGATTGCATTGCAAAGGGCAAATTAGTGAGAGGTTTCACTTAAGAAGTTAGGCCAGCATGAAGCCCACAGCAGAGATCTAAACTCTTCAAGATGGAGCCTGGGCCTGTCAGGAATCAGGATTCTCTTGGCTGCTGGCCAGTCCCTTACCTCTCAAAGCCATTAGGCTTTATTTATGGTTTGAAAACTCAAGGAGACCCTGCCTGAGCAGAATCTCCATATGGAAACATAACTTCAGGGGCAGACCAATGCCTAAGCTGTTTCTCCTTCTTTTCTCAATTTTAATTTTATCAAAGTAATACACTCACATAATTAAAAGTCAATTAGAGCCTATAGTTAAGCACATAAGGCCCCCGCACATAACAGTGCCCTTCCCTGATTCTCGAGATGATCACTGTAGTGACTTTGGTTGTATGTCCCCTCTTTACATGTGTGTTTTCAAATGTTTCCACCTTAAATATAATTTCTTTGCATTCACAATTAAGTAGAAGGTGCCCTCTCTTACCCCTCTCAAACTCAACCCCCAGACACAATACAGAAACTTTTGAATATGTAATATTTATAAACTACAGTGTTTTCAATGTTATAAGATATACCAATATTGCCTGGCTGCCAGCAAAATAGTGTCTTTTGAACAGAGGGCTAGAGGCTTCCCTGTTTTGACATGTAGGCTCATTTTAGAATAATTTATTTCTGTTAACATGTATTAGCTGCACATATTGATGTGATCCAGTGCGATACTTCAGTATATGAATAAAGAGGTTGCTGATCAAAGTTAGCCTCTCTTTATTCACCCCTTCTGATGCTTTCTCCATATGTAGTCAACCCAACTCTCTTAGCTTCCCTTATGAAACAATGTGTGCTCTGTCTCTCTGCTTGAATTATTTCACTTAAGTTAATGTCTTCTAGATCCATCTTATTACCATGACATACACTTTACTTTTTCTCTGTTTATCTATTGTTAGGTATCTAGGCTGTTTCAACCTTAGCTATTACAAGCCGTACAGCAATCAACATGGACATACAACTATGTCTTTTGTGTACAGATTTCACATGCTTTAGATGTGTACTCAGGAGTGGGACAGGCAGGCGATTCAGTACATATAGTTTTAGCTTTTAAGTTCCTAATTTATATTCCCACCAACCATGCATGAAAGGTTCTTTTATCCACACCATCATTAGCATTTATGTTTGTCTTTTTAAATAGCTCCTCTAATTGGAGTGAGGAGACATATTGTAATTTCGATTCACTCATTTCTCTAATAGGGAGATAACTTGCCTAGATCTTTTTTTCAATTTTTAAAAATATTTTATTTATGTATGTATTTACAGTGAACATGTGTGTTCATGTGTGTGCATGAGTGTGCCTGTGTGTGTGTATATGTGTGTATATGGAATATTTTTTGTCAAGTTTCTGAATTCCTTACATATTCTGGATATTAATTCTGCATCAGATGAGTAGTTGGCAGAAGTTTCAACCCACGCTCTCCGTTCCTTTACTCTGTGAACTGCTTCGTTTGATGTGCAGAAGGTTTGAGTTTGTTATAACCCTGTTTATCTATCTCTTACTTTGTTTCCTGTAATCTTAGAGACATATCAACAATTTCATCACACCCACCGATATCTGAAAGTGTTCCCTGTGTTCTCATGTTTTACATTTAGGACTTTGATGCATTCTGAGTTGACTTTTGTAGGCTGAAAGATCGGGATAAAATTTCAATCTCCTGCACATGGATATCTGGTTTTCCAAGCACCACTGGCTGAGTCTGTCCTTTCTGTAACCACTGGCTGAGTCTGTCCTTTCTGTAACCACTGGCAGAGTCTGTCCTTTCTGTAACCACTGGCTGAGGCTGTCCTTTCTGGAACCACTGGCAGAGTCTGTCCTTTCTGTAACCACTGGCTGAGTCTGTCCTTTCTGTAACCACTGGCTGAGTCTGTCCTTTCTGTAACCACTGGCAGAGTCTGTCCTTTCTGTAACCACTGGCAGAGTCTGTCCTTTCTGCAATAAGCCTTTTGACACCTTTGTTAAAGTCACTATGCTATAAGAGATGCAAACTTCCATATATGGCCAGCCTGCAGAGCTGTGTCCATCTTTTCTAGACAGGAGCTCCACCAGGCACTCTCCAGTCCTTCAGACTGACTTTACACTGTCCCTTGTTTCCAGCCTACTTCCACTTGCTGCTAACCCTAACCTTGACCCTAACCCTAACCCCTAATCCTAACCCTAACCCTAAACCCCCTAACCCTAACTCTAACCCTAACCCTAACCCTAACCTCTAACCCTAACCCTAACCCTAACCCTAACCCTAACCCTAACCCTAACCCTAACCCTAACCCTAACCCTAACCCTCCTGGAGTCCTCAGGCTTCATTGTAAATACATGGCTTCTCTCCTGCTATCCTCAGCTATACAATAAGATTCTGGTTACAGATGTCTGCTGAGATTGTGTGGAACTGTGTGCCACATTCTTATTTGGGAGTGATTTAATACAAGAGGGTAGATAGAATTTTTGCCTTCCTCCATCTAAATATTTTTTTGATTATCTTGGCTGCTACATTAGAGTGACTTTGCAAAAAGGCTGCATTACATAAAGTGCATGCATATTTTTATATTTAATTTTAAAATGGTGACTATTTAGACTACCCAGAGAATAATTCTATTTGGAAAATATTGAATGTTTAAAATTTTTGTGTCCCAGTACATTAGAGTCAAAGCCAGATGGTTTTACCTTTTGAAAGAACAAACCCACTTATGAGACTTATCTCCAAATAATAATTCAGTGAAAGCAGTTATTAGGACTGTTATTACCCTGTTGCATATGCTTATGAAATATGAAAATTTACCTAAATGTCCCACAAGACACTTGCTATGGGAATGCAATAGTGTAATCTGTGACATAGAGAAGGTAAGGGCAAAGTAGTCTTGGTGCTATGCAGAAAACGTTCACAGTAATGTTTGTATCACACACCTTCACTGTACAGCAGGAGAGTAAAGATAAAGGCATTCCTAACTGGCATCAGAGAAGCAACTAAAGGTAACCCTTAGAGTAGGCACAAGAATTAAAGGAGAGAATGCCCTGTCTTGTACAGTAAGTGTTCAATAAATGTTAGCTTCTGCTCTCATTGTCATTTTTATATGGTGACGTGTATGTGCCTGTGTGTGTGCATGCTTGTGTGTGTATGTGTGTGTGTGTGTAAAGGTTATGGAATTACATGCATCTTTTCATTTTTTTAATCCCCATTTTCTTTTGCTTATATTCCTTTTCAATAAATAAAATCAAGATGTAGGGAAAGTTACCTCCACAATGAAACAGAAATGTTTTTATTATAGCACTTTTTATTTGTTTGTTTGTTAATTTGAAACAGGGTTTCACTAAGTATTCCTGGCTGACTTGGAACTCACTATGTAGACCAGACTGGCCTCAAACTCACAGAGCTTCACCTGTCTCTGCCTCCAGAGTGCTGGGATTAAAAGCCTGTGCCATCACAACAGACTATAACGGAATGAGGCAGAGTGTTGAAGTCCCTCTGGCTAAGTTGGCTTAGAGCAGCACTGTCACCTTCAAAGTCAGGAATGTGGATTCTAACCTTCCACCCCAAGTCTTCAGTCTCAGTAACTCTGGAGTGGGGACCAGCAATAGGCTTGGTTTGTTTCATTTTTGCTTTTTTAAAAACAAACAAACAAACAAACAAACAAATACCAATCCTCCCACGGCCTTCTTGTGTTGGTAGATGGTTCTCGGTCTTGAGTACACACCAGAATCATTCAGTAGCACAGCTGACTATGTCAGACTTCTTGGTCAGTGTCCAGGCATTGGTTATTTTGGAAGGTCACCAGGGATGCTAAGTGTGGCCTCCAGTGAGAACTTCAGCTTTAAAGATTCTCTGCTGAGTGGCCAGACTGAACGGTCAGAGCCGGTGGCTGTCAGGTGACCCTCCAGCTTTAGTCTCCCATCCTTGACTTCCACAGGGGCATCTCATCCTTGTGCTTATGACTCCTAGTCAGGAGAGACAGAGAACAAATGATGTTGCAGGTCTTGGGGAGGTAAGGCAGAAGCCGAGATGGCACGGTAACATAAGCCAACAGGACATGACTTTTTTCACACTTGAGGAAATCATGTACATGTACTGTGTACATCATGTACACAGAGGTCTGGGTACCAGGTACCAGGGCCCTGTGGAAACCTGTCTTTTTCTTAACAGTCAGACCAGGTGCAGCCCAAACTTTTATCTCCTTTCCTTTTTAATAATTGATATCCACCAGAAACCCGAAAAACACTTACGATGTTCAGTTCTTATGTAGTTTCTAGGTTTCACTTTGTTGACTTGCTGACAAATTTCTATGAAGAAATGACAACAAAATGCACACTCCTGGTTTATTTCCTTCTCTCTTAGCTCTCTCATTTTCTCCCTGGCTCGCGTCTATCTCAGCCAACATAACATATTTTTATAATCCTCTTCAAATCCGGCTTTAGAATTCAGAGGGATAGAATAAATAAGAGACAATAAAAGCCAATCAGTTATATTCTACATTTGCTTTTTTTTTTAAATTGAATCCTTCGTTTACTCAATCAGTAAGTATTTATTCCTTTCATTTTAAGAAAATTCTGCCGAGGATGTCCTGGCGTCCTGGAGAAGCCGCAGAAGAAGACAAACCACGCTATTGCTGCTCTAAGAAATATATTCACTGCTGTGGGTAGACAAAGGAGGAACATGAGAGGCATTGAAGATTGGTGTGTGATAAATGACCGAGCTAAGCATAATCAAGGGCTGGCTGGCACAAACACTCCCAGCTGCCAGGCTGGGTATGTGCCTTCCATGCACACAGCTCTCAGGGTCCAGCCGCATTCTCAAGGTGGTGAGTGGGGCAGTCCAGCTTCAAGGACTCCATCCCAGGCTCTAGACTCTGCTGGGCAATTTGCCTAACCTCCTCGTGTCTTCAGAGTAAGTGGTGACAATAAGCATACTCAATGGGCTGCAGAGAAAAGCAAAAACACTCGAAGCACAGGGCCAGTATTTAGTGCATCTTAATTACTGAACGCTTCATGCCCTGGCACGTGGAAGCCATTTCTCATTGTTAAGTGGCATCTTACTTCCATTTTAAAAGTAAGAAAACTATGTTTGGGAAAGTTCGTGATCGTTTTATCCTGGCACGGCTATACCCAAGAGTCCGTGTGCTTTCTGTTTCTTGCTTGCAAAATTAGATGCTCAAGTATTAGAAGGCATCTCAATGATTTGACATTTCTATTTGTGGTATACAAATTCTCATCACACTCAAGGTTGAAGTCAGTCAGCTTGGTTTTATTTACTTCTTGATTTCTAATAAAGAGAGATATGGTGAGGAACACTACATGCTGTCTTGACTAATACAGTAACCAGACTCATGGTGGCCAGAAGCCCGAGTCTGTGAGTCCTGGGCATCCTGTGCTCTTCTCCCCCTCCAGGCACGTGTCCTCCCCTTCCTACCTCTTCCTTCTGCTCACTAAAATGTTTCTTTCCTCTCCCCCCACTCTTCCCTGATTACTCTTTCCAATAGTCCAAGATCCTAACCCAGCCCTTCCCCGGCGGCCCCATCTCCTCTCAGCTTCCTCTCTTTCACTCCTCAAAGCCACCAGGAGTACTTGGAACTGTACTCAGCTCATTGACTCCTCAAACCGTGTTGATGGTGTGATCCTTGCTTTTCAGGGGAAGGAACATAGGCGCGCAAAGCTGAATGTGATCCTGGTTCTCCAGCCTCACTGCAGTTGAGTTCCTGCCCGCTGTCCGTAGGACGGCTCTCACCTTAGCACTCACAGAGCAGTGCTGCACCAGGACAGACCTAGCTTCCATCACAAACTTAGCTGACAGCTGAAAACCCACGTGGAGCAGCGAGTCGCCATGTTGGTTACCTTTGCGAGCATTGGCGCTGACACTGGGAAACAACGCAAGCGAACACTTGAGGGAAGTATTTGTTCGCTTCAGCTCCTATTTGTCCCCTCGCTGCGGTTGGGCAGACAATCATGGTAGTGGCTGCAGAGACTGTTCCCTGTGTCTTAAGGGGCAGGGAGCAGAAAAGAGTGAATCCGCACCACGCTCTCTTTTCTTTATTCTTCCATTCTGTCCAGACCTGCAGCCCAAGGAGATGGTGCTGCCCTTGTCAAGGTTTGTCTTCCTCAGTTAGTCTTTCTAGAAGCACCCTCAAGACACCCCACACAAGACTACCTTGCTAACCTCCTAGGTGATTCAAGTCCTGTTGACAGCAAGAAATGACTAGTGTAGCTGTCACTGTGACTACCACAGAGACATTGGTGGTGAGCGTGGTCCATGGTGACCCTGTCTACAACCTCCTATCCTTGCTCCTTCTACAGAGAATCTAAGGGTTCACAGAGGCTTCTCCGCTCCAGCTCTTAACTGGCGTGGCATTCTCCCGGATTCCATTTATCATATCTGTTGATTTGAAAACAATCGCTGTCCTGCCTGCAGCGTGTAGGCTCACTGTTCAAGGGGCTGCTATACTAGAGCAACAACCATGACAACAAAGAGACATAGCTCTGGTCCCTGTGAAAGGAGTGAACAATGCAAGCATCCCCCATGTCTGTGATGGTGTATGCTGTGATCAACTGAATGCTTCCCCCATCACCATCACACCCCCTGCTGTGATCAAGTAAAAGCTTTGAGAGCACTCACCAGAGGACCTGCCAATCTGGGGGGTAATGGAAAATCTTCCCTGGAGAATTGATAATCGAGCAGAAATCTGAGTGAGGGGAAACACGTAGGAAAGGGGAAGAAAAGAACAGAAAATATCATGAGCTTTGCTGAGGATTCTATCAACAGCCAAAGGCAAGGGGGGAAATGTGACTGGAGAGCCAGGCAGGGACCAGGCCATGAATAGCCCTATAGACATTTTAAGCGTTCAGAGTTTTCCCTGTGATAGCTTTTCTATGTAGCTCAGACTGGCCTTGAACTTGTTTATAGCCTGGGCTAGCCTCTAACCTATCCTCTCATGTCAATCATATTAAAAATACAGGTGTGTAGATGATAGGTGTGTGCCACCATGCCTAGCTCGAAGCTTTGGAGTCTCATCTTAAGGTAAGTTGGGAAACTACATGTTTTTAAGCAGAGGGAAACATCACATTTATATTTCAGAAAGCTTATAACATAGGAAACGAAGCGGGGCCACAAAGAACGCAGATGAGTAGTCTTAGCTAGGAGATGATACAGGACATATCATCTGACATGCTGAGCTGATATGCGGCTCAAACAAAAGGTCCTGTGAGCTGGTCTCATGACAGAAGTCCAGTGACTGGTGATGGGAAGGGAGGAAGGTGGGAAGATGACACATCAGAGAAGATGCCTGGATTCTTACTTGAGATGGAAAGCTGGATGTGTTTGTTCTTCTGGGGTACAGGATAAGTTCAGATTTTATAACAGGCTGAGTTTGGGGAGACTTGGGTATAATGGAAGATACAGAAAGCCAGGTAGGTATGTGAGTTTGAGATTAGGGGACAGGTATGGCTTTTCTACCTAAAAATTTGTGAGCCATCTGCCTACAGGAAACAATTGAAGTCATGGGCACAGAGAAGATTCCTAAGGGATACATGGTTAGACAAGGGGACAGGACTGAGTCCTAAGATTTCTTAGTGTTTCATAACCAAGAACTTATGTAAGAATAAAGACAATAGTCAGAGCATTAGGAAGAAACTCAGGGCAAGGACGACTTACAACACGGTATTTACTGGTGTCTTAACCTGAGCTTTGGCACAAAGCACTTCCAGGAGTAATAGAAATGGAGTGCTCTCAGCAGTTGTACTTCAGGAAGATGAAAACCAGGTATCCACACTGCATTTTCCACTAAGCAAAAATAACCTTGATCTTGATGTTTGGGTTCAGCACAAGCTGCTAAGGAAAAGTGGTCATTTGTCCAACTAAGCTACTCTAGCATTCCAATCTGGCAGAGGAGAGAAAGAACCAGAACGTGTTGATGACAACCTCTGATCTAAGGGTCATGGCAAGAAAGGAAGCAATTATCTGCTGCTGCCATCAAACCACCGTATCAAGCAAAGGCGGCGGATGCCCAGGTGGATGGAAGGTGCATCTAATGATGAGCCCCTCTGTTATAAGATGAATCAGGGCTCTGAGAGCATCGCAGCCGTCTGAGGCAAGACCACTTTGTCCCTTCAAGCATGCTTTAAAGAGGCAGGAAAGGCTTCATTTTGCACCTGACATTAAAGCACCATTAAAGGATCCTGAATACATCCTGAAAGCCATGTGATTCTGTGGCTGGCAGGAGCCATGAACTCGTCCCATTACTTTTAGATGGAGAGAGACATAAAGAGAAGAACAAAGTCTTGTCTAAAGAACAGAAAAGCCTGAGAATGAAAGAAGTGGAAGGTAATTCCTGAGGAATGGCAGCTTTAAAATAGCACACAGTATGCCTGGTGACTGAAGTCATGATGCCTGTGCTCAGATATGTTGCCATATGAGACCCGTTACCCTCTCTCCCACACTCCCAAGTGCAAGCAATTACTACCATCTTGGGGTGAGCAGGGGGTGACTTTAGGCCATCCTTTCTTTCTAGTGTGCAGGAGGCTCCACAGATCATACCTGATTTACATGGTCAATGGGTCGAACACTGCTTCTAGTCTTTTGAGAGCTAGTATAAGTTCATGCCCCGCGATGCTAACTGATTTTATGTCAACTTGACACAAGTTAGAGTCTTTTGTGAGGCAGTAACCTCAACTGAGAAAATACCTCTATGAGGCAGTATACAAGTCTGTAAGGCATTTTTTTGATTAGTGATTGATTTGAGAGTGCCAAGTCCATTGTGGGTTGTGCTACCCCTGGGCTGATGGTCCTGGGTTCTATAAGAAAGCAAGATGAGTAAGCCATGAGGAGCAAGCCAGCAAGCAGCACCCCTCCGTGGCCTCTCCAGGTCCCTTCCCAGTGTGGCTTCCCTCCACAGACCTTGATTCAGGATATGTAAGCCAAACAAACCTTTTCCTCCCCAAGCTGCTTTTGGTTATGGTGTTTTGTCACATCAATTGAAATCCTAACTAGGACACCTATCATAGAGGGAGGTCAGAGATTCCATGGTGATTGTGGAGGAGGGGTGGAAAAGATGTAGGTCATCACTAATCCTCCCAAGAACCTACAGATGAGACTCTACACACCTTCATTTTATAGGCAAGGAAACTGAGTCTGATGACGATCAACACAATTCAAGTCATGTGATGAGTAAGTGACCTAGTCAGTGTTGCCTAGTTCAAGTCCTTCCTCGTCACATGGTACTCCAGATGCATTTGTGGTCGTGAATGCAGTGTATAGCCAAGGGAAGAAGAATCTCAGTGGAAGGGCGGTACCTGTTCCCCCATCTCTGTGTCCTTTAGAGGATATCACATCATCCTCACCAGGCTACTTTGTGTTGGAAAGGAAATATAGGGGTCTTCCCACTGTGAAAGGACCTTCTGCCAGATCCCTAGACCTAGAGGTTCAACCCCTAGAGGAAACTCGGTAAGCCATGGTTTTTCTCCTGGATTATTGGTGCCCACAGAGGGGTCAGAACAGGCAATTCCCAGAGGTCAGCTGTTACAGCAGCACAGCCCAATGGTCTGCTGAGAACTTCCTTCATAGTCTGTGCCCATTCTCAGTCACCCTCAGCTCTGCAGAGCTCTGTTGTGTGCAACCAGTTTCTGTCATTCAGCGTATCCTCACGAACGAGCCTAGTTTCTAAAATAGTTCTTAGTTTCCTTTAAAAACTAAGGAGAAATTGGGAAGGTATTTTGATGACCAATTTGAGGTCACTGGGTTATATGGCACCTCGGTGAGAGGGTTAACCTAGGAACTGTGGTCACAGACAGAACACAATAGAAGTGACTGGAACCTTCATTCCTGGAAACTGCTCTTAACTGGCTTTGGATCTTCCACCTTTGGGCCTTTGGGCCTGGAAGACTCATGAAATTCTCCCTTTTGAAGCCCATTTCCAGGGCTTTGAAACCTAACTTACATCAAGAGATGGAACTCACAGCCCTCAACTCAGTGGTCAACAGGTACCATGACAGCCACAAAGGAATACCATTAAGATTAAATCTAAGGATTTCTAGTCTTTGACAACTGGACTTTTACTGGGTTTTTACGTCAGATGTAAATAGTAACCAATAGCTGGACCAGGTTGCCTAGAGCTGGGATTGTTAGGTGGAAGGAAGACATTCTTATCATTTCAGTGGAAACTGTCAAATATCTCCCCCTGGAGTCTTCCCAATTTACACATCCAGCAAGGATAAATGATAATAAAGTGTGGGCTCTGGAGCCAAGTGACTTGTATTTTTCACATATATAAGAAGCCAAGGTTCATATATCATCTTCTAGAATTCATAATTTCAAAACTGTTGTCAAGGAAAAAGAATGAAAGAAAAGGTGGTTAAAAAGCTGGGCGGGCTGCTCAGAGCACCCTTAACGCTTTTCCTAGTATTTTTGGCCCGGTTAATCATTTTGCTCTAACTCCTGGTGGTAAATGACGCTAATGTTTGTGGCCAGGGTAACTAAACAGTGGCGTCTGATTAGATTTCATCTGTGCAACAAACACTGAGGTGATGCTTCTCCACACAAAGCAGCGAATCACAGAGATGCCTGCGTCAGGAAGGAGCAGGCTGTACCAGCGCTTCAGAGAGGTCAGGTTGCTTCTTCATTTCTGAAGAATGGAAGACGCATGCTGCATAGACTCTGTACCTTCTTGACATCCAGAACAGTGAGAAAAAAAATCCCTCTGTTGCTTAAGTTACCCACCCTACAGTGTTTACTCCTGTCAGTGTTTGAGCTATGTCAGTTTAGTAGGAATCTATTATTGATGTTTCCTCTTACAGATGTTCAGCTCACTGCCTCCGCCTGCCCCTTGGCTGTAAATCCCTGCCTGTCCGTGTTTTATTCTGAGTTGAGCTCAACCCCCATCCCCTATTATAACACCTCTGTTGCTATAGTCTTGAACATCCATCCCTACTTCTCTAACCAGTGGTTAGAATAGTTTTCTTTTACAAGTGTACATTGAAGGCATGGATCCTGTGTCTCCTCGTACTTTGAGCACCAATGTCACAATATGGTTGTGGTTTCACAGGGTTATCTCTTCTGATCACATCGCTCGGGTAGGGAGGAATAGCATGTCTCTGTGTCTTTGTTTCTCCAGCACTGAGCACAGCCCTGGCATGCAGATGTTTGTATGCTGAGCCTCGGACCACTCGCTGGCTGGTTCTTCGTGGAGGGCTCCTTGGAGGATCAGGGGTCAGGGAAGACAGGATCAGTGAAAAGACCCAGGACTAGGAGCAGCATAAACACACAGGACAGAGCAGAGTGGCACGTGGGAAAATGGCTCGCCAGTACCTAGAAACAGCAACTGATCAAGATCTAAGCAGTTCCCTGCATATAAGCTGCAATTCAACTAAATTGTGCATTTTTTCTCGAAGTAAATTTCCTGATGCCCAAGTTAAGAAAACCAAGGCACGTGGTGCATCTACGTACCCCAGTGTCTGAGAACTTCCCATCCACCTCTGCAGCATGCTAATGCCTCTCTCTGTGAGAGGTGACACATCCAAACCAGGTCCGGGCAGCTGTGCTGTGGATAAGAGACTGTCTAAGGCAGTTTTCAGAGACGGGCCCGTGCTAGACAAGTTTCCTGCAGGTGTGCAAACTATAGCCATGTTAAGGAGACTAGCCTCAGCAGCGTAAAGCGTTTGTGCCAACTGAAACTGGGTGGGTTTGGATCACTGAGATTGACTGCTCAGGCACATCCAGGTCAGGCATATCATCGTTTAGGCAAAATAGAATCTGTGCAGAGCAATGTATTACTATTGGGGGGGTCTCTGCTCCCAGAGAACATGTGCTATAACCTGTCTAGAAATGGGTACCTATTCATGAGGGCTGAGATCAAGTCTAAAGCAATCCAGGGCTTAGTCACAAACCATTTTTCTATGCAAAGAAAGGCTGTTGTGAGAGCTCTAATGACCTGCCTCCTCTCATTAGAGGCTCCCTTCCTCCTGACAGGGGTAGGAGTGGGTACATAAACCTTCCATGTCACCTGACTGCAATGGCAGGTGCATTTCCCAGGCTCCATCTGTACCAGCTAGCCCCTGATTGCTACCCTGAGAAGTAGAGTGGACTTGGCTCATCTCAAAGGGCCCACACAGGGAGGCACAGCATCTGCCTATATCCAGGATGCTTCTCCTGGTGACTGAGCACCAAAGCATCCCAGAGGTGGATGTGGGTGTGCAAGGGGCTGGCAGGGTCTTCCCAGTCACTACTCCCTTCCAGGAGCACCTTCCTGTGGGTACTTCCCACTAGTGCCATCAGTGATTCTTTTGCCTCCCAAGTTTCTGTCACT
The DNA here is from genome assembly GCA_036184795.1 of Tokudaia tokunoshimensis. NCBI lineage: Eukaryota > Metazoa > Chordata > Mammalia > Rodentia > Muridae > Tokudaia > Tokudaia tokunoshimensis. The sequence goes on along the minus strand of BTHU01000020.1, from coordinate 13,347,138 downwards.
CAACCATCCTGGAAATTCTGGCTGTGTCACCCCCATCCCATTTTAAATCACAGTTATCTCTGTAATTATAAAACAAAAACTTAACTCCCTTATTTTACCCAGGTCAAAGTTTGCTTTCACGGAAACACCAGTGACAACAAGCTTGGGGCTTGAGTTTTTCAGTGTTTGTTTTCCTAGCATAGGCTGTATTAGCCGTATTATTAAAAGTAAGAAGGGTGTGTCCGTGGCTTCCTGAATGAATTTTGCATCCTACAGTGATCCTACCCTTTGGGATTATCATATCCCAAACACTTCAGTAAAGAAAATAGCAAGGACGGGCATGCCTAGAGCCAGGCACAGAGTTCAGATTCCCATCCTAAGCTATTCAGTCTTTGGCAAGTCAAAAGTTCTGTAAGTCTTGGCTTTTGCATCTGTAAAGGGGACTTGTGCAGGTTGGAGCAAGGCGCTCAGATGAAAGACTCTTTGGAGGCTGTGTCATGCAGAAAGGTTTCCATGGTGGTATTGCTAAGCTTAAATCTAGAATGTTCCTCAATGCACATGTGCTAAACCCTAGGTGGTGTTGTTAGGAAGGGGGTGGCCTTGAAGCAGCAAGGTCTAGAAGCTGATCCTTAGTCATTAGGAATGCCTCTCAAAGGGGATTGTTGGGTCCCATCTGTCCTCTTTTCTGTTTTACTTCCTGATCTTGGGGACTTGTTTTACTCTGCAGTCACTCCCACCACCATGATATCTACACCACCAGCGGTCACTGATGATGCCCTGGAACTCCCAAATTGTATCCAAAGTAGGCCCTACCTGTTTGTGAACTGAATACTGTGGTTATTTTAGTATAGTAACAGGGACTCTGCGGATACATACGCACAGACACAGCAGAAACCATCTCTGCAGCTTTCAAAGGGAACCAGGCTCCTGGGTGGGAACTCGTGGACGAGGAGCACAGGAACCAGAATCTTGCAGCTGTCATTTGCTACTTCACGGGTTCTCTCTTCCACCCTTTCCCACCCTTTTCCTTCAGCCCTTTCAACTCCCAACACTAGATAAGATAGAAAAAGGATAGAGGGGAAAGGAAAGAGTTTCCTGAATACAGTTCAGAGTTGGAAAGGGGGCAACGTTATCTTTAGATTACTCTTCTGATTAGAGGCACTGAGTTCCTTGGGGCAAATTTGATCTTCACCGTCAGGATATATAATTTCTTCTTTGTTTCTTCTTTGTGCATAACTACTTAACACACCGTGACCAACCAACCAACAACCAACCAATAACCCAACAACCCACCCCACCTCTCCGGGCCCTAACGTTTTTATCCCCTCTGAAGTTTCCAAAATCCTAAATGTCACACGATCCCAGAAATTACCTGCAGCTGGCAAAACCACACCCTTGCTAGAGCGCAAGGCCAATCATAGTTACCTGCTGTGGACAATCTAAAGCAGCCCCATATCCCCACATCTGGGATTAAAATAAAAACATATTCTTAAACTGTTTCTGTGTCTTCTAAAGAAACCAAAATTCCGAAATTGTCACTGCATGGTCTAGTATAGTAGTGAATGAGCTAACAGAGCTGGTTTAAATATCAGTTCTGGTATTTACTGGCTGGGTGACCTTAGGACAGTGTTGCAACTTCTCTGAACTTCTGTTTCTCTACCTGCAAAAACTATGCCAATAGAACCCCCAAAGGTCCTTGTGAGGTAAAGTACAAGGAGCTGGCCCTTCGTAGACTTTCATCTGCCTGTATTCTACAACAGCAGTCACCTGTCATTAGCCACCATGGTTGTGACAAGTCTCATACATGCCTTGACAGAAGCTTCTATTTCAGGGATGTGACAGCTGAGCTGGCGACTGTGGAGGGACTCCGTGGGAAAACAGTCTCAGCCATCAACTCCATGAATTCTGACAGCAACATGTCTAGCAATGAAAACACTCATCATTTCCCACAGGGGGAAAAGCATCTCACAGACCTCTGTAAATGAGAAATAATTCATGCATGAAGAGAGTCGTTCCAGGGAGATATTATTAAAATCCTGCCCTTTCTTGATATTAGAACAAAATAGGCAGAAAAAAAAATAATGCAGGGGGAAGAGACTCCACAGCTGCAAAATACCAAATGGGTTCTCTTTAAAGTTTGACCCTTTGTCCCTCTCAATCCAGACCCTTAAAAGTGATGGCAAGGCTACAATCTTCTCTCTAGGACTCATTTTATTCTTTTCTTTTCTTTTCTTTCTTTCTTTCTTTCTTTCTTTCTTTCTTTCTTTCTTTCTTTCTTTCTTTCTTTCTTTCTTTCTTTCTTTTTTCATAAAGCCACAGGGGCGGGGGTGGGGGTGGGGGGGTGGGGAAGGGATGAGCTTCCTTTGCTGTTGAAATGCAAATCTGGTCCCCTTGGATGCAGCTGGAAGGCTGCTGGGAAGGTGAACTGTCTTCAGTGAAGGATTGAAACTTACATTTCAAACTGGACTGCCAACTCGAATGCCCAATGGGTATGCAGGCACCTTAGCCTACTCTAGCCTCTGTTGCTATATCAAGATGCTGACACCAGGCAAAGAGAAGACATTTGCCTAGCACTGTTTTGGGAGGCCAAAGTCAGGAGCCTCACACAGAGGGGGAGATTACATGGCAAGGCAGGAGGCCAGAGAGTGAGGAGGGGTTGACCTTTCCCTTTTATAATCACTTCCTGAGAATACTGGGTCCACACAGTTAATGAACTCTTCCTAAGGCAACTCTCCTAATGACATGACCACCTCTACCTTTCTCTACAATACCCAGCTTCCTACTTCCTGGACCATGCTGCCAACACAGGAACCCTCAGGGATGCACCCAGTGAAAGAAAAGGTTTTGCAGCAAAAGAGTATCTTGGAGATGGGGTGGGGGGCCAAGGAATGTCACAAAAATCACACCATAGATCAGACCTGACACACAGATTTTTTGGTGGGTGATGTGGGGGATAATAATGATGCAAAATGGCTGCTGTTGGGTGGGGATGGAAAATAGAGAGAGATAGACTGGGTTGTGATGGTGGGCTTTATAGAGGGTATGGAGCATAGGAATAGGATGGGTGATGGTGGTGATGGTGGAAATGTGTTGTATTGGCCTTTGGTGATGATGGGTGAGTCACTAAAGGCAGGGAGAAACCTAATTCCAAAATGTGGGCCAAGGACTTCCAGCATTTCTCAGTACACCCACCATCTAGACCATCTCCAAAGCACAGTTAATTTAAATTAGGGAGAAGCATAGCTTGAGAGTGACCCTTGGTTCAAAGAGGGCTCCCACCCAGCCAGCTTATTTTTAAAACTAGGCTCAGAATTGCCTGATCTTCTTTTCTTTCCCAAAAAGGAAAAAAAAAGTGACATGTTTAGTCACACTTTTAAAAAACTTTAAATGTTAAACTAGTCAAACACACACACACATGCATGTTCACACATACATGCACACATATACACTTGAATGCACACACATCTATGCACACACACACATGCGTACACACATATGCACTCACTCCCCACACATAAACACACACATGAATATACATGCATTCATATGCATGCACACAGGTACTCCTACAATGCACACATACACAAACAGACATGTATAAGCACATACATATGACATACACATGCATGCACATGCACATACATACACACACATGTACAAATTCACTCACACACATGCATAAACATCTGTGGGTCTAATAGAAATCAGTTTGACTTCCGAATTGACCTTTCTGCCCTTGGTCTAGTGTCTTGCTTACTAGAATGATTCCAGATCTTTCTGCTCCTGTCACCATACTGTGTTCTTAAGGAGTCCTGACTTGTAACTCATGCACACTGTACTGAAAGGCACCTGCTCCTATTTCATTAATGGAGGAAAGATTTACATCTACACCTGCCTGCCAACACTATAAATTTTCCTCAAACTACTCAATTTCAGGGGAGAAACATTTTTCAATCTCAGATGTGTTTTTAGCCTGAATGCTCTCATCTCTGCTGACATAATCTACTGTGACACTGCCTGTTTGCTTGACAAATGACAAGACAGGGACTTGGCAGTGGAGGTAGGTTTGTAGCCACAGGCCTGACCTACTGCTTCCTGCAGGAGGCTCTGAGGTTGCCAGGGAGCTCAGCCGTTGCTCCCGTCCCTTGCTGGTTTCCTGATGCACAGCTCTCCCCAAGGTGAAGCTTTGTTCTTTTTACTATAAACTAAGTGGTGTTTCCCCATCTTCATCATTTAAACATGCAATCTTGAGATGGTTGCAGCCTCCCCAGAGGGTGATACATTTTGACACCCATATTTAGGGCTGACATTAGGAGACTCTTAGTGAAATCATCTCTGACAGGCTATCCCTTCTGCATGGATGGCACACAGTATTGCAAACTGTTTATAGCCTCACTACTTTTCTTTTAATTGACAAAATTTGTGTCACATTTATACACAACATGATGTTTTGCTATACACAAATATTGTAGAACTGCTAAAACCAGGCCATTACATATACATTACTTCAAATAGTTTTGATGTATGTGGTATGAACACTTGAAATCTACTCTTACGAGTGTTCTAGTATGCTGTGTGGCTTTATTAACAACAGTCACTGAATACAGTTCATCTCTTGAACTTGCTCCTCTCAGATGGAGTTTTGGCTCAGATGTTCATAAAGACAATTCCACTCAGTGTGAGACCAGAGTAGGATCTAAGCTATTTAAAGTCCAGGCCTGCAAAATGGCAGCAAGATGGTGCTAATTAATATTGGCACCATTAATAGAGTCCTTGCTGGAATTAACCGAGAAAGTACAGATAATTTGTAGTTTTATGTGGGGAGCAAATATTGGCTTCTTTCTTAAATTATATGAATACATACATATATATTCATATATATTTATATGAATATGTATATATGTATATATACATATATATTTGCTTATGTGTACATGTGTGCAGTGCCCTCGGCGGCCAGAAGAGGGCATTATATCTTCCTGGAACAGGAATTACAGACAGTTGTGATCCATGATGTGGGTTGTGGGCATCAAACCCTGGTCTCTTCAAGAGCAGAGAAGTCTCTCAATTCCAAGCTACAGCTCCATTTCCTCTGTTTGTTATTGAGAAAACACTACCCTCAAGTCAATGGAAAAATGGAAATGGAAGAATTATACCTAACTGTAAATATTTTAAATATCTTAAAATTTGTTATTAGATTTGCAATTTTTCTTTTCTTACACTTCTATTGAATTTATTTAATAACTTTCTTTTGTAGGACTCCAACATTTCTGTGGTGTATATCATTCATCTTCACATGGAAGAACCTAACAGTATGCCCTTGAGTATTTGTTCTACCTTTTCCTGGTTTCAGTTTGCTGGTCTGTGAAATGGGATAACTTAATGCCCCCAGGCTCCGGATCAGAGTGAGACGAAAGCTGCTACACTATGTTAAAGCACCCTGGAGAGCAGAGAAGCTGCATACACACCAGCGCTGCATTCAGGGATGCTCACTCAAGAGTTCCCAGGAGCCTTTGCCTTTTGCATGGAAATGACTTGAGGCTCTGCTTGTCAGCAGCTGAAGAAAACACTAAGAAGACAAGCCCTTCTGAGTATCACAGCAGAGGGGCAGAGGGCCATGATCCCAAGCCCAGGAGCAGTTAGATGGACTTCTGGGTCACATGGACACTTGGCTGAGGACTCTTACTGCCTTAATCTCTCACCCATCCTCAATTCCCCACTCTCCTCAAACTCCCATCTTAACCATTACTCATTACCTTATTAGTCTAGACCATCATCCACAGCAGCCTCCTCTCTGGTCTCCGCTTCCCTCTCTCCCTGTAACTCTACCCTCAAATTGCTAGAGTGATTTTTTACCATGTGAATTAAACCAACTCTCAATGGAGAAGCCTTGTATTTTCACAGAGTAAGTGCGAGGCCCTGCCGTGGACCTCAAAGACCTGAAATGGCCCCTGGCTCCATCTCTGTCTCAGTACCTGCAGCTTTAGCCTGTCAAGTGCTGATTGCAGTCCTGACACCAGGGAATCTGATGCCATCACATAGACAGGAAATGTAGCTTAAAACAACAATATAACTCCCCAGGAACACACAATTAGGAAGTGATAATGTCAGGATTCGGATTTAAGCATCTCTTTCACAATGATCTTTTAAAATGTTATTCAAATATGCATATAATGATATGTTGGCTAACTCTATGTCCACTTCAATAGATTCAATCGACTGCAGGTCAAAACTAATATGAAAAAAGTATTTGCACTGCACATGTAGAGACATTTTTCTTGTTATTGTTCCTCAGACAATAAATACCATGTAAACAACCATCAGCATGGCACCTGTATTGTATTAGGTATTAAGAGTAACCAGAGATGATTTAAAAAGCATGAGATTATGTGCTTAGACTATAGGTAAGCATGCCATTACCTAAGAAAGGGAGAGAGAGAGAGAGAGAGAGAGAGAGAGAGAGAGAGAGGCCATCTGCACATGGAGAGAGGGGGAGAGGGGAATTGGGAGAGGGAGGGAGCAGAAGCAAGAGTTGAAGAGGAGGGAGCAAGAGAGTGAGGAAGGGGCAAGCAACCCTTCTATAATGAGTCAGGCTATTAGGGCAGAGCCTAGACTAAATACCAATGACTTCAAACTCATCTTCAAACAGGCAGGAAATAGAAGGGACAGAGGACACGCTGGGGCTCAGGATCAACCAGACCTTTAGACCAAGATGATCCAGAGGCCAAAAATACTTTATTAGTTTTAACAAAAACTTAGTTTAGGAAAAACCAACCTAAATGTTGTAAGCTTGGTTCGTGAAGTGCTTCAGGACTTTGCAGATGAAGAGAGAAGTCAGAGGGAAACTCTGACTCACTAGACCAGCCTTCAAGTTAACGGCCCAGAAAATGTAGTTGAGCCATCAGAAAATTGTTTTAATGTCCAGAGTTTCTGCTATTGTACTGCCATTAGCATGATGCTAATGAAACGTAATAAAATGTGGCTTGCAAAGGAAACCCATCTGCTCTGAAAGTTCAATTAGCACGATGAAGATGGATCTCTTACATGGTAAACTTGCATTTGATGCACGCTCCGTGCTTTATGGATTATTACAGAAGTGCTAATGACAGTCAGATAAAGTCAAATAGGACCCAGTTAACATTTGTGGCCAACTCAATAACCCGAGAGCTCTGCCGAGGAGGGAAAGGAAGGAGCTTGGACTTGACCCCTTCCTGGATGTCACAACAGATCTGCCCTCCATTCCTCAGGATGGAGCAGCTTCTCCACCTCACTCCCCTCTGCTCCACAGCATAGGACACAGAACAGGTAGAAATTATGACAATGGGTGTGCCCAACAAAATGCAAGGCTCTTGTGCTGAAAGAGAAGCGTACACCTTGCTTTGATTGTAAGCAATTGGGAGCTGATTGACAGGGGCTTCTTTCAATTTTTTCTTCCAGAAGCCCACCATAACATTGAAAGATTACAACTGAGCCTCTACCCAACAAGTTACCAGGAGAGAGAGGAACAGATACAAGGAGAGAGAAGGCAGGACTCACGCTCTGAGGGAGACTTTAGGAGCAAAAGTGCACTGCTCTGCAGAGATCTGATGTGGGGCTTCTGCTCTCAGAACACAGTTTGTTTTCTATTTCTTCAGATTCCACCCAAATCCATTGGTATGGGCAAGGTGGCTGACAGAGAACACAGAGAGGAAAACCCAGGCTTTCTCTTCTTCAGTGGAATAGCCCAAGAAAGCCTGAAAGACAGCAAGACAGAGCCTGTAGCCTCATTGTGAGCACCCAGGTCCACCTGTTTCAGAAAGTGATGTATTCCTTATTGGTCCCCTTGCCTGGTTTTTGATTTACCTTTAGAAACCTAGTTCTAAGTTGGTGCCCTCCTTGAGGAGTTCCAGTTGTTGTCAAAGCAGATGTCCTAGAAGGTCAGAGCATGGTGCTGCTATAGGGAGGGACATTATAGACCTCAGGAATGTTGCAGAACTGCTCAGGGGCCTCTCAGGCATCCTTTCAGGGACCAGACTCTTGCTGGTTTGGATTCGGTGTTTCCATTTTGGTCTACACTATTTTGCCTGAGTCGTATTTCAGGAAGCCTCTAGCTGGTGAGCAACTTGTCTTCCTCCGCTGAGTTCTGCCTCAGCGCCTTGCCTTGCATTGTGGACATATTCCTGGAAGGGAGAAAGAGGCAGATGCATCTCTGCTTGGTGTCTTAAACAGATTACTAGCAGAGTTTACAGAGACAGGGCTCGTGGGACCTTACCTGAAGGCAGTGTCCCACAATCATTGTTCCCGTGTCTGCCTCCCACACTTAAGCCTTCAAAGCTTAGCTGAATAGGAAGAAGCAGAAGTGGGGAAGGAAGAGAGTTTATAAAGACTTTAAATAGTGGCCTGACCTAGAAGCAAAGCCTAGTTGTGGACTTGATGGGTTTCCTGCCTTCCCTATGCCCTAGCGTCCACCTTGACAATGCAGCTAACCCGTCTTCACAGAATCACCCTGAAAACTCATGAGCTAAGGGTCGCAGCTGCTTATCCCAGGGCCTGACACACTCAAAGTTTTCTATAAATTTAATTTTCATATCCAGGCATTGAGCTGGGAGCACTGACGTGCTTTCTAATCACAATAATCTCTGTTCTGGATGGGTTATTTTTCTTGCCTCGAAGGCAAGGACTGTATCAGTCAGCTTCTTGGTTTCAGAAAAAAAAACGGGAAGAGATTTGCTGTCTTCAGCAGAAAGAGAAAAGTTGTGAGGGGCTGCTGTGTACGCTGTTCTCCAGGCATGGTAAGGCTGTTGCTATCTTGACATCAAAGTAGCTGTGGGAAGCCACATCTTACCTTTACAAGACTGGGCTCACCTTCATACCATCAGACAGTACATGAAGGTCTCAAGATTACTGGAAGGGAGCCCTCTTTGATGGTCTAACCAGCTATAAGTTTCCCATGCTCCTATAAATAACTGCAGTTCACATATTTGCAACCACACCGGATTCAGAAGCATTTCTTTAACTTGTTCTATTGTTGGTGCCTTATCTGGGACAAATAGACACGTGTTTATGTCTCCCCAGAAAAAGTCAGTGCAATGAGAGCACCAGGGATTCAGAGACCTACTAGGCTTGGCATGGGAGCATTCAGCAGGACATGTCTGATTGTCCTCCACTCCCACACCAGTGGCAAGGATCCAACTCCAGATGGCCCCTCCAGGTTTTACTAACTGTCAAGGTCATAGAAGAGAGCAAATGAACTCACATCTCCTTCCTGTACCCAGACTGAGCTGAAGTTAAAAGGGAAGCATTGAAGCCCCTGGGCAGTCAAGGTGAGATGTGTTCATAGGGAGGAAGTCTTCAAATGGTACAATGTGGCACACCCTAAAAGAGATGGGGTGCTGGTGAGCGATTGATTCATGCATCCAGAGGATGGTGAGAAGTGAACTCACATTTCATGAAACATTCTCAATACACTCAAGCAAGCACACACACATGCGCATTTGTAGCACACAATTATGGCATGAAGGTCAATCTCTGTTCTTCCACACTTCCAATACAAACAAACATCTGTATATAGAGAGAAAGTGCAGTGAACAGAGGCACCGACTAGGAAGTAGATAGTGAGTAATTTCCCAGATAAGTCTCACAACTGTACTGAGGGGGTATAAACCAGTCCTTCTGAGAGACGGATCTCTAGGCTGAACTGGCCTACAAGAAGAGGGTACCTCCTCTAAGCAGCTCAGGAGGAAGGGGAGAGACAATGTAGGCAAAGTGGGCATGGAAGAGGAATCAGGGTCCCTGAGGTCTGGAGAGTGGCTACACAGGAACGCACTCCTCAGGAGAGGCAAGTGCACAGCAAGTTGCCCTCAGGAGTTGAGCCAGTGCAACCTTGAGCAGCTGTGTCCTCCAATACAGGAGCTCATAAATCACCACTGACAGCCCTGCACCGGGTAGACCCTTTGTTCAGGGACAGATGGCCCCTGGAATATACATGTGGACTCAGTGTGATTAAAGACCTACATATGCATTTGCAAGTGGTTAAAACAGACATTGATTCTACCCCAGTCTCCTTGGGTCACAGAAATGTTTCCTAAACTTAAGCTTAGAATACTAATTGTATCAATAACATTGTCCTTCAGACTCAGTTTTTAATCCAAACAGACATATTTATAAAATGAATTTTATATTTCCTGTTGTCAGTCTGACATACGAGATTAAAAGTTGTGATTCTGTGGAAATAGGAGGCTGAACAAGTCTAAAGATCACAGCCCTCCTTAGATTTACAAGTAAGGCCATAGAACAATCCTTGTCTCTCCAACCTGGAGATAGGATACAGGTGAGGACAGAGACCCAACCCCACCTTTGCAGAAACCTGTGAGCTGATCCTCTGTGGCTTCCATACTTGAGTAGGAAAATCTGAATTGTAACTGTGAGAGTCTCAGTGTGAACCAGAGAATTAAACTCTGTGGGAACCCAGGCAGAGTGGTCTTCACATTTTTGTGACTCTAGATGTTCTGTTTAATTCTCACAATAATATTGGAGAATAATCTTGTCCTTTTAGCAGGTATGGCAGACCACTGTTTTGGTACAGCCAAAGCCTTGTACTCTTGCTAACACTGTCTGTCCATCTTGTCTCATGAGAATGGGAATAACAATCAGAAGCACTTGTGGTCCACAGTCTGGCTCCTAGACCTATCAGAAGACTGAGGCCCATCACTGTTCTAATGCTTTCTGTCCCTGACACCTGGCCACCACAATGTAAAAGCCTTATTTACCAAAGTTCTTTTTACATGACTTACCATCTCAGGAAGCAAATTACAAGGCATACCGAAAGGTAAAGTTCACGGTCTTAGAGACAGAGCAAGAGTCAAAATTTGACAGACTTTGTTTGCAAAGATTTTGGAACCAACAATCAGAAATTAAGACAATGATAACTAAACATGGTAGGATGGAGGGAGATGACCCATAGGGTGGTATCAGAGCCCTGGAAGTGTAGGTTTGGCTGGAGAAGCTACAAGGAGAGAACCAAGAAGAAATTGTATCATTGCCCATAGAAGCCAGATTTCTTACTGTTGGAAAGGGAGTTAAGAATATGGAGAGAAAATGAGATTGAAACTGAGGTATTGGGCTAGAGCTAGCATGAGTTTATGAAAGGTAGAAAGACTATTAAATACAGAAACTATGTGCCTTTATAAATGTGTCTTTATATGTGTGTACTTGGATAAATTGTAGATATATGTGTGTATAAAGACAGTTGGGAAGACCTGAAGACAGTCGTATCTGAATAGCAATGAGCGAGCTAGCAACACCAGTCCCCATTTGCCAAGATACCATGGAGGGTGACCCTGTCAGAGCTCACAGTAAAGGTTCTGGAGAACTGTCCCCAAAGCAAGAAAGTTCTTGGAGAATGATGGGAGAGGTTAAAGATGAGAGATCATAGAGGCTATTGTTAATCAGATCTGGAGCAATGTGAATATAAGAAATGGCTAGTAAGAGTATAAAATTATAACCCATTAAATAACATAGTAATTTATGAGTCCACTCAGGCAAAAACAAGTAAATGGGGGGGAAGGCAAAGCCTTTTCTCTCAGCAGAAGGAATGATGGAATGATAATTTCACTGATGGCAACCATCAAAGTAGTAATCAATGTATCTAAGAAATGCAAATGGATGTTAAGATGAGCCCTTAAGCTTTTGTGAGGACAGAATGTTATAAAGCTAACGTTCCTTTCTATAACAGAAGATCCCAGAGCAGTTTTCTCTATCGTGGAGAAATCCAGCAGACACCGCCTCCGACAAACAGTCCCAGGCAATGGCAGCAGCAGCAGAGAGCATCAATACCACATGATGTTGCTAGGAGACAGTGCTAATGGCACAGCATCCGTCCTGTGATACTGTGCCTAAGATGTGTAATCTTATGTTTTTATGTGTTTGAGTATTTTGCCTGTATTTCTATATGGTGTGTGTTCCTAGTGCTTATGAAAGTCAAGAGAGGGTCAGATCCCCAAAACTTGAGTTATCGATGGTCGTAAGCCACCACGTGAATACTGAGAAACGAACCTGGGTCCTCTGCAAGAGCAACAAGCGTTTTTATTCATGGAGTCATCTCTCTTGCTTCTGTAATATGAATTTAATCATGAAGAAATGCCAGACAAATGCAAATTGAAGGACTTTCTACAGAATAACTAGTCCGTGACACTCAAAATGTCAAAGTTGTGAAAGTCAAAGGATAACTAGAAAGCTGCTCCCCAGAGCAGACTAAAGGCATGGGACAAGAGTACATTATCACTCTGCTCTGAAGGGCAAGGGATGCCTTTGGCTAAACTCAAGGGGCGTCTGTAGCTTGAATGGAAGTTTCTTCATTTTAATAGGTTGCGGTTATGAAAAGAGTGTTCTCATTGGTAAGAATTACACTGTTGGATAATTAGGGGAATGGGTCTCATCAACACTTATTCTCCATTGGTTGAGGAAAAAATGATCTGTGAATTTGAACTCTGCAAGCTTCAGGTGGTTTTTAAACTGTTTAAATTATCTTAAAAAGAGAGAGAAAGTAACCGTAAAGCAAACACAAAATAATGTTATTTAGTTCAATTCTGTTGCCTGCCAAGGGCTGGAAGATTAAGATCTATTCTCTGTTTGAAATGGAGATTAGCAGTAGCTGGTGTTCAAAGCCAGTTCACAACAATCTGGAACTTTCTTCTGCCATCAGAGAGGAGACGTTACAAAAGGGAATGACATTCCCATGATACGTTTTTACATTCTTTCATGCTCTGCTTGTAGTGCTCTAAACCATTCCCTGCACCACTTAAAGTGTCTGGTCTATGCTTTGGGAAGCTCTGGAAAACATATCTCCACATATACCTAATGAATGCACGTGCCTGGGAAGATGTGGAAGGCTGTCTGCTTCTGTAGCACCCTGCTAATTGCTCTGATAGAAGAATATAGTAGAGAGAATGTGTTTAATTGAGAGTCCAACTTATCTTTAAAGCTGATCTCGACTAAATAATGTAGCCTCTGTTTGTCAGTAAGCCTTTGAGGCTGAGTTCATGGAACATACTACATCCTGCTGTCCTGCTGTGGTAAATGGCACTCTTCTTCCACAGGCCAGAATATTGACATCATTCTTGAACCCCATCACCTCCTATTTTTTTCCCCTGTAGAGAGCCTCTCTATAAACATGTTCTGTGATTCCTTCCTGAAGGTGTATTTCTCATATAGACTGTCTCCAATGATGCCCAGTATATGTTACTGGCTCCTGCCAAGTCTACAGACTTTGGCCATAGTGGGTTCTTAAAAGATAAACATGTTCTTGTAGCTCTTCCATAAAACCCTTCATAACTCTGCTGCCTAATGCAGTGACCATTTCAAAAGCATAGTCAAGCAGCTAGTGGCTTCCATATCAGACAGCATAGCCACTTCCAATCAAATCACACTGTTTCAAAGCCTGCACACGGCTTGTGGAGAATGGACAGACTTCTTATGAGGTCAGTGAGACCCCTAAGGATCTGAACACCCCTCCCAGTTTCCCCTTGGTCCCTTTCATCACAGCAACCTCAATTTCTCCTGAACAGATAGAAACCTTGCTTATCTCAAGGTGTCAGTTGCTCCATTGGATTTGCCAGGAATATATCCCCTAACCTCTAGACCCCTAAATTCTTTCATCCTGCAGATTTCACCTTAAATATCTGAAGACAGCGCTCAGCGATACCTGCCTTAACTCCTGTGTTATATGTATGACACTCTTTGGGCGTCATTTTCTTCTTTCATGTCATTCATCCATCACAATGGTAATATGCTTGTGTTTGTTCAGCCTATACCATTAACTGCAAGGAGATTCTATTTTTTTTCATGACTATATCTCTGCCATGTAACAGTTTCTGACACACAAAATTTATCTGAAGATTATTTGCTGTGATTTTTCGGTAGCACAGCATGGTAATTTACAGATGTCTTCAGGAGTTGATTGGCCGCGGTGGGGAAACCAGCAATCAGGAAAAGCACATTTCTGCATCCATCTTCTACTAGACTATTTCTCAGTCACAAGTCCTTGTCTTCCAGACAATGTTTTCTGTTGAGGCAATCCAATAAGTGACACTTCCTCTTCTCACTTGATTTCATAATCCAGTTTCTCAGCTGTGAAATGGAAACAAGTCTTCTCTGCCTGATGTCTGGGGCCATATCAGGGGATCTTTTGGGAGGCATGTCCCTGCCCCAGTCTTTATTGGTGTCATTCTCTGTATCAAAGGCTGCTTCCTCCCACTGGCAAATTTGGGACTAAGTTGTCTACCACAGAGGTTAATTGCACAGAAAATGTAATTCTCGGGCCATCAACTTTTCCCCTAGTGTTTCTGACATTAGGCTACATTAAAGCTTAACTTTAAACTGTCCTAAAAGCATTGGGAAGGAAAGGGAACCAGTCAAACAAAAAAAAGCTAATGCCTGCTGTGTTTCCAGTGTGTGAGTGAAAGATGTGGCCAGCTCTCTTTCGTAGATACTGGCTACCATGCCTCACCACTCTACCATTATGGACTCTTAAAACTCTGGAACTAAAAGCCAAAAAATAAAAACCAAAAAAAAAAAAAAAAAAGAAAAAAAAACCCAAACCCAAAACCAAAACAAAAGACCCAAAACCAAAAACTGAAACAAACAATCAAAACAAAGCAAACAAACAAAAATATAAACAAATAAACAAACAAATCCTCTTCTATTTAAAAGGAAGAAAATGAAAATGGTACTTGAAATATCTGTAGTTAACATTGTCACTAAAGACTGAGATTAGAGTCTTTGCCATAGATGGAAGTGACCACCTCTTTCCCTTTCTCTCACTCTGTCTTTCTGTCTCTGTCTCTGTTATCTCTTCCTCACACTTCATTATGTTTGCACTACACTAGGAAGTAGTCGTTCCATTGAAGATGTCTGTGGTGGTTTGAATATGCTTGGCCCATAGGGAGTGGCACTGTTAGGACGTGTGGCTTTGTTGGAGGAAGTGTGTCACTGTGGGGTGGACTTTGGGGATGCCCTCCTATGCTCAGACTCCACCCAGTACAGAAGAGACAGTCTTCTCCTTCAGAACAAGAACTCTCAGCTACTTCTCCAGCATCATGTTTGCCTAAATGTGGCCATGCTTTCTGCCATGATGATAATGAACTGAAACTCTAAAACTGTAACCCAGCCCCAATTAAAAGAGTTGCCTTGGTTCTGGTGTCTCTTTAAAGCAATAAAACCCAAACTAAGGCAATGCCTGAACTTTTTTTTTGTCAAAGAAACACCTGGAGATGCATAAGCCATTCAGAAAGAAGAGAAATTAGACTAGCCACAATGCGGTCACCATGAATGACCTTAGTTTTATCTGCCAAGGTGACTCCAGGCACACAACCTCAATCCCTCATGCTGACACACAACAGTGTTTCTCATTGGATTTCCTGCTACTGGCTTCTGAAAACCAGTGCTTGATCCCCCAAGCAGGGCTGCTAATTGAAGATCTGAACAGGTGTTTCCCTAAAAGTCAGGCTGACATGGAGAGACTGGGCACACTGCCTCTGCTCCTCCTGGAAAGCTTGCTCTTCTTCACACAATCGGAAGCTGCAAGGCGCAGTAGACAGAAGGCTGAAGGTCAAATGATGAATTCAAAGTGTTAAGGCATACTTTGTTAAGTAAAGCTTCCTTGTACCTCTGTGCCTTCGCTTACATAACACAGCTCCAGGGGCAAAGGGCAGAAAAACAGAGTCTCAGAAGAGATGGAAAATCTGGGTCAGGATTGAGAGGAAAGATATTCTTTGCCTGGGAACAAATCACTATTTCTTAAACATCTACATTATGCCATGGATGGATAGGTAGATAGGTAGATAGATAGATAGATAGATAGATAGATAGATAGATAGATAGATAGATAGATAGATAGATAGATAGACAGATGATAGATGATAGATAGATAGATAGATGATAGATAGATAGATAGATAGATAGATAGATAGATAGATAGATAGATAGATAGATGATAGATGGTAGATATAGATGATATACATAAATAAGATAGATTATAGATAGATCATACATACATGCATATGTTCACACATAATTTAGTTTTACACAGTAGTATATGCTTTATACATGTGTATGTGCCTATATTTATTGTGATGACAAGTATTAATCTGACAGAATCTAGAAACAAACTTGGGGGCTTGGGCCTCCAGATGTACCTGTTGGGGATTGTCATGATAATGGTATTCTGTGTGAGAAGACCCATATTACTTGTGGGTGGAGCCATTCTCTGCACAAGGGAATACTGGACTGTATTAAATGGAAGGTACAATGAATCACAAGCATTCACTAGTCTCTGCTTCTTAACTCTGGAGTCAATGTGAGCAGTCACTTCAAACCCTTGATACCTTGATTTCCCTTACCACTACAGACTGTAGCTTTGACTATAACCCAAACAAACAGAACAATCACCCTCTCCCTTAAGTTTCTTTTGTCAGAGTACCTTATCACAGCAATGGGAAAGTAAACTAAGACATGCCTGTAAAGATTATGTGCTCACAAGCATTGCTCCTTCATTGAAGTGTTGCTTGATCTTGGATGTCAACTTGCCTGGGTCTGAGATCAACTAAGAAACATGCCTTTGGTCAGGTCCATACAGATATTTCTGGATACAAAGAGGTCTGGAAGAAAAGATGTTACTTTGCCTCCTCACCTTTGCTTCCTACTGATAAGCGCATCTACTCTTATTCTATTGATGTCTTTGCTTCCATCCTTCACTGATATTGGAACCCAACTTCTCTGACCTTTCAACACAGTCCAAAGACCCAAGATTCTCCAGGACTCCTTCTGACTTTCATTGTCATCAGACTGGACATGGATTGAACAACTATGTCATGTAGATAGCTATAGTTGGATGACACAGCACAAATAGTGTAACCCAATCTAATAAATCCCTTTTTAAACATAGAGTCATCCTATTGCTTCCGGTCCTCTAGGGATCTCTGACCAATACAAATGAGAAGAAAATCAAAACTCCAAACTTTGGGTAAATGTATTCATGTGTGTTGAGACAAAGGCTTAAGTACTGGTAGTTTTTGAGGTGATATCATAAACAAGAGTGAGAACATGAAAGGAAGGGAGATGTGACATGCCATTGGACTAATTATTGCTATGGCCAACTGGGTTCAATCTCATTGGACAGTCTGAGGGACTGAGGAGGCATTTGCCTCCTGCAGTTAATATGCATGCATACACACATGCAAACCTTTATTTTTGGTTTCTGGCACAGAACCCCCAAATTTATAATTTCCTCTACATTCCTATCTCAAAACTTAGTAACTCCAGCATGAGAGAAAATGACAAGCTGTTTCATCTGAGGCTTCTTATCTGCTGATTAGGAAGGACCTTTAAGAATGGGTCATAAGTCAGAAACTTAGAAAACCCTGATATTCTCACACTGATGATGGCCAGTCCTCAAAAGTGACATAACAGAGTGCAGAGTGAACAGGCTGGGCTTGGGCAGGTCAGTGTTATAAAGTTTGTATCTTTATGTGTATTATTTCCATGCAGCCCCCGTGTGAGTTCCACTGGAGTAAAGGCAGATAGCACCACACATGGTGTTTCATTTCAAAGCAAGCTGATCTGTGAGATTTCAGTCATCCTTCAAAGGTGGAGTCCTCTCTGAAAACTCACAGGCAGGAAAAACAAACTCTGTGTATCAGGAAAAACAAACTATTTTCTCTTATATGCTCAATGAAGAACAGATCTGTGGCCACACATCAATTTTTCAGCATCTGCTGGGTATCCTACGATCAACTCAGTTCTGACATTTTCTACCTGGAGATAGAGCCGGGTACCACTACATTCCAAAACAAACCTACTTTGGAGGCCAGTTACAATCCTTATAGTCAGCGGTTCTGGTGACTCCATCCCTGTACGTGGGCAGCAGTCATTTGCTGGCATGACTCACTGAAGTTAGACAAACCCTTCATCCATGTATTGTAAGGGGGAGCATAAAGGACAGTTGAACAGTCTTTGGAAGGGGGACTTACAGCAAGCTGTGTCTGCAGAAACTGCAAGTGCAGGGATTTTTATTGGGGGTTCATCACAGGCATATGACCACTTAATGTAATTACAGTTCCTTTTCTCTCTCCAAAACATAGGTGTCTTAATTAGGGTTTCCATTGCTGTGAAGAGACACCATATCCAAGGCTACTCTTATAAAGGACATTTAATTGGGGCTGGCTTACAGGTTCTGAGGTTCAGTCCATTATCATTCTGGTGAGAAACATGGCAGCATCCAGGCAGTCAGACATGGTGCTGAAGAAGCTGAGAGTTCTATATCTTTTTCCAAAGGCTAACAGAAAAGTGACTTCCAGGCAGCTAGGACAAGGGTCTTAAAGCCCACACCCACAATGACACACTTCCTCCAACAAGGCCACACGTCCTAATAGTGCCACTCGCTGAGCCAAGCATACTCAAACCACTACAATAGGATTGGATAAGATTGGAGAGTCTCAATTTCATGAACAGATTGAGTAATGTTTATCTACCCAGTGAAGGCCTCTCTCAGAAGCATCTTCACAGACACACAGAGAAACAACATCTTACTTGGTATTTGGGCATCTCTTAATCTAGTTGAAATAAAAAATAAAGCATCAGAGTGACTGAAAACAACCACCATTTATTATGCTTACAGTTCTGCAGGCAGACCATTCAGGATGGGCTCTGCCAAGTGGCTTTTCTGTTTGGGTGAAGTCACTTGTGCAGATTATATTTGGTTGACTCACTTGAGCTCCACACAGCATGTCAGTGTGTGTGTGTGTGTGTGTGTGTGTGTGTGTATGTATGTGTGTCTGTGTAGGTGTGTGTGTATGTGTATGTGCGTGTGTGTGTGTGTGTGTGTGTGTGTATGTATGTGTGTCTGTGTAGGTGTGTGTGTATGTGTAGGTGCGTGTGTCTGTGTAGGTGTGTGTGTCTGTGTAGGTGTGTGTGTATGTGTATGTGCGTGTGTGTGTATGTGTGTGTGTGTGTGCGTGTATGTATGTGTGTATGTGTGTATGTGTGTGTGTGTGTGTATGTGTGTATGTGTGTGTGCTAGTACCCAGGAGGCCAGAGGTTAGCCTCAAGGGCCATTCTTTAGGAGCCATTTACTTTGTTTGCATTTGGGTAGTTGGTTTGGTTTGGTTTGGTTTTAAATGGTACTCAACTCAGCGAGTCTGGATGCCTCTCTAGCTCTGGCATGGCAAATACACCACCAAACCTGGGCTTCTCATGCAGGGCAAACATTTTACTGAAAAGCCATCTCCCCAGCCTATACAAACTCAATTTTAGCATTCAGACATAAGTATCTTGTATAATTTTTAGAATTATAAATGAGATTCAGAGTGGGTGGGTAACTCATCCAAGCACACATGGCTTGTGAAAAGTGTGCTTTGTTCCTTGTGATTGGCTTACTCAATCAGAAAATATAGTAAAGAAATAAAAAGCAGTGATACTTTTCATCAAGGAGCTCAGACTGAGTCATCGGTGCAGAGAATAATGAAGATGTCTGTCATCTACTGTCCATGTCTGACTCATGAGGAGCTGCCTAGCCTACACTGAAAGCCATGGTATGCAATATTCTCTCTGTGGATTCATTCTTTATGGAGAGCCTAATGACTCACAGGGCAAAGCTGTCATTATAACATCCTTTAAAGATAACTGTAAGACAAATGGTGCAGGTATTAAAACACTGATGTGAGACAATTTGGCTGTCGTTTTGTTGTTGTTTGTGAGTTTGTTTTGAACCAGGAAAAGGACACCAGAGACAGAAAATTTCAGTGAATGTACTGAGAAGAATATGATCATTCATCACATGCAACTCTGTACTATTCCTTTGTTTACGTATTGATGAATTTTCCCTAATTCACTTGGTGAAAAAAAGGCAACGTGGACTATTTATTAAATCATGGGAGCAACTAAGCATGAATTGGAATCTGACTGGTTTACAAGTCCAGTATCACCACCAAGATGCATGATATCACCTCTCCCATTCCACCCCACCCTCAGCCCCCTCTGGTTGTATTTGTGGGCTTTATTAACTTAAGGTTTTATTCTTCACAGTTCTGACTGGGGAAGGGGAACAAGCTACCCATTATGCAGAGTACAGAATTCCTAACAAGAGATAAGAAATCTCTGTCCTAGAGCCTGCAGCCCGCAGCTGCTGTCAGCTAAGCTCAGGGTTAAAAAGGTGTGTGAGCAAATTATGACCCAGAGTTTGCCTTTTAAAAAACAAAACAAAACAAATAAATAAACAAACAAACCATAAAAGGTAATTCTCATCAGGATTCTCATGGTTAAAGGTTAATAGCATAAAGAAATCACAGTAGTCATTATGTAACTTTTACCCATACATTTCTACCTCTATCCTCCAGTGTTGTTCGATTCTCAAGAATTGGTCTCTGAAGTTTAGTTCATACCAAACTTGCTAGATTGCTTTTTTGCACTTACAGTTAGATATACAAACCTTTTGTTGTACAAAAATGAGATCTTCTATATGTTTTTGTATCTATGTTCAGTTTTTACATTCAATTATGTAACTTAGTAATTTTTCCATGTGGTCACACATATGTAAGTGAATACACATGTATTTCAGTGCTATGCAGTATTTTCCAGAATGGACGTACAATATCTTGGCCTCCCTTGTTGACAGATGTACCTATTATTTCTGGTTATTTTTATTTTTAAAAGTCATGGCATAGTTTGCATGAGTTTGTGTGTGTGTGTGTGTGTGTGTTTGTCTGTGAATGTTTATGGTGTGTGTCTATGCATGTAAGTGCTTATGTGCACATGCATATGTGTAGTTATGTGTCTGTGTAGAGGCAATTTTGGAATTTTGGTTTCTTTAAAAGACATAGAAATATTGTAAGACTATGCTTTCACTTTAATTCCATATGTGGGGTGTGGGCTTCTTTGGACTGTTCTCAGCAACTGAGTATGATTTGTCCCATGCTCTAGTAGAGGTGTTGTCTTGCCAGCTGCAGATAGTTTCAGCAACTGTGTGATGTCAGGAATTCCGAGAACTTTTCAGAGGGTGTGTAAGTGCTGGGACCCTGATAGGTAGGTTTTTTGGTTGGTGGTGGTGTTTGCAGTTTGTTAGCAAAGAAGCAGGAAAAAAAAAGGAAATGAAATTAGATTCAGAGAGTTCTCCCTCTCTCTCCTCCATCCTTCTTTCTCTTCTATCTAGTGCTAGGGAGTGAAACTGAGGGGATAAAGGGTGGGAAAAAGAAGAACCTACAAAGTTACAAAGACCAGTTATAGGTGGTGCCTAATGTGGGGCAAAACAGAATGGGAAATTTTTATTTCAATTGCTATAAAGAAAATAGCAAGGGATGAAGAAGTGGCTATTTTTTAAGGACACAGAAAAAATGTATTATGGCTGCTACTGCTGGGATGTTCCCTACTTTACTCCCAGAAGGGATTTTTCTGATTTTTATGTTTTCTTTCATAAACTTTATTTTTAAAAAGGGTTGAAAGACTTGCAGATAGAGGTGGAAGTGCTTAGGAGGCGAGGAGCACTGGAAAAGAGAGAACAAAAATGCTCAGTCATAGTGAGTAGGAGTTTCCCGTGGGAGGAAAGAGAGAAGGCACTCTTCCAGAGGGCAGTCAGGTCAGAGGAAAGCTGAAAAGGCAGGAGGAAAATGTGATGAAACAGCCCATTTCAAAAGAAAGGATTAATCTAAAATCTACCTCACTGCCTGCTAACAGGGTGGAACAAAGTCATGGGAGATATGATGGTGTCCTATAGAAATGATAGATCTAAGAGTCTATGATTTCATATGGAATGCACTTGCCTTATGTGTAACAAATTCTAAATAATTGGGCTACTCAAAATAGCATTATTCCCCAAGACTAGAAGGAATTGGTTTGCAGTTGCCGTGGTTAACATAGTAGAAGGGAGAAGCTGTGAATACTGAACCACAAAACAGAATGAAGAGAATGAATACAGTAAAAGATGAGTTGCAGGGTAAAGGCTGGTACTCTGATATCCAAGAACAGATTCAAATTGGTGGCGCTATCATATAACAGTGTCGTTTAGTGGCTTTAAGAGCTTGGGATAAAGTTGAAGAGTTGAGGAAAAAGTCCATCTCATTTACAAAGATTATATAAGGCTCTGGAGACACCTTTACCATTTTTTTAATAAATCAAAGATTAGTCTCAGCTGTGAACAAAGCTGTATCAGACTGTAACGCAATGCAAGTGTTGGTAGAAACCTTGGTGCTTGAAAATTCCAAGTGTAAAAATGTTATTAGAGCATTAAAGGTAGGGGTGGATAAGGTATATGACCAATATTGGTTCTAATGCATACCATGCTAATATAATAGGTCAAGCTATAGTTAGATGTCTTTGATATCAAAATGCCCAGTACTTCAATTTCAGAAAATACAGTCATTTGCAAGGAGACTGTGCCCAAACCAAAAGCCTCAGATCTCAAAATGCTCCATGTGTTAACTGCAAGAAAAATAGTACTTAGCCCTGGAAAAATGAATAAGCCATTTTTAAAGTCAATGGTTTTACTAACTTTAACACAGAAAACCTAGGTTTCCCATGATGTGTATGAGATATGGTAAAGGCCATCATTGGATTCAAAGTGCAGATCCAAGAAATATTCAAGATAATCTCATACCATTGGGAAACAGCCTTGGGGGCTTGGTTCAGAGCCCTGCAGCAAAAATTACAAGCCATCTCAGTCAAGGATTAACATGCAGATTGAAAAACCTTCACTTGTTACTGCAGGCAGCTCTAGATTTGCCACAGACAAACATCTTACTCTGTGCCCCAAAGCTCAATGTTATAAAATAACTGCTGGAGTTTATGATGCTTTGCCCTAGGGGACAGTAGGGATTATCTTGGGAAGGAGTGGATTGACTTCCCAAGGATTCATTGTGTATCCAGGAATTATAGATGAATATTTCAAAGGATAAATTAAAAGGGCTTATGTAAAAGAGAGATGCAACTAAACACAGGTAATAGGGCTGCTCAGTTATTGTTTCCCTATATCAAAGGCAAAATTTTTCCAGTAGAGAGAACAGGAGGGTTTGGAAATATAGGAAAATGTGTATTTTGGCAAACAATTGCTAATGATTAGAGGCCAAACTTAAAATTGCAAGTAAGTGGTACTGAAATAGAAGATTTGGTGGATACAGGAGCTGATGTAACTATTATTTTACAAAAATCTTGGAATTCAGAATGGCCCCTTAAAAAGCTTTATACCAAGTTTCTAGGAATTGGAAAATTATCTCAGAGAAAACAAAGTTTATGATGGGTTAAATATGTGAGACTGGAAGGTATAATAGGAAAGTTAACACCTTATGTAGCTTACATACCCATAAATTTATAGGGAAGGGATCTTTATTTTTTTTATTTTTTTATTTTTTTGGTTTTTCGAGACAGGGTTTCTCTGTGTAGCCCTGACTGTCCTGGAACTCACTTTGTAGACCAGGCTGGCCTCAAACTCAGAAATCCTCCTGCCTCTGCCTCCCAAGTGCTGGGATTAAAGGCGTGTGCCACTACTGCCCGTCGGGAAGGGATCTTTTACAACAGTGGGGAACTCAGATTAATATTCCCTTAATACCAGAGACAATCCCTAAAATAAGGTGTGAAGTGGAACATGTTCCTGGGGAAGGTATCGATATATGTCATAACAAACAACCTCAGACTGTGCCAGTTGTCCAAACACAGGACAAGTAGCTATAGAAAGATCTAATTGCACCTTAAAGAAAATGCTTATAAAACAAACAGGGAAAAAACAACAAAACACACACACACACACACACACACACACACACACACACACACACACCAGAGATAGGATCAATAGCACTCTGCTAACTTTAAATTTTCTGAATGTTAATGAGAAAGGAACACGAGGAGCTGAGTGAGAGATACTGGGCTACACAAGAAATAATCTGTAGAATTAAATCAGCCTACAAACTATATGGATGTGTTAACATTAGAATGGAAGCCAGTGAAAGTTTTGCATTGGAGACTTGGACTTGTTTATATTTCCATAGGAAGTAAAAAGCTGTGGATACTATCAAAACAGATAAAGATTATGATTCAGCATCGAAGTCAGGCCCTGGGGAAAGGCTAGTGTGGACTCTGGATCAAACTCTAAGAATCATCTCTTCACTAGATGAATCTTAATTCCACTGACAACTGTCTCCAACCTGACAAACCCTTTGTACCATAGACAAGGAGACAGTCCTTGTGCTTATTCCTAGCTGCCTGGGTCTATCCTCTCTAACGTGATATTACAATGAGTCAAGAGGGATATATTCGTGGCCATAGCTTCTTAATCATTAGCTGGAGCTTCATAGACTTTGACATGCTTTTTGTCTTGAAACAGAGAAGATTGTGTCTAAGTTTATACCAGTAATAACTTCTTCAGCCTTGCATTCAACTAGAAGTGTCATATTTAATCAAAACTTATAATTGTAAAATACCTTCTTTTGTAAGTTGCATTCTAATTTCAGAGATGTTAGGGCCCAAGAAGCTCTTAGAATTCATCTAACACTGAAGTGTGCCTGAGAGAAGTTTTACATGCAAGGGAGGGGTATTGAATCAGGTCTGACTACAAAGGATGATCATAATCCATTTCTAAAGGAGACAGTCTTATTGCCAGATATCATTTGGTTTTCTGAGCACCTAGATGAGCATCATTGTTCAAACTGAGGGGTGGAGGAGAAGGTAGAATCACCGTGTATTGTTAATGGACAATAGAGATGTGTAGAAATTTTGGGAGGAATACCCAGAGGAGGAATAGAAGTGTAAATTCTGGACTTTACACAAAGGAAGAGTCAAACACACACACACACACACACACACACACACACACACACACACGAATATACTCATACACATAAGCATGCACACATACACAGAGGAGTTTGCACACTTTTGTATGCACACACTCACAGATATTCACACACTTATGCATGCACATACACACTCATGCACTTACACACACACACGCAAACACACAAATAGTCTATCTAGTTACTCACTCAGACACAGGCCCTATGGGATATTCTTTAGTAGCAGTATGTCCAACAAAACTTCCTCCCAGGACTGGAGAGATGGTTTAGAGGTTAAGAGCACTGACTGCTCTTCCAGAGGTCCTGAGTCAATTCCCAGCAACCACATAGTGGCTCACAACCATCTGTAATGGGATCAAATGCCCTCTTCTGGTGTGTCTGAAAACAGCTACAGAGTATTCATATACATAAGATAAATAAAATAATTCTTTAAAAAAAAGCAACTTCTTCCTTTCTTCATACTAGACTCTTGGTAAAATGACATCACTGTTTCTTTATGCAAAAAGATTCCTATAGACTCTCCTCAAGCTGGAGAACCAAATGATGGGAAAATAGCAGGAACCAGGAAGGAAATGGCATCAGCAGGGCTAAACAGCCTGCCTAAAACTCAGCCACAATATACAACCCATTGAGTCCCTCTGTTCCTGGTCTTGGACTCTATTATGTTTGATCATGAAATGACCCCCAATAAGCTCATGGGTTAGCTGTGGCACTGTTTTGAAAGGTGCAAGAATCTTCAGGAAGTGAAGGGGAGGAAGTAGGTCAATTGTCTTGTCTCTGACTCTGCTCCTGTCCCTTTTTGTGTTTCCAGCCTACCAGATCGTGAGCTGCAGAGTCCTGCAATACCTTCCCGTCTATAATGGTCTATAATGAACTGATATCCCTGTAACTGTGCATAGAAACAAATTTCATCTTCTAAATTGTTTATGTCTGATATTTTGATCAGAGTTACACAGAAAGCTAAGGGTTAACCCTTCTGTGTATGACATCTAGTGCTCTGCTCATGAAAATTAGCTATGAGGTAGAGATTTCTACATTACAAGGGATTAGGACATTCAGTAGAGCACTCTGCTGTCCATTCCTCTATGTAAAAAAAAATAACTTAAACAAAACAAAACAAAAACCTCTACAATCCTCTGTCACCGACGGTGGGTGCAACCCTTTGGGATGCTTCTCTTTGCCCTTCTGTGGACAAAGGAGTGTCTGTGGTCATGGAAACCGTTCAACTCACAGTGAAGTATCTGCTAGAAGGAGGCATGTGAGCTGTCTTCTGACCCTTCTTAGAGGAGATGTGATTGGACATTTCTGTGAGTGGAAACATCACTGTAATTCAGTTGTGCTGTAATCTCTGGTACCCTGGGTGTCCTCAATTTGAGACTCAATTGTCTTAATAGAGAGACTCAGATCCATGGGTTCTAATATTGAGCATGGCTCTCAGCAATCATCCCAAAGGAGCCAAGCCATCAAGAAAACCTGCTCCGCCATTGCAAATTAAACAGAATGCTTAATAGTTCACAGGAGGAAAACACAAAACCCATAAACAGCATTTCAGGTTTAGCAAGCTAAGGACTTGAGCTAAATGTTTTCTGCAAGGTGACAATGAGAAGTGACATCCATACAATGGGGTGCCTCTACTCTTAGCAGATCCATTCTTTCTCTACTAATAAACACAAATATTGTGTAGAATCTGCATCCTGTTTAACTTTCTGCAGCACAATGCAGAACTAAGACCACAGCACCTCAGTACTTCTAACACGCTCTCACGGGAGAGAGACTCCACAGAGGATAGATACCCACGTTGAGCTCATTTTCATAGCAGAAGGATACAAGTTACTCATAAACAGTTATCTTGACTAGACCCATGTCTCCACGTCTGGCTCTTCAGTTGTATTCAGATGTAATACATTCTATAGATTCATTACAGCAGTGGGCCTGGTGGCTCCCAGTGCTTAGGAGGCTGATGCATCAAGATCTCAAGTTCAGTTCCCATACGGGCTTTATAAGACCCTGTTTCAAAATCGAGAGCACACATATATTAAATGTTCATGTCCCATAACTTTGGAAAAGATATCATTACCTGCTACACAAACAAAACAATCAAAATAGAAAACGTGGGGACTGCAATTTTCTTGTCCCTTTCTGCAGCTAACCTTGTCCAACCCACAGCTCTAGACAACCTTCCCCCTTTCCTTGGCTTCATCCGAACAGATGTTTTGTGGAGTAGAAACATCCTAGTAATTTAGATGTTCTGCAATTTCTGGTGCCCTGGGTGCCCCCGATTTAAGACAATGTCCTCTACAGTCCTATGTGTCTTTTCTCATTGCCATAGCAGCTGTGACATTTACTCAGTTTGTCAATGGTCTCTCCCTTTGTTGCTTAGTACATCCCAGCACCCCATGATTTCTCTGTTGACCCACTTAGTGCAGACAGGGTCCCATTGGAGCATATAGTAAAGTGAGCTGTCCCAAATATTTAACCAATGATGCTTTGAAGGGCAGAGTATTTTTCAGTTCTCATGGATGATTAACTGAGAGTAGCTTCCAGGGTCATATTGTGAGTGAGTGTTTAGTTTTTAAAGGAAAGGACTGTTTTCCAACATGGTCAGATCCCATTCCAAATCCTCTCTAAGCCTTGGGCTTCATGACTTTCAGTATTGGAACAGCCTAGTACAGGGAAGGAGGTAAGGCCCTGTGGATTCATCTGCATTTCCCAAAGTGTTCAAAGTTCGACTGCTTTTATACGTTATACTATGTCTCTTTCTTATTGCGTATGTGCGTGTGTGTGTGTGTGTGAATGTGCGTGAGTGTGTGTGTGTATGTGTGTGTGTGTGTGAGAGTGTGTGTGTGTGTGTGTGAATGTGTGTGTGTGTGTGTATGTGTGTGTGTGTGTGTGAATGTGCGTGAGTGTGTGTATGTGTGTGTGTGTGTGTGAGTGTGTGTGTGAGTGTGCGTGAGTGTGAGTGTGCGTGAGTGTGAGTGAGTGTGTGTGTGTGTGAATGTGCGTGAGTGTGTGTGTGTGTGAGTGTGCGTGAGTGTGTGTGTGTGTGTGTGTGTGTGTGTGAATGTGCGTGAGTGTGTGTGTGTGTGTGTGAGTGTGCGTGAGTGTGTGTGTGTGTGTGTGTGTGTGTGTGTGTGTGTGTGTGTGTGTGAGAGAGTGTGCGTGAGTGTGTGTGTGTGTATGTGTGTGTGTGTGAGTGTGCGTGAGTGTGTGTGTGTGTGTGAATGTGCGTGAGTGTGTGTGTGTGTGTGTGCGTGAGTGTGCGTGAGTGTGTGTGTGTGTGTGTGTGTGTGTGTGTGAGTGTGTGTATGTGAAATCTTATATTTAGATAAAACTCCGAAACTCCTTTGTTAAATATGCTGCAGGTTGTTGGGTGGTGGTAGAGCTGGGCCACCAAACCCAGCTTCCAACTGTCTTTTTTGTTTGTTTGTTTCATAGTACAGATATATTTTTCTCATAATAATTGCCTTTATGATGTTTCTTGTTTTTTGAAGGCAGACCTGCTAAACTGTGATAAAATCCAGTTCTCAAGTTTTTTACACAATTCTTTTATGTAAAAGCAAACCCATGAAAAAAGAGGTCTTTCTGCTCTGAAAGCCTTTTTCTATTTTTGTGTAGAGATTTTATAGTTCTAGTCTTAAGGCTAAGTTCATAATTCACTAGAATTACCTTAGAG
The DNA here is from genome assembly GCA_036184795.1 of Tokudaia tokunoshimensis. Classification (NCBI taxonomy): domain Eukaryota; kingdom Metazoa; phylum Chordata; class Mammalia; order Rodentia; family Muridae; genus Tokudaia; species Tokudaia tokunoshimensis. The sequence continues at coordinate 13,318,674 of BTHU01000020.1, read as the reverse complement.
TTATGAGGTAAAATGAGGAGAATGAGTTAGTTCTCCAGGATTTTCAGCACAAGTTTTCTTTCTTTTAAATTCCTCGGCATCTTTGTCTAAAATCAACGGAGCATGAGTATAATCTCTCCTCCAGTCTATTTTGTCTCAGTGACACGTGTCCATTGTCAGACCAGTCACACACTGTTCGCCAACTTTACAGTAAAATATTCAAGTCACAAGCCTGCGTCTTCCAACTATGTTCACTTAAAGAACAGAAATGAAAAGTGAAATTGATAAAGCAATTTATAGTAGCATTGAAATATGAAAAACTTAGGAATGAGTTTGACAAAATACGCACAAGGCCTGTATAATAAAAATACATTTCCAAAGAAATTGAAAAGCTACGTTGGAAACGTGCAATATTCATGAGACATAAATTTCTTTTTTTTTAAAGTTGGAGGTTTTTTTAAGATTTATTTATTATTATATGTAAATACACTGTTGATGTCTTTAGACACACCAGAAGAGGGCATCAGATCTCATTACAGATGGTTGTGAGCCACTACGTGGTTGTTGGAATTTGAACTCAGGATCTTCAGAAGAGCAGTCAGTGCTCTGAACCGCTGAACCATTTCACCAGCCCCAAGACATAAATTTCTATCTGAGTCTAATAGGAGGGTTTTGAAAACACACACACACGCACACACACACACACACACACACACACACACACACACACACACACCAGATGTTGAATTTTATCAAATACTTTTATTTCATTTATTGAAATAATTCAGTCATTTCTCCTCTTCATTTTGTTGGCACAGAGAATTGCAGATTGATTGTGGAATTGATTGAGAAGTGTAAATCCTGTTTTTGCACTCCTGGGATAAAGCTCAGTTGATCATGATGAATTATCTTTCAAAACTGTTATGGGATCAAATGGACACTTTGTAACGGATGATAGAAAAGAGTCAATAGCTGTGGTGGAAAAAATACTCAGCACCATGAATTTCTGGGAAGAACAAACCAAAACCACCATGAAGGCAAAGCATAATGTTGTGTAACTGTATCCCTGAACAAAAAGGCTGAGGCAGGGGGATGGAGAATTTGAGACCAACCTGAGCTACATAGCAAGACCATGTCTCACCTACAAACAAAGAAAGAGACTGTATGGAGCTATTACTTCACAGCCTTTTGAATGATAATAGTAAAAAGAATAAAAATAGAAAGCTTTGCTGAAGACATGAAGCAACCGAACCTCCTCTCCGTTGTCAGTGGGTAAAAGTGTGCTACTTGGTAAACACATTGACAATTCCTTATAGAGTCAGACACACACTTTCTACATGAGCTAGGCATCCTATTCTGAGATAGTCATTTAGAAAAAATAAAGCTATATGTTAGTGAAACACATGAACACAAATTTATCTAATGTTTTTGTTCCAGTTTTCTACTGCTGTGAAAAACACTAAGACCAACAGCATCATGGGACACAAATAGTTTATTTGGCTTACACATCCCAATCATACTCCATTATTAAGGGAAGCCAGGACAGAAACTCTAGGCAGGAAACCAGAGGCAGGAACTGAAGCAGAGGCCATGGAATAATGTTGATTACTGGATTGCCCCCACACACCCTCACTTGCTCATCTACCTTTCTTTTTTTTTTTTTAACACAACCCAGGACCATCTGCTCCATGGTGGTGTCCACAAAGGACCAAACCCTCCCACATCAATCATTAAAGAAGAAAATGCCTCATAGGTCAGTTTGTTAGAGGCAGTTCCTCAACTGATATCCCCTCTTCCCAGATGACTCTTCTCTGTGTCAAGATGATTAAAAAACTAACCAGCACAACAGTCACTCACAAGATCAACAGCTAGAAACGACCTGCTGGTCATTAACAAGCAAACTGATAACAAACTCTGGCAGCCTTGTTTATGCTCAATAATGAGAGCACACGCTGGGGCTGGTCTGCAATTCCGTAGTCCTGGCGAGCATGAGCAGAGGTTTAGGGAAGAAAACAATCATACTAACTATTAGAGACTCTCAATTTTCTTCAGCACTTGAAAAGATCGGAGGAAGAAGAAAGGGAGGTAGACATGAAGGCAGGAAGGGAGAGGGAGAGAGGGAGGGGGGAGGGAGGGAGGGAGAGAAGAGGAAGGAAAGAATCCCATACAAAAGCATCACAAAACCTGACATTTTACAGGCTAGGTGAAGTAACAGAGAGAGAGAGAGAGAGAGAGAGAGAGAGAGAGAGAGAGAGAGAGAGAGAGAGAGAGAGAGAGAGAGAAATATTCAGTACTCTTTCTTGTGTGAAATTCTAGAGCAAGCATAATCATCTGTGGTGGAAAGAGAAGATCTTGTGGTTTAGGTAAATGATGCTGAGATGAGAAGGCTTTCTGGAGAGATGAAAACATTCTGTGTCTAATTAGGGCAGTGGCCACATAAAGGCTAAGGTTCGTCAGGTCATTGATCTGTACACTGACAACATTCTTTTCTTTTCTTTCTGTCTGTCTCTTTCTTCCTTCCTTCCTTCCTTCCTTTCTCTCTCTTTCTTTCTTTCTTTCTTTCTTTCTTTCTTTCTTTCTTTCTTTCTTTCTTTCTTTCTTTCTTTCTTTCTATGTTCAGTGTGTGTATGCAGTGAATTAAACAGATGGCTGTGGAGTCACCATGTAGGTGCTGAGAGTTGAACATGGGAAAAAGAACCAATGCTCTTAACACAATGAGCCATCTCTCCAGTCTCTCTCTGTCTCCCTCTCTCTCTCCCGTCTCTCTCTCTGTCTGTCTCTGTCTCTCTCTCTCCCTCTCTCTCTCCCGTCTCTCTCTCTCTCTCTCTCCCTCTCTCTCTTTCTGTCTCTGTCTCTCTCTCTCCAGTCTCTCTCTCTCTCTGTCTCTCTCTCTGTCTCTGTCTCTCTCTCTCCAGTCTCTCTCTCTCTCTGTCTCTCTCTCTGTCTCTGTCTCTCTCTCTCTGTCTGTCTCTCTCTCTGTCTGTCTCTCTCTCTGTCTCTCTCTCTCTGTCTCTCTCTCTGTCTGTCTCTCTCTGTGTCTGTCTGTCTGTCTGTCTGTCTCTCTCTCTCTCTGACTTTGAACTCACTGTATAGTTTAGGGTGGCCTTGAACTGCTGAGGCCCCTGCCTCTACTTTCTGACTGCTAGCATTACAGGTATGGATACATATATGGGTAATATGTAAAAATATATTTACAGGTATGGGGATATGTATCCTATATATTTACATGTATGGCTATATATTTGTGTAATATTTTATAGGTATGGATATATATTTTTACATGCACAGATATATATACATACATATGTACATATATTTTATGGATGTGGATATAAATGTACTTTTTACAGATATATATATATATATATAGAATACATATATAGATATATCACAATGGACAACTAGAAAGATACTGCTGTAGTGAGGATTCCAGAATTTTGGTTAAGAACATGCTTTCATTTTAACCCCAAGTTTGGGGATATGGGGCTGCTTCAGACTGTCTGTAGCAGCTGACTGTGATTTGACTCGTGTTCTAGTGAAGGCATGGTTGCTTGCTTCTGTGGATGTTTCTGTGATTGTATGATGTTTGGAATTCTGAGAACTTTTCGGAGGGTATATAAATGCTAGAGCCCTGATAGGCAGAATGGTGGTTGTCAGTTGTCAGGGTGGTTTGTTAGTGAACATGCTCAAAGAAGAAACAAAAGGAAGGAGATTAGATTCAGGGATTCTCTCTCTCTCTCTCTTCTATCTAGTGATAAGGGGTGAAACCAAGGTAATAAAGGATGGGAAAAAGAACCCACAAAGTAGCAAAGACCAGTTATACCTTGCCTCAAATAAGATGGAAGGCAAGGACCAGATGAGCATGTAACGTACACATGTATTATGTGCACACATGTACTACGTGCACACACCCACCACACAAATAAACATTAAAATAGATGCAATCATTTGTTTGGTGACTGCTATTTAACATGTCTTCCTGGTTCACCTAGGACTGAATGTACTCACCATTGAATTCTCGGTGCCTGTGAACAGAAGGAACCTGGTCTACAGCTGTTAAGGGAAGGAAAGAAGAATTTACAGTAACTGTGGAGGGACAGTGCATGTTGCACAAAGCCCGAAGACATCATGCTGGAGTCCTATCACTACTGCTGGGTGAACTCACCAAGCCCGGGACAACAGGAGGAGGGAGGTTCCCGTGTCTGAAGCCCTCAAAGCGAGCATTGAGAAATAAGTGAGTTCTACAACGCAGCAGCATTTGGAGAAGTGGGAGGTGGTGCTGATAACAGGTAGGGAATGAAGACAAGTTAAGTGGAGGGTGAGTAAGACAGGAGGGGATTCAGGGCTGTTCATTCCTCTTCCTCCAGCGCACTGACCCCCAAATCCAGACTGTTGTGCCTGTCTGACACCCTGGGCCACGGCAGCCCTAGGCAGGCTGTTGGAAGGGCTTCCCACCCACGCTCACAGGGGCATGACTTGGGACGCTCCCGCTGATCTCTGCGAGACCCTGGTGTTTAATGGCGGTCCCAGGCCTGGGGCCTGCTGCAAATGAGCTTTAAAGGAAGTGTCTTTGGTCTTCTGACTGCCGCACACACCAAAGACAGCAAATTACAAGCTGAAAATTCATTACGTTTGTGCAAAACTTGAATTTATTTAGACAAAGGCAGATGGAGAGGGTGGGTAATCTCGTTACATTTCAGCGCACTTCACTTTATCGAGAAGAAATGAAACATCGCGTTATGCGTTTTCTTTCCATCTGCTTTCTCTTGCCTAAGCTCAGGTTTTTTTTTTATTAATATAATGAATTCATCTTCCCTCCCTCTCAGTTCCATTAGCCTGTACTCTTAATTAAGTTTTGTGTACGTTGTCCTTTTCAGCAGCGCAGAGTCTCTCTTTTTGATGCAGCTATTTTCCTCAGACCTCAAAGCATTTACACAGACGAACTGCTGCTTTGAGACATATGAAATGTCTTAATCAAATTATCATTTTTTTTTCTCAAATGTGAAGAAATTATCTAGACCCTTCTGTTCCCCAGACAGCTTTAACCTGAAGGGCAGATTCTACAGAGGACTGGAACCAACCCTTGACTTGGAATTTTGAAGAAGTACAGAAGGATTCGTTCCTCTCTGACTGCTGATGTCTAGACCCTGGGCAGCTGGCTATTGACCAGATCATTAGTTTCCTCCCCCACCCACTTTTATTTCCTGGTTTTCCATTTGCATTGCCCACCTCATCCCCACCAGTGTTATTTCTTTTTCTTAAGAAATAAAAGACTTTCTTTTTAAATATGTGTGTGGGGGGGTGGGGGAAGGAATGTGTGCATTCAAGTGCAGGTCCTGTGAAGACCAGAGGCATTGGTTCCAATGGGTCTGGAGTTACAGATGTTGAGTCACCTGCCCTGGGAATTAAACTCGATCCTCAGCAAGTGCAGTCCACTGGGCCATCTGCTCATTCTACCGTCCCCCTTCTCCTTGTTTATGAATGGAATAAACTAGAGAGCTTCTAGAACAACTTAATCCTCATAGACAGGAAAGCGTCAAAGATGTGCCTAGAAGAATGTACTAACTCAGGCAAGATCCTGACTCTCCTTAAGTTCATGTTCAGTCTGATGCGAATCCTAACATTACCATTCCCAGTCTGGTAGACAGGAGAACAGTTGGCCGGGGCAATATGGCCACTACCTGCTCTGGCTGGCCAGTCTGGTTGTTGTTTTGACTCCCTGTGACACTGTTCTGACCTTGGGTGACATTCTTTTAAGTTACAAAGGAGATATACTATGATATCAGACTCCTGCCCCAAATCCTAGTCCCATCTGTCTAGGGCAAACTTTGTTGCCCACATATTTACATCCACAACTGTAAAATGGCTGAGGAATCAAACCTGCTTCCAAGAGCTACGGCAAGGTGTCTAGATGAGAGACACCAGACATGTTCATTCAGGCCTTATCAGGAGTGCTTAAACACACTGACCATCGCCACCACTCTTCTCTGGGTTGAACCCTGTTAGGAATCCTGTCAGGTTGCCACAGTCTGCTGCAAAGATCTAGAAAAGCAATCTAAATTCATACCAAATATTAAAGAGACTTCCCCTTCTCTGGTTCTGAGGGTTAACTGAGGAGAATATGGGCCATGCTGTTCTGTCTGGAAGTCCAAGGCCAGAGAGGAGGCTGCTCCCCACCTCCTTATTTCAACACTCCTGGACAGTATTTGCTTTAGTCAGAACTTCCGTCTTGGGGCACTGTGTCCTTTAGAATAAAAGCACTGGATGAAGCTATGTTGGCTCTAAGTATGGGCCAATGAAGTCTACTATCGATTGTTACTGTGAAATTTAGCAAATAGGACTCAGCTGCCTCCCTCCATACTCCTGTACCCTGGATTATGGGAAGCCATCCCAGCCTCTGACCTTTTGTTCTCCCAGCTACTGATTTCTGAGGACAAAATGAAACAGCTCAACTGCAGATATACCCAGAGCAAGCCACCTTCTGACCTGGCTGGTCTTCCTCAAAACAGAAGCAGGGAAAGTACACAGTCACCTCCATGGCCAGCAGGAGGTGCCACATTGCCAGTGGGAGGCAGAATGGCGGCCTCCTTTGTTAACATCTTCAGAGTTAACTCATACAAACCGTTGCCTGCAGAACCAGTGAGCAAGGTTTAATGACTGTGCTCCTGGGCTCTAAGGAGAGAGCACATTTTCTCAGACTTAAATCTTCTAAATTGGAATTGCCACCTTTAAAGGGTAAGCTGACCCAATGTCCTTGTGGTCAGAGAAGTTTCTAAATGCAGTAGAAAAATTAACACTTCCCTTTCAGACACTGGATGGGAGAGGCCACGGATGGGTCAGAAGATTGGCTCAAATCGAATTGCTGGAGTCTTTCAAGTTTATTTTTATAGATGGGAAGACTGCATGACACCAATCCTTTCTACTTCCTTCCTCTGCCACATCTCTCCCTCTATCAAGGGCACGTCCTTGGAGCTTCGGTGTGTTCTATCATGAGCCTGCTTGCCCATCCCAGCAGACAAGACAGGGCTAGCCCCCACTGATGTAGCAAACCATATGCATCCGAAGAAGTCAAGGAGCCATTATGAAGGCAGGATGGTAAGTAGCCATTGTCTTCCTCAATACCTGAGCCTCTCTGACCCCAGGAGAGGAGAGCACCCTGGCTGCTGTGGGGGGGGGGAGGTAGCAAAAGACTCAGAGATGCTGCTGACCTGGGGCGGGTGCCCTAGGAGCTGGGGCTGGGGACTGCAGGACATGGTTCTAGAGAAATAACTTGCAGATAGTAAAGGCAAAAATAACTTGAGATTTAGAACCCTGGAGACCAAGTTCCTGGGTTTTAATCCTGACTCTGTGTGATGATGAGACCATGGTGGGATGTCTACCCTCCCCATATGAAACCCACAACATGCAAACAAAAATTTAATCTTTCTTTCTGTCTTTCTTTCTTTCTTTCTTTCTTTCTTTCTTTCTTTCTTTCTTTCTTTCTTTCTTTCTTTCTTTCTTTCTTTCCTTCCTTCCTTCTTTCCTCCATCCCTCCCTCCTTCCCTCCACCTCTCTCCCTCTCTCTCTCTCTTTCTTGAGACAGGGTTTCCGTGTAGCCTGGCTGTCCCGGAACTCACTTTGTAGACCAGGTTGGCCTCAAATTCAGAGATCCACCTGCCTGTGCCTCCAAAGTGTGAATTAGAGGTGTGTGCCAACACCCCTCTGCTAAAGATGGCTGACACTGTAATTTATTGGTAAAGCTTAGCAGGCCCAGGGCCTTCGGAGGTGGCGGTGTAAAATAGGAGACTTTCAAAGAGCCCCTCTCCCACAAGACAGAGTTTCTTCCTATAGTCCTGGCTATCCTGAAACTAACTATATAGATCAGGCTGGCCTCCAACTTAGAGATCTACTTGCCTCTGCAAACACTGGGATTAAAGGCATGTGCCATGCCACCACCGTCCAGTGAAAATATTTTATTTTGCAAACTCATGGATTTTAAAATAATTGTTACATTTATTTATTTGTGTGTGTCTGTGCACATGGTACTTGCAAGCTGGCATACATACATACACACACACATACATACATACATACATACATACATACATGCTACAGCTCACATGTGGCCGTCAGAGGACAACTTGCAGGAGTCAGTTCTCTCCTTCCACCAGGTGGATTCATGGGATTGCCTGGGCCCAAGTGCTTTTACCAACTGAGTCATGTTCTGATCCCTTGATTTTAATAGTCTTATGGAATCCATTCCAAGACTGGAAATGTCATTTGGTTGGTAGGGTGATTGGCTAACGTGCACAAAGCCCTGGGTCCCATCCCAGCACTGCATAAACCAGCGTGGCGGTTCTTGCCTGTGATCTCTGCTCTTGGGAAAGGAAGCTGAAAGGTCTGCAGCTCAACACCATCTTTAGTTTGAGTCCAGCCTTGAATACATAAGGTTCAGTCCACAGTAACAACAGTGATGTAAAATAATACATGAAAGAAAAGAAAGAGGAAATCTTTAGCTGTCCCCAACAGCTTTTTCAAAGAAAGGGTGAAATCCACCATCCCCTACAGACCCACATCACTACCCTTGCCTAGCTCCGAAGTCTGTTCCTCCTCACCTCCACTGCTCAGCTCGTCACACCAGCCTCTTTGCTCAGATGTGGAGACGTTTCTCTCACCTAGGACTCATGCTACTCCCCCATCCAAGCTGCTCCACTACCTTCACGCTGTTCTTCCAGCGGTGCCTTCACTCCATCTGACACGTGTCGTCTTCTCACAACTATATCTGGAATAGTATGTAACATTCTTGCTGTTCTCCAACCTTGCTTCACCTTTTTCATAGAATACCCCCACCTTAAAGATCGTATGCTGTGATGTTTCTAGAGCCTAGAAAAACAGCTGACAAATGATGGCCTCTTGGCAAATGTTTGTTAGTGGATGAATGACAGACAAGTAGTCAACAAACGATCATTGCCTTTGTGATCAGAGGTATCCTTCTCATGGCTTAGCTTGCTTCTGATTTCAGAGACTGCTGGAGGGATGGCCCAGAGCAGCTGTAATTCCTTTCTGCTCGGCTGGCTCTCATCTCAAGAAAATTTGCTTCCTCCCCAGGATTTTCCCTGATGTCCTAGAATTCCACTAGATCTAAACCTAACAGTTGTCTTTCAATGTGCCGTTCAGGTCACTAGGGGATCCTACAACCTGTGTAGGCAGGAGCTGCCATTGCTCCATCTGTCCCAGACAAACAGCTATGGAAGATGTTCTGCAGGCTGCAGACAGGCCTTCAGTGCGCATGACACTCACCTCAGTATCACATCCCTGGAGAGACTTTTCCTCCTCACCTCCCCCATGTTCCCAGCGTCATGGTCCGATTCCTGGGATCACCTCTCCAATACAGTCATTTCTCAAGTCCCTTGCCCAGCCTCTGCCTTTGGGGAAATATTGAGCAGCTGTGTGTAAGCAGGACCAGACTGTGGCAGATAAGCCGGGGCTCCTGAGGGAATGAGCACGTAGTGTATGGGGAGGTGTCAAGAATTGCTTTTGTTTGTGATTTTTTTTTATTTTTAGAAGAAAGGAATATGGATTACAAACTCAAAGGCAGCCCTAGGGATATGATGTTTTAACTCCCAAAGATCGTTATTACTTAGTGTGGATGAGCACTTACCCCTGAAGATGGTGGCAATGGCTTCCCACCTCTCTGTCCTCAGCTTTCCTCAGAGAGACAAGAGTTTTAAAAAGACTTCTGCCTTCTAATGAAAATTTAGCCTTTCAAGTCTTATTAACTCTAATGGGAAAATGCTTCAATTTATTTTGTTCTGGAGGTAAGAGCAATGATATTAAGTGATCCAATTTACCCATTTCTAGTACCACGCTGGTCACTAATGAAGATGCCTCTGCAGCCCAGTGTGTGGTTTATACGGGTTCCACTGCTTAACGGTTTATAGATGGCTCCATGTGGTAAGAAAACAGTACGTGCAAATAAAAAGTTTTGTGAATCAAACATTACTCTCTTCTGGATTCACTCGATGTTTAAAAATAACAGCTTCATTTGGAAAATCCTTTGTGGGTTTCTCCAGTGGCTACCTTCCCTCACTCACAGATGGTTGATGCCCACAGGTAAATACCCACAAGAGAGAATTATTTTGTGAGTGAGCCACATACACTGAGCTTTGGGAAAGCAAGACTTTTTTTAGTAGTATCTAGCCAACTGCTCAATTTAGCAACAGTCAGAAGTATTATACACGAAGCACCAGCGTTAACAGCTGGAGGAAGTAAGCCGTACCATGATTGTCTTTTTTCTAACTATGAAGTCTAGGCTGAGAGACTCATTTCGAGGGTCATGCATCCAGGCCACGTGAATTTATCATAGGAACTGCACTACAGTCTGAAACAAAACTGTCCCCCTCGGGCTCGTATTTAGAATGGTTGTGCCCTAGGCAATGGTTCTATTTTGAGAGTCTGTGGAGTCTAGCTGTCAGAAGTAGGCCATCAGGGGTGGGCCTTTGAAGGTTATATCTACCTGTGGTTCCTGACTCTCTCCTTGCGATCATGGTTGGCCATGATTTGAACGACCTCTGCTGTACACTCTTACCATCATGGGCTGAGCCCTCCTATGCCTTTCCCACCATGGCAAACTGAGATCTCTGAAACCTCCCCCTCCCTTAGTGAATAAATCTTCACTCCCTTAGTTGTCTGTGAGGAGTGGTTGCAGAATGTAAAAGAGAGTACCAGGAAGGGCACGCACATGGTGCAGACCACTCCTCCTCAACTGAAGGAGAAGAGTGTATGCAATTTATTTTATATGTTGTATTCATTAGTTTACTCGGTAATCTTTGGACATCTCTTTGTGTTAACTGCCTTATCTCAGTGGAGCCTTGTAATAACCTTATTCTCATTTCTACTTTATGGATAGAGAGGAAGAAATGTGGAGAGGTTGCGTTTATAGATTAAGTTACGCAGCACATAGCGGAGGAGTGGAACTTAAACCCATTCTAGGCAGACTCTGGAGTGAGTCTTTGTCATAAGCTCATACTCCTTCTTAGAGTAAAGAGTTCTATTCAAACCTTTGGTTTCAAAGCCTGGTTTTGATGCAATGTTACACAAGATGTGCAGGTAGTGTGGACTAGATCTGCTTATGCAAGGAGTTGTAGCAGTGGACGTGCTAAGGACATAACCAGCATCTCCACTCCACCTTAATGAAGGCCTCTCGGCCCAGTGTCCTTAACAAGTAAGGATTGTAACTGAGCTCTTTATGCTTCTCATATACCATTTGCATGAGATATGATGGATTCAGATGAAATAAAGAGGTAACCAATCACTGAGGGAAAACCCAACCCCCACTAGGAAGAAGTACATGCCAGCACTCTACCCTAGGTCTCAAGAGAAAGGCAAGAGCCCTGGGCACTGCCCTGGTAAACTCTTGTCCCTATGAGTCCTGATGGCTCTAGCTTCCTCTAGCCTACGTCCATGTCCCTCCCTGCCAGCATCTGCACTCCAAGCTCCCAATGATCTTCCTTTCAAATGCCAACATGGCAGATGAACAAATTATAGATGAAAAACTGCTCTCTGAACATATCTATTTATAATGATACATGAAGTCTGGTGTTTAAAGAAAATACTTCTCCATAAAGAAAGCCCCTGATCACAATGTGAGCTGCCAGGAGGCTGACTTGAAAGCAAGAGATGTATGTAGTTTTCCTGCATATAAAAACACAATCAAAGAGCCATCTGCCTCCATTGATTATGATGGGGATTGACAGGCAATTCTATTAAGTGTAATCTTCAGATTGAGACTTTTGTGAGTGTTGTGCAAGAACGGGTCTTGCTAAAGATTTATTATGCTTATGAACTATTAGTGTACGATTATTCAAAACAGAATGGGAGTAAATTATTTTCTCGAATATACTTGAAATGAGTGTGTACACTCAGGCTTTTGAAGTGCAGGCACTGTTTGGAGGGCTCTCGATGCCTTGCTACTTTATTTGGCATGTCTTTTAAAGTGTCAGTAAGAGATCTTTGTTTGGGGATATTTTTAAGCATTCCTGTATGACATGAGAACAGACAGTGATTGGCTTATATTAAAGTCACATCTTGAGGGCACACTGAATTCTGGGTGTACTATGTCTGTTTTCAGATGATGCTGTGTGAATGTGATGGAGACTATTGGTGTGTTTGCACTGGGAACCAGGAAAGGTTCTCACATCTCCACAATTTATTCACAGTGCCCCAGCCTCACAGTTGGAGAAACTTCCAGTCACCCTCATGCCACAATTCAACCAGATTTCACTGTCCTGAGCAGATGTCCTTCCAGTGAGTCCCATTTCATCCTTTGTCTTGCAGGACTTTAGGGTACACTCCATTGTTTCCTTCTTCAGGACAGCCAGCCCTGAAACCTCGAAAGCAACAACCATGTTCTTGAGGCAGGCCCTGTGCACACCTCACTTCTTCTAAGGGCCAAGGTCGTGGAGAGAGAAGGACTTCATATTCTGTTCTCTAAGAAGACAAAACACCCTGGCATTACTTTGACTCACCTCCCCCACCCCCACCCACCCAAGTGCTCACCAGTCTATTTTCATCAAAGCTTTTGGAGGCTTAGCCTTGCCTATAAAATAAATTCTCCTAGAGTCAAATATCAAGTTAACTCAGAGAATGGGGGAGAAAGTTGAATTTTGTGTCACCAAAGACAGACATGGAGGATGAATGAAAAATTTTGGCTGTCGGTTGGTTTGGGTTAATATTTAACAATCCAATGTTCTCCATGTCAAAACTCCTCAGGCATAAAAATGTGGCCCAGGTGAAATAGGAGATTTTTTCTTCTTCTCTGCAATTCTAAATTTTATTGTATTCTTCTCTTGGCAGTCCTGTTGTCAAACACTCCAAATTGACTCTCTTTTCTATGTATCCCCACGTGCTGACACTCAGCTGCTGTTTCTTCTGCCCTTGAGTTGAAGATGTTTCTAGTCACTGAATTAATTAATTCAGAGTATCTCCATGAAGCCAACTGTTCTCCTGTGTTCTCTTCGCTTGTCTAGTGATGATGTCAGCTGCAGGGGAAGAACTGAAGCCTTATCAGAAAAGAGTTAGTGAAGGGGATGGAGAGATCAGCAGGAGAAATCAAAGCCCAGAGGAAAAACTACTGTACCAAGGCCACAGGGTGACAGGATAGCAGCTCTGGGGACAGCCAATGTGGGTGTGTGTGTGTGTGTGTGTGTGTGTGTGTGTGTGTATCTCTATATATCTGTGTTTGTGTGTGTCTGTGCGCATGCACACTTGTAGTGGGGGAGGGTGCTGTGCACAAACTCTGGAGCTACCAGGGACCCAAGTAAGGTTCTTGCTCTGTGTGTCATACAAAGTGTTGATGATATTATTTGTTCTGTGAGTCCTGTGGGGTAACATACAAATATGCAAAGAACCATGCCATTCACGGGATCTCAAAAGACTTTTTCATTGATCATGTAGGGTGGTAAGAGGCCAGGCAATAAACTGACAAAAGGCAGATTGATGGTGGAAAGGAACACAGAAAATGATGTAGTATTTCAATTTCTATATATACCTAGGAGCTCCACAGAAAAGGAGGTAGGCCCCAAAGAGAGTTAGGCCTGAGAGCTCACAAACCAGCAATAGTTTGGAAAGAAATGACAAGACAAAAGAATGGTGTTTGGGATTATAGGTTGGGTAAATTTGTAGGGAGATGAGTCTATACAGGAAATTAATGAAAGGTAAGGGTTATCTCAGTAAGTAAGAGTTATCTGTGCAGACTCATCAGTGATAAAGTTATCTCCCTTTGTGGTGTGGGCTGAGGCAGCATTGTTATCTTCACCAAGGGAAATTCATACCCAGATTAAGAGAAGAAAGGAGGAAGCAGAGACCTGTCTTCCATATACTCGTCTCATTTGTCTTCAAAAATAAACATACACCAAAGTGGCATGGTTTGGGCACCCTGATTTTCTATGCCTGTTAGTGATGGCACAGTCATGGTGATTAGTTAAAGTGACTATCCAATAAGTCTTAAAATTTTTTTCTTTACCAAAATGTTAGTTCTATAGAATTCAAAATTTCTTGGGCAATCTTGGCATATAATGTCTGCATCACTCCATCTCTAACATTTTTATTGTATTTAAATTTAGGAACAAATGCCAGTGTAGCAATTTGTCATTTCTTCTGCCCCAACGGATATCACCAGAGGCACTAAATAAGCTTTCAGTTGTTTCAGTTGCTGACTTATAAGAAAACAAAGAAGGGGCTGTGTTGGGGGGAGAGTGTGTGTTAGGAGAAGGGTATTGAGGAAGAAAGGAAGCCTGCTTATCCTTTGAGTATAGGAAGGCTACTGACTTGCTTGAGTTGATTTTATATCCAGCCACTTTGCTGAAGTTTTTTATCAGCTGTAGGAGTTCTCTGGTGGAGTTCTTTGGGTCGCTTAAGTATACTATCATATCGTCTGCAAATAGTGATAGTTTGACTTCTTCCTTTCCAATTTGTATCCTTTTGACCTCCTTTTGTTGTCTAATTGCTCTAGATAGAACTTCAAGTACTATATTGAAAAGATATGGAGAGAGAGGGCAGCCTTGTCTAGTCCCTGATTTTAGTGGGATTGCTTCAAGTTTCTCTCCATTTAGATTGATGCTGGCTACCGGTTTGCTGTAAATTGCTTTTACTATGTTTAGATATGGGCCTCGAATTCCTGATCTTTCCAAGACCTTTAACATGAAAGGATGCTGAATTTTGTCAAATGTTTTCTCAGCATCTAATGAAATGACCATGTGGTTTTTTTCTTTGAGATTGTTTATGTAGTGGATTACATTGATGGACTTCCTTATATTGAACCATCCCTGCATCCCTGGGATGAAGCCTACTTGATCGTGGTGAATGATCGTTTTGATGTGTTCTTGGATTCGGTTGGCAAGAATTTTATTGAGTATTTTTGCATCGATATTCATAAGAGAGATTGGCCTGAGATTCCCTTTCTTTGTCAGATCTTTGTGTGCTTTTGGTATTAGCGTAATTGTGGCTTCATAGAACGAGTTGGGTAGTGTTCCTTCTGTTTCTATTTTATGGAACAGTTTGAAGAGTATTGGTGTTAGGTCTTCTTTGAAAGTCTGATAGAATTCTGCACTAAAACCATCTGGACCTGTGCTTTTTTTGGTTGGAAGACTTCCAATGACGACTTCTATTTCTTCAGGGGTTATAGGATGGTTTAGATGGTCTATTTGATCTTGATTTAATTTTGGTATTTGGTATCTGTCGTGGAAATTGTCCATTTCCTCCAGATTTTCTAGTTGTGTTGAATACAGGCTTTTGTAGTAGGATCTGATGATTTTTTGAATTTCCTCAATTTCTGTTGTTATCTCTCCCTTTTCATTTCTGATTTTGTTAATTTGGGTACTGTCTCTGTGCCCTCTGGCTAGTCTGGCTAAGGGCTTATCTATCTTGGAGAATTTCCTGAATAGAACTCCAGTAGCGTATGCTCTAAGATCAAGAATTGACAAATGGGACCTCATTAAATTACAAAGTTTCTGCAAGGCAAAAGACACTGTCAAAAAGACAAAGCGGCAACCAACTAACTGGGAAATGATCTTTACCAACCCTACATCCAACAGAGGGCTAATATCCAATATATACAAAGAACTCAAGAAGTTAAACTCCAGAGAGGCAAGTAACCCTATTAAAAATGGGGTACAGAACTAAACAAAGAGTTCTCACCTAAAGAATATCTAATGGCTGAGAAGCATCTAAAGAGATGTTCATCATCCTTAGTCATTAGGGAAATGCAAATCAAAACAACCCTGAGAGTCCACCTCACACCAGTCAGAATGGCTAAGATCAAAAACACAGGAGACAGGAGGTGTAGGCGAGGATGTGGAGAAAGAGGAAGACTCCTCCACTGCTGGTGGGATTGCAAGCTGGTACAACCAATCTGGAAAGCAGTTTGGCGGTTCCTCAGAAAACTGGGCGTGACACTCCCAGAGGATCCTGTTATACCACTCCTGGGCATATACCCAGAGGCCTCCCCGGCATGCAATAAGGACACATGACTCCACTATGTTCATAGCAGTCTTATTTATAATAGCCAGAAGCTGGAAAGAACCCAGATGTCCCTCAACGGAGGAATGGATACAGAAGATGTGGTATATTTACACAATGGAATACTACTCTGCAATTAAAAACAATGAATTCATGAAACTCTTAGGCAAATGGTCAGAACTTGAAAATATCATCCTTAGTGAGGTAACCCAATCACAAAAGAACACACATGGTATGCAGTCACTGATAAGGGGATATTAACCCAGAAGCTCGGAATACCCAAGACACAATTCACATATCAATAGATTTCCAAGAAGATGGAAGGAGAGACCCCTGGTCCTGGAAAGACTGGATGTAGGGGAATACCAGGACAGTGAAGCGAGAGGGAGTTGAATGGGGAACAGGGGGAGGGAAGAGGGCTTATGGGACTTTCGGGGAGGGAGGAACCGGGAAAGGGAAAACCATTGGGAATGTAAATAAAAAATATATAGAAAAAAAAGTGAGTGAACTTAGGGGCCAGAAGGACCTGGGAGGAGTGAGAGGTAAAGATGACTCAACATGATCCAACAAAATTCTTATCCTGATGGAATTTTGGAACAAACATTTAATCCAGAGTTTACTAAATTTGGAGAAACTGAGGCACAGAAAAGGACACATATCTACAGTGGTAGAAATAGATCACAAATTGGAGATTCGGCTTTCCAAAGTCCCACCCCTCTATCTAGGAAACTTCTCCTGTACCATCCTCTCTGCACACCCACTTCCCTAGCTATCTACTCAGCTTAGCCCTAGCTAGGCTCAAGCGTCCCCCTCCCTCACCAGCCTCCCTTAGCCACCCAGTTCCCAGTGGATCCGGATCTGCTTGCAGAGCACCTGCCAATGTGTCTTTCCCACTGCCTCCTCCTCCTCCCACTGCCTAGGCCACACAGTCTGGGCTCCACAAGCTCAATAAGCACATGAGTCACCCAGGAAGGATGGATGGAGCATTGCACCGTGGGGGCTGATTTCACTCCCGCAAACTCCTGTATTCAGTTCATTCACAAAGCAGAGGGCAGAAATGGTTTCCATTCATGCGTTTCTCAATAGCAAGGTTCATTATGGGAAGCTTCTCTAATTAATCCTGATGCTCACCCCTGCAGAGTCAGTGTGGCCTTTTGTCTCTCCTTGGCTCCTTTTCTCAAATCAAACAGTGCTAGAAGACAGGGACTTGTGGGCAAATTCTGTGCATTGTCTAGCGTTTTATTTTTTTTCCTAACACTTGCTCTTATCACCCTAGACATACTTTATGTGGAACAAATTGATTAAAATATAAAATGAGGATTTACTTTGTTAGGCTCTGCAGAATATAGTTATTGGGGTGTATAAAGACCCAAGGAGCTAGAAGAAGAGGAGGAGGGAGGAGGAAGGAGGAAGAGGGACGAGGAGGGAAGAGAAGGAGGGAGGGAGAGAAGAGGAGGCAGCTTCCCTAACAGCAGCCACCACCCTCAGACTGTCTTATCTTCAGCTCTATAGTTCAATCTCCTTGCCAAGAAGGCTGGAGGAAGAATTGCTATTTATTGAAACCACACTGTGTGCCAAGCACTGGGTAAGGAAACTGGCAACTTATTTACTAATTATTTGAGGGCCAGTTGGGAAGACATCAGTGAAGAAAACATATTTGCCATCATGGATTTTCCATTACAAAAGAAGAGACAGACTGGAAGCAAGTGAACATATTACAGAACACAGGGTGGTAATTAAAGTCAGAAAGAGAAACCATGTAGGTAAAAGAAATTGGAATGATGGGCAATAGCTCAGGCTTGGGGGAAAATGTTCCTGAGGAAGTGAACCTGAAACAGAATGATGTGACCTTAAGGCTAGAGACACATTGGAGGAAGTGTTTCTATCAGAGTGAATGGACCTTTGGTGACAAGGCATGAGGGCAAGGGCTGTAGAACAGGAACACAGCAGCTGTGTGAGACACAGATGTGGGCAGACAGGTAGACAGAGACCAGGTCCCATGTCTCTACTAAAGACTTCAACCTCTTCCAAATTTCCTAGTGCCTTGAATAAGCCTACCCACCCCCACCCCATTCCCCACTCCCACCAAAGGCTCATAGATTAAATGTTTGGTTCTCAGTGTATAGAACTGTTTGGGAAGAATTAAGAGGTACAGCCTGTTGGAGGAGGCCAGGCTTTGAGGTCTCAAAGGACTCTGTCCATTCCCAATCTCTGTATCTCTCTTTCCACCTCATGATATAGATCAAGATGTGAGCTCTTAGCTACTACTCCCTGCCATGTCTGACAGCGTGCTGCTATGTCCCCTCGGTGATGGTCCTGGACTCTAACCCTCTGAAATAATAAGTCCCAAATAAATGCCATATATATACATATACATATACATATAGATATACATATACATACATATATATATATATATATATATATATATATATGTATATATATATATATATGCCTTGGTCATGGTGTTTTAGCATAGCAATAGGAAACAACTAAGACTCCTAGCAGCCCTTTGTAGTGTTTGGAGTGGAGGCCTGTCATGATCTAATTCACTCAGTGGACGGCTGCATCCTGTTTAATCCTCAAAAGGACCTAAAGAGATAAGCAGCATTGACCTCAGTTGCTCAGATAGGAACTGGGCTTGGAGACATTAAACTTCTTGCCCACATTTATGGAGCAATCTCCATAAACAGATTGCAAATCCAACTTGGACTGAATTCCTAATGCAACCTTTCGCACAGTCCCACACTGTCTGAGGACACAATCTGGGTCTTATATGACTCTGAAACGCCCTCATACTCCTAAGTTTGTGGCTGCTGCCCAGTGCCTACCTTCTAAATGAATACATTAGATTCAACTCAAACCCTTCCAGGCTCCCAGGATGCCTGGTGTTTGGATCAGATAGGAAAAGAAATTGAGAGTCAAGGGATTCTTACAATCAAAAGGCAAATTTAAAAAAAAAATTAAGATGTTTAGGTCTGTGTTTTTAGTAACACTTCTCAGGGGGTAAATGACTGCTTTTCAGAACTTCAGATTTTACCCCATTTGCTATTTTAAATTATCTTCAGCTCTGCCATTTACACACCTCACCTCTGAAACAATCAGCTTGCTCTTCAGTCTAAGGACCTATGGAAATGGCAACCGTCAAAATTCAGCTGAACTCTGCGCTGATTCCTAATGGCTATTCACACACACACACACACACACACACACACACACACACACACACACACACACACACTGCTAAGAAGCAAGACTATGAAGGGATCACGTTCTTTCTCCTTCCCAAGTCTTCAGACGGACATGGAACAGCTCCCTTTCCCATGCTTTCTTGGATGACCTGGAAAAAGAAAGATCATCTTCAAGTTAGTACATGTGTGTGCCTCATCCTCAGCCCCTGGGGCAGTCACTTATGGTCAGAATGAACAAAGCATGGCCCCTGTAGACAGGGTCATTGTGTCAGAGGTAACCCTACCTGCCTAGCAACCTCACAGGCTTGTGAAGTCACTGGGGGAACAAGGCACTAAGCTCTTTCACAAACCTGGAGCATCAGAAAGTTATGAAGGAAACGAATGGGTATTCTGAGGGCTTCTAGGCTGGGTTAGAAGCCAGAGTTCCTCTGAGGACACAGCACAAAGAGGAAGAGGAGACAGGCATGGTTATTAGCATGCACCTAGAATCTCTCGGAACATTTGAGGCTAAGACCAGAGGGTAGTGAGTTTGAGGCAAGTCTATGCTTTTATGAGTTCCTGCTTCATAAAACCAAGGGCTGTCTGAGCTCAATGACATATGTCTGTCATCTTAATACTTGAGAGGTAGAGAGAGTAGGACCAGCAACTTGGGTGCATTGGCTACACAGCCATTCTGGGATCCAAGAGTCCTGTCTTTAAAACAAACAATTCCCAAGGGATATGGGTGTGGTTCCGTGTTCAAACATTTTCTAAAATGAGCCGTGAGTTAGGTTTAAGCCTCAGCACTACTTCCACAGCCAAAGGCAAAGGAGGGGTATCCTGGACTGGAAAGTTTCTTAGCGTCCCAAAAAGGATAGAAAGAAGAGTTCAGAAGACTTGAATGGGACTCGTATGACCCGGGGACAGGAAATAGGGACTATGAGTGGTAGGCAGAGACTTTGGGGATCATCTGAACAGCTGTTGTCTCTTCATCATGCAGTGTTGACTAAGGAAATCTTATACTGTGCAGTTCCCCGTACAGAGTTTATCAGTGCCCAGTCTAACAGTGCTCTGCAACACTGACAGGTAAAGAGTTTGAAGAAGGATTTGCAAAGAAAACCATTAGGGTTGTTTCCTCCAAGGGAGACCCTAGGTGAGATACCTGGAATCTGGCAACAGTCCCGTCCATGCTGTGCATCCTGGGGCTCCCAGAACCTCTGAAAATGGGAAACAGTCATTAACACAGCGAGCTGCCCTCCTCTCTTCTCCATGATAACACTGTCACCAGAGAATGGAAAATCACTCAGACGTCTCTGCGTCTCCAAATTGCACCTCAGTGGCAGGCTGCATAAGGCAAATTGCCTGGTGAAGAGCTGGCTAGGCTTGCAAGCAAAGAACTAATAAATAACCTTGAAATACACAATCTGATGCAGCTTTGCTCCGAGCCTCCTGGCTTCTGCCCTGGA
This sequence comes from Tokudaia tokunoshimensis, assembly GCA_036184795.1. NCBI lineage: Eukaryota > Metazoa > Chordata > Mammalia > Rodentia > Muridae > Tokudaia > Tokudaia tokunoshimensis. Next base: position 13,298,063 of record BTHU01000020.1, on the reverse strand, counting down.
AGGCTCATGAATCACTGGGCCTGGCAGGTGGAGTCAGGAGAGCTGAGGCTGCCCACTGTGTTGATGACCTACAAATAAACACCGGATGCTGGCTTTAGGGTGGTGGCTTAGCCAGTCTCTTCTCCAGGAGCGGGGCTAACCTGGAGCAGGGCTCTGGCAAAAACCGTTTCCAGCCACCCATGGAGAGAGGTCAGAAAAGAAGCCACGCAGCCCACATGGGCAGCTACCGTGGCTGCCTGGCAAACAGGATTTTCAGTGGGAATTCAAAACCTCCTCAGGAGAGAATGTGCATGTGATTCAAGCCCTGGTTGAAGATGCAGAATTGTCAGTCAAACACATTCTCAGATTCTCCAAAGCACTTTCGCAATCATTTGTAAATTGCTCTTTCAGGGCGTCTGTGAGAATGTTAAATGACTAGGAGAAGAAATCAATACCTCAGCACTAGCTTGGGGGTGGGCAACCCTGTGCAAAGCAAGAATCACACATCCATAGATGGATGCAAAGATGTCAGTCTCCTTGGATGAATAATAGTTCAGCAGAAGGTGGCAGGCGCTGAGCAAGAAGACTCTCTGACATGCAAACAGACACAAAACCAACACGGACAGCTGAGAGATATGGAGGCCTGCTGAGGAAAAAGAAAATGGAGTTGGGTATGTGGCCCAGGCCTGGGAGGCTGAGGCAGAAGGAGTGGGAAGTTCAATGCTGGCTAATCTGCATACCTTGTCTCAAATGACAAATCATCCTGTTTGTCAGGAAAACACTGATGAGAGATGCCACAGGGGACTATAAAGAAAACTGACTCGCTCTTAAATAGTGACTGAAAAAAAAAACCAAAAAAACAAAGGTGTGAAAAAGAAAGCCAATATTTGGGACCTGAATAAGAAAACATGAATAATGTAGGATCTGGAAATTAATAGAGAATTTTACAAAATAATTTTTAAAAATCCTGTCTCCTAGGAGAAGCTGCAGAGGAAGGTAGGCTGCTGTTAGCCCCAGTCAGATATTGATTCCAGGCCTGGGACCACACTGTGGGTAGGTGCTTTGTTTTGCTTTGCTTTGTGAACAGGTAGATTCAGTAGATGCTCAAGGAGCCTTATGAAGGACGAATATTATCATCCTTATTTATAGATGAGGAAACTGTAACGCAGAGAAGTTAATTATCTTATCTAAGGTCTCACAGCAGAACTGGGACTTTAGCAAAGGAACTGTCAGAGCTATTGCTGTTTGACTCTTCTTTTTTTTCTAGATCTCGTTCTGCTCTGCAAGGAGAGGGAGTCTTGAAAGGAACAAGACGGTGTTCCCCATGGAACAAGGAATAAATAACTTTACCTAAAAAGCTCCAGCCCCAGGAAGAGAATAAGCTTTGTGGCAGCAGCTGCCCCTGGGCCACCATAGATTCTCATCGGTGACTTTTAGTGGCTTCAGTCCTCCTGCTAGGACATGAGAGTTCAGGTCTTCTCTAAACACAGCTATATTTAGCTAAAAGAGTCAATGATCATATAGGAGAAAAACAATTAATTTCCTAGTTTTTTACAAGTGCTTACAGAAAAAGGGACTTTAGCAAAGGAGCCATTTTGAAGTGTTTGAGTCACACGGGGACAATCACCCTTTGGCTTTACCCTTCTTAACTTCTTCTGACTTCTTCTGAATTTCTCCATCTTGGAATAGCCAATCATTCTGCCGCACCTCTTAGAAAAACTGTGTAATTCTGTGCTGTGGCCCAGTGGTAGAGCATTTGCCTCACATGGGTGTGAGCCCTGAGTTCGACACACACAACACACACACACACATACACACACACACACACACACACACACACACACACACACACACACACACGGACTTGAGAATGCACTGGCTCACAACTGCAATTTCAACACTCCTGAGGTGAAATGGGGTGTGGAGTCAGGCGAACCATGGGGAATTTCTCAGGCTAACTAGCCTGTAGTAGGCAAGACTAGCAAGGACAAGAGAGACCCTGCCTCAGCAAAGTAAAGGCAAGAACCAGCTCCCAAAAGTTACCCTTTGGCCTCCACACCTGCACTGTGGCATGTGTGTGTACATGCGCATTCACATTGTAACAGTTTTTCAATTTTTAAAGGAAGAGCAATATAAATGTCTCAGTCAGTGCTCTGCAGAAAACTACCTCTGCGCCTTCCCCTCCAGCATTATTATAACTAGTAATCAGATCCAAGGAATAATATGAGACCCACTTTTATTTTCTTTTTGGCTTGTGTTCTCATGTATCCACAACGGTTTCTTTTCCTCTCAAGTAAACATGCAAATAGGATTCTCTTTCCAAATAACAAATGTGTGGTTGCATTGTGTGAACAGGAATCTGGAGTGAGGCTGGCTGGCCTTGTCTCCCATTCTGTTCAGTAGGATACCCTCCATTTGGCAGGCATTTTCCTCCCCAAAGAACTGATGTGTAATCTTTTGTTCTTTCAAAGCTCTTTTTTGTTTCCAAGAGACAAAACACCTACTTTGTGTCATGTTCTCTTGTGTGTGACTAACGATAACAGAACAGTTATGAGCTGTGCATTTGTATTCTTGTAATATAATAATTTATTTGCATAAACTGCTGCTAAAACGTAGCCTGTTAAAGCAAATTAAGCGACTTATAGATATACATTGACGGCTCCACATTAGAAGGTAGACACCGGTTACTCTCCATCCAATTGCGGCATGATGTCTGTTGCCCAGGAGTTGCTCTGGTGACTCCCCTGACAGAAGGCACAAGAGGCATCCGGGTGGGGTAGATAGCAAATGCCAAGCCAGCCCACTACGGCAACCCCACTGGCTTTGTTGATAGCCTCTTGCACTTTGACATGTTAATATTAATAGGTCAGTGAGCAGAACACACAAGATAATCAAGAAGAAAGGTATATTCGGGTTCACGATTTCCGACGTCCATAGTTGCTTGGTTTCATCACTTTGGGGGTCTCAGGTGACATAGTATGGGAGGGCACAAGAAAGTAAGCTGCTCACCTCATAGCTATTGGAAAAGGAAATGGAGGGAGAGAGGGAGGCCAGTTGGGGAACTGACTGACTCTCTGGGATCTCAGTGTCGTCTTCGAAGGCATGCTCCAATGATCTACAGTCCTTCCACTAGGTCCCACTTCTGGAACCTTCCACTACCTCCCAGTATTGCCACAGGTTGGCGATTAAGCTTTCAACCTATGGGTCTTTGGGGAAGATTCATCTAAATCATAGCAACTGTTGGTGATATAAAGGTATTTTAAAACTGTAGACTTTGCAAGGCACAGTGGCACATGCCTACAGTTTCAGCTACTCTGAAGGCTGAGACAGGAGGATTACTTGAGTCTAGGAGTTTACTATGTATACACTGGACAGTACAGTGAGGCACATATACTTAGAGGGGCAAGAGCTGTGATAGATAGATGGGTGACTGGATGGTGAAAGGATGGAGGAATGAATGATGTTGAAGAGTCAGGGTGGGTGCCAGATAGACTGATGGATGATCAGGGAAAATGGATTAAAGTCAGGATGCTTTTTTTTTATCCTTCCTGAAATGGAGTTTTGCTTTTAGGCCAGGCTGGACTCTAACTCACAGATCACAGAGATCTGCCTGCCTCTGCCTCCTGAGTGCTGGGATTAAGGTGTGTGCTACCACACCCAGCTCAGAGTACATCATTTAAGGGATGATACTAGTAGCTTTTCTCATTTTGTTACACTAGTGTCTCATGACATAAAATGAACAAGCTGCAAATACATACATACATACATACATACATACATACATACATACATACATAGATTTTTCCCTAAGTCATGGACCCTGGGCTGTCCTTGGGGTTTGGGGCATACAATGATGTTCAACTACAGCTTCCTGGGTATTGTGTTGGGTTGGGCTTCCCCTGCCTAAAGAGCCATGGCAGGAAGCATGACATGGAATGACAACACAGTGACAGCATGAAACTCCTACTTTGGCAGTCATGAAGACAAGCCAATTTTTCTACATTCATAACATGAACGGTTTCATTTGAAATGGAAAGGACCAAAGGGAAAATGGAGTCATCTCTGCTCTGCTCTAAATAGCTCCACCTCTAACTTTTTAGAAAAAAAAATCAAACCTAATAATATTTGCCCACAAATTATTCTTCAAGAGAATAATAACAAAGCTGTCCCTAGACTTTAGCCTTACAAACAGCAGCATGTGGTAATCTAATTAACTGACTGTTGTATTGGAAGTTTATAAGATAAAATTTGATAGCTTTCTTTAAAACACACACACACACACACGCACACACACACACCACACACACCACACACACCACACACACATACATACACACACACACCACACACACGCACATACACACATACACACGCATGCACACACACACCACACACACACATACGCACACTACACACACACACATACACACACACATACATACACACACACATACACAGGCATGCACACACACCACACACACACACACACACACACACACACACACACCAGAAGTTCTAAACTAAAAAGATCAATGAGAATTGTGGCTGTTCCCACAGGTGACTGTCTTGAGCAATGGGTCAGGTGGAGAAGTGTAGAAGTATCTCAGTATGCTTTCTGTTGTAATAAACACCAAGACTAAAATCAACTTGGGGGGTGGAATATTTATTTCATCTCACAGTTTACAGTCTATCAGGAAGGGAGATTAAGGCAGGAACCTGGGGGCAGGAACCAGAGCAGAAGCTGTGAAGAAGTGCTCCTGACTGGCTAGCTCCTCATGCCTGCTTTCTCAAGTAACCCAGACCCACTTGCCTGAGTGGCACCATCCACAATGCTCTGGCCCTTCCTAGACCATCAATTGTTAATGAGTTGTTAATATCAATTGTTAATCAAAACAAACAAACAAAAACAAACAAAAAATCCTGCAGACTTGCTTACAGGTTAATTTGAAGGAAGCGTTTTCCTCAATTGAGATTTCCTCTTCCCAGATGATTCTAGTTTGTGTCAAGTTGACAAAAAACTAACCAGCAGAGGCCATGACTTCAAGTTTTCTGAGCCGCTTTAAGCCTGGGTTTGCTAAAGCCCGCCTGCCCTGTGTCCTGTGCCTTTGTGGATATCTGTCCCAAGGCTGGAGAGAACACGGAGGACAGCATGGTATAAAGGAAAGAATGTTGTCATCTCAAGCAGGTGGCATGCCTAGTGCCTTTGCTTAGTAGCACTTGTGGCCTCGCCTTCCTTCAGTGCCCCACCTCCAGCAGACATCTACCTGATACCACCCCAATGGAGAGCTATCCTAGGTCACTCTAGCCTTTCAACATCTCTTTTGTCAAGGACAGCTTTGCTCTCTTGCCCTGTTCCCTCTCTCCAATGCTGAGATGCTAACCAATACATATTAATGAATAAAGGAATGAGCTTATTGCTTCGTTGTTGCTTTTCTTTGTGTCTTAAAGCCTCCTTAAAGATCCAAATTGAAAGCAAGGGCTCTAGTAAGACACAGCCAGCATGATCACTACCTACCATGCTCACCAACTCAGCCAACCCTCCCACCACCATGACACTAGCCTACACCTTCCCCAGGATGTAAGTACTGGGGTACATCTTCTCCATAACATAAGTAGTAAGCTGCTTCTTCTCCATGATGTAAGTACTGGGCGGCACTTTTCACGAGCAAGCAAGCTAATAGATCCAGCACACTCTTCAGAAGCACTGCCTACAAAGGGGCTGGGTTTAAATCATCCCTTGGAAGCATATGGTGAAACCACCTTACTTCAGGAAAGATGAAGAGGAGAAGCAGACATACTGAATGCTTAGTACTCAGTTCAGGCTTTCTTGGTATCCTGTGTTTACTCATTGTCTATTAGTACATTACCTGTGTTTACTCATTGTCTTCACCACAGCATTATGAGGTAGTCATTGTTCTTAGCTTCAGCTTATAGATAAAGAAAATAAGCCAGAGATAAGTATCTTATTCCAGGTCAAATAGATACTAAGTGTCAGAGTCTGGCTCCAAGGTCATGTGGAAATCCCACTAAGGAAAAAAAATAAAGGAAGGAATCTGGAACAAGAGAGGTGTTCAGATGATGGAATCTATATCAGTTTGGTGGGGGGACCCAGTATGGGCTGTCTCATCAGGGCAGGCTACTAAGAATTTTTTTTATAGCTAATAATCATGAGATGAGTAAGAAAAAAACATGATGCTCCACAGAGCCAAAACAGTTTTTGAGGAGGCTGGAAGAAAGAGTCTCTAAAACAAAATATCAACAACGAGAGAGAGAGAGAGAGAGAGAGAGAGAGAGAGAGAGAGAGAGAGAGAGAGAGAGAGAGAAAGAGAGAGAGGAGAGAGGAGGGAGATAGAACAAACGTAGATATGATTATGCTAAGTAATGTATGTGAAAAATAAAGCTCACTTAGGCTCTTACATTAAACTAAAGGGTTTTATTGTTGTTGAATGAGGGTTTTACACTTGCAGCTAAGCATTTTTTTTCCACTTGAACTGCCTCAAAAAGAGTGAGTCAGAAAGAAGAGTTGCTGAGAATGGAATTCAATAATATTTAGAGAGAAGTGAAATTAAGTATTATTTGATGCCTCAATTCCTGGCTGGCTGTGCATAACTTCCTGGCAGAGAGAGCACTTAGCTATGCTTCAGGAAGCGTGCTCACTGGGTCGTGAATTGTACATATACTTATATAAACTCACAATGTGAACATGGAGGCAGAATAGAATTAGTCCTCCCCAGAGAATTCTGCTTCCCTCTGTCCTGATCCTGCTTCCCTCTGTCCTGATCCTGCTTCCCTCTGTCCTGATCCTGCTTCTATATGTCCTGATCCTGCTTCCCTCTGTCCAGATCCTGCTTCCATCTGTCCTGATGCTGCTTCCCTCTGTCCTGATCCTGCTTCCCTCTGTCCTGATCCTGCTTCCCTCTGTCCTGATCCTGCTTCCCTCTGTCCTGATCCTGCTTCCATCTGTCCAGATCCTGCTTCCCTCTGTCCTGATCCTGCTTCTATATGTCCTGATCCTGCTTCCCTCTGTCCAGATCCTGCTTCCATCTGTCCTGATGCTGCTTCCCTCTGTCCTGATCCTGCTTCCCTCTGTCCTGATCCTGCTTCCCTCTGTCCTGATCCTGCTTCCCTCTGTCCTGATCCTGCTTCCCTCTGTCCTGATCCTGCTTCCCTCTGTCCTGATCCTGCTTCCATCTGTCCAGATCCTGCTTCCCTCTGTCCTGATCCTGCTTCCCTCTATTCTGATCCTGCTTCCTCCTGTTCTGTTGTTGGTTCCTTCCATATTGGTAGCATCCTACTTTATTGTTTTGCATCAGCATAATGAACATGGGACACAGATACAACATTTGCATGAAAGAGGAATTGATGCTTGGGTACAAATGAGAGACATAAATGTTTAAACGTACATTGAGTCCTCACAATGGATAGTGGAACTGCCTCACCTTTAAAATGACAGGAGCTTATCTTCCATCCCAGTCAACACATGGTATTGGAGTGCCCACCATCAAACCTGATCGATATAGGGCCCTTTTCAGGAGTCTTCCCCAGCTCCCTAAAGAGGTGATCTGGACAGAACAAGAATGATTGGATCCTAGAAGGCCAATGGTCAGGAAGAGTTGCATTTCTTACATGATTATCTTGATTCCACTGTCTAGACAGGAAAGACTAGCTGTTTTTCTTCAGTTCTGTGGACAAGACCAGCACAAGACTCTTCTAAGCCATTGGGGACAATGGCCCACACACTCTTGACAAGCTCTGTCATCTTTGCAAGTCTTCTTTCAACAATCCACACCTGGGAATACTTAATTTCAGCCTCTCACACCAGGATCTGCAGTCATGCTGTGTAGAGGGGCTAAGGAGCAGGACTTTGGCTGGGTCTAGCATACCAGTTAAGTAGGTAGCAATGCCCTATGCAGAGATCTTGATTCAGTCTCCCAAGCCTCTGAACTTGTGCTCAAGCTGAGTTTCCTCAAATCACTGCTCAAGTAAGGCTTGGCAGGTACAGCAGATGGACAGCACAAAGGGTCCTGCTGTCCGTGGAGAGGCCCAGGTACAGTCAAAATGCCCTCAGAGCTTTAGGAAGGAACATCTGCTTGTACTTACCCTGGGACAAGTCTGTCCTTTCTCCCACTGTCCTTCCTCTTCACCTTCCTTCTATTTGGCTTTTTGAGACAGGGCTTCACTGTGTATCCTAGGATGAAATGAAACTAAGTAGTATAGGCTAAGGGTTTAGCAAGGAAGGTGGGTGTATCACTGACTAGTTGCCACCCCAGAAGGACAGTCCATGCTGTTCATTGCAAACAGGAAATGGGGTCCATACCTTTTTACTGTCTGTGTATGATTGTGCTCTGGTGGGCTGTACCTGCAGCAGCCGCCTGTTTTATTGGATCTAGGCCAGGGCCATCTTGGAGGTGGTCATACCCCTGGCCAAGATGTCCTTGATAAAGTAGATGACCTTTTCCATCCGGACGCTGGAGCTCAAGGTGGCATGTCAAGCAGTTGGAGAATGAGTGGGGGAGTTGGCAGAAAGCCACTGAGCTCCGACCCACAGCTATGGGAGTCCAAAGTCATCCAGATTTATATAGATGTTCCTGTTGCCTTTCTTCAATCAACTAGAATCTTAATAATTTAAATATTAGTAATTACTATTCTCTGAACACTTTTGGTGAGCCCAGGACTATATTAATAGGGCCGTCTGACTATTCTACTACCTAAGTTTCCATGACAAACCTGCGGGGAAGGAATTGTGGATGTTGAAAGGTAACTAGAGTTTACCCCACCTCAGCTAATAAGACATGTTACTAAATTTTGAGATGTGTCACACTTTCCACACCCCAAATGGCTAGCTATCCCACAGCACAGACCAAGGGTCTTGTGGGCAATGTTAGCACTAGGAAGTAGGGTTTGAATCCCACTCCTGAGCCCCACAAGATGAGGCCAGGTAAGAAGTGATTCTTCAGAAAGAGTGGCAGGCCCTTTGATCAAAAGAAAAAAATATGGTGCTATAACTCCAGCACATAGGAGGCAGAGGCAGGAGGACCAAACTTTAAGGCCAACTTGGACTTCACTGTGAGTTTGGGGCCAGCCTGGAGTACAAAATGAAACCCCATGTCATAGTTTGGGGGGGGGTGGAGAACATGGATAAGGGATGTCAGGAGAAAGGATAGACTCATCCCAGAAGGTGTCACTTATATATAGCACGGCTTTCTTCATCACAGTCCACACTGAGACACAAGAGACTGGCAAATGGTCTGGAGACACTGTCCAGAGGTGATAATCTAGGGACACTAGGAATGAGAATGGACCATCTCCAGGAAAACAACCTAGCAGCAAGACACACTCCTCTCAGGGATTTCTGGTGCCTCTTGCCAGAGAACAGGAGAACTGAGAACAGTGGTTTGTTTCCTGACAAGGGACTAGGAAATATCAGGCAGGTAAAGTCAGCTACAAGGCTATTTTTATTCTCCTTTTAGGATGTAGTTAAGGGAATTGTCTTATGACTTCTCTGGAAGCAAATCCTGAGATAGTGGCACACAAGAGCATGTATACATGTGTGCATGCATGCATATGTGTATATATGTTGAGGCCAGAGGTTGACATCTGGTCTCCCCTCTTGTTCACTATACATTTTCCACTTTGAGACACTCACTGAACACGACACACATTAACTGACTGGATTGGTTGGCCAGTGAGCTCCAAGGATCTTCTGGTCTCTGCTGCTCTTATGCTAGGATTGCAGATGCCCACTGCCACTCATGGCTTTTTTCATGGGTGCTGGGGGGTCTGAACTTAGGTCCTCATCTCTGTGCACTAGGACATTTATCAACTGTCCATCTTCCCAGACCACTTCCCATAATGCTTTGGCTGCAGATTGTATATTTGGAAAATGGTATCAGAAAAGTAGAGGGGAAAGGAAGGGAAGGGAATAGAAGGGAAAGGAAAGGTCCTAATCCAAAGAGAACTCGTGGGTAGGTTGTCACTGTGGGCAACTGGAGTCTGGTGGTTTGAATAAGAATGCCCCCATAAGCTCATAGATTGGAATGCTTGGTCACCAGGGGGTGGCACTATTTGAAAGGATTGGGAGACACCTTGTTGGAGAAAATATGCCACTGGGGATGGGCTTTGAGGTTCCAAGAGCCTAATCCAGGTCCAGAGGCTGGCTCTCTCTCTCTCTCTCTCTCTCTCTCTCTCTCTCTCTCTCTCTCTCTTCCTGTTGCTTGTTGATGAAGATAGAGAACTCTGGGCTACTTCTCTAGCACCATGATTTTTTGGCATGCCGCAATGTTTCCTGCCATGATGAGAATGGACTAAACCTCTGAAACTGTAAACCAGCCCCAACTAAATGCTTTCCTTTATAAGAGTTGCAGTGGTATACTGTCTCTTCGTAACAATAGAACACTGACTAAGACATGGAGCTTGGCCCTGTTGCGGACTTTCTGAACTCTGCTTGGACTGTCTCATGGTTAGGATATTTGTCCACAGACCCTATCTTTCACTTTGGGGTGGGGAGGCTGTTTCCATGGGCACCTCCCTGAATTTCTTACCAATCCAGTGAAGAAGCTGAGAATTTTCAGGCAACCAGAGAAAGATTCATAGGAAAAGACACAAGTGGTTGCAGGCTGAAGTCCTACAGCCAGCATGCTTAGGGGCTGAATATGCCCAGAGGTACATTCTACAGTGTGTGTGTGTGTGTGTGTGTGTGTGTGTGATTGAACTCTAGATTTTCAAATATGTTATTACTGTCCTAGCGTCATTTCCTTTGCTACAATAAAATACACTGGCAAAAAGCAACTTAGGGGAGAAAGGGGTTTATTTCAGCTTATATTTCCATATTGCCATTGATCATTGTTGGGAAGTCAAGGTAGGAACTTCAGTTAGTCACATCATATCCAGTCAAGAACAGAGAGAAATACACACCACTTGCTTGCTTGTACTCACTCTATTTCTCCACACTTATGCCATTCAGGAATCCAGCATAGGGAATGATGCCACTCATAGTGGGCTAAGTCTTCCTACATCAATTATTTAATTAAGACAATGACACCAAGGGCAACATAGACAATCTCTTGCTGAAGCTCTTTTCTTAGGTGATACTAAATCATGTTGACAATTAAAACTAACCATCATAGTAACCAACTGAAAAACTAGAAAATATAAAAGCCCACATGCCTGTTTTGGTTTATATTTTCTGCAACAGCAGAACTACACTTTCATTTCATTTTTCATATATTTGAATTAATTCACTTATTTGTTTATTGTTGTTTGATACAGGGTCTTACTCTGTGGTTCAGGTGACACCTGCCCACCTCTGCCTTCTGAGGACTGTGGTTGCACATGTGCCCTGCCCTTCCTACACACTTGTTCCTTTCTTTAAGTTTTTTTTTCTCCTTTGTCGCCTCACAAGTTCCTCATCACATCTCATGAAAAGCATGCTTTCTGAAAGAGGGAGGTTACAGAATATATCTTGAAATTGGCCTTGAAGGCGGTAATGTAACGTTGAGAGCCTATCTGTTCCTGTTCTAGCTCACAAAGAATTGACACAAAGACCTATTGAGTTTACTAACAAGCAACAAGCCTAAGCCAGGTAGGTTCCGAGCTGTTCTAACCCTCTGAGACTGCCTGTCTCCCAGCCATGTGGTCCTTTACCTCCAGTCTTACCCTGGCTCACTCTGGTCCATGTGTGTCCTTGTAGAGACTCCCTTGGTGGCCTGCTCATGGTGACTCCTCAGGGTCTGTCTACAACTTCCTCCCTCATGGTTCTTCTTTCCCTGCTCTCTTCTGGAACTCCCTGACTCATATTGGAAGTCCCACCTGATTCTCTTCTGCCGAGCTAATTGACCAATCAGCTCTTTTATTAACCAATCAAGAGTGATGGAAAACTTGTTTGGTTAGAGTCACACCAAGATACTTTATATTGTTTGTGGCTATCGTGAAGGGTATCATTTCTCTTACTTCTTTCTCATCCTGCTTATCCTTTGAGTATAGGAAGGCTACTGACTTGCTTGAGTTGATTTTATATCCAGCCACTTTGCTGAAGTTGTTTATCAGCTGTAGGAGTTCTCTGGTGGAGTTCTTTGGGTCGCTTAAGTATACTATCATATCGTCTGCAAATAGTGATAGTTTGACTTCTTCCTTTCCAATTTGTATCCCTTTGACCTCCTTTTGTTGTCTAATTGCTCTAGCTAGAACTTCAAGTACTATATTGAAAAGATATGGAGAGAGAGGGCAGCCTTGTCTAGTCCCTGATTTTAGTGGGATTGCTTCAAGTTTCTCTCCATTTAGATTGATGCTGGCTACCAGTTTGCTGTAAATTGCTTTTACTATGTTTAGATATGGGCCTCGAATTCCTGATCTTTCCAAGACCTTTAACATGAAAGGATGCTGAATTTTGTCAAATGTTTTCTCAGCATCTAATGAGATGACCATGTGGTTTTTTTCTTTGAGATTGTTTATGTAGTGGATTACATTGATGGACTTCCTTATATTGAACCATCCCTGCATCCCTGGGATGAAGCCTACTTGATCGTGGTGAATGATCGTTTTGCTGTGTTCTTGGATTCGGTTGGCAAGAATTTTATTGAGTATTTTTGCATCGATATTCATAAGAGAGATTGGCCTGAGATTCCCTTTCTTTGTCAGATCTTTGTGTGCTTTTGGTATTAGCGTAATTGTGGCTTCATAGAACGAGTTGGGTAGTGTTCCTTCTGTTTCTATTTTATGGAACAGTTTGAAGAGTATTGGTGTTAGGTCTTCTTTGAAGGTCTGATAGAATTCTGCACTAAAACCATCTGGACCTGTGCTTTTTTTGGTTGGAAGACTTCCAATGACGACTTCTATTTCTTCAGGGGTTATAGGATGGTTTAGATGGTCTATTTGATCTTGATTTAATTTTGGTATTTGGTATCTGTCGTGGAAATTGTCCATTTCCTCCAGATTTTCTAGTTGTGTTGAATACAGGCTTTTGTAGTAGGATCTGATGATTTTTTGAATTTCCTCAATTTCTGTTGTTATCTCTCCCTTTTCATTTCTGATTTTGTTAATTTGGGTACTGTCTCTGTGCCCTCTGGCTAGTCTGGCTAAGGGCTTATCTATCTTGGAGAATTTCCTGAATAGAACTCCAGTAGCGTATGCTCTAAGATCAAGAATTGACAAATGGGACCTCATTAAATTACAAAGTTTCTGCAAGGCAAAAGACACTGTCAAAAAGACAAAGCGGCAACCAACTAACTGGGAAATGATCTTTACCAACCCTACATCCGACAGAGGGCTAATATCCAATATATACAAAGAACTCAAGAAGTTAAACTCCAGAGAGGCAAGTAACCCTATTAAAAATGGGGTACAGAACTAAACAAAGAGTTCTCACCTAAAGAATATCTAATGGCTGAGAAGCATCTAAAGAGATGTTCATCATCCTTAGTCATTAGGGAAATGCAAATCAAAACAACCCTGAGAGTCCACCTCACACCAGTCAGAATGGCTAAGATCAAAAACACAGGAGACAGGAGGTATAGGCGAGGATGTGGAGAAAGAGGAAGACTCCTCCACTGCTGGTGGGATTGCAAGCTGGTACAACCACTCTGGAAAGCAGTCTGGCGGTTCCTCAGAAAACTGGGCATGACACACCTGGAGGATCCGGCTATACCACTCCTGGGCATATACCCAGAGGCTTTACCTGCATGCAATAAGGACACATGCTCCACTATGTTCATAGCAGCCTTATTTATAATAGCCAGAAGCTGGAAAGAACCCAGATGTCCCTCAACGGAGGAATGGATTCAGAAGATGTGGTATATTTACACAACGGAATACTACTCTGCAATTAAAAACAATGAATTCACGAAATTCCTAGGCAAATGGTCAGAACTTGAAAATATCATCCTTAGTGAGGTAACCCAATCACAAAAGAACACACATGGTATGCAGTCACTGATAAGGGGATATTAACCCAGAATCTCGGAATACCCTAGACACAGTTCGCATATCAATAGATATCCAAGAAGATGGAAGGAGAGACCCCTGGTCCTGGAAAGACTGGATGTAGGGGAACGCCAGGACAGAGAAGCAAGAGGGGGTTGAATGGTGAAAAGAGGGAGGGAAGGGGGCTTATGGGACTTTCGGGGAGGGAGGAAACGGGAAAGGGGAAATGATTTGGAATGTAAATAAAAAAACTTAGAAAAAAAAGAGTGATGGAAAACAAGTTTTATATAACATAGAGATGGGGTATGGTTGACCATGCCATCATCCTCTGGATCACACCCAGATGTCTGGGCATAGAATTCAACATCTGAATACAGTGTCTACAAACCATCCCCCAGCATAGTCCTGCTGAGAGACATAATTCAAGATAAAGGACTTTGCTGGTGATACCATGCTAGCTTTTGATACAAAGTTCTGACCATTTTTCTGTCAACAGAAGCAATGATTTCGTGACCTGCTACCTCCCCACAGATGCCATCCAGGACTGAATTCATGTCTTTGACTTCTGGAGACAAGAATTTCTTCTCTTTTCACCTGCCAAACAGAGATGGGAATTTCTCACAGGTGGATGGCAACTGTTAGTCGATATTTCTTTAAAAGCTCTCACAGTAGAAAATCCCATTCTCACGATCTATCAACGAGTCCTAAAAAGATGGAGTTAATGGAATCACATGAGTTCTAAAAATGACTTAGGCTATAAAAATAATTATCCACTTTTTACTTCCAGAGATTGATCAGGCGATAAGGACCAGACTCATACATTTATTTATTCACTCAATGAATAATTACTGGTGCCTGCTATATGCCAGGCACAGCGTTAGTTGATGGGGCTTAACAAGACTGGTAGGCTCCCTTCTGTGCTCTTATGCTCCATTCAAGGACACCAACAACCATGATGGAAACCAGAAGTAGCTTCAGTACCATTGTCACTTAAGGATCATGTCCCTGACCTGCCCACCTTTACTGATCTGTGTCTCAATCAGATAAATCCATGGCTGTACAATGAACGGGAAAATTGAGACAGCCATCAAGCTAAGCCCTGGTTTTCACTTGTCTGGTCTGTCTCCTTGCCAAGTGAGGAGAAACAACTGTGTCTTCTAGTTGCATATTTAATTGGGAAGTTAAACCTGGGCCAAGAGACTGCTTTGTCAGAAGCTAGACCAAAAAAGACTCCCAACTACAAAGATGTACTGTTTCACAAAAAAAAAAGCAAGGTGTTTTGTCTTAAAAATTAACATTGGGTGATCTAAATTGCAGCCTGCAGCTCTGTGTTTAGATGAGTCTTGGGAAGATGCATCCAGGCTAGGGAGATGGTTCTGTGGTTAAGAGACTGCTATTCCAGAGGACCCTGGTTCAATTCCCAGCATTCACAACAGTAGTTCACAGCTGTTATGGGGGATACTATGCCTTCTTCTGGCTTCCTCAGGCACTAGGCAAGCACATTGTGCAAACAAACATACAAGCAAAACACCTATACACACAAAATAAAAGATGCAGCCACTGTATATTTATGCTAATCGAAGTTGCGATATCTAGAAAGGGTCGTTTTAAGCCATTTATCACTTCTGCTGGGTCAACCAACATCCTAAGAGAGAAAGTGACTTGTTGGGATTTGCCCTGCTGAAGAAGCGAAGCAGAGGGGACTCTGAGGCTGAGTCTAAGGCCCTCTCCACAGTGAAACACAGATAAGACTTTCCCATGAATTGTTGATTCGTTCAGTAAGTTCCCATGAGTACCTTTGGATCCATGGGGCATGGGTAAGGGCTCGGGGCAAGTACTTTCTTCAAGTAAGATTTCTAAATACTTCTATTTTGATTGTTGGCATATTAATTGTATATGGTAATTAGAGTCACTGATATTTCCAGACAGTCTTATATTGCTCCAACCAGACTTTGCCTGCCTGGAACCTTCAGTGTAGTCAAGGAGGAACTTGAACTGTTCCCTGGTAACCTCGCAAGCACTCTGGGTTACAGAAAGGCATGCACGGCTGCCCGGCTTGCTTAGATCTGCCCTTCCTCCACCATCCTACTTCCCTAAAACTACTATTATGTTTTCTGCTCAACTTTCTCTCTAGATGTCTGGGATTTCTGTTGTTTACTTTGGGTTTTGTATTATATGTTTGCTTTTTGCCAAGGTCCATTGTAGTCCAGGCTAGACTCAAACTCGTTAAATACCCAAAGATGATCTTGAACTTCTAATCTTCCTAATTCCACTCCCAAAGCCTAGGATTACGAGTATGTGTAATTGTGCCCAATTTTTGTATTGCTGGTGAGCAAACCAGAACTTCATGCTTGCTAGGCAAGCATGCTGGCACGCTACACCCCCCAGCCTTCTTTCTCTTTTCTTTAAGTTATTCTGACTTAAAAGTTTTAAAGTAGAACCAGAGAACCTGAATATTATGCAGTGCCTTTTGATCATTCTGGGAGTCAAGTCAGCCTGTAAAATACCAGCATGGACGACTTTGGAAGTGGTCTGTTGGATGGTTGGTTGGTCCGTTGGATGGTGGGTTGGTTGGTGGTTTTAAGATCTTCGTCATTAGTCATCTGATTCAAATCCCAAGATATAATTTCAACAGACCCTGCTTCAGAGAATTGTTGGGGAATCATCAACTCAACTCTGTCCAGACAGACTGAGTGGACCCTGTAGCATGGTGTTCGGTACAAAGATTATATGGATGTCAAGCTCCTTTGATTATATATTATGGAACTATATCTGACCTGTCAGTGATATAAATAATAACGCAGAGACTTATTAATGTTTTAAAGCTTAGGCCTTAGCTGGGTAGTCTCCTTACTACCCTACACCAACTAATCCTGGCATTACATCCCTCCATATGGCCAGTTTTATTTCTCTGGTCTGCTCTCCTCCATCCATCCACCTGTGTGTCCACTGGCTGAACTCCAGCCTCTCAGTTCTTCTCCCAAAGTTCCCCCTCTCTGCTTGTAAGTTCTGCCTTCTGCTTCCTGCCCAGCTACTGGACATCACATCTTTATTAGACTCAGTCAGACACAATTCTAGATTGCCTTGGACAGGTAAAGAAGAACAAGTATTTACAAAATATGAGACTGGTGATGATCCATAGGAATAATAATACCAAGATCCTGCCATCATTTAGTTCTCTGCAGGTACAGAATTAACAATTGAATATACAGAGACACACCCTCACCCAATAATTATATGTGGTCTGCCAAAGCTACACTTACCTGACAGTTCAAAACTATACGTGAAGCTATTTTGAATCTGTTGGAAGGGAGCATGTGACTGAAACTTTGTCCTACACAAAAAAAATAAACCCAAGAGTCTTACAAATATGGATTTTCAAGGTTGAGCTTTAGGGAAGAAAGTTATTTCCACACTGGAAAAACTTACTTTTCAATCTCCAAATCTGCTGTCTGTCTTCCTATACATCCCACACATGGTCTCTGCATACTATCTATCCCTCAACAAAGAGGCATTTCTTGCCATCAGCATTCTGGCAATGGAAGAGTTCCAGGTACATTTTTATTCAAGCCAAAGCACACAGTGTTGATTTCTCGGAAAATCCCCAAATCTTCCAAGGTTATCCAAGAACACTGTTGGATAAAACTGAAACTGACAGAGATTTTCTGAGTCGACCCACTTTTTTTGATTTTGCTGGGTTTTTTTTCTTTTTTCTGTTTTAGCAACTTCCCTGATTGGGGGTCACAGTGAGCCATTCATTTTAGTGTTCTGCAGAGAGATTATCCTATTCTAGGGGATAAGACTATTTCAAAGGGCCTAAAAAAATAATAAACATACTTTTCCTGCATTTAAAGCTTTTGCCTCCTTTGAACTTCTCATTTTTAGAATCTTTGCTGATAAGGACAAATGCAATTTTCACCATCAGTGGATCTGAACAGACAATTACATTAAGGCAAATAAGACAGGGTGAGGCCAATGATGTAAATCACATTGTGTGCAGCTAATATGCAAACAAATAAAAATGAACACACTCAAAACAGACCACTCTTTTTTGTAGCTAATCAGGATTCAATTTGCATAAACATTTCTTTACCCATCACCTACACACAATAACTTGCTGGCACTTGGGGTTCTGGGGAGTTAGGGGAATTCAACCAATTTTCAGAATACTTTCACTAAGAGAGTGGTTTGGTGTCTTAGGGAGGATTTACGACTCCTAACAAGCATTCTGCCTGATTGCTACACCCATCAGGCTTGCAATGACCTCATGCCCATTCCACATGGGGTTCTCACCACATCCTATGAGCTGAAAGTAAGGATGTAGTTTACTTAGTAGAGCATTTGTCTAGCATGCCCAAGGCCCTGAATTCTAGCCCCAGCACTGACATAAAGCACTCCTGCAACCCAGCACTCAAGAAGGAGGCAGGAAGATCAGAAGTTCAAAGTCGTCATTGGCTTCATGGTGAGTCTAGACCAGCCTAGGCTACATGAGTCAATCCAGTTAGTTCCCAGGACTCTAGGAAACTCCTGCCTACCCTGAGCTGAACAACAACTCAGAATTGCACCAACCCACATAAGATTTATATTTTTTGGAAAGTCATGTTTGAGCTACACAAGCAAGATTGAGTTCACATCATGGAATCCATGGTAAGCTTTTATGTGCAGGAGAAAGAAAAATAAATACTATTTAGGAAAGGACTATTAGGGAGACTGTGGATTGGTATGGAATAGTTGAGGCATGAATGTTTTTCAAAGGGAAACAATAGCCTGCTCTTTAGAACCTACCCAGTGCTTGGCATGAAAGGCAGTAGAGACCCAGACAGACAGAAAGCTGTGACTCATGTAGTGTTTACTGCAGCCTTTATCACACAGAGAATCCAAGCCTTGTGTCCTCATCCATGTGGATGTGTAGTGAGATCATAAAGCAGAGTGAATTCTCCACAGCCTACTCTCCTACACTTGGCCTCTGACATGTTTCTGCCTGCCCGTGACTGCTAATGGGGAAGCCAAGGTCACTCCAGCATCTGTATAGAAGGGAACCAGCAGGGCTCAAGAGTCAGGAAGGGGATGTCCAGGCTGGTTTATGGAAGATCTTGGGTTTCTACAAAGAAACAAAGGACAATCTTTATGAGGATGTAGCCAGAGTGACCCTTTGCTACTTTATGAATCTTTTCATCTGAAGAAAACATAAGAGAAGATGGCCTAGGCATAATGGTATGAGGAAAAGCTTGTAAACTACCATCAGGACACCAGGGAACCATTATGTCTCCCGACTTAAGTAAAAATAGGTCTGCTTCATTCCTCTAGCCCAGTGTTTTCCTGAAGTGACAGCAATTATCAACAAGGCTTTACAGGTGTGCATCTACTGCAAAGCATTCTGTCATATTCGCGGCAGATGATACTGGGGTTGCAGCTGTGATACTTAAATGCAATAGCTTTTAAGTCACTGTAGTTCCCTCTTTAAAGTAAATTGATTTCATTATCTAGCAACTAAATAATGGCCTATGTTGAGCATGGCAAAAATCATGACATCTGACTCACAGAAGTTTGGGGCTTTCTGTGAGGACCCAACTAGTGGTTTCAGCCAGGAAAATTATTGGAGCCAAGTAATTCCCAAAGCTGGACTCACTAAGTCTTGGAACAAATTGCATGAGAATTTATCTGGCCAAATGCCTTCCATGCCAGGACCAAGCACCAATTAAAGCCATAGATGACAAAGCCAAAGTCACAGACAACAAAGGGCAGAGGCTGCCAGTGGAGTGTCTTGGTAAAAGGAAGAAGATATAAATAGTGATTCATGAGCCCTGGTCAAGACAAATTCTGTCTTCCAGCCAACTACTCTATCACTGCCCCATAGCACAACTGTTAACTTTCATGTCTTCTGACCCAAAACTACCTCTGTTCCCAATCCCTGATGCAGAGCTGAACCCAAAACTGTTCTAAGAAGTCATCCTAACACCCCCAGCAGCTCATATATTCCAGTGTCTACTTTGACATGCCCCATGCACTCTCCACATTGCTTCATTCCACTTTCTCTGGAGCAGGAAGTGCACCCACTAATCATACCCAAGATGCTTTGAAAGTGAACCAAACTATGTATGCCCTAAACAAAGCTAAATCACAAATGATAGGGTCACTTTATTTGACTTCCTCTTCACCGTATCTGGTTAAATCAAGAAGGGAAGCTGTAGTCGATGCTTGTGAAGCTTGCTAATGTCACTGTTTAACAAAGAATGAGTTCTAGATAGAAGCCTTCATGGTGCAGTGGCATCCATCTAGAACCTAATATTATTTTGTTTGTCGTATATTGATTTTATATTTGAGTTAATTTCTAGCTGATGTGTAAAATCCGTAAACATTATACACGTTGATAAGGAAACAAATCCCTTTGAAACATGTTTGCTTTCTGTAATGTTCACATCAAGTTAAACTTGGCTCTCTCCTCAAACATGTATCATTTCTTTATAGTGATTTTCAAATCCTTTCTACAGTAGTGTAGCACTACTATTATCTGCAGAAAGCCTGCTGCACACAGCTACCAGAATTTCTTGCTTTCTGCTGACTGTAATTTGTTACTAATTGATCAACTTTCCCCTCCCTTCCTGAGTCCCTTGTGCCCAGCATTGGTAACCACAGTTAAAGTCTCAATTCCTGTGAATTTAACTTCTTTGCCTGTCATTTTGTGCCTGGCTCATTTCACTTAACATGATTATCTCCGATTCTCTCCACATTGTCTCAGTGACAGGATTCTGTTCTTTTTTAACAAGTAAATACTATGTGTTAAGTATTCATGATATCTTGTCTTTTTGTCTATAAATGAATGCTGATTTTTATAAATTATATTTTCCCTGGATTGATTAAAATATTACCTAGTATTTATTTTAATATATTAATAATACAGGTATTCCAGTGGTTGAAGAGATGGCTTATTTAGTAAAGTGCTTGCCATGCGAGTGTGAGAAGCTGAGTTTGGACCCTTAATACCCATGTAAAATCCCAGCACAGTGGTGTACATCTATAATCCCAGAGCTGGAGGGGTAGACAAGTGGATCTCTGGGAACATACTGGTCAACCGCCTCAGCTGAATCTGTGAATTCTAAATTCATTGAGGGATTATTACCTCAAAATGCCAGGTGGAGAGCAACTGAGGAAGACAATATCGACCTCTTGTCTCCATCTCTCTCTCTCTCTCTCTCTCTCTCACACACACACACACACACACACACACACACACACACACACACACACACACACACACACACACACACACACACACACACACCAAACATATATAGATATTCCAGGACATTCTCAGATCATACTTGGTCATGTTTGATTCCATGGAGAGGTCATTTTTGTACTGACATGTCTTTCTTTCTTTCCTTCTAACAGGACACACCTTCAGACATTGTAGGGTTGGTTACAGAATAGAACTAAAAAATCATAGTAAAATAGATTCTACATTTTGTAAAGTTCCCTATATATATAAAATCATGCTTATAGTGCAGTTTATTAATTATATAATAGTATTATGCCTGAAAAAGTTCAAACATAAGCTTAATTTTAAAATACTTTATTGCTAAAAATGATATTACCTGAGTATTTTTTTAAGATTTTATTTTATTTTATTTTATTTATGTCTTCAGACACACCAGAAGAGGGTATCAGATCCCATTACAGATGGTTGTAAGCTACCATGTGGTTGCTGGGAATTGAACTCAGGACTTCTGGAAGAGCAGTCAGTGCTCTTAACCACTGAGCCATCTTTCCAGCCCCATTACCTGAGTCTTAAGCAAGTCATTTTTATTGCTGGTGGTTGGACTTGCCTCAGTGTTGATAGGTATTGACTGATCAGGATGGAGACTAATGAGGGTTGGGAGAGCTATGGCAATTTCTTATTGTTGTTGTTATTATTATTATTATTATTACTATTATTATTCAAAGAGGGAATTTCTGGTTTAATTTGAGACTCAATCTTTCATGTGATGTTTTTCTGGAAGCTGTCTTATGAGAGGATGTCTTGCAGAAGCAGGCATGTGGGAAAGGTGTTTTGCTGAGAGCAGACAATCTTCTAGATTGCGCCATTACCACTGAATTGTATATTTGGTGTTTCACTAGTGGACTGGACTGTAGACAATGAAGATTGGAATTGCTCCAAGGAACTACTTCTAAGCAGGTCCATGCCCCACTTGTGCTATTAGCCATCTTCCTCTCCGATCTTTGGTTGGTGGGCTATAAGGGAGGTTGAAGCATTTAAGAACTCTTATTAAAGCAGGTTTTGAAAAGTAAAAAGCCTACAATTATTATTATTATTATTATTGAAATAGGGTCTTACTATGTAGCTTTGGCTGTTCTGGAACCTAGTATGTAGACCAGGCTAGACTCTAACTCATAGAAATCTGCCTGCCTCTACCTCCTGAGTGCTGAAATTAAAGGCATGTGCTGCCACATCCAGCTAGCTGTGGCTATTGCTTAAAGTAAAGCATGAGCGAGATCTGTCATATTAATTTATTCTTTCTTTCAGGAGACATTTGTCTACAACACCTGATACTGTTTCGTAACATTTTATCTACTGTAGACTTTAAAAATCAGTTCATCTTCTCAAAGTCCGATGCCTTTTCAATCAAGTCTATGCCTCATTATGAACCTTCTGTTGTCATCTGTTCCCAGAATCCTTACCACTGGTAGATTCCATCTTAAGAAACCACTTTCTTTGTTCATCTGTAAGAAGCAATGTTTTACCCATCAGTTTTCATCTTGTGACTGCAGCAATTGAGTCACATCTTCAGAGGACTAACCTCAAACTTGCTATGTAGCCAGGAATAATGGTGAACTCTAGATCTATCTTAATTAGGGTTTCTACTGATGTGATAAAACACCATGATCAAAAATAATGGGGCAAACGGGGCTTTTGTCCTCTTCTTCCTCCTCCTCCTCCTCTTCCTCTTCCTCTTCCTCCTCCCTCCTTTTCCATCTCCCTTCTCCCCTTCCACTTCTCCTCCTCCCCCTCCTCATTCTCCTTCTTCTTCCACATCACAGTCCATTATTGAAGGAAGTCAGGGCAGGAACTCAAGCAGGGCTGGAACCTGGAAGCAGGAGCTGATGCAGAGGCCATGGAGGGATGCTGCTTAGTGACTTGCTCCTCACGACTTGCTCAGCCTGCTTTCTTATAACACCCAAGACCACCAGCCCAGGGACGGCACCACTCAAAATGTGCTGGGCCCTCCCTCATTAATCACTGATTAAGAAAATGCTCTACAGGCTTGCTTACAGCCTGATCTTATATAGAAGCAATTTTTGGTTTGCGTTCCCTCCTCTTTGATGACTTAGCTAGTGTCAAGTGGACATATAAAAGTAGCCAACACATAATCCACATAGCCACAGAGGTTAGGTACCTAGTAAGGGACCAGGGGGAGGGGAGAGGATCTACTGAAGATGGAGAAATAGAATGTAGTATTACAGAGGGACAAAGGAGAACTGAGACTAGGAGGATTAAATAGGGACGGGGATGGGAGAGAAGAGTAAAGGAGGGAATATGGAGTAAGGACAACTAACACTAAAAGCCTTTTGAAAAGCCATATGGAAACTTACTACTATAGACGCTTCCTAATATATATATATATATATATATATATATATATATATATATATATATATATATGAGAGGAATTTAAATGAAGTCACCATATAATGGGGAAAAATATCCCAACAAGATATCTTCTGCCACCAAGAAAAACCTCCAATGCCAGGAATAAGTGAGATCATGTCGAGGTGTTTTTGTGGGAGTTTTGTTTCATTTTGGGTTCCCCCCCATTTTTTATCTTAATGGTTTTTTGTTTTTATTTTTATTTTTTTCATATTTTAAATGTTTGTTTTAGGGAGGGCAGGGAGAGAACATGAAGTTGGGTGGGTATGGAAGGTGGGGAGGATGAAGTTGAGTGAAAGGAAAACATGATCAAAATATATTGTACAAAAAATTTAACTTAAAGCAAATAGCCAGTACAAGAGCCATCCGCGTCTAACTGCCAAGTGCTGGATTAGAAGTGTGTCCTAACAGCCCAGCTTCGCTCCTGCTAGGCTCTGCTGACTGAGCCATATCCCTGGCTGCAAAGCTCCACCTCTGATCTTAGCCCCACCCCATGCCCAGTGCACCCTGTTTCTACCATTCTGTGGTGAGGTCCTCCACTGAAACCTTGAGCTCCTCAAAGTCGTCCAGGAAAGTTGGAATCAACTTCTTAACACCTGCTTCTGTTGACATCTTGACCTCCTTCCATGAATCAAGAATGTTCTTAATAGAATCTAAAATATAAATTTTTCCAGAAGCTTCTTAATTCACTGTCTCCAGATTCACCTAAGGAAGCGCAACCTGCCACAGTTTTATTAAACTCAAGTTAAGTTTATCTTTAACCAAATTTAACTATTTTTGGTTTATTAATATAATTCAGTTTTCATTCTTTATATAGACTTTTTACTTTTTTTTTTGGATAGGTTTGTTGTCTTTCTAGTTTCCTGTGTTAAAGGTGAGTTTCTTGATTCATTTTCTGTCACTATAACTGAACTCTACAGATTAGGCAATTTATAAAGGATGTAAAAATGTCTTTCTGAAATAATAAAAGTCACCATGGTGACTTGAAAGTCACCATGACTCCTGTGTGCTGTAGAATGCCTCTTGTGTTAGCAGGCTTGAATGGCCAGGTGTTCTGTTGGTGATCAGTAAGAGTTTTCAAGGACTTGGTGGTGGTGTGTGTGTGTGTAGGGGGGGGGGTGAAGAGGGAAGGGGAGGGGGAATGGGGAGGGGAGGGGGAGAGGAGGGGGAGAGGAGGGGGAGAGGAGGTGGCTCGGAGTGGGGGTATGTTGATTCATTTGTTTTTCTGAGCAGTGAGTCCTCACAGCAGGCAGAAAAGCACATGGTAAACATAGAGTCCTCCATCCAGACTCTGGACTGCTTGCAGAGCAGAGAATTGCTGGTATTCTTGAGCCTGTGAAAAGTTGGAGTACTAAACGGTCATTGGCTTCCACTTCAAGCTATCAGCCTCATTAGCGCCTCCCTTTGAGTGTAGAAGCCAAGCTTGCTTCTCACTAAGGATATTCTAGTCCTAAACGGCATGTCCTTCCAGTACAAGAGGTTCTCAATTCTGTTGAAAATGTGTTGCTCAATGTGTCCACTTTCATGGGACTCCTCAGTTGGATCTTTTGGGGTCACTGCAGCAGCACACCCACTGTGCCCTCCTGCTCTTGCTCAAACCTCGTGCACTGACCTCAGCTAGCCTCAAACTTTTCTTCTGAAAGAGTTGGGCCTTGCCCTGAAAGCTAGACATGTTCCTCTAAATGCTCCTTTGGCTCCTTCCTATTGCTTTGACTTGTAATGTTTTTAGCAGCATTTATTAAGGGTGACTTGTAGAGCTCAAGAGGTGACTCACCAAGCCTGATGACCTGGCTTTGATCCCGGAGATGCATGTGGTGGAAGAAGAGAACTGACTCCTGCGAGTTGTCCTCTGACCTCCTCTTGTGTGCAGTAACACACTCGTGGGCACTCGCGCAAAATAAAAAAAAAAAAACAAGATTAAAAGAATTTCATTCTTTCTTTTTTTTTTGGCTACTTTGGGATATTTTTCTCTTCTGCATGCAAGATATATAAAACATCTTAGGTTTTCTATTGTGACTATTACTTGGAGACAGAGTCTCACTTTGTAGATCAGGCTGGCTAAAAACTTACAATCCTCCTGCCCCACCATCTTGAATTCTGGGATTATGAGTGTATGCCACCACACATGACTTTATTATGATTGCAATGAATAAATTACCATTAGAAAGCTATAGCTTATGTGAGATGAATTAATATAAGATTCCCATATGTGTCTCTACTTATTTTGATCTCATTGTTCATCAGATAATTTCAGTGTTTTCCTGCATAGTTTTGCATCTTATTTTGTTATTGCTGTGGAACATGGCGTCTTTTCTCACTAATGTTTTCTAACTGATATTAGTAACGTTTACCAACAGTTTTTCTTTGTGATTTTTAAAATTTTGACCACAATAATAAACTAATATTAGAATTAAAAACTATTTGAATTCCCTTGGATTTTCTGGGTAGGCAATCACCTACAAACAAGTGTATGAAATAGGTACTTAGCAAATTTTATAGAATGAGTACTTGGACTTCGGAGCTTATCTTTCAAGTAATTAGACACTATTCAGTCAGATAGAGTTGTTTGTTTGTTTGTTTGTTTGTTTGTTTGTTTAATCAACATCTCAATCGTTCAATTTTACCAATGAAGATGTGGGAGCTGGGCGATGGGGTGGAAGCCTGCTAGGTCAGAGAGGCACCCAGCTGACTTCCTACTTAGCCAATAACGTCCTTCTTAGTCAATGAGAGAGAAGGAATACCAACCACTCTCTTATAGCTTCTCAAAAAACCTCCTTCTAACAGAATGTCCTTCTCTTATACTTCCTGTGTGTCTCTCTATCCATCCTCCTGACTCCCTCTTACTCTTTATGTATTTTTTTTAAATAATTCTATGTCCACTTCCTGTCAACTGGTTTCTTATTTGCCTCTCCACCTATGGTTGACTTAATTTAATCCTATTTACAATATTCAATCAGAGAGCTCTTGGATTAAAGGTGTGTTTTAAGGCTGATCCATACAAAACAGGTTTTGCTAGTAAATAACACAAATAATCACAGTGTGATCAAATGTCTTGTAACAGGGTGATAGATATGGATCTATTTGCATTCTTCTACATGCAGACATCTAGTTAGACCAGCATTATTTGTTAAAGATGCTTTCTTTTTTCCATTGTATAGTTTTGACTTCTTTGTTAAAAAAAAATCAAATGACAATAGGCGTGTGGGTTTATTTCAGTGTCTTTGATTCAATTTAACTGATCAACCTGTCTGTTGATACAGTATTTATTACTATTGCTCTG
Organism: Tokudaia tokunoshimensis; assembly: GCA_036184795.1. Classification (NCBI taxonomy): domain Eukaryota; kingdom Metazoa; phylum Chordata; class Mammalia; order Rodentia; family Muridae; genus Tokudaia; species Tokudaia tokunoshimensis. The sequence continues at coordinate 13,271,241 of BTHU01000020.1, read as the reverse complement.
TAATACAGCTTGAGGTCAGGGATGGTAATTCCTCCAGTTCTTTTACTGATCACTATTGTTTTAACTATCCTGGGTTTTTTGCTTTTCCATATGATGTTGAGAATTGCTATTCCAAGGTCTTTAAAGAATTGCGATAGAATTTTGATGGGAATTGCATTGAATCTGTAAATTGCTTTTGGTAAGATGGACATTTTTACTATGTTAATCTTACCAATCCATGAGAATGGGAGATCTTTCCATTCAACTTCTTTCTTCAGAGACTTGAAGTTCTTGTCATATGGGTCTTTCACTTGCTTGGTTAGAATTATACCAAGATATTTTATATTATTCATGGCTATTGTAAAAGGTGTTGTTTCCCTAACTTCTTTGTTTGGCTAGAGTTACACTAAGATATTTTATATTACTCATGGCAATTGTAAAGGGTGTTGTTTCCTTAATTTCTTTCTTAGCTCATTTATCATTTATATAAAGGAGGGCTACTAATTGGGTTTTTTTTTTTTTTAGTAAATTTTATAACCAGCCACTTTGCCAAAAGGTGTTTGTCAGCTGTAGGAAGCCTCTGACAGAATAGGATTTTTTGGGTCACTTATGTATACTAACGTATCATCTGAAAATAGTGATATCTTGACTTCTTCCTTTCCAATGTGTATCCCCTTGATCTCCTTTTGTTGTCTTATTGCTCTAGTTAGACCTTCAAGTACTATATTAGATAGGGTTAGAGTGGGAAACCTTGTATTGTCCCTGAGTTTAGTGGAATTACTCTAAGTTTCTCTCCATTTAGTTTGATGTTGGCTATTGGCTTACTGTATATTGCTTTTATTATGTTTAGGTATGCACCTTGTATCCCCAATCTCTCTGAGACTTTTAAAATGGAAGTGGTGTTGTATTTTGTCAAAGGCCTTTTAGCATCTGATGTGATGATCATGTGATTTTTCTTTCAGTTTGTTTATTTGGTGTATTACATTGATGGATTCTCCATATCTATCACCCTGAACAAAAGTTAAATCCAAGTGGATCAAAGACCTCAATGTAAAACTGGATAGAGTGAATCAAATAGAACAGAAAGTGAGGAGTAGCCTTGATCTCACTGATACAGGAGACAACTTCCTGAACAGAACACCAGTCACTCAGACTCTAAGATCAACAATTGATAAATGAGACCTCATGAAACTGAAAAGCTTCTGTAAGGAAAAGGACATTGTCAATAGGACAAATTGTCAGCCTACAGATTGGGAAAGGATCTTCACCAACCCTATATCTGACAGAGGGCTAATATCTAAAATTTATAAAGAACACAAGAAGTGAGACACCAAAAACCCAAATAACCCAATTTAAAAAATGAGGTACAGAGCTAAACAGAGAATTCTCAACAAAGGAATCTTGAATGGACAAGAAGCACTTAAAGAAATGTTCAGAGTCCTTAGTCCTCAGGTAAATTCAAATCAAAATGACTCTGAGATTCCATCTTATATCCTTCAGAATGACTAAATTCAAAAACCCAAATAATAGCACATGCTGGTGAGGATGTTGAATAAAGGGAACACCCCTCCATTGCTGGTGGGGTGCAAATTTGTACAACCACTTTTGAAATCAATCTAGCAGTTTTTACAAAAAAAATGGTAATAGTTCTATCTTAAGACCCATTTATACAACTCCTGGGCATATACACAAAATATGCCCCACTATACCACAGGGACACTTGCTCAACTATGTTCATAGCAACTTTATTTATAATAGCCAGAAACTGGAAACAATCTAGGTGTCTCTCAACTGAAGAATGAATAAAGAAAATATGGTCCTTCTATACAGAATACTATTCTGCCCTTAAAAAAACAAAGATATCATGAATTTTTCAAGCAAATGAATGGAACTTGAGAATGCCATCCAGAGTGAGGTAACCCAGACCCACAAGGACGTGCATAGTGTGTGGTCACTGATAAGTGAATATTAGCCATAAAATTCAGGATACCCCTACTATACTCCACAGACCCAGAGAAGCTAAACAAGAAGCAAAGCATAAGTGAGGATGCTTGAATCTCACTTGGGAGGGGGAATAAACCAATCATAGGAGGCAAATGGAGGGAGGGAACTGGATGGGAGAGGGGGATGGGGTTCCTCTTAAATATTTCTATTTTACCTCTACTCTAACATCCAGGAAACTACTTTCTAAAAAGAAATTCCTATTTTAATGTACTTTTCTGACTCATTAAAATTTATCTATTTAATATAGAAAAAAAAAAAGAATCCAAGTATAGCAACCTCAAACATCAGGACCTCAATGGCAGATACTCACATATTTCTTTTTCTCGTACATATATATTTTGATAATATGCACCCCATTGCTCTCTTGTCCTTCTTCCCCATCTCTGGTCACTCCCCCTCTCAAATAGTTCCCTTCTATTTCCATCCCATGACTTAATAAACAAAACTCTAGTTTCTGCCTGGGAAGATACGCAGTACGTGTCTCTCTGACACCACCTATTTTCATATAATCTCCAGTTCTATCTAGTTTATTCAGTTTATTTGTTGCTCTGCTTGAGGGTTGAATAAAAGCATTGTATTTGCAAATATATATCAATACAATTATCTTACATACAAATAATACATTTTCCTTCTTGCCTCTTTTAAACTTTTGAGTATTCTTATGTATTCTTCGAAAATTTCATACACGAATACCATGTATTTTATATGTCCACCTCCACTGCTCCCAGTCATTGTCCCCTAGACCTCTTTCACACGCCTTCCTCCCATGTTTATCTCATCTTCCACCTCCACTTTTTAAAATAACTCACTAAATCCGGTAAGTGCCATCTGAGTGGACATAGATGTAGTGGTGTGAGTAAAAATACCCTGCCCCCTCAGCTCATATTGGGATACTTGATATCCAGTTGGTGGAACTGTTTGTGAAGGAGTAGAAGGTGTGGCCTTACTGGAGGAGATGTGTCACTGGGGTGGGCTTTGTAGTTTCAGATGCTCATGCCATCCCCACTTAGCTCTGCTTCCTCTGTGTGGATCAACATGTGAGCTCTCAGGTAATGTTTCAGCACCATGCCAGTTTGCCAGCTGCCATGCCCTGCTCCCATGATGGCCGTGAACTCTATTCCTCTAAAATGGAGACCCCAATAAACCTTTTCATCTATAAGTAACCAAGGCAATGGGCAATATACCAGTGCCATATCCCTGAGTAAAGCAACTTCCACTCCCCTAATAGCCATAAATTCTCAACAGCTTCTCAGCTGGTGGGACTTAATAAGCCCCTCTCTCTCCACATCATGCTGGGGTGCTGACGGGCTTGATCTTGTTACAATTTATTGTTGTTGTTAATACATTAATCTGGACATCTAGGCTGGCTCCATAGCCGGCCTGTTGCTAACAGCTAACAGTGACCAAGAATGTGCAGAGATCTCCACCATCTACCCAGGAATACTCTGAAACAACATCCCCATCCAATCTGACCTTCAAGAATACAAGAAGCTCTATCCTTCTGCCTTGCAAAAGGACAGTATGGCAAAGAGCCCTGCCTTGCTCTCTGAAAGCACAGACAGGATTTCTGGATCCTTGAGCCTTCCAAGTGCAGACACTTCCCACCAACAGAAAAGCAATACCGCAACTTATCCTGGAGACACCTATCCAGGAGTTGTTTAAAGATCTGAAGAGTGTAAACTGCCCTCCTGAAATGTGTTCACCTTTTCTGTATTTGACTTAACCAATCTAAACTTAAAAAAAAAGAAAAAAAGAAAAAAGTGTGGAAAGGAGAGAGGAAAGGGGAGCAGGAAAATGAGGGCTTTGAAAATTCTGCTGGAGAGTGAATGCAGTCTGTTAATATTAACTCCCAGCACCTTTACCCTTGGATGCTTCTGGAGCCTCCAGGCTGGTTCTCAGGACCCCTGCTGTGAATGGTTCATTTTGAATGTGGAGAATGAGACTCACAGCTCCTAAATCAGCCAGAAATATTCATTGTCCCTTGTGTGCACATGTTCTTAGGAAGCCGCCTCTGTCACAGAAAAGAAGGAAGCGGCAAGAATTCTTAACCAGATGCTGCTCCTTGGCAAGGAGAATCTTTATTCAAGGCTCTTACCCAGTAGAGAATGAGCAGGGCATGATGAAAGAAAGCCAAGCTTATCTGGGAAGAGCTTTCTGAAATAGACTGGAGTGCTGACATTGCTTACAGGCATATATACCGAACGTGCCGTGGTGAGAACAGCCTTAAATGTGTGTGTGTCAGCTGTTCTGCAGATGCAAGAAGCTTCTTGCTGGGAATTCAGACTTGACCTTGAACACCAATGGAGTCTTGCCACCCAGAGTGAGGTAGGACTTACTGATGATGCCAGGCTCAGTCGCATGCTCTGTACCAAGTCCCCCGAACAAGCCTGAGCATTTCCTCATTCTTGTCCAACAGAACCTTTTATCCTCTTAACTCTTAACCATCTGTAAAGTCCATTTAGTTGTTATCTCCTCGTCCGATCTTCTAGACCCCGTTTTGTTGTCTTTCCCACTCGACTTCATGTCACCCGGCATTGGATGCTGCTCGCCTGACGTGTGTCTGGTATGTGGTAAGAGCTCAATAGATATTTGTTGACTGAATGAACAGAGGATAGCCCAGCACAGCCTTTCCGAAGGCAAAAGCCTGCTTGCTTGCTCTGGGCTCTTCTCTGGTTAAATGAAGGTGTTTTCAAGGTTAAATACATTCTTGGCACCACATTTAATTGGCTGGTTTCCCAAACACTGAATCTTTTAGTTCCAAGAGAGAGAATTTTTTTTCCCCTCAGCAAATATTTCCTGGAGAAAAGTGGATGAGGTGTTGGTTGGAAGAAAACGGATCATTCCATGTAACTGCAGGGCCGTGCAAACGCTGCCAAAGCTGTCCCATAGCCGTGCCCACTTAGGGTGTATCTATAAATATTTTCCTCAGCTAGCTATTAAGATAAATTTATCCTGAAAACACTTTCTAAACAGGAAGGAAAGTGTGTTTGCTAATAATCCTGGACTTTGCCTTTCTCTCTTTGCAATGCAGCTAGATAGAAAGGCACAGTCCTCATCCCACCCCACCCCACCTCAGCCCTAGGTAGGTGTTTAGGCTCACCACCTCTGTCAAGAAGAGTTATAAGGGCTGCACCTCACTCAGGGATTGATTAAGATGATCTTTCATCCTCAAATCAGATATATTTGTTTTCTAGAGAGGTGGTAATGAACAGTGTTAAACTCATTTCCTCACAGTTCTAAATACAAGAAGTATGAAGTAGAGGGTGGACTGTCTGGTTTGCTTTTGTTTTCTGACAGCTCTCTGCTTGACCTGTGGATGGCTGTTTCAGTTGCTCTCTGTGTTGTCTTATCCAGTTGCCTGATAGAAACAACCTAAAGGACTGAAGAGTATTCCTTCACAGGTTTCAGCCCATCATGGGAAAGGGAGTGTGGAAGATTGGAGCAGCTCACATTACAGTAGATATGAAGAAGTAGGGGGTTCAGGAAGGAACCTCAGTAGAGTACAGCTGAGACGGAGAGAGAGAGAGAGACAGAGAGAGACAGAGAGAGACAGAGAGAGACAGACAGACAGACAGACAGAGAGAGACAGAGAGACAGGGAGACACAGAGAGAGACAGAGAGACAGAGAGACAGAGAGAGACAGAGAGACAGAGAGAGATTATAAAAGAGACCTGGGTAAGGTATAGCCACCAGGATACATTTCCAAGGACTTAATTCCTCCATCAAGACTACCTTCCATAGTTGTTCCATCACACACACACACACACAGAGAGAGAGAGAGAGACAGAGAGACAGAGACAGAGAGAGACAGAGAGAGACTGTAAAAGAGACCTGGGTAGGGTATAGCCACCAGGATACATTTCCAAGGACTTAATTCCTCCAAGACTACCTTCCATAGTTGTTCCATCACACACACACACACACACACACAGAGAGAGAGAGAGAGAGAGAGAGCTTATTCAAATTTGCAATTAAGCCATTGAGAATCCTCTTGGTCTATCCATCTCTGGAAAATACCCTGGCAGACACACCCAGAGGATATGACATTCTTAAGTGGACAATTAAGTTTCCTGCATAACAAAGGCCATCATCTCCCAGTTCCTTCATCAGCTCTGTCTGTGTCCCAAGTTCCTTTCACTGTACAGACCTCAGCTCTACTAGATAGTATCCAATGTAATGACCCCACTTTAATTTACTACCTCTTTAAGAAAAATATAGGACAAAACAACAACCAACAGATTGGGAAAAGATCTTTTCCAATCCTACATCCGATAGAGGGCTAATATCCAATATATACAAAGAACTCAAGAAGTTTAGACTCCAGAGAATCTAATAACCCTATTAAAAATGGGGTATAGAGCTAAACAAAGAATTCTCAACTGAAGAAACTCTAATGGCCAAGAAGCACCTAAAGAAATGTTCAACATTCTTAGTCATCAGGGAGATGCAAATCAAAACAACCCAGAGATTTCACCTTAAACCAGTCAGAATAGCTAAGGTCAAAAACTCAGGTGACAGCAGATGCTGGCAATGTTGTGGAGAAAGAGGAACACTCTTCCATTGTTGGTGGGATTGTAAGCTGGTACAACCAGTCTGGAAATCAGTCTGGTGGTTCCTCAGAAAAATTGGACCTGAGGACCCAGCTATACCATTCCTGGGCATATACCCAAAAGATGCCCCAACATATAACAAGGACACCTGCTCCACTATGTTCATAGTGTGAGAACCCTGTCAGAAACAGCAGGCCAGCTCCCCACGACCAAGGATGGGGGCTCACAGCCAGAGTGAAACTTTCCATTCCACCCAGGACTGCCTAGGGGAGGACAGATAAGGAAATGGCCTAAACAGAGAATTACCCTGCCTAGAGTGAGGACAGAGAGTGAAGTGACACGACAAAAAAGACAATGCCAGGAAATACCACAAGTACCACAAGGTGGGCAGGACAGGCCAAATGGTGGAGACAACCTCCCCATTTGAGTTGACCAATAATTTTAAGTGTTGCTCAGAGTAACCAATCGCAGTCGTCCAACTCAGGTGACTGCTGAGCTCCCCACCAAAATGTTTATAAAAAGGGTATGCTTTGTGAGCTTGGGGGTCTCCTCTTGCCTGTGTGCTGGGGGACCCCAATGTACATTGGAACAATAAACCTCTTGCAGATTGCAGCAATTCCGCTCTCTGTGGCCTTATCGAGTGGGGGTCTTTCGACGGACTCTTACAATAGCAACCATATTTATAATAGTCAGAAGCTGGAAAGAACCCACATGTCCTTCAACAGAGGAATGGATACAGAAAATGTGGTACATTTACACAATGGAGTACTACTCAGCTATTAAAAACAATGACTTCATGAAATTCTTAGGCAAATGGATGGAACTAGTAAATATCATCCTGAGTGAGGTAACCAGTCACAAAAGAACACATATGCCATGCACTCACTGATAAGTGGATATCAGCCCCAAAACTCGGAATACCCAAGATACAATTCACAGACCACAAGAAGCTCAAGAAGAAGGAAAACCAATGTATGGGTGCTTCACTCCTTCTTAGAAGGGGTAACAAAATACTCACAGGAGGAGACAAAGCGTGGAGCAGAGACTGAAGGAAAGGCCATCCAGAGACTTGCCCACCTGGGGATCCATTCTATATACAGACACCAAACCCAGACACTATTGTGGATGCCAAGAAATGCTTGCTGACAGGAGTCTGTTATAGCTGTCTCCTGAGAGGCTCCGCCAGAGCCTGAAGAATAAAGAGGCAGATGCTTGCAACCACCCATTGGACTGAGCACGGGGTCCCCAATGGAGAAGTTAGAGAAAGGACTGAAGGAGCTGAAGGGGTTTTCAACCCCATAAGAAAAACAACAATGTCAACCAACCAGACACCCCACCCCACCCCAGAGCTCCCAGGGACTAAACCACCAACCAAAGAGTACACATGGAGGGACCCATGGCTTCAGCTGCATATTTAGCAGAGGATGGCCTCATTGGATATCAATGGCAGGAGAGGCCCTTGGTCCTGTAAAGGCTCATGACCCAGTGTAGGGGAATGCCAGGGTAGGAAGAAGGGAGTGGGTGGGTTGGTCGGGGGGGGCACCCTCATAGAAGCAAGGGGAGAGGAGATGGGATAGGGGGTTTCTGGAAGGGAAACCGGGAAATGGGATAACATTTGAAATGTAAATAAATAAAATATCCAATAAAAGAAAAAAAATATAGCCACATACTGAATTATAGGACTTGAGACTTCAACATATGAACCAGGGAAAAGACAACCCATAATATCAAGATATAGTTTATTCTCTGTAGGTATTTATGAACAGGAATGGAAGGCACAGGAGCACAAACACACTGGATACTTTTTTTCAAGAATAAAATCTAGGGCTAGGAGGGTAGATCAGGGGTGGAATGCTTCCATAACATACAAAAGGCTCTGGACTCAATTCCTATTATTATGGATATCATTATGATGGATAGAGAAAGAAAGAGATAGAAACACACACACATGCACACATGCACACACATGCACATACACACATGTACATAAACATACACACACATGCACATACACATACACACATACATACACACTCACATACACACACACGCACATACACACATACACACATATGGACATACACACATACACACACACATACACGCACACACACACACACACACACACACACACACACACACTATGAAGAAAGGGAGGGACTAGAGTAGAAAACATAGAATCTGTAATCTCTTGAAAACCCACCAGAAATGTAATCTGCCATTCCACACAGGATAAACTTCTGTGGGAAGTCCTAAAATGGAGAAAGATAATGATCTTATCATTCCCTGGTTTAGTCTCCCTCCCCATGTGTGTAGGAATAAGATTACTATAGATTTCATTTTACTTGCATTCTAATTTCCCTATTCCATAGTCTCTGATTATTTTGGAAATGGAAAAGAATAGGGAAATTAGAATGCAAGTTAAAGCCCGTTAAGGCTGGACTCTACCTGTCCCTTCCCCAGAAGTAGGCGGGCCTTGTAATTAACAGGCCACTTTCTCTGCAGATGCAGGAAGTGGAAAGGGTTGTTCTCTAAAGAAGAAAAACCAGAATGAAAAGTGACTGGCGTGTTGCAAATCTCATCTGCCCTGACTTTGATTAAACTGCTGCCGATTGCTTTTTAGGAGATAAATAGTGCTTAATGAGATAGCCTGCACGTGCTATCACTCTCCACATAGACATGGACGTTTTTCCTAGCAGATGGAAAGCAGGCTGCCAGGAACATCACTTACCCTGATTTGACAACAGCAGGGAGGCTAAGAACAAAACATCAGCTATATCCACAGCTAGCCCTGCCCGGGACACCTCTAAAGACACAGTACCCTGTTCTGATTTTGCTTTGAGGAAAATCCCTGATATCTTGCTACTGAAAAGCTATTGTGGTACCTGCCCTTTCCCAGTGGGTTTGTTGTGGTTTGAATGGACAATGTCCTCCATAGGCTCATGTATTTGAACACTTAGTCCCCAATTGATGATGCTACTTCGTGTGTGTGTGTGTGTGTGTGTGTGTGTGTGTGTGTGTGTGTGTGTGATCTTTAGGTCATGCAGCCTTGCTTGGGGAAGTATGTCACTGGGGTGAGTTTGTGAAATTATAGACTTACCCCATTTCCAGTTCTGTTTGTTTCTTTCATAGAAGATGTGGTCTCCAGCCACGCCTTCCAGCCATTCTAGACGTTTAGCCCTCTACAACTCTAAGCCGAAAGAAACCTCTTTCTTATGTTGCTTGTGGACATGGTGTTTTATTGAAGTAAAAGAAAATAAACCAAAATAATATTTGGAAGTGGGGAGCCCAGGAATCACCTTGGATTTGGTGGGAAAAAAATTATCTCTTTCTCAGTCTTCTTCCTCAGCTTCTGCCCACACCCACCTGCCTTCTTGACAGCTCAGCAACACCCTAAGCCAGTTCCTGAATGTCCCCTCAGACTTGTAATCAGAGGCCTCCCCGCCCATCACACTCAGCTCCATTCTCCAGCTTCTTGGATGAAAAGCTCGGGTCCCCTGGACTCCTGTCTTCTCCCTGAACTGCTCGTGCAGCTGCTGAGGAATCTGTGAAGGCTCTCACCTCAGTTTGTGTCCAGATCCTAGACAGCACCACCTCACAGTTAACATCTCTTGCAGATGTGCTACTCAGCCTCATGAGTGGCCTGCAGCCTTCTCTAGTCATTTGCTCCCCATGGCCCTGCTCCCCGATAGCCAGAGTTTATCTTCCTATTGGAGATTAGATCCTGCTATCCCTCTCCTCAGACCTTCAAGGCCAAGTGCTCAGACACATGAACCTATAGGACACGTTTCTCATTCAAACCCCACACACCTTACTTTATTGTTTATTATCTGTCTTCTCACCAAACCTTCCCCTTTCCTAATGAGAAACTGAATTCTATTAAGTGTAAGAATCTTTATTTTGTTCTTGGATGCATCCTAGCACATGTAATGATGCCTGACACCTATAAGGTTATTAACAAACAATTGTTCAACGAATAAGAACAATAAAGTACTCATCTTTCTAACGAATTTCTTTTTATTCAATATATCCAAAGTCTCTACTGTTATTTGCAAGAAAATCACCTTTGACTGAAGGAATACCCTTCTCAGCATACCACATTTCCAAAAAGGAACCTGAGGAACCCGAGAATCTTATATGAATTTAAAAAAATATATCAATTGTGGTGCATGGTTGTAACTCTAGCATTCAGTTGGCTGAGGCTGGAGAATCACGTATGTTCAAAGCTAGCTTATGATACATAGTGACCTTACCTAAAATGGCAAGGGATGTATTTCAGTGGCAAAGCCATTGCCTAGCACACATACATAAGGCCCAGTTTCAATCTTCACCACCCACACCTTGCAAACAAATTGATGAAAAGACAGGAAATTATGTACATCTAACATTGAGTTAGGCCATACTGGGACAAGTTCTTCCTGGGATAGAATCTAGCCCAGGAAACTCAGATGAACACCTGTTCCTGCCACTCATGGGAAATACAGACTTGGGTATCAACAAGGCTCCCTGTAATTCAAATTTTTCTTTTTTTAATTCTAGGTATCCCTATGCCTCAGAGTTATGAAGATTAAATGAGATACTGAGTGTCTCACCAGGTACACAGCCTACATGTGTGAGTATACACTCTTCATAGCCACAACATCCTGCCGTTCAGACACACGAGTGTGTGTGTTCTAAGGCAAGCAAACCCTTTCAAACTCACAACCTCCACACTCCTCACAGACCACCAATGGGCAACTGCACACATTGCCTGCCTCCTCTGAGTGTCGTTTGCCTAATGTTTAGAGCCAGTGGAGAGGACAGGCAGAGGTCCCCTGGTTTTGTGCCCAGCAAATGGCCAGTGAACATCTGTTGTCTCTGGAGCCGTGCAAATGTCATTTCTACCTGTAATAGAGATCCAGCCCCTGAGCCAGACCAACTCTCTCCTTTTCTCCCTTGATGCCAATGATGACACATAGCCTGCCCCAACAATAGTCTTGCTCCCCAGGAATGTTTTGATGAAATAACAAAAGTGTGTTTCCCAGGCTTTCTACACATCCAGTTGTATTACTCCTGATCTGGAATTGTCAGTATAAGCCGGAACTGTGGGCTTCCTGCCAAGCGCTTTCGGAGGAGGAGGGTTTTTCCATATACTTCCTCTCCCTGCACCCAAACTAATCCAATTCCTCTGCTGCGGTATTGTGCCAGTTGGGCTTGAGTGGTTTAGAAGCAGAAGCTTATTTTAGCTGCCTCCACAGAGCCCAGGAAAAGGCCCGAGGGTGGAGACACGAGAAGAAGGATCAGACAGTATCAGGGAGCTGCAGGCAAGGGCGATATCGGCAGAGTCTTGCAGTCACTCAGTGCTTCTGAAACCTTGCATGTGGACAGTAGAGAAAGGAGGAGGACACTTGTGTACCTTGAATCGGGTCTTTCACGGTGAATTGAGACGCCAAGAGCAGCAGCTGGCTGGCTGCTCGACCCTGTTGTAGACACATCACAGAGCCTCTGTCACTTTTGGTCTTGAGATGGATCTTGTAAACCTGAAGCCTGGCTGCCTCCTGAGTCAGAAATGTTTGGAAATAGTGTCACCCAGTCTCTCAGGAGCACACTTCGCTGGCCTTTGCTTTCCTGTGCTAGCTGTGAAAGCTGTGCCCGTGGTAAAATCAGAGCACTCACGTGACCTGTACCGGGCTCCCTGTAAGTCTTTGTGCCCCGTCTGTAAGTCAGCAGCCGCACAAGGCTGGCCTCCGCTTGCCGTTCGACTCCCCCGACAGATACTGAGAAATAGCTTCCTGCCGGCTTTTCATCCCTTATCTCCTTTAGAGAGGGTTTATAGTGAGAGCTACAGTGCAGGTAGAAGAAACCAACTAAAAATAACCTAAGTGAGAGGGGAGAAGGGCAGGTCTCCAAGGCCAAGAGGTTTGTGGCAGCTTAAGCTTCAGGCCCAGTACATCCAGGTGATAAATTTGTTGGTGTCCCTAGGTGGACGCTGGCTTCTTTCATGCTCAGTCCTCTGCAAGAGGCTGTTGTTACCCGTGCTATGAGGATAAACTCCTGACCGCCTGTTCTAATCCTTCTTTCACAGTTTAGCCTCCCCACTATCCCAGCAAAGATCCTAGCAGAAAATACCCGTGGATCTGATTGGGCGTGGGTGGGTCTTCCAGTCACCCTTGCTTACCACTGTGACAGGAATGTATGATAGCCCCACATGATCCCCATTTTAGTCGCTGTTATTTTTTTTTTTTTTTTTTTTTTTTTTGGTTTTTTGAGACAGGGTTTTTCTGTATAGCCTTGTCTGTAGACCAGGCTGGCCTCGAACTCAGAAATTCACCTGCCTCTGCCTCCCAAGTGCTGGGATTAAAGGCGTGCGCCACCACCGCCTGGCAGATTTATTTATTTTATGTAAGGACACTGTAGCTGTCTTCAGACACACCAGAAGAGGGCGTCAGATCACTTTACAGATGGTTGTGAGCCACCATGTGGGTGCTGGTATTTGAACTCAGGACCTTTGGAAGAGCAGTCAGGTGCACTTACCCACTGAGCCATCTCTCCAGCCCCTTAGTCGCTGTTCTTAATGTTCTTCTGTGTGTAGACTGCGCATTATTGCTCATGGTTATAAAATATTAACTCTATCAGGTAATGAGCTAGGATTAAATAACCTACCCAAAGTTTACATCCCAAAACAGAAAACTTCAAATTTCGGCCCAGTTCTCTAATACTCCTTGTCAGAGCGTCAAAATGGCCCACATCCCCATCATATAAAGCAAGTGAACTTCCTTCATCTACCTCATGTGCATCTATCTCACAGATGTGCCAAGCCTTGGTGTCCATACTCCCCACAGACTCCTATCCAAAATTCATGTGGCTGTGCTGAGACTCTGGGATCTTGTGAGGGACACATATCCCAAAGACGAATTAAGTCTCCATTTAAAATGTCTGTTTGGCTCTCTCCTGAGAATCCCATCATCTGGGGCAGGTAGAATGAAAGGAGTGTCACGGATGGTTTGGTCCTAGGCATAGTTTGCTCAGTCCACATGCCATTTTCTTTTTGTCTGCTCTAAAGTGAGTTTGTTCACTCTATTGAAAACAGGGCACTTCTCAGTCAAAACATTTTTCAGGTTTCGTCTAAACACAATGGAGGTAGGGGACTGATTCCCCATTTCCACGCAATCAGTGAGTCCGAGCAGAGGTTTGCTGGTAGCCTGTGAACAGGGCATGTGCCTTCCACTGGGCCTGAGTCCATGCCATTCCCTGTTGTAAAATCTGCCTTATTTACTGTTTTTTTTCTGCTAAGACAGCAAAAAAGAATGGCTGGTTAAAGAAATGTCATGAGAGTTTCTCCTGGAAGAGGAAGAGGAGGGGAAAAATTGTTCTAGAAAGAGATCAAATCTGAGCCAGACTTAAAGGCAAAGTGGGGTTTGCAAAATCCTTATTCACACATAGAGTTTTGCTATAGAGTGCTACAGTCTGGAGAAGATGAGTGAGTGGAGGACTCAGAAAGATGGAGGAAGAACTTGCAAGAAGACCTTTGGGGAGGCCCTTCTGTTAGGAGTCATTGGTATACAAGGAGGAGTGGCTGAACTGAATCCTGTAACACACACTTGAGACCTTAGGACAGTCACAGAAGCTCACGGGCACAAAAGTGCAATGTGTCCAGATGGTCAGCCCAGCCAGTGGACCTTGGCTCCAGTGACAGGATAAGGGACTGTGCTCCCAACTCAGCCTACCCTATTCCTTGCCACCAGCATAGCTACAATCAGCAGGCCTGGTGGGCAACCTGACTCCTCTTCTGTTGGGAGCAGGGCATCTTGCTGCTGCTTCTGAGTACACAGCGGGAAGAGTTGGGAATCGAGTAATGGTGCTCTTGGGAAGCTGCCCAGCAACCCAGATGTTCAGAGCAGACACAGGCCTCTCCACTCCATTTCATCCTCTGTGTGTTGTGAGGGTACTCTCCGAATCTTCCAGAATGTCACGTCATTCTAAACTGTGTGCTTGCCTCGTGCCTTGTGGATATTAACTTATTAAGATATTAATGAACATTTGAGACAGCCCAGGCAGTGTTTGGGACAGTCACATTCTGACAGAGTGGACATGCTACCTTCCTGGGGAGTTAATGACTTAAAAGCCTCAGGTGGACAGAGAAGTGCTGGATGGGAACGTTGACTTGACCAGTAACACCCACAGAAGCTTCTAATGAGGAGATCCACGTACCAAACCCACCAGTATCTCCTACTTCCAGACTGCAGGAAACAGACCTGTAGGTGGAGTCTTCCCACCTACAGGTGGGAAGTGCCAAGGACCAGCCTCTGCTTGGAGAGGGGTTCTGAGAGAAGTCTCTGAGAGCAGCAAAAAGAACAACTCAAAAAGTCAAATCGTGGATCCAAGCTGATGGCTTGATACAGCTTTTCCAGTCTTCTGGGGTATCCTTCTTTGGCGAATCATGGACCCTTACAAAGTTAAGATTATCCAGCACACCAGCTCTGTGACCATTTTTTTTCTTATACCTTACTTTGCTTTTTGTGTAGCACTTATTTTCTTACACATTGTCAGTGCCCATTGGCTGAAGAACACCAGGAACATGTTCCATTTATAGCCATTGCACTTAAAAAGACCAAACAGTGGAAACCTGTAGTCCGTCCCCTACATTACAATGTACAAGAATATCTGTGCCCCTGGTGAGTGTGGGCCAGAAATCCTGACAGTACCATACGTGTCATTTGTGTGGTTTGGTTTTATTTGTTTTTCTGTCTCTCCTTTGCTATTTCAGGGAGATAAGGCCATTTCCAGAGTTTTATTAACTGACATCTATTGAGAATGGCAGATCAGAAGTGGCTGGGCATTTCAAAGTAAGGAAATCTACAAAAGGAATGGAGTCTTTCTTTAGCTAAAAGCTGGAAATATCCTTGACCCTAGGGGCAACTCCATCCTTTCCTGAGGCCTGAAATGCCAAAAGTGTTTAGCTGGAATGTCTTTGGTCCTGCCCTGGTCAGAGTCCAGGGGTGTCAGAAGGGAAGAAAGAAGGGGTTCTGGTGTTTGGTCATCTCTTTCCCCTAAATGAGGACCCCTTTCCTTGGAATCATAAATGAGGACTGACTGAAACCAAGAGGCACTTAGACCCCTGGAGTGAGAACTGGACTGGCCAGCTCATCCATGCGAAACATTACTAACTGGAAGGCAGTGACCTGTGGTGGTGCCCACTCCCAGGGACCTGCTCTTGCTGCAGGAGCTCTGCCTCTTTCTGTCTCTGAAGCTTTCTATAATAAAATACTCTTTTTAAAGCTCACGTCTGTGGTACAACAATTCCATTCTTCAACTCTCCCAGACAAGAACTGGAAGGCTGCTTACTCTGTAGAAGTTTTGGGTGACTGCAAGCATCTATCATCCTAACTCTTGATTTAAAAGCCCAGCCAAGACCTGAGAAAAACCCTGTTGCTCTCAACAATATCCTAAACATTTTCCATTTCATATCCACAATAGGAGTTCCTCCTCTAATACTTAGGGAACACTCAATTCCTATTTATTGGAGGAACATCATTAACACACTTGCTTACAGGGCTTACTTAGGATTTACAGATGAGCCAAAAAAGTGCCTTTGGGAATGAAGTGGAGGAAAGGGGTGGACAGGTCTGCAGACTGGGTAGAGTCAGGGAGGAGCGGACAAATATGAGCTATTTATGCCTCTCATCTCTCTGAATCATCCTCAGGCACTGTGAGCGAGAACCACAAGCCCTCCTCTACTCTCTAGCCCCCATGCATCTCTGATCAGTTAAAATTAAAATGTATGCTGGATCAGGTGTAGAAACAGCCACCTTTAACCTCAGCACTTGGGAAGCAAAGGCAAAAAATACCAGGAATTAGAGGCCAGCCTGGGCTACTGGGGAGATTCTAAACCTGCCTGGGCTGTTGATGGTATTCTAAGTTAACCTATATTAGAGTGAAACTCTCTCAAAAGCAAAAAAGTTAAATAATAAAAATATAAAATAAAAAAGAAGCAATCACCATTTTGAATATAGGCAAGATTCTCTTACCAGGTGAGGAAACCAAGGCACAGAGGCTGTTTAAAAAAAAAAATCTCAAATGTTCAGTTTAACAATGAAGGCTCAGAAGCCAGATGTCAGGGTGAAAGCATGAGAGAGCTCAGAGAGGCAGAGAAAGTACTCAGCTGACCTTCCTACTCCAATAATGTCCCAGAAGGAAAAAGCCCTCTCTCCTTCTCCATGCTGTCTTAAATATCCTTCAACTCAAAGAATCTCCTTTCTCTTTCCTGGGTTTTCTTATGTTCACTCCCTGTCAACTGGTTGCTTAATCTGCCCCTTGACCTATTGTTGACTCTACTGAGCTCTTGTTTACAGAAAAAGCTCTTGGGTTAAAGCCATGTGCTAGGGCTGAGCCACACTAAAACAAGGTTTTTCCAGTTCACAATCTTGGGGTTCACAATGTGATCAAATATCCTGCATCACAAAGAGGAAGAATTAAGTGTCGAGTGGCTGAGATATAAACATCCACTGCACACATGGAGTGTCTGAGCCACTCAGAGCCTGCAGGCATGGACTGACATGGCGAGAACAGAAGGCAAGACTGAGCAGTTCCCCAGCAAACTGACATCGTGACTAAGTAAAGAAGTCTTTATTTTGCACTGTTAGGATGGGGCTGATAACTCTGTATCTCACAGGAACCCTCAAAGGCTACACTAAGGCTCCTTCATGGCTAACCATTCCAATTAGGCTGCCATTGGCCCTGCCCAGTTATGCAACGGGAAGGGATTGGTGCCTCCAACACAGGCATCAGCTAAGACAGTCATAAAAATGTAAAAAGAAGCCAAGCCAGGCCCCATCCTCACCAAGGAGAACAGTTGAGTTATGCAAACAGGGTTATTAACTTTACCAGGCTCTGAAGTTGCCATGGATACCACTAACCCAGCATGGTACTTCTTCTACCTCTTGGTCCTAAAACTGCTTTGCTTTTCAACCCTGAGTCATGCTGGCAGAGTGGGGTTGTCTTCCTACTTCTCCAAATGGGCCCTTAAAACACAAATGGCGTTTGAAGACTCAGAACTGGAAAGAACTCATCCCATTCCAGGCCATCGTTTCAATAACTGGTTCCTTTCAAATACTATTGTACATCATGCTAGCTGCATTCACATGAGCATGAACTTGTGTGGGTGAGCATAACTGTGTTCTTAGAAAGTGCGTATCTATGCTATGAACACCACAGACCATGGAAGTATGAAGGAAGGGCATTGGTGAAGTATAAGTTCAGGGGTCTGTATCTATGTCTGTTATCAATAATGGTCACTGAGATCTTGAAGGAATGCGTTAAGATTATGGACAACACAGTACAACGATATCAACTTCATCCCCAAAATGATGCTCTTGAGAGTTAATGTTCTCAAAGCCTCAGCAAAGAAGCAAAATTGCTTCCGACACTAATATTCCCAATAAGCATTTATCAGATGGACAAATTTGTGTGCTGCACGTAATGTCTCACCCCCTTACCTCACTTGAGCCTCACAACTATATAAACCCAACAGGGCAATTGTTGCCCATTACAAAATGAGCTGTAGAAACATGGATCCCTTAAGAGTGCTGCTAGAGAAACTTGCCTGAAATGTGCACTTCCCAGTGGATCAATGGGTTGGTTGATCGATAGGTGCTTTGAAGGCTGATGGCAGGAGGAGGAGTAAGCAATTGGAGTAGAATGTCAATGCCTGGACTGCACAGACCTTGAAAATTCTCCCACTTCCCCAAATTCTGTATTTATCTTGATTCCCTTAGCAATTCTCAGATACTTAGACACTTGCTATAAAATGAAGGGGAGTTATCGTGAGTCAGAGTAAGAAAAGGAGTAACGGTGGCAGCTGCTCTGAGCAGAGTAGACACACGTGTCCTGTAGTGGCAAACGTGGATGGAACTTCAGACTAATTCTCCAGAAGACTGTGCACTGCCAGGACTGTGTGTCATCACAGGTTGGCTGGAGCTCTCACCAGTGTCGCCTGTGACATGGTTACCTGTATTGTTCTCTCTTGGGATCCAGATAGTAGAGAGCCATTTTACATTCCCTGGGCCACGGACCAGAGGCCAGTGAAGTTGCAGGTGTGCTTCATGTTTCTTCCCATCCCACTGGGTTAAAGCAAACCTCAGAGCAGAAGAAGGAGAGGGTGTGTCATTTGAGCCATTGCATGGCCGGCTGCCTACACCCAGGGAATGGGCATCCTGTTCTATTCACAGCTAATTCAAGGTCACTCTCCTCAGGTTTTCTCTCATAATTATGCAAGGTAGATCTCAAAAACCATATTTTCCCTCTTCTCTTTCTGATGCTCAGTCAATACCTGCCATTGGTAATGATTGCTTTTGCCCTATCTATCTTTATTTTGCCTGCCCAAGAACAGAATGCTACAGAGAATGGGTCTTCAAACCTGTGAGACAAATATCATTCATTGTTTCCTTTGCCAGGTAGAGACCCCAGGCTCAGGGGTGTGGCAGCTGTGTTTCTGGGAGTTCTCACCTTGACACTTTGCTATTGTGCCACTACAGCAGGGACCTCAGGGAGAGAGAGACTTTAAGGACCCTACAACTCTTGGGAAATTTCTCTAGGGCACAAGTCATAATGAAAACCCAACAGAAGAGAGCATAGAAGGGAAGGAAAGAACCATCAGCAGCCTGAATCAAAGCTACCTGACCGGAAAGAAAGCCCAGGGTTTGACTTCAAGGCAAAGACCTCAGACCTCATATGTGCAGCTCTCTCAACCCTGTGCTCTTCCCATCCACAGATGCATGAAGTCTGTGCCTTGCAGCAATGTGTGGGACTAAGCATCTTCACCAAAGACCATGGAGTTGGATGGTTCATGTTGTACAGTCAGGTGCATTCTAACACGAGTTCTCTGGAGTTCTCTGGAGGAATCTTGACTCTGAAACTGCAAAGCACTAAGCCCTTCAGAACAGCAGCCATAAGCATGTAACTGAATCAATACTCAAGCATTCTGTATATCCAGGAATATTTACTACAGGAACATACTGGCTGGGGCTCAACTCTTAGACTCCTAACTGTGCTAGTCAATATCACTCGTCAATTAGAAACTAAAAGGGTTTTTATCACTCCACAACACCCTGGACTCCTGGCTCACGAAATAGATTTCAAGTCAGTGTGAATAGCTTGCTTCGCCCAGCAGCTGTGTTGCTGAAAAGATTCTTATAAATCAAATCCTCTTAAAATGCACAGAACTTTCTATTCAACAGGAATGCTGTGATTAATCCTTTTGTAGAGTGAAGAATCTTCCTATGCCATCTAAAATGGCACTACCACCTGTCCCCATCTGCGTCTCCCTCCTCATTGCCCCCTTGTGCCTGTTACCTGCCCCTACCCTTCTGTGAGGTCAGCTTTAGGCATACATAGCAGTTTTTAAAGTGCTCACATTATTGTGGCTGGGAAGCAAACCAAAGGCCCATCTTTTAAAACATGTGTCTTACAAACACCCTGGAAGAGAGGTGCACATAAGACACATCGCTGGCTTCCAGAGCCCACAATATACAATCACCATAAGTGCTGATGAGCTTGGCTGAGAAAGGAACTCGCTGTTGTGCTCCAAGGGATCAGCTCGTCATCTCTCACTTGCAACAAACCACAGACAGCATCTTGGAAGACAGGTGGAGACATAGTTAGGGATATTTTTATTTCTTCTGATTAACTCTCCCTACTCTTCTGAATAATGGAAACTGAAAGGGGTGAGGAATTATAGAAAATAACACTCTAATCATCTTTATACTTTAAAAAGTACTTATTTAATTTTATGTATATGTGTGTATATTATATTATATTATATTATGTTATATCATGTGCTTGCATGAGCACATAGAGAGCAGAAGAACCATCAGATCTCCTGGAACTGGTGATACAGAGGGTTGTGAGCAAGCATCTGGGTTGTCTGCAAGAGCAGAAGTACTCCTAAAGACAGAACCACCTCTCTAGTCCTAGGATTATACTTTTGCTCTCAAGGATGAAGTCAAAGACCCCCTCAGTATTTCCCCATCTTTGGCCATTTGGGGTTTTCGCCATGCCCATATACAACCTGTAATGATATTTAATTCACTTTTATTAAACTCACTGGTTTTCACTTTGCCTCGTGAAAAAGAATGAGGCTAGAGGACACGGAGGGCTTGAAACACAGCTGAAGACACTGAGGGCTTTAAATATAGTTGCAGTTTTTCTGGAACACAGTAAAACAAGTTTATAACTATATGTTTTTAGTAGATGGATTTTAGATGATATGTAGGGTCATCCTGTGAGCCACCAACTGACAGGCATATCACAGGTTAGCCTCCCTAGATCTGACTGAGGCATGATGGTCTCAGCATACCTGTCCTTTGTTTACCCAGCAGACATTACTGGAGTTGTCTGCTTTACTGGAGTAGGCTTGAATGCTTGGCCCCGATTAGTAGAGCCATTTAGGAAGGATTCGAGTATGTTCTTGTTGGAGGAGGTGTGCCCTTATTGGAGGATTAGTTCATGTGGCTGGGCTTTAAAAAGCCGGTGCCAGGCCCAGTGTCTCTCCATCTGCTGACTACAGGGAGCTCTCAGCAACTGTACTAGCACCATGCCTCTCTGTTTCCTGCTATGATGATCATGGACCAACCTTCTAAAATTGTAAGCAATCCCCCATTTATATGGTTTCTTTTATATAAGAGTTACCTTGGTCATGGTGTCTCTTTACAGAATACAATAGTAACTAAGATGGAAGTTGGTACTAGAAACTGGGATATTGCTCTGACAGGCCTAACCATGCTGTTCTTTGGAGAACTATGAAAGATTTAGGGATTTGGGACTAGAAAAAATGGTTGAACACTTTAAGTGAGCTTAATGAGATACCGTAGCAGGAAAATAAAATACTATAGTAATAAAGGCAATAAGAACTGTGAAGGCCTGGCTCGATAAGTTTCAGAGGGGAAAAATATTAGCAAGTGGCTTTATAGACTATTTTTGTGGTGTTTGTACAAAGAACATGGCTGCATTTTGCCTTTGTCCTAAGAATCTGCCTGAGGCTAAACAGAAGACTTTTGGAATCATGGCATTGGCGGAGGAGATTTTAAGATAGCCTATTATTGATGGTGTCACATGGTAATTAGTGATCACTCTTATGCAGATCTACAATGTAAAGGAGCAAGTCAGGCAAAGGGAAATATAAACTGTACAGTGAGAGGAGAAAAGGAGCACCAGAAAATGCAGTGTTGTCCTGTGCTCAAGAAGATTAGAAGTTTAAAGGAAAGCTGCTTCAAAATGCAGTAAAGGGAGTGGTGCCCTCAGGGTAAGACTCCAACCAGCTAAGCTTCCCACTTGTGAAAAGGAATTAAAGCAAGCTTAAGCAGCAAAGGAAACCATCAACAGCAGAAAGCCTCTGGGTGATAACAGGCTATGCACCCATCCCTTTGAAAGAACAGACCTGAGTGTTTAACATTCCTGGTTTCTCTAGTGCTTATCTGTGAGCACAGAACCTCCTTAGCTCCCACAGAGACAAGAAGAATGCATAATTAAGTAGTGATACTCAAGTATGGTCCAGTTATCATTGTGTCAGCTTCAGCACCACAAGATATCTAAAAAATTATTAATCTGTTGATTCCTGGTCTCTACAAAATAAGCTGCCCCAGGGTGTGGCTTCATCATCACAGGTCATTACTCTCATCCTGAGGATGATGTGTCCTGTAGGACTTGCCCTTCCTGGAATCTAGGGTAGCTGCAAGTTTGAGACAATGTTCGTTGCTGAACCCTCAGCCTTAGAAGGCTGTACCTTAAAGAAGGCAACTTCACAGAAAGGAAGCTGGGGTGGAATCACCTCCAGAACAGCTTTGTTTGGAGAGTTATAGGCATCATGAGACCCTGCAGGGGAAGAGCCTGCTACCGTGGATAGCATGATAGAGGTCCTGAGGGGGAAGAAACCTTATTTTTGGAATATTACAATAATTATAGCATCATATCATAAATAGCATGATGGAGCCCTTAAGGGAGAGACAGACTCTTCAATTCCCATAATATTTGGAGATTTATAACATTGTGTCATAGGCTGCATGAAGAGCTTGAAGAGAAAGAGAGCCTTCAACTCTGTAAGGGAATTTCTTACTCTTATGCCTGGGTTTTGTTGTTTTGCCAGGTGTGTGTGTGTGTGTGTGTGTGTGTGTGTGTGTGTGTGTGTGTGTTTCCATAGAATGTGACCTCGCCTATGTGCTACAAGTCATGAGATCCTGATAAAAGTAACTATATATAACCCAAAGCTGTGTTGATAATAGGGAAGGGATATGAACTTTACTTGCTATGAGAGCTGCAAGTCATGGCACACTTTCACATCAACTCTGTCCAGGGAGGCAGACTGCAAAGTAATGGTTTGTAGCCCAGTTCCTGGGAGGTAGAATAGCAGTTAGAGGATCTATGATCAGATATGAATGAGTAAGTTCAGTAGACATGTCCAGTGACTGACATGTCTGTGCTGCATCCAGCAGGAGTCTGACCCAAAGGAAAGGAAACAGACACAAAATGAAGGCAGAGGTGACTGGCCTCCATCCTGCTTCTAATTTCTTTGTACACCAAGTGAGAAACTGATGCTTTTAAGAAAATCAGCTTCTAAGAGGTGATCACAGTGGGGAGAGTGAAGGCAAAGTGTTCCAGGAGCATGGACAGCCATGTGCATGTGCATGGGGGCACGTGGGCAAGAGGGGGCGGTCTCAAAAATCAAACCATAGAGGTCCTCCAAGTTCACTCATGTTATAGCTTGTAACAGGACATTCATTATTCCCTTTGTAGCTGCATGACTTCCATTATATGTAGTTACAGGTTGAGCTATGCATTAGCCCTCAAAAGTTCTTAGGTAGAAGCCTTAACTTTTATAGATAAGACCTTTGGACTGATAATTAAGGTGAAATAAACTTTGGAAGATGGAGTCCTAGTCTAATAGGAGGGTAGTATCCCTAGAAGAAGCAACAACACAGAGGCACACACACAAACATCCTGGTAGGGACACTTGCTGCCATTTTGCTAATGGCAGCCCTCTGCAAGCTAAAGAGAGAGGACCTCAGGAAAAACCAGTCCTGCTTGCATTTTGAACCTGGATTTTCAGGCATAAGGATGCAAGCTATTAAGTTTCTGCCATTCAAGCTGCCCGGCAAGTACAGCAGCACTAAAGGGCTGATAATTGCATGTGGCTCATCTGTCAAGAATCAAATGCTTCAGTTCTTGCATATATGGTGGATAATGCTGTCACTGAACACCAGGGCAGTGTGATCTCATCTCCTTGATGCTTCCCTTTCCATTCTTTAGGATATGTAGCCAGAAGCAAATTACTGGATCACATGTTAATTCTATGCTTTAATTGTTTTAAGGAAATACTATTGTTTTCTAGTTTTCTATAGAGGCTACACTATTTTGTAATCCACACAGAACTCACAGAATTCCTATTTCCGCACATCTTCACCAGCATTTTTTCCCTTAATTTTCTGTTTGTTTCTCAAATAGGCACCCCAACAAATGTGTGGTAGGTTTTCCTGAAATTATGTGGAGAAGTGTGATGTGTAGTATCTTTTTCATATGCTTGCTGGCCAGACATGAGTTTGGAAACACAATGTCTATTTAAACTCTTCAACTCTTTCGAATTGTGTTATTTGGCTTTTTGTTGCTGAGTTTTAGAAGTTCTCTGTATCCTGTGTATTAATCCATTATCAGGTATAAATTTGGAAACTGTTTCTTCCATCCCACTGGTTCCCTTTTCACTTCGAGTTGACTTTTGATCATCTTTAAATGTTTTATGAAGTTCAATTTGATAATTGTTTTGTTTTGTTGTCTAGGTCTTTGTTATAATACCTGAGAAGTCACTACCCATCCCAATACTTCAACATTTTGGCACTGAATTTTCTTTTAAGTATTTACAGTTTTAGGCCTTTCAAACCTTTTTATCCATTTACAGTTAATCTTGTACATGGTGTTAGGCAAGGGTACAAGAAATAAATGCAGCTATCTATCCTTTCTAATACCATTTGTGGCAAAAACGGTCCTTTCTCTACCACCCTTACCAAAAATCACTTGACCACATATGTGAGGATTTATTTCTAGAATTTCTAATTTTTCTGTTGGATTTTGTACCAGTTCTATACTGTTCTGACTATTGTAGTTTATAATAAAGTTTGAGATCAGTAAGGTTGGATCTTCCAACTGTGAGAGAGGCAGTGTCCCATCACTTTGGGAAAATATTGGAGACAACTTCAAAGGAAGAAAGGTCGGGTTTCTCAGCTTATGGTTACTTTATCACGTTGCTTCTGGGATAGTGATCAGGACAAGCATGACAGCTGGGAACCATGGGGTAGAGCACAGTGACGTCACGTGACAGACAAGAGGGAAGGGAAGGGCTAGAGTTTGGATGTACCTTGTAAAGACCTGCCCCCAGTGGCCTAATTCCTCCAATCAGGCCCTGTCTACTATAACTTCCACCAACTCCATAACAGCACCTAAAGCTGGGTACAAGCTTCAAAGATGGAAGCCATTAGAGAATCTTGAAAACTAGACTATCAAAAACCCTGTTCGCAAGACTCTTTTGACTATTCAGTCTCTTAATACTTCGTGTGAATTTGGGAATGGGTTTTTGCACTTTTATATAAAATGTCTTGAGATTTTGTTTTAAAAAATAGAGGCTGCAATTCATCTATAGGTTGTTTGGGGTAGTGTTGACATATTAATAATATTAAATATTCTAATTCATGAACATGGAATGCATTTCTGTACAAATCTTTAATTCTTTCACTGTGCTTCATTAAATTTCTAGTACTTTTATTCTTACCTTGTTATATTCAGAATTTTCTTGTAATTTCCTTTTCCTGTTATTTACTGGCAATGCATAGAGATGCGATTGGTTTTTCTATATCACTCTGAGTACATTGCTGAATTTGCTTATTAGTTTAACAGGATTCTGTGTGTAAGACCATATCATCTGCAAGCAGAGTAAAATTTTCTCCTTCTTTCCTATTTTCAGTGCCCATCATCTCTTTGGCTGCCTAGTGTCTGAGCTAGACGTCCCGGTGCTTTGAGTAGACATGGTGAGGGTGGGAGTTCTTGCCTTTTTCTGACGGCAAAGGCAGAGCCTTTCCCTGGTGCAGGTGTTCACCATGAAGTCTTCATATGTGACTTTATCAGGTTGGGGTAAGTTTCTTTCTGCTTCTAGTTATTTGAGTGTGAAGTTATTTTTACACATCTGTCTTTACATTCTAATCGAGCACTACAGGCAGATTTGTGCAGAAATGATGCCATTTTCTGTACTTTCCCATCTATTTGGCTTTCCTGGAGACCTTTCTGTCTAGATGTGACCTCACTTTGTTTTCTAGCATCCTTTGGTTTCAACTTAGAGGCTCCCATGGCCTTGTGGGGGTAAGCCTATGGGAATAAGCTCCTCCCACCCTGTAGCTTTTGTTTATTGGGGAAGCCTTTGCTTTGAAGGGCAACTTTGGCATATGTGTTACCCTGGCTGTCAGTCTTTTTTTTCCAACAGTTTGAATGTGCCATCTGACTCTCTCTGGGCACATAGTGTCTCCTGAGCAATCTGTGGATAATTAAACCACACAGCCTGGCATGTTCTTGAGTTCTCAAGAGTATCTTTTTTGTCATTTGATATTTCTTAAATTGCGTGTGTGTGTGCGTGTGTGTGTGTGTGTGTGTGTGTGTGTGTGTGTGTATGTGAGAGAGCTCGCGTGTGGACATGAATCCTGGTACTGGTAGAGGTCAGAGAGCATCAAATCCAATGAAGCTGAAGTTAGAAGCAGCTGTGAACTATGCAACATAGGTGCCAGGAAGGGAACTAGGGTCTTCTGCAAAAGCAATGTGCCCTCTGAGCCATTTCTCCAGCCCCTCTCTTTGCCTTTTAATTCTGATAAGCTACTTGTACTATGTCTGTGTATATCTCTTTAGGTTTATGATAGAGGTTTTTTAGTCTCCTAATTTGATATGTCCCTTAACCTTTCAACTTTTGGGATCAGACGTTACTCTTACAAACGAGTCTCTGCCTTTGTCTTTCTTCTTCTAGTCTTCCTCCCATAGCATCCCTTACGTTTAATTCATTTTTTAAAAAGAATTATTTATTTTATGTATGTGAGTACACTGTAGCTGTCTTCAGACACACCAGAAGAGGCCATTGGGTCCCATTACAGATGGTTGTGAGCCACCATGTGGTTGCTGGGAATTGAACTCAGGACCTCTGGAAGAGCAGTCAGTGCTTTTAACCACTGAGCCATCTCTCCAGCTCCCATTCATTCTTTTTTTTATCTCAGTCTTTGGACTTGATGATTTCAAACAACCTATCCTCAAGTTCACAGCAACATTTTAAATTCATTTGTTCTACTTCCAGTACTAGCATTTCTGTTTTACCCTTTAAAAATATAAGCTCTACTCCCGCTTAAAGTATTTTCAGTCTGTTTTTTTCTGCCCATTTATCAACTTCAGTTTACCTAGTTGTGCTGAGTGACTGTTGTGTTAAACTCTCCATTTAGAGACCCATGTTTCCTTAGCATCGGTTTCCTTACCTGACTGGCATTTCCCTATTTCTTTCATATGTCTTATGAGTTTTATTCAGATATAGGCATTAAATAAACAGCCATGTTTTCAGTCTTTATGAGTTGGCTTTATGGAGGGGAAGACTAGCCTAGTTAGCTTTCTATCCTCTAAACATTTCCTCTGTATGCATTTCCTCTGGGATAGTCTTTTTATTCCAATATAAAAGGCTGTTTTAAACTATTTTATTTTCTAAAGGGGGTTGTCCCTGCTTCTGCCTGGGAGCTTTCAGATTCCTTCTCTATTGTATTTTTTCTTGTTTGTCAAATCTTGCTTCTCTGATGCTTGCTGCACAACTGCAGGCTCCCTGCTATTAGCACACTGAAGTTCTTGATTGTATTTTAGAGTGGCCTCATCCTATCTAAACTTGCCATTTTGCCTTCAATTCTCCAATCAAATGTGAGAGAAGAGAGTCCTACAGATAGCCCAGAGACATCACAGCATTGTTTCCCATTCTTACTTGAGAGAGAGAGAGAGAGAGAGAGAGAGAGAGAGAGAGAGAGAGAGAGAGAGAGTCTGTAGTCAAGGGAGAATGGGAATATGGAATGAAAGTGTCTTCAGGCAGTGCTACCCCTGCACTGGGGAAGAGGAGAAAAAAAAGTCCTCTGTGTCTTAACATAGTTTCAGTTCTTTTCTTTCTGTGTTTTGTCTGTCTGTATTCTGTACCTTTCCAGCCAGCTTCTAGAATCATCCCGAAGATGTTTGAATGCATATCTTAATGTTATTTCAGCATCTGTCTCTGGGAATATGGACTCTGAGCTTGGACTGACCATGATGTTTTGACAGAGATAAAAGACATTTCAGTGGCAAAATCATACCCTTTCCATCATGTGAACAACTATAAGAAATTAATCTTTACACAATACCACAACTTGGATATGAGATGGGCTCCCAAGAGACTAATGTGTTGAAGGCTTGGTCTTCAGCTGATAAATCCAACCACTGAGAGACAACTGGATCTCTAGGGCTCTGACCAAACCCATGCCTTCTTTCTCCCAGGACTTGGTGCCTCCATAACCAGCATCAACGAGACCAAGTAATCATGGAATAAAGCTTCTGAAACTGTGAGCCTGAGTAAATCTTCCCTCCTTTCTCTCAGCTATTCTGTCACAGTATCAAAACAAAATAAAAGCCTAACACATCATACTTACATCACATACATAACTGTGCAGATAGATTATAGGCATCATTGTACATTCTAAAAAAATATAAAACTGCTAGAAACAATCATACCTGAGGTCCTGACTACTTCCCAACCCATATGTGTGTGTGTGTGTGTGTGTGTGTGTGTGTGTGTGTGTGTGTGTGTGTACTCAATTACTGTTAGGTTGAATCATAACAAACCAAACACATCATGGGCTGAAAATATAGGTCAGAAATGTACACAATACACCTAACTTACAAAACATCACAGATTAGGAATTCCTTTTGATCATGTGGCTCACTATTAGCTACATTTGCCACTCTGCCCTTCATTATAAGAAAGTAATTACAAGACTGCATAACTTACCTTGAAATATTATAACTCAAAGTTTAGAATTTGAAATATGCTTGGAGTATCTTCTGACTATATGTATATTCCCCAATCTCTCTCTCTCTCTCTCTCTCTCTCTCTCTCTCTCTCTCTCTCTCTCTCTCTCTCTCTCTCTCTCTCTTTCTCTCTCTCTCTCTTTCTCTCTAAAACAGGGTCTCACTATGTAGGCCTGACTGCTCTGAAACCCTATGTAGACCAGGTTGGCCTCGAACTCAAAAAGATTTACTTCGGCCTCTCAAGTGTTCAAATTAAAGGCATGTACACTTGGCCACGTATATCACTTTTTCCACAGCTTAACATTGGTGTAAATGCCATAGAGTGAGGCATTGTAAACCAGAGCACATCTATCTGTGGATGTATGGACCTCAGACTCTTCTATATATAACCCAGTACATAGTAGCACTCAGTAAATTATGCTGAAAATCTAAGCGATTTGTCAGAGAGTCTGAATTGCAGGGCCTTGTGGGGCTGCTGTGGCCCGAACTGGCCTTTCAGAACCCCAGGTAGCCTGCCCCCCTGCTATTGAGAGACCAGATTTTGGGTTCAGACTCCATCTTAGAGAACCAACAAGTCAGCACCTAGCACCAGTTTCCAGGTTATTCCCCAACAAACCTGCACCTAGCACTAGTTTCCAGGTTACAAGCCTGCCCTTGGTACTTTGCTTCCTAACAACCACCCATCACGAGGAAAGCAGAAGTTGAGTTTATGGTTTGGCTCCCAGCACCAGCCAATTACTTTAAAGAGTAAAAAAATTCCATAATATCTCCCAATCAAATGTGTGCCAGGCTAGAAACCCTCTTGTGTGTTTCCTTACCTCTATAAATGCTTGCGTGAAACTGGGCTCAGGACTTCATCTTTCCATCCTGCTACCTTAGGGCTGGCGGTGAGCCCAAGCTCCAGCTTGAATAAAAAGACCCTAGTGTGATTGCATCAGAATCAGCTCTCAGTGGTCTTTTGGGCTTGAGAACGGCCACAACACTATGGTCCCTATTGGCTGCTTTCTTGAACTCTGAAGTCATTTCTCTAAGGAAAAGAACCAATCTTCTAAAATTTTTATCAGTAAGAAAAGTTACGTTAGAAAAACTCTTCCCAGAGTTCTATGCTGTAAGCATACTTTGTTGGTAGCAGAACTAACGATATGCCTGTAGAAAATTAGCCAGATTCTGGGAATTTATATGTAAAGATCAGAAAGAGAGCATGAAGCTACTTTTATCCTTAAGATTCTGTGAAATGGTTAGAGTCACACCAAAGTATCTTGGTGTGACTCTAACCAAACAAGTGAAAGATCTGTATGACAAGAACTTCAAGTCTCTGAAGAAAGAAATTGAAGAAGACCTCAGAAGATGGAAAAATCTGCCATGCTCATGGATTGGCAGGATTAATATAGTAAAAATGACCATCTTGCCAAAAGCAATAAACAGAATCAATGCAATCCCCATCAAAATCCCAACTCAATTCTTCATAGAGTTAGAAAGAGCAATTCAAAAATTCATCTGGAATAACAGAAAACCCAGAATAGCTAAAACTATTCTCAAGAGTAAAAGAACCTCTGGGGGAATCAGTATCCCGGACCTCAAGCTGTACTACAGAGCAATAGTGTTAAAAACTGCATGGTATTGTTACAGTGACAGGCATGTAGATCAATGGAGCAGAATTGAAGACCCAGAAATGAATCCACACTCCTATGGTCACTTGATCTTTGACAAAGGAGCTAAAACCATCCAGTGGAAAAAAGATAGCCTTTTCAACAAATGGTGCTGGCTCAACTGGAGGTCAACATGCAGAAGAATGCAAATTGACCCATTCTTATCTCCTTGCACTAAGCTCAATTCCAAGTGGATCAAGGACCTCCACATAAAACCAGACACACTGAAACTAATAGAAAGGAAACTAGGGAAGAACCTTGAACATATGGGCACAGAGGAGAATTTCCTGAATAGAACTCCAATAGCTTATGCTCTAAGATCAAGAATTGACAAATGGGACCTCATTAAATTACAAAGTTTTTGCAAGGCAAAAGACACTGTCAAAAAGACAAAGCGGCAACCAACTAACTGGGAAATGAACTTTACCAACCCTACATCCAACAGAGGGCTAATATCCAATATATACAAAGAACTCAAGAAGTTAAACTCCAGAGAGGCAAGTAACCCTATTAAAAAATGGGGTACAGAGCCAAAGAGTTCTCACCTGAAGAATATCTAATGGCTGAGAAGCACCTAAAGAGATGTTCATCATCCTTAGTCATTAGGGAAATGCAAATCAAAACAACCCTGAGATTCCATCTCACACCAGTCAGAATGGCTAAGATCAAAAACACAGGAGACAGCAGTTGTTGGAAAGGATGTGGAGAAAGAGGAACACTCCTCCACTGCTGGTGGGATTGCGAGCTGGTACAACCACTCTGGAAAGCAGTCTGGCGGTTCCTCAGAAAACTGGGCATGACACTCCCGGAGGATCCTGCTATACCACTCCTGGGCATATACCCAGAGGCTTTACCTGCATGCAATAAGGACACATGCTCCACTATGTTCATAGCAGCCTTATTTATAATAGCCAGAAGCTAGAAAGAACCCAGATGTCCCTCAACGGAGGAATGGATTCAGAAGATGTGGTATATTTACACAATGGAATACTACTCTGCAATTAAAAACAATAAATTCACAAAATTCCTAGGCAAATGATCAGAACTCGAAAATATCATCCTTAGTGAGGTAACCCAATCACAAAAGAACACACATAGTATGCAGTCACTGATAAGGGGATATTAACCCAGAATCTCGGAATACCCTAGACACAATTCGCATATCAATAGATTTCCAAGAAGATGGAAGGAGAGACCCCTGGTCCTGGAAAGACTGGATGTAGGGGAATGCCAGGACAGAGAAGCGAGAGGGGGTTGAATGGGGAAAAGAGGGAGGGAAGGGGGCTTATGGGACTTTCGGGGAGGGAGGAAACGGGAAAGGGGAAATGATTTTGAATGTAAATAAAAAAAAACTTAGAAAATAAAAAAAAAGATTCTGTGAGATGATAAGGTGGTGAGATTTGCATTAATCAAATTAATGAAATGGCCCTCCGCCCCTTTCTGTGTTTACGCAATGACCTGCCCGAATACAGTCCCTTTGCATTAAACATAAAGATGATGATGTGAGAGCTCAACCAAGAACTTCATGTTAAAAAGTTGAAAGTGGGTATATGCCCAGGAGTGGTATAACAGGATCCTCCAGGAGTGTCATGCCCAGTTTTCTGAGGAACCGCCAGACTGCTTTCCAGAGTGGTTGTACCAGCTTGCCATCCCACCAGCAGTGGGGGAGTCTTCCTCTTTCTCCACATCCTCACCAACACCTGCTGTCTCCTGTTTTTTTTGATCTTAGCCATTCTGACTGGTGTGAGATGAAATCTCAGTGTTGTTTTGATTTACATTTCCCTGATGACTAAGGATGTTGAACATTTCTTTAGGTGCTTCTCAGCCATTCGATATTCTTCAGGTGAAAATTCTTTGTTTAGCTCTGTACCCCATTTTTAATAGGGTTATTTGGCTTTCTGGAGTCTAACTTCTTGAGTTCTTTGTATATATTGGATATTAGCTCTCTGTCAGATGTAGGGTTGGTAAAGATCTTTTTCCAATTTGTTGGTTGCCACTTTGTCCTTTTGACAGTGTCCTTTGTCTTACAGAAACTTTGTAATTTTATGAGGTCCCATTTGTCAATTCTTGATCTTAGAGCATAAGCCTCCTCGGCACGCAATAAGGACACATGCTCCACTATGTTCATAGCAGTCTTATTTATAATAGCCAGAAGCTGGAAAGAACCCAGATGTCCCTCAACGGAGGAATGGATACAGAAGAAGTGGTATATTTACACAATGGAATACTACTCTGCAATTTAAAACAATGAATTCATGAAACTCTTAGGCAAATGGTCAGAACTGGAAAACATCATCCTTAGTGAGGTAACCCAATCACAAAAGAACACACATGGTATGCAGTCACTGATAAGGGGATATTAACCCAGAAGCTTGGAATACCCAAGACACAATTCAGATATCAATTGATTTCCAAGAAGAAGGAAGGAGAGACCCCTGGTCCTGGAAAGACTGGATGTAGGGGAATACCAGGACAGAGAAGCGAGAGGGGGTTGAATGGGAAACAGGGGGAGGGAAGAGGGCTTATGGGACTTTCGGGAAGGGGGGAACCGGGAAAGGGGAAATCATTGGGAATGTGAATAAAAATAGAAAATTAAAAAAAAAAAGTTGAAAGTGAAAGTGGACCTACACGTGGTCCACATGCTCAGAATGCCCAAATCTTAATTTTAAAGGAATCTGATTTGGTCTTTTTTTTTTTTTATTGAAAAAGGAAGTAGAAACGTTTTATGATAAAATTAAAGATTTACATGGAAAATGTTTCTGACAAAATTGAAGAAGCATATAGAAAAACACATTAAGATTGACAATTTTCATGGAAAGAAAGAGTAAAATGGTAGACATAAAAACATTGCTAAATTAATTGAAAAAGGAAGTAGAAACATTTTATGACAGAATTGAAGATTTACATGGGAAATATTTCTAATAAAATTGTAGAAAAATATAAAATAACATATTAAAATTGAAGATTATCCTGAAGAATTACAGATAAAATGGTAGGCATAAAAATATTTCTAAGTTGATTGAAAGTGGAATTATAAACATTTTCTGATAAAATTGAAGATTTACATGGAAAATATTTCTGATAAAATTCAAGAAATATATAGAAAAATACATTAAAATTGACTATTTCATGGAAAATTATACAGATAAAATGGTAGGCATAAAAAAACCCAAAAGAAAGTAACCACATAAACATAAAAATAACATCAAAAATAATAGGAAGCAACAATCGCTATTCCTTAATATCTTATAACATCAATGGACTCAATTCCCCAACAAAAAACATAGACTAACAGAAATAGTTTTCATGTACATCTTCAATTTTATCAGAAAATGTTTGTAATTCCTCTTTCAATCAAGTTAGTAATGTCTATGTCTACCATTTTAGCTGTATTATTTTCCATGATAATCTTCAATTTTAACATTTTTTCTATATATTTCTTCAATTTTATCAGAAATATTTTCCATGTAAATCTTCAATTTCGTCAGAAAATGTTTATAATTCCACTTTCAGTCAACTTAGGAATATTTCTATGCTTACCATTTTATCTGCATAACTTTTCCATGAAATAGTTAATCTTAACATGTTTTTCTATACATTTATTCAATTTTATCTGAGATATTTTCCATATAAATCTTCAATTTTATCAGAAAATGTTTATAATTCCACTTTCAATCAACTTAGAAATATTTTTATGCCTACCATTTGATCTGATATTTAGCTGATGAACCAATGTCTGGGCTTGATGATGAGGACCATGATGCTTAGGAACTGTACCATGACATAAAGTGGAAGCATCAACCCTCAATATGCAAAGAGAATCCCGACCCTCAATATGCAAAGAGAGAGAGACTGCCAAATAAGATATCTCCATCAAGCTCCTCCCCCTCGAGGCTCAGGAATCTATATGGAAGGGGAGGCAGAAAGATTGTAAGAGACAGAGGAGATGGATGACTCCAAGGAGACAGTGTCCTCCAGACACAACAGGACTGATACACATGAACTCATAGAGACTGTGGCAGCATGCTCTGAACCTGCACAGATTCAAGCCAGACAAGGTCTCAGAACCAAAAGAGGAATATCTATCTGAGTATATGCATCACAGGGCAGGAGACATTTCATGCCCCGGAGCGACTGTCCAACACACAACAGACTCAGTGATATGTTTTGGACTTTTGTCTCATAGAGCTCTGTTTGGACATTCTTTATCTGATCTGTCATTTACTTGTTTATTTTCATTTCTAATTTTGTGGTTTTACATGTATGTGTATGTGTTTCTTGGTTTGTTTGTTTGTTTGTTTTAAAGGCAGAGGGGAAAAAAAACAGAAAGTTGGGTGGAGAGGATCTAGGGGTATGGGGGGCGTGGAATACACAATCAAGTTATTTTAAAAAAAAGTCCAACCCTGAGAACAAACTCGGTTACTCCCCAAGGGTATATTGACTTTCAGAGGATCTCAAGACCAATTTAATTTCATTTATAAGAATATAGTCATTAAATTAACTAGAGGATTTGTGTGTGTGTTTGTGTGTGTGTGTGTATGTGTGTGTGTGTGTGTGTGACTCTGGAGCACATGGCATCCAGAAATGTTTCCCAGACAGGGAGACATTTGAATGGAGACGAGGAAGAAGACAGGTGATTGGTTGTGAAGTAATTTGAGATTATGTCCTTAGAGTGGAAAGGCTGTAGAATTCCATACTCAGCTCTCACATAGGGTGAGCATGCTTGGGAAACATGAGACCCAGATGAAAAACATCACGTGGTCTGTTAGAGTAGAACTGTAACCTTCATGGAGACAAAGCAGTAAATTTATCCCTCTTCCATCTCCCTCCCCATTTAATCCTCTCTGTCTCTCTCATGTCTCTCCATAACATACTCTCCTTCTTTGGGAGATCCTCTCCTCACACTTACTCTCTTACTAGGTATCTAGCCTCTGTGGTTATATGGACAGTAACATCCATAATGAAGGCTTAAAAGCTAACAACCATATATGCGAGAAAACACAATATTTGCCTTTTAGGGTCTAGGCTACCTCACTCAGGATGATTTTTTTCTATCTTCATGCATTTACCTACAAATTTCATGATTTTGTGTTTTAACAGCTGAGTAATATTCTACTGTGTAAGTATAGCACATGTTCATTATCCATCCATCAACTGGTAGACATCTAGGCTGTTTCCAATTTCTAGGTACAATGAATAGGGCAGCAATAAACATGAATGGCCAAGTGTCTCTGCAGTAGGATGTGGAATCCTTTGGGCATATGCCCAAGAGTGGTACAGCTAGATCTTGAGGTAGTTCTATTCCCAGCTTCCTGATGAACTGCCATATTGTTTTGCACAGTGGCTATACAAGTTTGTACACCCACTAGCAATGGATAGCTCTCCAGTGTCAAAGCTACATTTAGTTGAGTCATGGGGGCTCATTGAAACCTCCAAACATCTCAGGCTAATCCTGGGGCTTGTTCAATAATGGAAAGCCCTATTACTGAGAACAACACTATTGCTTCTCGGCCTTTTGGCTAAGATCAAGTATAGTATCTGAGAACAACACTACTTACATGTCTCACTGAACACGGAGACATTGTGCAGGTACCTAATTAGAAGCTTCACCCTTCTTAGTAGTATCCATGATACTGGAAGGTACCTTGCATGCTGCTTGATGAGAAAGGTAATCACCAGTCCAGTTATAAACTCTGCACCTTACAGTGGTGACCTGCCTATACCATATGCTAGCACAACAGTGGCACACATGTTGTGAAAGTAATCAACAACTCTCTGGTTGGATTAAAGGCCCATTCCATGAGACAGAACCCATACCTGACAATGCTAGAGTGATCAAGAAACTGACACTGCATAGGCTATGGGCTTAGAGGAAAACCAAAGACCATTTTGCTCAAGGAACATAGCAATAAAATGGCTCCTAATGATGTTCTGCCACACCCACGGATCAGTGTCTTGCTCAGCCATCATCAGAGAAGCTTGCTTTTGCAGTAGATGGGGACTAACACAGAGACCCATCACTGGACAATGTGGAGAGAGCAAGAGAAATTAGAGCACCCAGTCTTAAATGGGGCATCCTCACCCAACCCTCCTTTCAAAGCTCAGGGACCTATGCAGAAGAGGATGCAGAAAGATTGTAAGAGCCAGGGGTGATGAATGACTCTAAGGAAATAGTGCTCTCTGGACACAAGATTGATGCATGGATGAACTCACAGGGACTATGGCAGCACTCAGAGCCTGCACAGGTTCAAGCCGGATGGGGTTCCAGTGTCGAAGAGGGAAATGGACAAGGGCTCCTACTCTTAGCCAAGAAGCTATCTGCAATTGACATGCAGTGGCAAAAGAAAAATCATTCCTCTCTAATGGAGTCTCAGTGGGTATATTAATCATGCTTCAAGGGTTGGCATATGCTCAGCAGTAGATGGCCAACACAAAAGGAACCCAGCGGCATTTTGGTAGACTTTTTGTCTCAAACAGCTTTGCTTGGGCATTCATTGTCTCATTAGCCTTTTGTTTGTATATTCCAGTTTCAAAAATATTTTTAAACACTATTTATTCTGAGAGTTATTTGAGCAGTAGGAAGATGTTCTGAGCTTTACACAGCAGGGACAGAAAAAAAGAGCACCTGAGACATTCCACTGCAGTAGCACATGGAGGGCCTGTGCTGTGTCCAAGAAAGATGAGAGTCAGGCACATCTTCTCAGAACCTGCTGGGGATGAAAGGGACACACACAAGAGACATCTCATGGTACCTAATTAGAACCCATTCCATCAGCATGGCTGTAACCCAGAAGGAACAGAGAAGCTTCTTGTGGTTTGCAGGTGACAGTTTGGCATGGAGTACTTGCTAAGGCAGGGTATCAAGTGTACTCCCACAGGCTACAGCCAGAATGGAAGTCATAGCCAGAGGACTAAAGAGGATGATTCCGTAGGACAGCAACCCAGGATGGGTGTCACAGAGTGTAAGATACCTGTGTTAGCTGCAAGGGCACCAGAAAGGGAAGATGGGACACACAAGGAAGAATTGAGAAATAAATACTATGAGGACAACTGGAGACAAGCTCCCCTTCCTCATCCACCTCCCCCTCTTAGGACAAAGAACCTAAGGCCTTGTTCATCCTAAGTGATTGCGCTGCCACCGAGATATATCTGCCAATCTGGGAGACTAGTTTTTAAATGGCCAGAGATTTACAAATCTGCAAAAGAAGAAAACTGCAATGAACTTACCACGTTCTGTTAACTTGGAGTTTTCAATATATGTGGATATGGAGATCCCGTCTACAAGAAATCGTGTCAAGGAAGAAGCAATGCCTGATCTAGACTAACTACTGGAGAAGAAAAATTTAACTTTGTAGGATAAAATTTCTGAGGCGGACTTTAAAGACAATGAACACATACAGTTTAAGCAACAGCTAAAAGAACTGAAGAAGCAGTAAGGTCTGTGTGCGGACAGACGGGCCAATGGGACAAAAGGAGGTGATGAAGATAAGGTTGTGGCCAACTTCATTTGCCCCAAAGCACAGCTGGGAAAGAAGCCAGTGAAAGACAGTGTGTTGGCCACACCTCTGAAGAAGTCACTGTGAACAAATCTTAGAATGAGAGAAGCAAGGCCTGTTCTCCTGAAACTGGCTGTAGCCACCACAACAACATGCGGATGTCAGATCTCATCCTGGATGAAGGCCTGAGAAGAGCAATTGAGTCACAATAGGAAGAAGAAAAGAAGTCTTTCTGAGTAGGAACAAGCTGCCTGTACACAGGGACGCCTGCATCCTGCCTCCGCTCTACCCCATAGTAGGGTCAGAAAGCAGTTAAAGGCTGGCTGCACAGTGCGCTTCATCTGAGGTAAGACTTGATGGTTAGCTGTGCTTGAAAGCCTCTGTTTTAAGTTGCACAATAAAACAACTGCATTATATTCTTTATTTTTTTTAAGTGTTCTGTAATTTTAAATAAAACATTGATTGTCCTTCCAAAAAAAAAAAAAACCAGAAGAAAAAAATGTCATCTGTAAGGGGCAGAGGAAAATTTGTCTGCAGCTAAATAAAACCACCTTATTAAGTGATCAAAGTTATCAAGTGGAAGTCAGTGGGAAGCAGGACCTCTCACTTCTGCGGTGTCATGTCAAAGATACAAAAGTCGTTTTCTCATGAGGCTACAGCCAACCGCCTGTGGTCTTCACCTCTGTTAAGGTCAGAAAAGTCAACAAAAGATGGCATTGTCACAGACTGAATACATTTGCAATTAAATGTTGCATGGAGCGGAGCTGTGTCTGTCCACCAACAGGCACACTGGAACACCTGGAGGAGCTGCGGGGACCTGGGCTGCAGGTTGGAGTCATGTATATACTTTATTATTATTATTATTATTTATTTGTGTGTGTGTCTATCTGTAAGGGGTGCGTGCATGTCAGTAAGCCTGTAGCTCCTCACTTGGAGCTGTAGTTACAGGTAGTTGTCAGCTGCCAGACATAGGTACTGTGAACCAAACCCAGGTTTTCTGGAAGAGGAGTCGGTGCTCTTAACCTCTGAGTCATCTCTCTAGTCTTGCATGTATCCATTTTATTTTCCTCGAAGTGACATGGTGTTGCAGATTTCATGGTAGCTGCATTATCTGAAAGTACCAAAAGGCTACATGTTGGTAACTTGTTCTCAACTGGACGGAGCACAGGAGGGATTTTGTTCGCTTTTCATACCGGAAACTAAAGCATCCTGCAGAGATGGTAACAGCTGTTCAGGCAGCCTCAATGCAAACGTGAACGTTGAGTCACGGGCAAGATTGATGAGGATGAAGCTGAAAGACTTGCAGACTGGATGAGGAGGCAGTGACACTGGGTGGAGTCTAATGGGATGCTCAGTTTGAGGCATGCAGTATTGCAAAGACGTTGGTAACTTATTTGGTAAAGGGAGACGGAACCACGTAATTCATAGAGAGCACTGGGCTTGAGGCAAGATTCAGATGAATTTGTTTTTAGTACATGATGAATTGGTAGAGAGGCTAAGTATAGTGTGTGTGTGTGTGTGTGTGTGTGTGTGTGTGTGTGTTCCTATGTGTGTAATTTTTCTGTGTGTACGTGTGTGTGTGTGTGTGTGTGTGTGTTTCTGTTTACATGGTATATGTATTTCTATGTATGTGTGTGGTTCTGTGTGTGTGTGTGTGTTTCTGTATATGTGTGTGTCCTTGGTGGGATTATTAAGCAGTGACAGGCTTTGATTGCTCTGATACCTGTCTGATTTTGCTTCCCCCCACCCCCAGCTCCCTGATTGTCCACACCTGTAGAGAGTGAACCTAAAGAGGAAATTGATTGTTCTTGGAAAGGGGCCAAAAGCAAAAGCCAGAACCTTCCCAAGCTGTCTTCAGAGAAAAATATGTTTTTAGTCCACACAAATTCTCCATGTCAAATGGTCTGTCACCAGCCTAGATCATTAAAGAGACTGAGTGCACTGTGGTTGTGTAGACATGTCCTTTGATTGCATTATTATTTAACCCTCTCTATAAAGGTGATATGGCCCAAATACCTTATCTGGGCATTTGAAGCTCTCTCAAAATATAATTTTATGGCCCCATTTCCTCTCGTCTTTCACTAGAGACCTGCTAATTGGAGTTGGGTGTGTTCTGCCTTGCCTTTGAGTTATTACTTGTTTTGGTCTGTCTCAGGGCCTCAACTCATTGGGAACAGAAAGAGTACCAAACTAGGCACCATGGAGAAGCTGAGTTAAGGACCCAGACTTTATGCTCCAGGAATTCATAGTCACAATATAAATGTAAGATATCCACATGAAGGTGAGAGACTCTGCCTCATGGAGGCAGATGTAAGATCGGGTATGTGCCCCATGGGACTGGATAGCTGTTTGCTTTTGTAATTATGATTCCCAGTCATTGAGACAATCTGTCTGCAGATTTTTTTTTTACTTACTCCTGGATGCTTCTATCATCTGAAAAGAAAACGCCTTGTTTTACCAAACTCATTGTTTCTCATTTTCAGGGGCTCACCTAAAAACCGTAGCTCCCTAAGAAAGGCCCAATTCTACCACCATTGACCACAAGAGGAGGTTCGCATCCATTTTTTTTCCTCTGTCATTCTTATCAGGTAGAACAGCCTGGTGACCCACAGAGAACTCTAAGCAAAATTCTGGAATGCAACTGAGCAGCCTAGATCCTCATATAGGAAAGGGAACTGAAATTCTGAGAGATCATAACTCAGCAAATAATCACACAGCACAGACGACTGAGTTGCAAGAAAGTTAGGTTTCATTCTAAACAGAGTCAGGGGGGAAAAATAAATGAATTATTGGCTTTCATAGAAAAAATGAAATATCTCTTATAACTTGATGGTTTAGAGACACATCTACCTTTCACTCAGACTAGATTTGAAACCCAATCGTAATATTAACCCCTTCTCTCCCCTCCATTCCTCCCTTTCCCTCTCCCCTATGGTGGAACTAACATTGACCGTAGTGCACCTCAGGCCTAATTGCTTCCTCCTTGAAAACACTATTCCCATCAATAGTTCAAGCAAGGTCTCAGAGGTTAATCTCATTGGCTCTAATTCTTGTGTTGATGCAGGGCACATCTCTGAATGCTAGCCACTAGAAGAAGATACTCTGATTAGCTGAAGGCAAACAGAGCTTCACCCTAGGGAGTTAGGATGAGTTCACCAGAATCTCTTGACTTGGGAAAGTTAGATGCTGCTGTAAAGAAGAAAACAGAATGAGATGTTTTGATGTTGGGCACACAATCCACAGAAAGCGACTGGCAGAGTCAAGGCTAAAATCCAGTCTTCTCAGCTCGGGCTCCATAGCTTTAACCTGTTCTGCAAATGACAACTAAAGTTCTGTTAATACAGCTTTGTATTTAGACAATTATACCCGAATCTGGAGTGGCGGTGGTAAGTTCAGTGTTCCTTGTACCAGGAGATAGAGAGAACCCACAGATCTGTGTCTAGGTGGAGATAGGATGCAAGAAGAGAAAAGCTTGCTGGACCAGCTGTAGGTTCAAATCAGGGATGAGAAAGAGAAGTGATTTGTAATGATTGTCCCACCTGTGCTGCCAGTGAAGCAGGGTCGGCACAATTGATTTAACCAACACAATGAGACAGGGCTCTGGAAAACTGCCCGTGAGCATATTAACGAGACCCATAGTCGGCATGAAGGTGGTGGAGTTCTTCAGAGAACAGTTGGCTGGGCAGAACAGGAAGAAGGGTTACAGGTATTATTTATAGTAAAGGAGCCATGGCCGGGAGCTGGTTTCTTTAGGGATCTTTATCTGTGGATTACATAAACATGAGGCACAC
This sequence comes from Tokudaia tokunoshimensis, assembly GCA_036184795.1. Taxonomy (NCBI): domain Eukaryota; kingdom Metazoa; phylum Chordata; class Mammalia; order Rodentia; family Muridae; genus Tokudaia; species Tokudaia tokunoshimensis. Next base: position 13,229,695 of record BTHU01000020.1, on the reverse strand, counting down.
ACAGTGCAATGTCCTTCCAGCAATGTGCCGTCTTGTTTCTTATTTAGCCATAAACACAAAATGTTCATCTGATAATCTTCTTGGCATTTTTCCCAGGCCTGGAATCATAACCCCTCTTAGCATATACTGCCATCACCAGATAGATTATAACTTCAAGTCTGTCCTTCCTAAATGTTCCCCTGGAGAGAGGGGCCTGTCACAGGAAGCTTGTGAGGGTCTCTTACTGAACATATTAAAAAAGACGAGGAATTCATGTTCCTTGGCAAAGCACTCCATTGTCTAGTCTTGGCCCATATTTTAAGTCCCATTTCTCATTTATTGTGGTCAGTTCCTTCTGTAACAAACCCATAGCAAATAGATTTTGCCACAATTTTTCTGCTTCCTCACTGTTCAGCCTTACATGCATATTCTTTATTTCCCCATAGAAGACTCAGCCTCAAGTTTGCGATTTCTAGTTTAACATCTCACCTTCTTGGCACGGCCATCTTTGAAACACCTGCTTTTTCTTTTATACCCTTCATTGATTTATTCCAACACCCCTAGGCCACTCACTGCCATGTCTTGCCTTGTATTATGTGATTTGTGGATCCATCTTAACCTTCACATAAATCTCTGGATTTCCAAGGCAGTGATCATAGGTGATTTGTGTCTGAATTCCCATGATGCCCACCTAGCCTAGATAGATTTGTTGAATCTATCAAGTCTGTAAAAGTCATAGTGTAAGAATTGCATCTATTACTAAATGTGACACCTTGAACAAGTGAAGGTTTTAAGGACAATGGAATGGGTGAAACTGAGGGTTTGTTCTCTGACGAGATTCCCCCAAACTTTTCTTTCACCATACCAGCCCGAAGTCTCTTCCCATGGAAGATAAGTGCCATCCTCCACCCAGTAGAACCTTCACTTACTGAATTACTGTGACCTAGGAAAGTTACTAATCTGTGAGACAATTTCAGGTCAACATTCTTGGTGGCATTAATCATCTATAAAAGTATCTGTCAGGTGACCTTCAGACAGTGGCAAATCCTGGAGTGGGACATTCATCAGAAAGTCCTCTTGATTATAAAAATAAATTCTGAAGCCACCAGGCATATAATTAGATTCTGGTACCAAGACCATTTCTATCTTTGCTACCCCCAACACTGTTGCCACCATCTTACCTTAGGACTCCCTCAACCTGCAACGTACCCCAACTGCCCTGCTACTGCCCTATGGGAGACTCCTCCAAGAATCAGGGACACATAGGTAAAGCTGTGAACAATGACTCCTAAGCTAAAACTTCAGAGCAATTCATCTGTGTCACTAGGGCAAAGTGGAATGCAGAGGTACTGTAGTAACTGCTGGGGATATGTATTTTGAAGTTATGATCCATTGTTGGGAACAGGCCTCTTTAGTTAAATCATTTTAAACAAGTTTTCTAATCTCTCTGAGCCTCAGTGAGTTTGTTTGTAAAGAAAGCAGTACTGCCTATGGCTAAGGTCTCCTTAGGTCAGACAAGACCAGGACTCTTGAAAATGAAGTGGGATCATGAAAAACTGGATCCTAGAATGGCACCTACTTGCACTAAAAATGTTACCTCTAACTCTATCAATTTTATCATAGTTGCCAATAATCTGTCATATCGAAATTCCCAAACTAACAGCTGCAAGAACAGATTCCTGACCACCTCCAGGCAGGCTAGAAAGGGAATATTGTGGTTGTATGGAAAGGAAGGGAGTCCCTCTACTTGGAGTCTGGCAGAAGCCTCTGGCCAGCACAATTGAGATTTGTGTAAAGAAATAATATTCCTTATATGTAAGGCTGAAACAGCAGTGCAAGTGCCCTAGCTTGCAAGTGTATGACCTTGACAGGAATGTATTGCCATCCCAAGGATGCTTTCTGGGAATCTCAAACAAGATTCAACTTTGAAGTAAAGATCTCCTACCTTCCTGTGTCTCTGTTATCTTAGCAACTGTAATCCTTCCAGGTGCCTTAGGATTGCATTTAGACCTTTGAATACAGTAATTCCAAAAGCCCCTAAAGTGATGTGTTGCTGAGATAAAATACCATGGCGAAAAGGAACTGGAGGAAGCATTTATTTGGCTAACGGTTGCAGAGGGCTAGCTGTCCATATACATTGGCTGGGAAGGCATGGCCGAGATCACGTCTCACCTCACGTAGGAAGCAGAGAAAATGAACTGGAAGCGAGCTGTTAGTGTCCAAGATAGCCAGAGAGTGGCATCCCAACAAAAATAGTATGCAAAAGCTAAGAGTGCTTATTCAGCTGAATTTCCTGCAAGGGTCTCCCAATTTGGGAATGGAGACCTCTGGTGGACTCACAGGCCCCTGTTTTATTGTCAGTTTGGAGAATTCTAGGGACAGGTATGTGCCCTTTTACCTTGATTGGTTAGCTCTGTCTCTAGGGGTCGGACTGATTCTACAATTGCTTAGGCTCTGGAGACTTCCCAGGGGTTGCTTACTCATTCCAGCTACATATTCTTACCATAGGCTAGATCACAAGGTGTCCTGGACTGGCTGCCCACAGCTGTGGTTGGCTAAACACAGGTTCCTGGATCCAGGTTCTCTTCTCTGGGAAACAGAAATGTAGGCCTAGTCTCCCAAACTGCCAGTTTGCAGCTGTCATGGAGACAGCCTGGCTCTGGCTAACTCAGTCCTCTCAGGGCAAGGCTATAAACTTCCAAAGCCCACGCTCAATGATACACTTCCCCTAGCAAGGTTCAATGCCCTAAAGGTCCCATAACCTCCCCAAACGGCGCCACCAACTGGGAGTATTCAGGTACACAAGCCTATGGGAACATTTTTCATCCAAACTACAATGTATTCCTACTGTAAAGACAATGAAGGGTCATGATCTGGGGTGTCTCTTTCTCATGATCCTTATGTTCCACATGTATATCAAAATTTCTTTATTAAACCCAACTCTGCTTCATTCTGTTTAGTCTTGAAATTATTATCTGGATTTAAACCAGGAGTCCTGCTTTGGGCTTAATTGAGGCATCTAACAGTCCAGGGAAACTGACTCCTCAAACCACTATAGGCACCACAGTGGGTCCCGTCGAAGGACTTACAGCCAAGTTGGGGGAGGCATGGGAAGGGGATGGCTGGTCACACTGATATGCTGGTGTGTCTCTCAACCCCAGTCATGTACAGCCTCTAGGCAGAGGTGTTCTTTAGGGGAGTACAAAGAGAGGAGACAGAGCTATCTGGTGACATGATGACCTCCTACTAGGACATTCTCAGTACTGCTGCTCTGGTGTCCTGTCCCCACTTCACCACTCTCCTGAGATTGTTGCTATTCTAAAAAGAGAGCTGTGAAGGCTGCAGACTAAGCCACTCCATGGATAGAAAGGAAGGTATATGGGGGTTGGAGGAATGAGAGCTGCCATGACTACCCCTCTAGGGACAAGGAGAGCACAAAGGCAGGGAAAGCCTTGATGCTTTCAAAGAGGTGTGTTTGCCGCAGTGAGAGGAACTTGTAGGCTGGACCGGCCTGGAAGTTAGGGTAGCTGTAGGGATGGCTTGTGGGCTAGAAGTACTTAGGAGCCATCATGGGGGGCTTTGATATGTGCTACAGGTATGTGTTAATAGGGAACTAGGTCTTCCATGTTCTGGGAGGTAGGCAGTCAACTGTAGGGGAAGATGAGGGAAGAATGACTGTTAGATTATTAAAGACCAGCTGTAGGGGGGCCTGGGGAGATGACTCAGCCGTTAAGAACACTGAGTACTCTTCCAGAGGTCCTGAGTTCAGTTCCCAGCAACCACATAGTGACTCACAACCATCTGTAATGAGATCTGATACCCTCTTCTTGTGTGTCTAAAGGCAGCTACAGTATACCCATATAAATAAAATAAATAAATCTTTTTTTAAGGGCAGCCATAGGGAGATGGAAGGAAGGGGGGAAAAGAGCCTTGACATGACCTTAGGCAAGACCATGTTTACTCACTGTGAGGGGGCCTCCTTTACATCCATGTATTCAGATGGCTAAAATACTTTCAGAAGAAGATGTGACGAGGCCCCCTTATAGGGGCAGGAATGACTTCTGAAGTTCTCAAGGGAAGCTGGGAAGTGTAGCCTTTCAGTAGAAAACCATCATTTCTAACTCTGAGAGGATATAAAATGCAGGGCAGGAGCATTGCAGGTGTTTTTTGATGAGAAGGGTTATTTTAGTTAGGGTTTCTATCTCTGCAATGAAACTCCATGACCAAAAAGCAAGAGGAAAATGTTTACTCAGCTTATACATTGGTGTTTGTCACCAAAGTAAGTCAGGACAGGAACTCAAATGGGACAGGATCCTGGAGGCAGGAGCTGATGCAGAGGCCATGGAGGGATGCTGCTTACTAGCTTGCTCCCTAAGCCTTGCTCAGCCTGTTTCCTTATAAAATCCAGGACAACCAGCCCAGGGATAGTATTACCCTCCAACAATGGGCTGGGCTCTCTCCCATCAGTAACTAATTAAGAAAATGCCTCACAGCCAGATCTTATGGAAACATTTTCTCAACTAAGGTTTCCTCCTTACAAATACCTCTAGATGGTGTGTCAAGTGGATATAAGAGTAGCCAGCACAAGAGTCTATGTCAGAGAGGGTAGTTCACTGAAGAGAGTGACCTCTAGTCAGGTAGTAAGGAGTGACCTAACTTGGCCTGGTGTAATGGATTATTTGATGGGCATTCTACATTCCTGAAGAGACTTGAAAGACAATTGTTAGGGAACTCTAAATAGAGGGTTTGGTTACAGAATAAAATTGAGAGATTTTTCTGGGAGGGTTGGAGGAGGGGGAAGAGGGGAGACAGGGATCACAGTGGACTGGTGAGAAAAAGTAGGCATAGAGTTGGTTCAAGGTGACAGTGGCTGGAGCTTCAGAGCATCAAAGGATGGGAAAGGGAGAAAACAGAAATCTGATGGATACAGTTGTATCTGGTCTGGAGTGAGAGGGATGAAGGCCCCTTTTAGCCAGTTTCTCCACCTAAAGGGTCTCTTTGCAAATGTATCAGGAGCAAATGGAAGTGTTGTAGGGTGGGAGTTATTGGGGAGCTTTCATATTTTGGCTACAGGGTGAAGTTCAGTAAGTATGAGGGATAATAAAGAGGAAAGAGTGATCCAGGGGAACAGCCAGAGTGAGAGAGAACCTGAAGGAATTTTTACCTCGCCCCCTGCATCTTTAGGTTCCCTCTCAAACCAGTTAGGATTTGCTGGCTTAGAAGCATCTTTGTTTGAGGAGGACACAGGCCCCATCCTTAGCAGCGGTCAGAAGTGTCTGTTTTCAGTGTGGAACACTGCAGCAGTCAAGGAGTCTAGATGGTTCTGAGGATGTTGAGCTGATCTGAGCTGGTGAGACACAGAGGTTAATTGAGGCAAAGGAGGCTTCAGACCAGCTGTTTTAGTTCTGAGTCCAGAGTGGCAGGAAGAGGAATGAGTTGGATGGCCCCATAGCCTGTTAGTCCCCTTTTAGAGGTTACCTGGACTGTTTTTTAAGAGTTTAGGGGTGTCAGGCGCTGACAGAGGGCAGCTCGGGGAGCAGCAGCTAGAGTGCCTTGAACAGGCCCATCCAAGGGGCCGTGATGAAACTTATGGTTGGCAAAGGTGCAAAACCTAAGTCAGGAGGGAATAATTGTACAACTGTGTCAGGACATCAAGACACAAAATTACATAAGGAAGAATGTTACACCAAGATTAACTGAGTCAGTATTCCATAAGGTTAAATACAGAGTTAACATAAGGTGAAAAGCAATTGTGAAACTGGTTGGATTCTACACCAGAGTTCTGTAGAAGGACAAGGTAACTAATTAGCTGTTTGTTACATCAGATTCCTGCACAGGGATGAGCACCTGGAAGCTTTGTAAGAGAGTCAGTAAAACTTAGCATCTAAGGAATGAATCTGAACAGAAAGTAGCTAAATGATATTCCTCCCTTCCAAGTATGATGAACTTTGTATATTTGTTCCAAAATTAGCAATACCAACTACTACTTAATGGGAAAAACTAGAGTATTTCAAGTAACACAAATTTTTTGCTAGAAACAATTTTAAAAATTGAGACTACTACCTTAAATGATCATATCTAGTATTTGAAACATTCAAATACATACTTTTGTTAACACTGAGTTGTTACACTTACATTCTAATATTATATAGTGAATTTATTTCATAGTGTCAGGCTATGTAAAGAGACAATTTAATTCTCAGTTGTATTCTTCAAAAATAAATTATTTCCAATTATAATGTAAAATTATACTCCCAGAGATAGTGTCTGCCTTGTCAAGAATAACTGATTCACTTTACATTTTCTAAAATTAACCCTATTAACAAAACCTTTAAAAATTTCTCTGCAACATTTTTATTCCATACACTTGACCAACAAATGAAAGATAGAAGCAGTCAGTCATGTCAAATCAGTAATAAATTACACGTAACATGGACAGAATTAACAAAGACAGCTAAAGCCTCTCTTTGCTTGTCCTGCAGAAGGACAAATTCCTAGGTCAGCACATTCTGACAACAGCAAGCTTGTTTCTTCACATCGTTCTATTTAAAAACAGATTGGTTGTTTAGAGACATAATTTGTAAAGCAAGATAACCACATTAAGTGAGCTCTTGGCTTTTGGAATTGTTTAAGAAAATATCCCCAAGCCTCACTGAACACCTGGAGAACATCAGTGTCTCTTCGCTCAGGCACCTTACCTCACAGCCAAAGCCATTATGCTCCTTGTAGGCTTCAAGGTAGGAGTGCAGTCCCTGGAGCTCTCTATCTAGGTAGAGACTGGATTATATTCCCAAAGCACCACAGGTGATCTCAGGCTGGAGAGAATCTCCTTCATCTAAGTCATCTTCTCCTGAGGAATCTGGGGGCTGGGCTTTCACTTAATAGACTCATTCCCTGATGCTACAGATACAAAGCCACCTGTCAAAGACCCTGCTTGGATATTCTGCATAATTTTCCAATGCTGTGAGTTTGATGACAGCATCTGGCATCTTCCTTTAAACCAGGAATATGGGAGGCTAGGGCATAAACTCTGGAATTTGTCTTGCTAAGAGAAAGAATTGAGCTAGCATGCAGGTCCCATACCAGTCACAATAGACTTGTATACAAAGTTCCCTGTTTGCAGCATTTTCACAGATCAGGTCAGGAGATACTGAGGGCAGAGTAACTGCTATTTGCCTCTCTGTTTTTTTGAGACATTTAGAATGCGGCTGAGATCCTCCTCTGGGCAAGAGAATCCACTCCCCCTCTATGTGAGACATAAGGAGTATAAGGAAGAGGTTGGTTTCATTTCGTTCTTCTGGTTTGACCTGTTAGGCTAGAGTTGGTCAGGCCTACACACCTGGAGCAGAAGCAGAAGACTTCTGACAGGTCTTACTTCCCATGCATGCTTGTCTTGTAAGTACGCTAGCATGCAACTTACTCTGGTGGGATAGTGCTCCATCCAAGGGAACTTGTGCTCCATCTGAGAGAACTACTTGAGTCTCGGGGTTTCCTGACATTCAAGTACATTGTAAATTTAACCCATCTTACAAGCATTCAATTTTTCATAACCTTTTATATACCTGATTTTGAATGTTATTTTACATTAAAACAACTTTAAGTTTACTTTAAACTTGTTTTGACTTGTTTGTTTCAGGTTTAGCTTTGAACATATATATATATATATATATATATATATATATATATATATAGAGAGAGAGAGAGAGACTATGCAATGGGAGATATAAATTGGTCTCTCCTTTTAAGCTTGTCTTTATAAATAAACTACATTTGCACTTAGCATGGCATACAAGCGTAGATCTGACCACATTAAATAATTTGTTCATTTATAAGGTGATCATTAACTTGAATGTCTCAGTTATCATTAACGGTTTATAACAAGTTGGTACCTTTTATAAGATTAGGATTTTACGGGTTGTCTCTGTTAAGTTCGGGCCTTGAAAATTGGAACTGAAGATTTAATTGAAGATCTTTTACCATCAAAATAAACCCTTAAACTCTAAGTGCAGTCTGGAACCATTATGTTAGATTATTTAAGAACAGCTGTAGAGAGATGAAAAGCAGAAAGAGGGAGGAGCTTGGCCCGACGTCAGACAGGACTGTATTTATTTATGGGCAGGGACCACCTTTTTCACCCACATGTGAGGGCAGCCAAAACAACTACAAAAGAAGATGGGGTACACCCTCTTATAGTTGTGGAAATATAGACCATAAGGGAAGCTGGGAAGCGTAGTCTTTCAATAACAAACTGTCAATGGCTGTCCCTGACAGAAACCCACTTCAAAATTCCTCAGGATAGCTGATTTTAGACTTTTGTTTATCCACAAGCAATTCTCTATCTGGTCAGAGGATACCCTGAGCCGAGCCACAATTCATTCTCTCTCTCTCTCTCTCTCTCTCTCCCCCCCCTTTGTCCTTTCTTACAGAAAAAAAAATCACTTAATAGCATTGAAAAATACCCCAAAGCAGCAAACACATCTAAGGATCTGCTTTAGGCAGCACCCCATTTGCAAATTGAAGATTCCCAATCCAAGGAGATAAGAGAGCATATGACACTCATGATGAAACTATTAAAGAATAAATTTTGAAATATATCTAAGACTCCTAATGGCCACCATTAGGAGACTTCATCATCAACCATACTCACTCTTGAGAAGTCAGAAAAATCTGTGTGACAAAGGTGTTCACTAGCCAGGTGTGAGGACACACACCTGGAACCCTAGCACTCTGGAGTCCAAGGCTAGCCAGGGCTACACAGAGAGCTGATGGCCTGCGTGAGCCACAGAGTGAGACCCTGTTTCAAATAACCACCATCCCCCCAACAACAACAACAAATTTGACAAGTCACATCTTGACTTGAATCAAGCTCGAGTAGGTTGTGTTCCCAAATGCCTGACTGTCTTCTAGCTCTTTGTTCACCTCACACCTTCTGGCTTTGGAAAACACCTTCTATCCTATAGGGGGAAAACACCCTCTTTTTCTAGTCTCAGAGTATGTATCAGATGCTCTGATATGGGAGAGAATTTGTGGCTTGTCTTGGGTTCTTGAGATAACTCCAAAATTCTCTAAATTTCTTGCATAACAAATGTGCTTTTGTTATGATGAGAAAGTTACCCATGGAGACCCTTAAAACAGATTTAGGATGGAAGCTCTCTCCTTCTGCTTGCAGTGTAAGATGTGATCTCTCAGCTGTGCTCCAGCTACAATGCCTGGTGCTTACCACCAGGCTTTCCTGCCATGAGAGTGATGGGCTGCCATCATTCTAGAACTGTAAGCCTAAATGAACTCTTCTGTTTAGAAGTGGCCTTGGTCATGGTGTTTTGTCACAGCAATAAAAAAACCTAACTAAGACAATATCTCTGTCAAAATCATTGCTCAGATCCTGAAAGTTTCAGTGGGTGAGCTCTGATCTCAGATCAGCATCTGCATCATGAACAAGCTCCTTAATGTGTGCAACGGAATGCTAATTCTAGTCAGGGGTATAATAGAATCATGATATATCCAGTTGCCTCTCCTTTTAAGAAAGCTTAGACTGTCAGATATTAGCATGGATGCAGAATAAAGAAAGTGGAATTATGGGAAAAGGTAAGTCCTTGAGATGATATCCCATATTGCAAGAAGACAACAGCAGCAAGAATAAGGTCTGGTCATGGAAATTCATGGAGTGAGAATAGAAACCCAGATTTGGTGTTTTCTAAATACCCACTAGTGGTCTTACAGACCGATCAGATAATCATTATTCCCTTCCTTTTATATATAAAAATGAGACCCTGAAAGTCTAACAGGGCCATCCCTGTAAGGACCAGAGGCAGACTTTGAGCCCACCCTGGTTTGATTTTATCTGTCCCTTGTGTACTATTCCACAATGCCTGACTTGGTGAGAGTGATTGGTAGTATTTTAGCCCTACTGTTTGTGATAGGGAGCTTCTCAGCTGGAGCCTGGGGCATTGTCACCCAGTCAAGATTGAAGAACATGCCTACAGAAGGAGGGGAGATGGACCAGGAGGGCTTTGGGGAGAAACTGAAGATAATGGCAAGGCCATAGTGAAACATAATACTGTGAACAGGAAGAGACTTGGATAGATTGAAACAGAAAAGAGGCAGAGCCAAATCAAAACTTTTATATGTCTGTTTCTGACTTTTTATTGGTTCTTTATGAATTTCATGTCATGAACTGTGGGACCTTAATGAGACGTGTGGCCACGCCCCAGGTTCTAGCCTGACTCCACCTAGGCAGTCACCTGCCTGCAGCCACACTCTCCCCGCCTCCTGGTTACCTGACCACCCAACTCACTATAAATAACATCCCTCAGCGTGTGCTCGCTCTCTCACTCCCGCTTGTTCTCCCCCGCCCTCTTCTTTGTCTATCTCTCTGTCTCTCCATTTTCTCCCCTTTCCACGTGGTCATGGCTTTTCTTATCTATTTTCTCCTCTTTCTTTATCTTTCTATCTGTTTTCTCTTTCTATTTTCTTAAAACTAAAACATCAAAGCTATGGGCCACCTCTTATTAAACTCGCCACAGGTTTGGTCAGCTGGAGGTCAACATGCAGAAGAATGCAAATTGACCCATCCTTATCTCCTTGCACTAAGCTCAATTCTAAGTGGATCAAAGATCTCCACATAAAACCAGACACACTGAAACTAATAGAAGGGAAACTAGGGAAGAACCTTGAACATATGGGCACAGGGGAGAATTTCCTGAACAGAACTCCAATAGCTTATACTCTAAGATCAAGAATAGACAAATGGGACCTCATTAAATTACAAAGTTTTTGCAAGGCAAAAGACACCGTCAAAAAGACAAAGCGGCAACCAACTAACTGGGAAATGATCTTTACCAACCTTACATCCGACAGAGGGCTAATATCCAAGATATACAAAGAACTCAAGAAGTTAAACTCCAGAGAGGCAAGTAACCCTATTAAAAAATGGGGTACAGAGCTCCACAAAGAGTTCTCACCTGAAGAATATCTAATGGCTGAGAAGCACCTAAAGAGATGTTCATCATCCTTAGTCATTAGGGAAATGCAAATCAAAACAACCCTGAGATTCCATCTCACACCAGTCAGGATGGCTAAGATCAAAAACACAGGAGACAGCAGTTGTTGGCGAGGATGTGGAGAAAGAGGAACACTCCTCCACTGCTGGTGGAATTGCAGGCTGGTACAACCACTCTGGAAAGCAGTCTGGCGGCTCCTCAGAAAACTGGGCATGACACTTCCGGAGGATCCGGCTATACCACTCCTGGGCATATACCCAGAGACTTTACCTGCATGCAATAAGGACACATGCTCCACTATGTTCATAGCAGCCTTATTTATAATAGCCAGAAGCTGGAAAGAACCCAGATGTCCCTCAACGGAGGAATGGATTCAGAAGATGTGGTATATTTACACAATGGAATACTACTCTGCAATTAAAAACAATGAATTCACGAAATTCCTAGGCAAATGGTCAGAACTTGAAAATATCATCCTTAGTGAGGTAACCCAATCACAAAAGATCACACATGGTATGAAGTCACTGATAAGGGGATATTGACCCAGAATCTCAGAATACCCTAGACACAATCAGCATATCAATAGATTTCTAAAAAGATGGAAGGAGAGACCCCTGGTCCTGGAAAGACTGGATGTAGGGGAACGCCAGGACAGAGTAATGAGAGGGGGTTGAACGGAGAAAAGAGGGAGGGAAGGGGGCTTATGGGACTTTCGGGGAGGGAGGAAACGGGAAAGGGGAAGTGATTTGGAATGTAAATTAAAAAAATAAAATAAAATTAAATTAAAAAAAAAAAAAAAAAAACTCGCCACACGGAGCTAGCTGGTACGCGCCATCATCCGGGATTCAGCCACGCAGACAGTCAGTGAGCACAGGTAACAGGCAGAGAAATCCACAGCAGAATGGCTCCGCCTTCTGCGTGACATTTCTCTGTGCCCCCGCCTGCCCCCATGCGCAGAGACCGACCGGCAACTGCCCGCTCCCCGTTAGGCTGAGGCACGAGTGCATCTTGCCTGCTTCCCCAAAAACCCCACGTGGAACCTCCGTGTCCGCCTGCGTCCTCTGCATATGCACGCTACCTTGGCCCGGCCTGGCGAGTGCCACTTCCCACCCGCCCCCGCCCCCCCCCCCGCATCTGCCCGCGCCAGGCCCCGCGCTTTTCTTTTTTTTCCCACAATGAACCCCAATCCCACATACCTCCCAATCTCCTCGTACCTGCCCTCTACCTCCCATCCCCCAACAGAGAAAAACAAATCTCATTACAGAAGCTATAGTGTGTCACAGTGTGTCCCATAGTCCCATACCCTTTTGTCCACACTTCTTTGTTTGCAAACATTCACTGCAATGATGTTGGTCTAGTATGCGGCCTCTGAATTCTGTTACTCTATCAATACTATAGCCTCACTGGACTCCTCTCAAATATCCTGTTGTTGCCCTGTGTCACGGAGATCCTGTAGTTTTGCATCTGTAGGACTGGCCCCTCCACCTACTCCAGCATTGTATCAGTGGGCTAGATGTTGGGGTAGACCAATGCAAAACCCTGGATCTGAACCTGAGAAGTATCTGAGCTGGTCATCCCCCTGACTCTCCTGCTCCCACGCCCTTGGGGCCAGCTCACTAGCAACCCCTGCAACCAGGGCCAGCCCTACCCTGCTGCCCTAGTGAGGAGGTGCAGGGCCTTCTCTCCTGAGTGTTGTAGCTGGTGAGGGAGGTGACCAGTTCTGCCACTCTCTTGACCCTGGGGCCAGCTCTCCTCCTCTCTCCCTTGTCTCTCCCTATTCTGCTCCACTGCCCAGCAGATAAGAGGCACAGCTTACCTGCAACCCCCACATCCAAGGCCACCTCTACTGTGCTGTTCAAGTGAGGTACAAGGCCAGTTCCCTCAAATGCTACAACAGGTAAGGGGCAGGGACAGCTCTCCTGGTCTTGTGACTCCCTCAGGGCCAGCTCTCCCACTACCAGTGGTAAGGGCAAAAGGGAGGGGAGGGGATCTCTCCCTTACTGATGCCACCCACCGCACAGCAGACAAGAGGCAGGGACAGCTCTCCCACACTCATGCCCTCAGGGCTGGCTCACCTGCAACCCCTACATCCAAGGCCAGCTCTACTGCGCTGCTCAGATGAGATGCAGGGCTTGTTCCGCTGAGTGCTGCAGCAGGTGAGGGGCTGGGACAGCTCTCCCGCTCTGATAACCTTGGAGCCAGCTGTCCTGTCTGCCACAGATGGTTGGGGGTTAGGGGGACTTCTCTTCCTTGTCCATAGCAGCACATAGCAGTCAAGGCCAGCTCTCTCATGCTCCAGCCCTTGGACTGGCGTCCCACCACCAGGGTTAGCTCTACTTTGGTGCCCAGGGAAGGTACAGGACCTGCTTTCTGGAGTGCCGCAGCTGTTGAGAAGCATGGACAGATCTCCTGCTCTCATGACCCCAGGGCCAGGTTTCCCACCTGCCGCAGGTGGTGAGGGATTATACAGGAGAAAGGTATCTCTCTATCATCCGTGCCACCACACAGAAGATGAGTGGTAGGGCCAGCCTCCCACACTTGTATCCTCAGGATCGGCTCACTTGCAACTCCCACTTAGTGCAGGGCCAGCTCTCCCAAGATGCCCAGGGGAGGGGTGGGACAGTTCTGCACAGCCCTCAGCCATCAACATGACCCAGAGAAGCAGCTCAGACCAGGGACATCCACCTTGCCTTTAGCAGACCTCAGCTGCTCCAGGGCCCCAGACCCAGATGTGATCCCCAGTGGCAGCTCTTCCCACTGTGCCCACATCCTTCTGTTTTGCTTCCATTTCTCCACCACTTACTTGTTCCTCTTAGTGGTACCAGGGTCTGTTAGTGTCTCAGATCATCTCATTTTATACCTGACTATTTAAACATACTCTATATTTCTCTCAACCTCAACTGACATGCCAAATAGTATTATGCCTTAAAAATAATTTAATATTCTTTCATTAATTATTTTATAATCATTGTATCTTCTCTTCTATTTCATTTGAAGTTTGTACTGGTTAGGCAAGCAGTTTACCACCAAGCTCTGCCCCAGTCAATAGTTTCTTGAAATGTTTAGGCTACTCTCCTTCTGCTAATAAGCATTTGAAATTACCATTTTCTCCAGAGGTACAGCTTCTCACTTTATTGTACAAGCATATTTTGAATGTAAAATTTAAACTTTCAGTCAGTTCAAATTCTTTCTATATTTGTTTAAAACATGATTCTAGTTTGTTATCTGTTGCTGTGAATCACTGATCAAAATTAACTTGGGGAGGAAAAGGTTTATTTCACTTTACCCTTCTAGCTCACAGTCCATCCTCAGAGGGAGCCAAGGCAGGAACTCCAGGCAAGAACCTGAAGTCAGGAGCTGAAGCCGAGTCTATGGAGGAATGTTACTTACTAGCTTAGTCCCCATGACTTGTTCCGCTTTCTTTGTTTGTTTTAATTTTTTAAACAAATCCCTTAATTTTATTTCTTTACTAACACTGAATAGAATTGGATTAGAGCTTTAAATTAAAACTGCGTGTACCTATAGTGATGTTTTTAAAGAGATTTATTTTACTTTTAATGGCTTTAGTTAAAATATAATTATGGTACTCCTCCCCCATCTTTCTTCCCTCCAGTCTCTCTCCCAGCTAACCTTCCTCAATCCTCTCCAATGTCACCCACTCTCTTTTTCTTTGATTATAATTGTTGCATATATGTGTGTTCATATGTGCATATGCAAATATATATAAATACAACCTGCTGAGTCCATTTTGTTGTTTGTATATAAATGGTTTCAAGGATGACTACTCTACATTAGACAAGCACTAAGGGGACTCATCCCCAGGAGATGCTGACTCTCCTTTTCTTGGCAGTCATTAGTTACTTATAGTTCATTGCCAAGGGGATCTCATGAAATTTTCTCCCTTGCACATTAACTTGTGCACGATATGACCATTGTTCTGGTCTTGTTTATGTGATCATTTCTAGGAGAGACTTTCATAGCAGACTGCCTGGAAATCTGGCTCTTACAATCTTTCTGCCCCTACTTTCATGATGTGCCCTTGGCAGTGTTCCCTGACACATGGATGCAGAAGCCATGATGTCGATGTGTCCATTGGGGCCTGGCTCCCTGTGACCTCTTGATCTCTGAATTGTTATCAGTTGTGGTTTTCTGCAATGGTCTCTATTTGCTGTAAAGAGAGCCTCCTTTGATGAGGGATGAGAGCTACACTTATCCTGGAAAGTTGGCTCTCCTGAGACTTCCTCAACCCACTTTCTTAAACAGCTCAGATCCATCTGCCTGGGTATGGCACTCTCTGCAGTGGACTGAGCCCTTCTTCATCAATTAGCAACCACAAAAATGCTCCCATAGACAGGCTCACAGGTCAATTACATGGAGGTAATTCCTTGAGATCCCCTCTTCACAGGTATGTCAGGCTGCTGGGTTTGTTGCTGTTGTTGTTGTTGGTGGTGGTGGTGGTAGTTTTGTTTTGGTTTGTTTTGTTTTTCCCTCTCTGGGGTGATCTCTCCCTGGACTTGGTATTGTGGAAGGTACAGACCATGGGATGTGAGTAAAGAATGCTTCTGAAAGGTGTGTGGTAGCTTAGACAGGAGGAACTCACAAAGGCTGTCAAGAAGTCTTCAGAAATCTCTCTATCCTCAAGTGCCAGAAGACGGTCTGGCATGAATCACACCCTAATCTTAGTTTTCACCTCTGGGGTTTTGCAGCATTATTCAGATAGAGTCTGGATATTTGCCATCCTAGATCACCTGGGGACCTAAGTGACAGGTCACTTATCCCTCTGCTCAGTTCTCGGAGTCATTTATGTTCAATTTAAAATCAGATCTGCCCAACTGCAGTTTGGGATTGAGTCCACTGTTCACACTCAAGTGTGCCCTCTCTGTGCTGTCTGAGCTCTTTCTCCAGGAACTCTTTCTGGCTTTTTTTAGGGTGTAGTTTCCCTCCTTGTGTTGGCATTTTCCATCTATTATCCTTTGTAGTACTGGATTTGTGGAAAGATACTGTGTAAATTTGGTTTTATCACGGAATATCTTGTTTTCTCCATCTATGGTAATGGAGAGTTTTGCTGGGTATAGTAGTCTGGGCTGGCATTTGTGTTCTCTTAGGGTCTGTATGACGTCTGCCCAGGATCTTCTAGCTTTCATTGTCTCAGGTGAGAAGTCTGGTGTAATTCTGATAGGTCTGCCTTTATAAGTTACTTGACCTTTTCCCCTTACTGCTTTTAATATTCTTTCTTTGTTTAGTGCATTTGGTGTTTTGACTATTTTGTGATGGGAGGAATTGCTTTTCTGGTCCAATCTATTTGGAGTTCTGTAGGCCTCTCGTATGTTTATGGGCATCTCTTTCTTTAGGTTAGGGAAGTTTTCTTCTATAATTTTGTTGAAGATATTTACTGGTCCTTTATGTTGGGAATCTTCGCTCTCTTTTATACCTATTATCCTTAGGTTTGGTCTTCTCATTGTGTCCTAGATTTCCTGGATGTTTTGGGTTAGGAACTTTTTGCATTTTGTGTTTTCCTTGACTGTTGTGTCAATGTTTTCTATGGTATCTTCTGCACCTGAGATTCTCTCTTCTAGTTCTTGTATTCTGTTGGTGATGCTTGCATCTATAACTCCTGATCTCTTTCCTATGTTTTCTATCTCCCTTTGTGATTTCTTTATTGTTTCTATTTCTATTTTTAGATCCTGGATGGTTTTGTTCAATTCCTTCACCTGTTTCATTGTGTTTTCCTGTAATTCTCTAAGGGATTTTTGTGTTTCCTCTTTAAGAGCTTCTAGCTGTTTACCTGTGTTCTCCTCTATTTATTTAAGGGAGTTATTATGTTATGTCCTTCTTAAAGTCCTCTATCATCATCATGAGATATGACTTTAAATCAGAGTCTTGTTTTTCTGGTGTGTTGGGGGTATCCAGGGCTTGCTGTGGAGAGAGAACTGGGTTCTGAGGATGCCAAGTAGCCTTGGTTTTTGTTGCTTATGTTCTTGCTGTTGCCTCTCACCATCTGATCATCTCTGGTGTTAGCTGGTCTTGCTATCTCTGACTGTAGCTTGTCCCTCCTGCAAGCCTGTGTGTCAGTACTCCTGGGAGACCAGTTGTCTCTGGCAGGAATTTGGATATGGAGAGCTGTGGTACAGGGTCAGCTCCGGGGTGCAGATGGAAACTGGAAGGATCCTGTTCCTGGCTGTTCCTTGGTGTGTCCTGGTGGCTCTGGGCAGGTCCCTCTTGGGCCAGGAATTTGAGCAGAAGTGGTGGTCTTACCTGTGCTCACAGGTATGTCGGCACTCCTGGAAGACCAGCTCTCTCCCAGTGGTATTTGGATATGGGGAGTTGTGGCACATGATCAACTCTAGGCGCAGGTGGAAACTGAAAGGGTGGAACCCTTTCCTGATCTCAGCCTAGAAATCCAAGCCTAATCTTCTCCTGTGTATTTCCTATTTACTATTTGGTCTGCCTGGGTGGCCATGTGAGTTGATATTAGAGAAAAAGAAAGTAAGAAGATCTCTTCTTAGGACCACCACTAACATCAGACAGAGGACCTGTGTCGCCCAAGGTTGTAAGTGACTCCCTGGCATTGTCACCAGTGCTATGGATTTCACATATGGGACTGGGGAGAGAAGGAACAGACACATGGAGCTCACTCAACTCTCTCTGACCAGAAGGGAGGCCTGCCCTTGGTGCTCATTCCTTCCACATTCTGGGACTTCTCCAGGTCTCAGATCCTTTGAGAACACAGAGGGAGGGGGAACAGAGTGAGACAGGGAACTAATTACCTTGCAGTCCTGCTTCAAGGCAAATTCTTCCCCAGCCTGATATTGCTGGTCTTCCAGAGTCCTCAGTCTACATGTTCTGTTTGTACCTTCATTGAGTTATACCCAGTGGAAAACAAAGGAGTAGGATTCTTTTAATCAGAACAACAAATGATTTGATTTTTGTTACTGTTGTTGAGGCAGAGGTTACCATGAAGACCAGGCAGGCCTCAAATCTGTGTTCCTTCTACTTCTTCCTTGCAACTATCTGAGATTGCATACATGGACTACCATTTTACCACTGCATATTTCTAAGTTTTATATATAATACAAAATTGTTGCAGGCCCTACTACTCACTAATTTATTAAATATATTAATAGCACAGATGTAATATAGAGGCCTAGGGTAACTTCTACATCCATTTCTTCACAGATATTTACCTTGTTCCCGAGTTTTACCAACATGTCCCTTGACCTATTTACATCTGTTCATAAGAGCTCCTCTAGTTCATGCACCTAGAATTGTCACTGCAGAGTTAAAAAGAGGCACCCTCAGCTCTACAAAGTCAGTTTCTAAAGTAGTTCTTAATTAACACTTTTTTTCTAGAAATACTGCAACAGTCTCCACTCCTTTCTCACATCCCAGCAAACAGTTTTACTGCTTGAATTGTTATGTATATATATATATATATATATATATATATATATATATATATATATATATATATATCTCCTGTCCTGATGGGCATAAGATGGTTTCTTTATTTAAAGTTTCACTTAAAAAAAATGTTGCTGGGAGCATGAATGCACATACATATGCTGTTATAGAGATACAGAAAAATTAGAAGGCCATAAAGAATAACAGAGAAGGTTGTTTTAAAAGTTTAGTACACCTAAACCAATGTTGGTGTTTCCTCAGAGAAGGCCTGGCTGTGGTGGTGAAACGAAATGAATGGTCTTGCTTAAGGTATTCCCACATGTCTTATATCTAGACATTAACTTTAGAATAAATTATGATCCTCTTGTTGGTGTGATTCATTTTATTTTATTCTATATGTGTGCGTGTGTGCGTGTGTGTGTTATACATGTGTGCACACATGTGCTGGCAACAACATAAAAGTCAGAGTTTGATACTGGGGAAATGTCTTCCCCAAACACTCTTCTACCATGTTTTGGAGACAAGGTTTGAACCTGGAACTTACTGCTTTGGCTAGACTGGCTGTCCACTGAACCCCAAAGTTCCACTTGCCTCTGCCCAGCACTAAGGTCACAGGTGCTCACTACCCTGCCTGGCTTTTTATACAGAATCTATATATCAAACTTAGGGCATCATGCCTGCATAGCAAAAATTTAACCCACCAAGCCATCTCCCTAGACCTATTTCTTATTTGCATTATATGTTTAATTATAACAAATATGAATAGACTATATTTTAAATCAAACTCTTGATTTAAAAACTAAATATAACACAACAATGTTTTTGTCAAAAAAATGGCAATCATCCTCAGAGTTGCACAGTCCCATGCATATAAACATGTTGTGAGGCACAAACGTATTCAATACCCTGTAGGTTTTCCTCTTAAGATAGAGAAAAATATAACTCAAGGGGGATCATTGTTAACCCGCTGCATTATTTCCTCAGGATAAGTTCCCAGAAGAGGAACCAATGAATGGAAAGGCATAAACACTACTAGGGGTTTGGAATGTTCTGCCTTAGAGTTCTTCAGAAAGAGAGTGCACTCACTGCCACTAGTTGGAAATGTTTTCAACAATCTTCTAATTTCTATATCACCATAGGAATCCCATTTTAAAGTCCTTTAATTATGTTCCATTATGAAAAGAGTAAGAAGAGTGGTTAAGATTTCTTAGTCAGGGTTCTCTAGCAACAGAACTTATAGAATGAATACACACACACATACACACACACACATGCATACACACTCACACATATATATGTATGCATATAAGTCCCCTTTATATATGTATGTACGTGTGTGTGTGTGTGTGTGTGTGTGTGTGTGTGTGTGAGAGAGAGAGAGAGAGAGAGAGAAAGGGGGATTTGTTAGAATGACTTGCAGGCTGCAATTCAGCTAACCCAACAATGGCTAGCTGTGAACAGAAATTCCACGAATCCAGTAGTTGCTTAGTCCATGAGGCTGAATGTCAGTATATGCAGGAGTCTCAAAGTAGGCTCTAATGCCAGTGAAGGAATGAACCTTATAGCAAGGCCAAAACAAGCAGGCAAAGAGAAGAAGCTTTCTTCTTCCATGTCCTTATATAGGGTTCCAGGAAAAGGTGTGGCCCAGACTAAAGGCATGTCTTCCTGCTTCAAGACTCACATTAATGGCACGTGTCTTCCTAACTCAAAAATTTGATTAGAAATCTTCCTGTACATTAAGAAGACCCTCACAGACATGCCCTCCATTTGGGGTTTTAGTACCAGATGTAGTCAGGTTGACACCCAAGAGTAGCCATCACAGGTGAAGAGAAAGTTCCTCCAGCTAAGACGAGTAGGCAAACAGAGTGCGTCTGATTCCAGTAAGGGCAAGTAAAACAAACCCATTTCTTCGGGCTACAACACTTGGTTTTTAGAGCTTGTGGCTGCGGTAGCTGTATTATGTCTCCAAACCTGGGTGGTTCTGTTATTCCCCAATATACACAAGTAAGACAAGTGCCATTGGTACCAACACCTGGAGTTGACCTCTCAGCTCCATCCTGGTGAGAAGGAGAGAGTAGGGACAGTGCCAGTCTTTCCCAAAATAATGAACCCAGAACCCAGAACACAAAAGGCTCCAGTCATTGCACGAAGAGGCATCATTTTATTTTGCATATACCCAAAATAGTTTTTTCATCCCCAGGAAACCCACTTCTATGTTCTCTTTGAGACTCCCCCCGCCCCGAGCATAAAAAATTAAACACACACACACACACACACACACACACACACACACACACAAGTATCAAGATAGGACCGTGCATACTAACAGAAGCTGAAGTTGAAAGCGGGATCTAAAATCACCTTGCAAAGATAAAAAATAATTCGAGTTCACAAATAAGGACCCCAGTTACAGTGTCATGCCCAGGTTTTCTCTTTGTGTGTTTCTCAATTGCTGAGAACATGGCAGGCAGATTATTTTGCCTCTGTTTTCACACTTAACTTCTCAGTAGAAACATTCTAACATGTCACTCTGTGACCTCATTTTAATACCTGAACAACATCTACAGTTTCCCAGTTGTTTTTACTAACACGGCGGGATCCCAGCACCAAGCCCTGTGCTGAGGCTTTATATGCAGGACCTTGTTTCACCCCTGTGATGCTCCTATGAGACAGGTTCAATCATCAAACCTATATTTAATAGATAAGACTGCTATACAACATCTGGCATCCTATCTCAGGGATGAAAACAGTCAAGATCTAAACACTGGTCCTTGATTGCTAACTGTGATTTCCATAGAAACTGAAAGAGTCTGAACAATCATTGTTTTAAAACTTCAGGTACCTCGTGTTAGCTTTGGAGGTGCCCATTTCCATGGAAACAGACGTGATAGCTGCAAAGGGGAGAACTGGCTCTGGTAACCCTTGGAGACATGGTTCTTCGAAAGCAGGCCTGTTGCTCCCTGAATCACACCTGCCCAGCCCCAGGCACAGAGCAGATGGCTGGAGTTTCTTGATTATTGGCTCTTGAAACAAGAGAACAGGCCTGCCAGTATGACACCCAAATCCCAAGCTAAGCCTCACCAGTCAGCTTAAATATTTCAGGCAAAATTAGATTTTTTTTTTAATCAAAAGTGTTCACAGAGACTACCTATCATCTTGAACACTTTAAAAATAATTGTTAAATATTTTAGCTCACTCATGGAGAGGTTTGTTTTTATCAGGTAATTACTGTTGTCAAATGGCTATTGGCTACACAAAATATGTGATGTCGGATCTCATAATTAGAACCTCACTTCTTTACGGTATACCATAAAGAAATTGCCATATAAAACTTTGCACACAAATATTTTAATGTTTTGTCATGCATAGTTTAAAACAGAATAAGGCAGAGTTGGAAAATGTTGTACTGGAGCCAAATCCGACCTAACACTGCTTGGTAAATGAATTTTAGTGGCATGCGGGCATGTTTTGTAGCTTTTCTGTTATGAGGGAATAACTGAACAATGAGCTACAACATTTAAACTATTTGCCTTCTAGCCATTTAAATGGTAGAATACTGAGCCCTGATCTAAAAAAAACCCGATAGTCATCACTTTCCTGCAGCAGTTATCAACTCAAAAAAGACATTAGCAAGCGTATTGGTTAGTTAGTTTCCACTGCTGTGAGGAGACACCATGACCAAGGCAACTCATATAAAGGTAAGCGTTTAATGGGGGCTGGCTTACAGGTTCAGAGGTTCAGTCCATCATCATCATGATGGGAAGCATGACAGCACGCAGCCAGACATGGTGCAGGAGGAGTTGAGCATAGGAAGGAGACTGAGCATAGGACACTGGGCAGAGCTTGAGCATAGGACCTCAAAGTTCACCCCCACAGTGACAAACTTCCTCCAATAAGGTCACACTTATTCCAATAAGGCCACACCTCCTAACACTGCCATTCCCATTGGCCAAACATATTCAAACCACCACAGCAAGTGATCTTCCTGTGTCCCTTGAAAATTAATGATATATGTGACAAAAGCAGTTTAAAGTTTTATAGACTACAGATGTGATAAATAAGCAAAGAACTGGTTTCAGAAACCACAGTGTGTTTCTGTCTTCCTTCCTCTCTGGCATGAGCTCATCCTGGACTTTGAACTAAGAAGACTAGGAAAAGACCTCAGAGTCGGAGGAACTATATAACGAGAAATCCCCAGAACCTGCCCTGTCCTCAAGTCTCAGAGTAAGGTCAGGATTTTCTCATGTCAAAGCTCCTAGAGTGGTGGAGCACATGTGTACTCACAGCACTCAAGAAGCTGAGACAGGAGGATTATGAGTTTGAGGTCACGGTGGGTTGCAAAGTGAAACCATATTCAAAACATTGATTTGGGGAAAAGGCTCAGTCAGTAAAGTTAGTCGCTGTGTAGGTGAGCTTACCTGAGCTCATATGGCCACCATGCACAAAACATACTGGGCACAGTAATGTGTGCCTGGCATCCCAGTGCAGAGGCAGGCAGGAGGATTCTGGGGCTTACTAGTCAGTCAGTCTAGCCAAATAGGTAAATCCCAGAGCCAGCTAGAGACCTTGTCCCCCAAAATAAGACAGTGAAAACAAGGACATCCGATGCCAAACCTGCACATGCACCAGCACATACACGTGCACACACACACAGGAACAAACACAGCGTGTAGATGCGCACACACCAGTACGAACACTAGCTCACTCTGCATGCAGTGATGCTGCCTGGTGTGATACGGAGCCAGGGGAGGACTCGGCTTACCTTCCAGCACTGCCTAGTCTTGAGATGTTCACTCACCAATCTCGAGCAAACGAGTCCACTGAAGACTCACTTTCGACTGAAACAGAAGGAAATGACCCCTGTCTTACCACATCACAGGATTCTGAAGAACCTGTGGAAGATATGCAGGCACTGAATGTCTCATGTGTGGTAGAAGTGAGGGTCATTTGGGGAAAGGACACAAATAACACGCAAGAGTGTGGAGTGGAACAGAGCAGCAATTAAACAGAGAGAAAGGCAGCTCACCCCAGTTCCCTCATAGCCTTTAACTATTTTTGTTATTGCTGCTATTTATTGCAGGGTTTGTGCTTGCTTCTGTTTTTTTAGACTGTGGAGTCCTGGCTGGCCTGGGCTTGTCTTGCTGGGTCTACTTACCATGCAGACCAGACTGGTCGTGGACTCACAGAAATCTACCTGCCTTTACCTGCTGAGTGCCAGCTAAAGGTGTGTGCTATTATTAGTCATACATATGGATGCCTGGTGGTGTCAATATGTCCACCTGTGTGTCGGTGCCAGTGGCCAGAGGCACTGGATCCTGTTGAGCTGGAGCTAAAGGCAGGTGTGAGATGTCCAGTGGACATGCTGGGAACCCCACTTGAGTCACCTGCCAGAGCCATCTATGCTTTTAACCACTGAGCCATCTCTCCAACTCATTCTTTAACTTTTTAAACGTGCTTTCAGATTTCTTTATTTATTTTATCCCCGGAACATGCCTTTGAGGTACACAGGCAATTTGTCTAAGCCAACAAATTATAGATGAGGCATGCTAGAGGCTGAGCTGTAAACACCATCTCTCAAATCGTCATGGTGGCACGATGATTGGTTGGATGGTGGATGTAACTAATGAGGCTTAAATTTCAAATTCCAGCATATGTCATCACCCTCCTTGAATGGGCGCTAGACCTTTCTCCTCTATATAAATGTAGATAATGTCTAACATATCTTAACAGATATATTTTTCCCATAATAAATATGGTGGGGGATGGAAAGTCTAACATGGCAAAGAATAATAAATGTGCATCATTTGGGAGGCTGCAGAGGATCCATTAGCTCTCAATTCAGGCAAATTCTCCAGAACTGCGGCTCTAAATGGTTGAGCTACCTGGCTGTAAGCTTTAATGTTTACTTTCGGAAACCTGATCTTCACCAAGAATTTGAGAGAATTTAAGAAAGATAGCTTCTGAATTTGATGTCGCCGTCTGAAAAATATTAAAAAGAATTCGGAGAGTGAGAATACTTATGCTCACCGAATTGTTCCTCCCTCTCGGTGTCACACCCCTTAGGAAACAGAGGTTCTGCAGATTCTCTTATGAGGGCGTCCAGTGCAAGCAAAGATTAAGGCAGACATGCACTGCTGGGCACACAGAGGGCTACACACCTAACTCCAGTCTTTCCCATCATCTTCTCAAAGCCACACCTCTGAGTTCTGTTAGCAGGAAGAGCTTCTCCCCCTCCAGCGATGGATGGCATTCATGTGTCCTGTCAGCACATCACGAGGTGTTTATAATGCCTGGCTCCCAAACAGCACTGAAGTAATGAAGATAAATAGATTCCGATAGACAGATCTCTACCCACTGAGATCGAGCCATTAATTAGCACATGAATATGTAGGACTTGTTGACTTGCTTCTCACTGCAGAAGGTGTCTGGGAAATTTTGCCATCAATGCAAATAGGGGTCTGATGTTTGAGAAACTGTGAAGAATCAGAGCATTGAGAGTGGGCAGGTTCTAAACTCCACTGTTAACTGGGGTGGTTGGTGGTGTTCTATAACAGGGCTATGTGATTCACTTACCTGAAAAGGGTTTCAAAGATCTGAGATTTGAAATTCTGGCTTTGAAAAAACGGAGGAGCTCCAGTTTTACACTTCCTCCTCATCTGCCTCTGGGTTGCGGGGCCCCTTAGTCCAAAGCTCATGTGTTGTGCTGGGCAACTCCATTTGAATTAGGTTCAGCCACATAGACTTTTACCACCCACCCCAGCTTCCTATCACAGGATGTCCTCATTTGACCCCAATGTGAAACACCCTTACTGTAGAATCTGAGGTGGGAGATGGAGTCTGGCAGAGTCTTTTTTTCTTACTCAACAGATGGACTAGTCTGTGGCGCCATGTTCTGCCTCTCGTCAGACAGTGTCTGGGTGCCGCTGTAACACCTTCTCAAGGAGGGCAAAGCCCAGAATGGTCCACAGTCCGTGTTTTCCTTGAGGGCACCAGAGCACCACGGTTCACTGAAAGAGGAAAGTAGGGTCTGGAACGGATCCTGTGGTTCCAGATCTCCCCTCAGGGTGCCCCTGAGGCAACGGTACGCCTGCCCATTGAGGAAGTCAGAAACAGGGATGGGAGGTTCAAGAGTCTCCCTTTCTGTACACTAGGGTGGAAGAGGAGAGCCGGCAGGTATCCAGGCCTAGTTGGGAGCTAGTGCTGAGTGTGTATGGGGGTGGTGGCCTTCTTCAGAAGTCTTAGTGTTATGTCTCCTTCAGACAAAGGCCTTCCCCGTGGTGATCTTTAATGAAGCAGCTCTTTGAGACAATCTTAGCTCGTTCGTATTTTTTTATTAGGGATATGCTTTATTCAGGGTGAACCAGAGATTATATAATTTTGGAGACGTGTGTGAGAATAGCCAGGAGGAGAAGGCTGAAGGCTAAGGCTACTAAGATGCCTCATAGCATGCAGAGGCATTCCAAGTCACCTCAGTTGCTATGCTACTGACTGTCTGTGGTCACCTCAGTTGGGGTGGAGGGCATGGCTATATGCTCTGGAGAAGGCACAAAGGTTGGAGGGAGCACCCCACTCCTGCTGTCTCAAATCTCTGAGATCCCCAGGGTTTGAACATGTTTCATCTCACCAGTTCTTATGCCCGTCTGATGGCACAGTCCACGTGCCCTACACTAGTCTAGTTATCGTCTTTCTTTTTGACCTTGCAGAGTATGGTCCCATGAGAGCACAGGGGTTATACTTACAAAGTGATGGCCAATTGATGAGACACCCCCTTCTCCTCCTACTCTCCTTTTCCCCTGGGTTCTCTCTAATACAGACATAGCGTGTGAGCTTGGCTTCCAGAGAGAGGACTTTGATTTCTGAGAAACTGAGCCACCGTACTGCACTCATGAATCAAAGGAACAAATGCAAAATTTGGTGCTCAGTCCTATTCTCAACTTGTGACTGCTTCAGAAAATAGAGCATCATTTAGCATGAGTTTTACCAGTCTGTCTATCTATAGAGAGATACAATTCCCTTCAAAATGGTCTTCAAAAGAGGCAAAGGAGGCAAGGTGTGGGTCCCCCTTACTGAGACTTCTATCTGTATGTGGGAAATAGCCCATGTTCTCTAGCTGTTTGGATTGAGTCATCACTGAGACACAGTTTGACCCCCTAAGCCTCTGACTATCCTCACTATTACCATTCTCTGTTGCTACTCATAGGGTTTGATACTGACTCTCCTATGAAAGCAAATTTGAAGGTAATTCTAAAGCAGTTCTACATGGCCTCACTACAGAGTAAAGAGTTCTGGTTAATGAGAGGGAATTTCAGTTTCATGAACAGAAATCTGAATTCTGAGATTCGACATAAAACATTCTCACTTGGTTTATTCTGAGTTGATTATTGGTTATTCAAAGTTGATTTGGAAGTTCTGGCCATGATCACTGGTCCAGTGCTCTTCCCTAAACCCTGGTCCCCATTTTCTTCTGGTCAGAAACCTTGCTCCTTATGTAGAGTTGGATACAAGACCCAGGACAGCCCAGTCTTATTATCTTTACCCTTCAAGACTATTGTGGGTGTTAGGGGTACCTAGGCCCAGGTTACAGAATATATGGAGTGTCTGTGTTACTTTTGTAGTTGTTTGTTTGTTTGTTTTTAGAGACAGGAAGTAGCCCTGGCTATCCTGAAACTCACTCTGTAGACCAGGCTGGCCTTGAACTTACAGAGATACATCTGCCTCTACCTGCTGAGTGTTGGCGTTAAAGATGTGTTCCACCACTGCCTGCCATTTAGTTTTTTCTTAAACAGAACCTGACATGGAAGACTTCCTTGTTTCTTTACTAGAAGATAGAGAGATGGAATCACAGAGTTTCCATTAGGAGGGATTACAATCTGCCATGTTGAGAAGTTACCCAAAAGAAGGGAGCCAAGACCAAAAGAGAAACAAAAGTGAGGAATGGCCAGAGACCATAGTGTCTTGCTGCCATCAAATTGCCAGATCTAGTCTCTGAGTATCATGGATTCCTACAGTTCATTTTCATCCCAGGGATAGCCCAGTTTCTTACCAATAAATCCAATTCTTTGCTTAAACTAGCTGAAGTCGAGTTTCTGTCACTTGTAATCAAAAAATTTAGGCAAATATAGGTGTATATAAAGAGCAACACTTTTACTCTGCCTTAACACACTTTGGTCTTCTTGTCTCTTCCCTGTCCAGAAGAATGACTCTGCCGCAGAGGTAGAGCGCGACTCCACTATCACCCTGTGCACTCATTAGCTAAGTTGTACTTATGGAATGTATTTGGACTCTGATACGTCCATCACTTCATTGTTCATGACATTTAGAGATTTTGTTCGAATGGTCTCACACGCCAGAATGCAAAGCTACAGCTTAAACCAAGAGAAGTCAACCCAACCCAACCCAACCCAACCCAACCCAACCCAACCCAACCAGGTTGCTCTGCTGGCTTTCCTGTCTATAGTAGATAGAAGGAAAAAAAGTTTCCGTTTTGTTTTGTCTGATTCTGACTCAGCTTCAGGTGAGTAGAAAGCTTGGCTTTTCACCGCCGAATCTCACGATCATTTATTTTCATAGTTTCCAGAGACAGACAGCTAAGTAATTATATAGCATGGAGTACAGAATTGCACTCGATAATTACATGGGAGCCTCAGTGTGGGGAATAAAGAGTTACCAAAATAACACATTGTTTCTGACAGAATGGGAGGAAAGTATAGTTCTGATTCCAGCAGGAGCGGCTGCCTGACATGAGCCGAAGGTCCAGCCTGCTACTGTGCACAGATGTGACTCAGCGCAAGGCTCTGAGACGCAGACTCCTGTGGGTGGGACCTTTTCCTGAGGAATATTATGTGACCTCCTTATTTATCATTATTATTACTGTTGTTGTTATTTTACTGTTGTTTTCTCCTTTGAGACATTTTATTTTGTTTTCTGTTGTTATTTGGCTGGCTAGTTGCTGGGTTAGTTGTTTGGATTTTTGAGACAGGGTTTCACAAAGTAGCCCAAACTGACCTGGAACTCACTCAGTTTGGATTCAAATTTGCTACAGTCCTCCTGCCTCTGCCTCCCCTGTGCCAAGGTTGAAGAAATGAGTTCTTTTCTTATTTGAAGTTTTTTCTGTTACAAAAAAATTTATTTGTGTGTGGCTTTCATTCTAGCCTCTGACATGTTTTCTTCAGAGATACACAGGCCCTCATAACTATGTATCCTGCTGTGTGTGGAGTGTGACTAGGTCCAAGATGAGTCAGTATTGATCCTAATTGGGGTAAACCAAGCAATTACTTTATGTGTTTTGTTTCAGGGTGCTAATGAGTACACACACACAGAACTTGCACATACATAGTTACACACACACACACACACACACACACACACACACACACACACACACACACACGGTAGCATGATTATTTTTCCCCAGATCTCTGAAAGCAGTCCTAGCCCTTTCTAAGGGCTTGTACATGATTAATCTACCCTAGGATGACACAACTATGGCTATGTCTTAATCTTTCTCCTTGCAATCACCAGATGATGGATAACTGACTGTGGATCAATTTTTATTTTTTTACAAGAGAGGGAAATCCACAATACTGTAGTGTTGCCATCTACACCAAGCTGCAGGGTTCCTTTATCAGTGTGTTAATTCCACACATAGTACCAAAAGCAGACTTACAGAAAACACTTCAAAAGATGATCGAGAATGAGACAAAGGAAGGCAGTGAGGACTCTAGACAGCCACAGAGATGAGTGATTCTCTTCAACTTCTACTAGACAAATACCCAACAAATACTGCAGAAGGTTCCAAAGAATAGTAGAAGAAAACTACTGCAGATCTCCCTCTTTCATAAAGTACTTGACACACGTAAAGACATTCCAGGTAGAAATTATTGGGTGAAAAGGAAGGCAATGGGGTCAGTGGGAGGCAAGAGTGTAGTGTAAGGGAATCCTCTCAGAGGCATCTGATGGTGCATAGTGATTCTATACAAAAGAAATGTCACCACACAAAAATCAACCAGCCAAGAACTGGCATTTTTGCCAGGGAGCAGCCTTGGCTTGGAGAGGGGTTCTGGGGTGTGTGTTGGGGGAGGGGTGTTTGGGAGCAGCAAGAGAAATAACTTGAAATGGGTACAAGCTGACAGTTCTGTGTTCTGTTTGAGATGGCTCCCTAGACAGCTCTCTGCTAGAGGCAGCTCTCTCTTGCTAGAAAAAAAAAGTCCTAAAAGAACTCTTGGTTGCTCATGAGTTTTCTGACCAAAGTAGAAAAGCTGCTAGACAAACTTCTTGGGTTTTCCTACCAAAGAAATTCTGCTAGAAAAATTCTAAAAGAGCTGTGTTCACTCTCCAAACAGTTCTCTATGGGTAGCTCTCTCTTGCTCAGTCTTTTATTTATGTATTAATTCAATTTTCCACCCCAGGTTGCCTTTTGATTATTCAATGAATCAGCATTTTATGACCTTAGCCCCTTGACTCAGAGAAAAGACAGCAAGTACATTTAAAAAACTACAACAACAAGAAGAACAAAAACATAACAATGAATTCAGAGCTCTAACTGCCTTTGTAAGCACGGACAATAAGCTAGCTGGGTGGGATCCAGCACTGAGATCACCATTTCCACCCAACCTGGGCCTCACCTAGCTCTGTCCCAAGTTGACCTTGAACTCAAGAATCTGCCTGTCTTTGTAAGTACAAACAATAAACTTGGATGAGTATGATCTTGTCCTGGATCCCCAGCTCCACGGGATCTAATGCCCTCTTCTATATTGAGAACATTTTTCATATTGTATGGATATATCACCTGTCAATTAAAAAGCCTAATGCCTATGGGTTAGGCAGAAAATGGGAGGTGGAACATCCAGGAGAAAGAGAGAATTCTGGGACAGAGGCAGACGTGGGAAGATTTCCCAGGGAAGATGTGAGGAGACAGAGACATGGTATCTGAGCACGGGTAACCAGTCCCATAGCAGAATGTAGATCAAAATAAATGGGTTATCTTAAGTTATGATTCTTGTCAGACAGGAGCCTAGCTACATGGCCAAGGTATTTGTAAATATATTTTAAGTCTGAGTCTTATTTCTGGGAGAATGGGACTAGGAGAAAGAACTTGAACTAACTTCTACACTCTTCTCACCTCCATGGGCACTCAAACACACACACACATACCCACAAACATACACATCATTTTTTAAAAGTAAATCTTAAAAACAAAATCTGATTATGCTAATTATGATGGGCCTCCTTTTTTCAGAAAGAGTCTTTAAAAACAAACGTTAAAGTACAAAATTTTATTAAAGCTGTGATGACAGATATAAATGCCAAGTATCTCTGTGTTAAATTTCCTTTTCATAGTGGGAGATTATAGGAGATATAATTCCAGTAAACAGTAACATTCAAAATGTAGGTAAGCTTATCTGCATGTAATAAAATGGCTGTATTGTCCTAAGACAATACTAATAACTATTATCTTGTTTTTAAGATGAACTTTAACTTAGATTTAGAGCATTAAGATAAAAATCATTGCCTCTCTACCTGTGCTCTCCCCTTCTAAAAACAGGCTTTTCAAGGTTCTGATCTTGCATGTTTAATTTAAATTTTTTTTGTAAGGAGGGGGACATAGTGACTTCTATAGGCTTAGATTTTTTAAAACCTCCTTTTAATAAGGGTTCTCAGACACTTTGACTCCCCCATCCCCATCTAGCCCATCATCAGAAGGTAGGGGAGAAAGGATAGTAAATAGAACAAGGGGATGTGCACCTGTTTAGAAGCAGTTCTTTGAGGTGATTTCAACCTCCATTGTCTGTGCAGTTCAGTAGTGTCAGGATAGCAAACATGAATCAGCAGCAGTAGCACGATCCAACAGAAACAGCCAGGCCTCTGCTGAATTGGCATGAGTCAGCAGGAATGACCAGAATCAGCTGCTATGCCAGGAGTTCTCTGTGACACCTCTCTCAACGAAGCAAAGATCAGCGAAGACTAAAGACCACCGGCCCATTGCAAGGCTAGCGATGCAAGCGTGATATCACTGTCAGTTGAGTCCTGTTTATACTCTCTCCAAACATCATGTGTCCTCCCATGGGTCTTGCCTCAGCAAAAACAAAAACAAAAAAACAAAAAACACGTGAATCTGCATCACATGACACATCCAGAAACTTCCACTTCAGGCTTCTGCTTTGGGTATGACCTCATTCTCATGGACAGTGGCCCTCATCTGGGGACTCTGTATTATAGAGTTTGCTGGACTCTGTTAATTCTAGAATACAAAGACTGGGATGATGACTTAGCTCTATGCTTGCAGCCTTCCCTGAGTAGTTAATATGCTTAAAAATGAAAACGCCAAAACTTTTGTCCCGCTTTGATTACCTCATGAACCTGCATGAAACAAAATTAATACTTTTAAACAACAGCAGTTTCTAACTGCTTGATATAACAGAACTTAAACTGGTCAACTTAAATTTGATAGTTTAAAAATAATTTTTATCTGATACTGGTAATGTAGTAGTTTGAATAAAAGGGGCCTCTTATACGTTCATATATTTGCACATTTAATCTTCAGTTGATGAACTGCTGCCTGTGGAAGAGGAGATAACTATTGTTATTGTTATTGTTAACAGCTATTATTCCAGCACCAGGCATTGCCTGCTTCCTACCATGATGATAATGGACTAACCCTCTAAAACTGTAAGCAAGCCCCCAGTTAAATGGTTTTCTGTGTAAGAGTTGCCTTGGTCACCCAGAGACTGTCCTACCTGGGGATTTATCCTATAAACAGTCGCCAAAACCCAAAACTATTATGGATGACAAGAAGTGCGTACCGAAAGGAGCCTGTTATGGTTGTCTTTTAGAGGGGCCTTGCCAGAGCCTTACAGATACAGAGGTGAATACTAGCAGCCAACCATTGGACTGAGCACAGGGGGTTCACAATGGAGGAATTGGAAGGCAGACTGGAGGAGCTGGGTGGGGGGAGTGTTACAGCCCCACGGGAAGAACAACAATGTCGGCCAACCAGACAACCCAGGGTTCCCAGGAACTAAGCCATCAACCAATGGGTACATGTAGTTCTCGCCAAAAGATTGGCAGAGGAATGACTCATTGGGCATCAGTGGAAGGAGAGGTCCTTGGTCCTGTGAAGGCTCAATAGAAGCCCCAGTATGGGGAAATCTAGTGGGGGTCATGGGAGTGGGTTGGGTAGAGGAGCATATTCTTGGAGGCAGGGGGTGGGAGGATGGGTTGGGGGTTTTCTGGGAGGGGGAAACCAGGAAGGGGTATAACATTTGAAATGTAAATGAAGAATATATTCAATAAAAAATTAAAAAAAAAAAGAGTTGCCTTGATCATGGTATGTCTTCACAGCAACAGAACGGTGACTAAGACAGGTAATATTTTTCACCTATGTTTGGAACTTAGCTATTTAAGACACAATATATATGTTTTCATGTGTGTCCCCATCTGCTTGTGATGAAGCCAATGCATTTCCTATATCAGTAGGAAATCAGGAGACTAGTAGACCACACCCCATGAAGTCACCTTGTGATTTTAAGACAGTTAATTTACATAATATACCAACTGGTTCTTACAGATTCTTCTGCAGCCATGAACCTTTAATATGGTGGCAAAAGTAAGTGGCTCTTTCTTTTTGGATTTCTTTCTGACCACCCCAGATTCTTACAAAAACAAACAAACAAACAGACAAACAAACAAACAAACCCTATCTAAAAAAGGCAATCATACTTTTTTTTCTGTTGCTGTTTGCTTGTTTTCTTAAATCTTGACCCACCCCACCCCTCCACACACACACAAGGCTCCTTGTGTGTCCTACATTTGCCTCTCAGCAAACTTAGTTCCCATTGACTAAGCTAACTCTAGAGTTGGGTTAAGCATGCTGTCCCAATTCCCAGTAAGCTTTTGGGCTTTTGTTCTTGCCAGTGAAAATAACTCTAGAGCTGAGCAGTGCATGCTAATGCTGATTCCCAGCCATGGAAAACTTAGCTCTAATTACAAAGGTAACTTCCATTTTCCAAACTTCTAATTGTTACACTCTTTTCATTTGTTTCACAAATGTATTCCCTATAATCAGATCAAATTAAATACTCATATTTAAAAAATTACTTGGCCTTATACTGTGTCACCAAGTAGCTTAAGTCAACTGCTTTTAAAAATAATGACCAGTAACTGACAATTTAAACTTCAATATCAACTCCTAGATAGATCTGATTTGTAAGAGATAAAACATAGATGTATCTTATACCCAAGTTCTTCTTCAATACTAACATAGCTCGCCTTCTGGGTTTGGTAACTGTACTTAGAGGCAAATATCAATGGGGATATGGGGGCTAAAAGACAGAAATATTTTTGCCCCTTGCCCCTAGCTCTGCTAGGTTCTTTAGGACCAGGGAATGATGAGACACTCCCAAGTGGTCCTATAGCTCCTTTGGTGAGTCACTTGTTCTACTGGCCAGGAAGATCATGAGTACATTCCACAAAAAGGAAAGTCAACACAAAGGAAAATGTCTGCCATGCTCCCAAAAGAAGCCATATTTCCTCCATTATCCTAGTGTCTAATGTACATGCACTGGGAAACACAGTACTTCTAATATAAAGAATGAGAGAGAAAAAAATAATATAATTGTTCTTGTTAGTTATACTATGTGGAAAGAAGCTATGGAAAGAAGAGAGAACATGGTACTTTGCATGTTACTTAGAAGAAAATCTATAAATCTAAAGTTGTTGTTCTTAAGACATTATAACTACTTCATCTTTATTTATGAGGTTCCCCTTTCCTGATTTATACCATCTTGAGGTTTGGAATGTTTCTGCCCCAAAACAAAACTCCCTCCATGACCACCACTGAGGTTACTACTGGTGCTAGGTAATGAGAGGTTATCCAAAGTTACAGGGCTAGACTTGACTTGGCCCTGGATTCTTGGCCTTGGCAAAATCTCCTAGGTTTCTTGATGAACATGCTCTGTGTTTTAAGAATGACAATGATTCAATAAAGAAAGAAATATTGCACCAGAGATGCAAGAGACCCTAGGCCCAATCTCTAGCACCACACACACACACACACACACACACACACACACACACACACACCCCTTTTAAGGGAGAAGCATTTTTGAAACTACAAATATCTAAAACCACAATGCTGTCCTACACAAATTATGATTGAATTAATTTTCAAGAGGCAGATTTTATTTTATCACAGAACCTATTTATCTAAGCATTCTGCATTTTTTTAATGATAAAAGCTATCTCCTTCATGTTGACATGTTTTCCTAGTAAGGCTAGACTATGTATTGGTTGTTTGTTTGTTATTTGTTTGTGGTTTGTATGTGATAATGAATTTATGAACTTTTAGGGTTGATCAACTCCACAAAACAAATTACAAAATATGGTTCTCTTGTGAGGTTACATCCTCATCAGTTTGGAAGTTATAAAAGATTGATCACTCTCCTCCTCTTCTCCAAAATGACTTTTGGGATCACAGCTTTCAGGGTGCAGTTGTGGTAAGAAAGTAGGAAGAAAGAGACCTACCAAGACTAATATATGAGAGAAGGTACTGAGGTCCTGGGAGATGGTTCAGTGAGTTTAAAATACTGCCAAGTCTGCTGAGCTGAGTTCAGTTCTTAGAACCCACAAGATGGAAGGAGAGAAACAAGTCCTGCAGTGTTTGATGTGGTGTATGTGTGTGCACACATATGTGCATGTACACCTCATGAATGAATGAATAAATGTGCAAGCGATTGTTTTTAAAAGAGAAAGAAGCTAGTTGTCAAAAAAAAGACTGGAAATCTTTCTCCACTTAGACTACATGCAACAAAAAAGAGTAGGCAGTGAAAATGTGCCATGTGCTGACATTCTGCCCAGTACATTTTGTACATGTTCACAAGCCCATTCCCCCAGCCCAAATGCCCATCCTCATTCTTTTTTATTTTATTTTATTTTATTTTTTTAATTTACATTCCAAATCACTTCCCCTTTCCCGTTTCCTCCCTCCCCGAAAGTCCCATAAGCCCCCTTCCCTCCCTCTTTTCTCCATTCAACCCCCTCTCGTTACTCTGTCCTGGCGTTCCCCTACATCCAGTATTTCCAGGACCAGGGGTCTCTCCTTCCATCTTTTTAGAAATCTATTGATATGCGGATTGTGTCTAGGGTATTCCAAGATTCTGGGTCAATATCCCCTTATCAGTGACTGCATACCATGTGTGTTCTTTTGTGATTGGGTTACCTCACTAAGGATGATATTTTCAAGTTCTGACCATTTGCTTAGGAATTTCGTGAATTCATTGTTTTTAATTGCAGAGTAGTATTCCATTGTGTAGATATACCACATCTTCTGAATCCATTCCTCCGTTGAGGGACATCTGGGTTCTTTCCAGCTTCTGGCTATTATAAATAAGGCTGCTATGAATATAGTGGAGCATGTGTCCTTATTGCATGCGGGTAAAGTCTCTGGGTATATGCCCAGGAGTGGTATAGCCGGATCCTCCAGGAGTGTCATGCCCAGTTTTCTGAGGAACCGCCAGACTGCTTTCCAGAGTGGTTGTACCAGCTTGCAATTCCACCAGCAGTGGAGGAGTGTTCCTCTTTCTCCACATCCTCGCCAACAACTGCTGTTTTTTTGATCTTAGCCATCCTGACTGGTGTGAGATGGAATTTCAGGGTTGTTTTGATTTGCATTTCCCTAATGACTAAGGATGATGAACATCTCTTTAGGTGCTTCTCAGCCATTAGATATTCTTCAGGTGAGAACTCTTTGTTTAGCTCTGTACCCCATTTTTAATAGGGTTACTTGCCTCTCTGGAGTTTAACTTCTTTGTATATATTGGATATTAGCCCTCTGTCGGATGTAAGGCTGGTAAAGATCATTTCCCAGTTAGTTGGTTGCCGCTTTGTCTTTTTGACAGTGTCTTTTGCCTTGCAAAAACTTTGTAATTTAATGAGGTCCCATTTGTCTATTCTTGATCTTAGAGCATAAGCTATTGGAGTTCTGTTCAGGAAATTCTCCCCTGTGCCCATATGTTCAAGGTTCTTCCCTAGTTTCCCTTCTATTAGTTTCAGTGTGTCTGGTTTTATGTGGAGATCTTTGATCCACTTAGAATTGAGCTTAGTGCAAGGAGATAAGAATGGGTCAATTTGCATTCTTCTGCATGTTGACCTCCAGCTGAGCCAGCACCATTTGTTGAAAAGGCTATCTTTTTTCCACTGGATGGTTTTAGCTCCTTTGTCAAAGATCAAGTGACCATAGGAGTGTGGGTTCATTTCTGGGTCTTCAATTCTGTTCCATTGATCTACATGTCTGTTACTGTACCAATACCATGCAGTTTTTAACACTATTGCTCTGTAGTACAGCTTGAGGTCCGGGATACTGATTCCCCCAGAGGTTCTTTTACTCTTGAGAATAGTTTTAGCTATTCTGGGTTTTCTGTTATTCCAGATGAATTTTTGAATTGCTCTTTCTAACTCTATGAAGAATTGAGTTGGGATTTTTTGATGGGGTTTGCATTGAATCTGTGTATTACTTTTGGTAAGATGCTCATTTTTACTATATTAATCCTGCCAATCCATGAGCATGGCAGATTTTTCCATCTTCTGAGGTCTTCTTCAATTTCTTTCTTCAGAGACTTGAAGTTCTTGTCATACAGATCTTTCACTTGTTTGGTTAGAGTCACGCCAAGATACTTAATATGGTTTGTGGCTATCGTGAAGGGCATTATTTCTCTTACTTCTTTCTCAGCCTGCTTATCCTTTGAGTATAGGAAGGCTTCTGACTTGCTTGAGTTGATTTTATATCCGGCCACTTTGCTGAAGTCGTTTATCAGCTGTAGGAGTTCTCTGGTGGAGTTCTTTGGGTCGCTTATGTATACTATCATATCGTCTGCAAATAGTGCTAGTTTGACTTCTTCCTTTCCAATTTGTATCCCTTTGACCTCTTTTTGTTGTCTAATTGCTCTAGCTAGAACTTCAAGTACTATATTGAAAAGATATGGAGAGAGAGGGCAGCCTTGTCTAGTCCCTGATTTTAGTGGGATTGCTTCAAGTTTCTCTCCATTTAGATTGATGCTGGCTATTGGTTTGCTGTAAATTGCTTTTACTATGTTTAGATATGGGCCTTGAATTCCTGATCTTTCCAAGACCTTTAGCATGAAAGGATGCTGAATTTTGTCAAATGCTTTCTCAGCATCTAATGAGATGACCATGTGGTTTTTTTCTTTGAGATTGTTTATATAGTGGATTACATTGATGGATTTCCTTATATTGAACCATCCCTGCATCCCTGGGATGAAGCCTACTTGATCGTGGTGGATGATCGTTTTGATGTGTTCTTGGATTCGGTTGGCAAGAATTTTATTGAGTATTTTTGCATCGATATTCATAAGAGAGATTGGCCTGAGATTCTCTTTCTTTGTCGGATCTTTGTGTGCTTTTGGTATTAGTGTAATTGTGGCTTCATAGAACGAGTTGGGTAGTGTTCCTTCTGTTTCTATTTTGTGGAACAGTTTGAAGAGTATTGGTGTTAGGTCTTCTTTGAAGGTCTGATAGAATTCTGCACTAAAACCATCTAGACCTGTGCTTTTTTTGGTTGGAAGACTTCCAATGACAACTTCTATTTCTTCAGGGCTTATAGGACGGTTTAGATGGTCTATTTGATCCTGATTTAATTTTGGTACTTGGTATCTGTCAAGGAAATTGTCCATTTCCTCAAGATTTTCTAGTTGTTTTGAATACAGGTTTTTGTAGTAGGATCTGATGATTTTTTGAATTTCCTCAGTTTCTGTTGTTATCTCTCCCTTTTCGTTTCTGATTTTATTAATTTGGATACTATCTCTGTGCTCTCTGGTTAGTCTGGCTAAGGGCTTATCTATCTTGTTAATTTTCTCAAAGAACCAACTCCTCGTTTTGTTGATTCTTTGTATGGTTTTATTTGTTTCTACTTGATTGATTTCAGCCCTGAGTTTGATGATTTCCTGCCTTCTACTCCTCTTTGGTGTATTTGCTTCTTTTTGTTCCAGGGCTTTCAGGTGTGCCATTAAGCTGTTAGTGTATGCTGTCTCCCGTTTCTTTTTGGCGGCACTCAGGGCTATGAATTTTCCTCTTAACACTGCTTTCATTGTGTCCCATAAATTAGGGTATGTTGTGCCTTCATTTTCATTAACTTTCAAAAAGTCTTTGATTTCTTTCTTTATTTCCACCTTGACCAAGTTATCATTGAGTAGAGCATTGTTCAGCCTCCATGTGTACGTGGGTTTTCTTTTGTTTTTGTTGCCATTGAAGACCACCCTTATTCCATAGTGATCTGATAGGAGGCATGGGATTATTTCTATCTTCTTGTATCTGTTGAGGTCTGATTTGTGACCAATTATATGGTCAATTTTGGAGAAGGTACCATGAGGAGCTGAGAAGAAGGTGTATTCTTTAGCTCTAGGATGAAATGTTCTATATATATCAGTTAGTTCCATTTGGTCCAAGGCTTCAATTAGATTCACTGTGTCCCTGTTTGGTTTCTGCTTTCCTGAACGATCCATTTCAGAGAGCAGGGTGTTGAAGTCACCCACTATTATTGTGTGTGGTGCGATGTGTGCTTTGAGTTTTAGTAAAGTTTCTTTTACGAATGAGGGTGCCCTTGCATTTGGAGCATATTCAGAATTGAGAGTTCTTGATGGTGGATTTTTCCCTTGATCAGTATGTAGTGTCCTTCTGTGTCTTTTTTGATGACTTTAGGTTGAAAATCAATTTTATCCGATATTAGGATGGCTACTCCACCTCGTTTCTTGGGGCCATTTGCTTGTAAAATTGTTTTCCAGCCTTTTACTCTGAGGTAGTGTTTGTCTTTGACACTGAGGTGCGTTTCCTGCATGCAGCAAAATGCTGGGTCCTGTTTACGTATCCAGTCTGCTAGTCTATGTCTTTTAATTGGGGAATTGAGACCATTGATATTAAGAGAGATTAAGGCATAGTGATTATTGCCATCTGCCATTCTTGACGCTATCTTTATGTTTGAGTGGTTCTCTACTTTTGGGTTTGATTAAAGAAGGTTATTATCTCATTTTTTCCAGGGTGTTGTTTCTCTCCCTGTATTGGAGGTTTCCACCTATTATCCGTTGCAGGGCTGGATTTGTGGAAAGATATTGTGAAAATTTGGTTTTATCATGGAATATCTTGGTCTCTCCATCTATGGTGATTGAGAGTTTTGCTGGGTATAGTAGTCTAGGCTGGCATTTGTGCTGTCTTAGTGTCTGCATGAGATCTGCCCAGGATCTTCTGGCTTTCATAGTCTCTGGTGAGATGTCTGATGTGATTTGGATAGGTCTTCCTTTGTATGTTACTTGGCCGTTTTCTCTTACTGCTTTTAGTATTCTTTCTTTGTTTACAACATTCGGTGTTTTGATTATTATGTGACGGGAGGTATTTCTGTTCTGGTCCAGTCTGTTTGGAGTTCTGTAGGCTTCTTGTACGTTCATCGGCATCTCTCTCTTTAAGTTAGGGAAGTTTTCCTCCATAATTTTGTTGAAGATGTTTACTGGCCCTTTAAGTTGCAAATCTTCACTCTCATCTATACCTATAATCCTTAGGTTTGGTCTTCTCATTGTGTCCTGGATTTCCTGGATGTTTTGGGTTACACGTTTTTTGCATTTTGCATTTTCTTTGACTGTTGAGTCGATGCTTTCTATGGAATCTTCAGCGCCTGAGATTCTTTCTTCCATCTCTTGTATTCTATTGTTGATGTTTGCATCTATGACTCCTGATTTCTTGCCAAGGTTTTCTATCTCCAAAGTTGTCTCCCTTTGTGATTTCTTAGTTGTTTCTACTTCCTTTTTTAGTTCCTGGATGGATTTGCTGAGATCCTTCACTTGTTTGTTTGTATTTTCCTGTATTTCTTTAAGGTATTTTTGCATTACCTCTTTCAGGATTTCTTCCTGATGACCCACGTTCTCCTGCATTTCTCTGAGCGATTTTTGTGTTTCCTCCTCATGGGATTCCATCTGTTGATCCATCGTCTCCTGCATTTCTTTAAGCAGTTCTCGTGTTTCCTTTGTAAGGGCATCTAACCGTTGACTCATTTCTTTAAGCAATTTTTGTGTTGCCTCCTTATGGGCATCCATCTGTTGACCCATATTCTTCTGCATTTCTTTATGCAAATTTTGTGATTCCTTTGTGAGTGCATCTACCCGTTGATTCATCTCGTTAAGCGATTTTTGTGTTGTCTCCTTGTGCGCCGCCATCTTTTGATCCATGTTCTCCTGCATTTCTCTAAGCGATTTTTGTGTTTCCTTTGTAAGGGCTTCTAACCGTTGATTCATGGTCTCCTGTAACTCTTTATGAGATTTATTTGTGTCCTTCTTGTGATCCTTTAATAGGATCATGAGAAGTGATTTTAAATCCAGATCTTGTCTTTCGGGTGTGGTGGGGTATCCAGGACTTGCTGCTGTTGGAGAGTTGGGTTCGGATGGTCCCACATTACTTTGATTTCTGTTAGTAACATTCCTATGTTTGCCTTTTGCCATCTGGATACCTCTGGTGTTAGTTGGTCCTGCTGCCACTGGCTGTTGGTTGGACCTCCTGTGAGCCTGCAAAGCTATTTCTGCCCCCCCTGGATTACCAGGATTCCCCTGGCACCGATTTCTGGGGCCTGCCTGCTCCTGAGTGACTTTGGAGCCCTAATGTGCCTTGCCCCAAGTGATCTTATATTGGGGAGGCCTTGCACATCTAAAGGCTCAGCCTAGTGGATTCCTGGAGCAGAGGTCGCCAAAGGGAGGCTGGTAGGCTCCTGCCCTGTGCAGGGGTGTGTGATCTCTCCTGGGGCGGGGAGGGGGCGTCCCTCTGCCAGGCAGAAGTCCCACAGCAGATCTGGCGCGCTGGTCACTGCAGATCAGCCCAGCACCTGGGAGCAGGTTACACACAAGCCGCCCGAGACCGAAGAGATATCATGCCTGTCTGTCTCTGAGCCTGGCGGTCCCAACTTCCCAGTCACTGGAGCAAAGATGGCGGAGGGCACTCTCCGTGGAGCCGCTCACCCTGTAGACGCGATGGCCCGCCGATCTGGCACCCAGACGACCACAGCGCTGACCCGTTCTCGGGCACAGACGGAAGCCCCAACAGGCCGTGTCCCAAGTGATGTTATATTGGGGATAGGGAGCTTGGGGTACCTGTCTCTTCAGCGCAGTCTGCGGGAACAGAGGTCGCGGAAGGAAAGCTGGTAGGCTCCCGCCCAGTGCGGGGTCCCTCTGCCAGGCAGAAGTCCCACAGCAGAGCTGGCGTGCTGGTCACTGCAGATCAGCCCCGCACCTGGGAGCCGCACACACACAAGCCGCCCGAGACCCAAGCGACATTATGCCTGTCTGTCTCAGAACCTGGCTGTCCCAACCTCCCAGTCACTGGAGCAAAGATGGTGGAGGGCCCCATCCTCATTCTTGAAGTGCTCCCTCTCATTCTTAACAGCTTCTTCCTATTTCTGCTTCTAGTCCTTTACCTTTAGTCCAGTTCTTTGTCATGGGACACAGGGGGCTTAGAAACCTTAGTGTGTACCTTGAGACTCAGATCTATACCTCTAACACAGAGACACCCCAATCTGGGTCCATGGTAGATGTACATATAAGGTCCATGGGGAGCCATAACCAAGCTGAAGCGCAAGTTCAGGGAGAAGCTATGAGGCTTTCTAGCTCACCGACTATTGTTCTTTTATACGTTTAGAGCTCACTTCTGAGAGGTGCCTAGCAAGTCACTAGCATTAGGGAAAATGGAATAGTGGCATCTAGTAATTCTATGAAGGAAGTAGAAAAACAAGTTTCTAAGCAGAGAAGACAAAAAATGAGAAAAGCAGAAAAAAACTGAAAGGACAGTGTCTGACTCCTTCTGGTCTTATAGCGTGCGTGTTCACATCACCAACATCATTGCTGGTGTTTTATATCAACCCAGGTTGAGAAGTGCCAGGACCACCGGTAGGTGGAGCAGGTAGGCTTCCACGGTGTGATTTAAGGTGCAGGAAGACTCCAGGCCCTAAAATAGTTCTTTTCCCTGGCTTGACAGGGCACATTAAGTAGCTATTGCCTCAGGTTTCTCTATTTAAATGCAAATAACTCTGGAAAAGATAATAAGTTATGAGAGTCATTAAACATCAGCATGATTAGCTTATTAGATTGCTTTCCTAGAAGACTCCTGAGGGAGCATCGTACAAATGGTCATGGCTGAGGGATCTGTCCACAGTAAGTCCCTCCATCTCAACATGCCTCAACCTCCTCTACAGTATGGACTGCAGCAGGATCTGTCCCATCTGGTTCTTGGATGTGGTAGGAGTGAGCAGGAGTCTGTGAAGCAACAGAACATCCCAAGCATTGACTGTCACAAGCAGAAATGACAACACTGGACGCCTGAGGGGAAACAATAGGGACCCACGTCAGAGGTCTTGATTCTCAGCCAGAAAAATAGGCAAGGACAAGAGAAGAAAGTTAAGATTCCAGTGACCAAAAATACTTGAAAGATCCCCAACCTAAGTAGTCAGGCCTGAATGGTAAATTAAACAAGATACCAGGCTAACCCATAAAATGAAAAAAGAAAAAAAAAGACATTGTAGAATGATAATATCCAGAGTAGAAGAATATAGATGAAAGTGGGCCGCTGGTGGGAATACCAACTGTCTGTTTAGCATCATGGATTGCAAGACCTTAAATGTGTGAACCAGCAATTCTAACTCCAGGAATTGACAGGAATAAATAAAGGAGAATGTGCACCTGATTCAGCTTCAGGCGTTCTCACCACAATATTGGTTGCAATCACAGAGGCCCTAGAAATTATCTAAATGACCGACAAAAAATTGGTCATAAATCATGATACAAACCTTAAACTGTATCCTAGTCCTGTTTTGAAATATATTTATATTACATATATATTTATATATTATGGAAATATATTTATTAGCAGAGGAAAATATGCCTAATAATCTTTGGGACAAAAGGCTGTAAACACATGCATTATGCATTCATATTATATATCCCCTGTATAGGTTTCTATCCTTATCAAGAGATGTTTGCAGAAACGTGAATAGTAGCTTAAAATATTGTGAAATCACAGTCATTTCTTTTTATTCGTTGTTTAACTTTGTTTGCATGTGTAAAAAAAATACTTTTGTTAAGAGGCATTCAAGGAAAGGAGAAAAATTCTTATAAGAGGAAAGCTTTTTTTTTTTTCCAGTTTGAGCCAAGGATTTTTAATCTATAAAGTGTGGGGAGAGAGAACAGTTTCCTGATGTAGTCTGTGAAACTCTGAGGAAAAGGGATAAGAAATGCGTGAAAAGAGTTTTGAAGTCAATAAATCTCCCCGTGGCATCAAAGAAGAGGAAGGCTGCGCAACTGTTATTTCTGCTCAATTGCTTGTGAAAAGAAAAAGAAAAAAAAAGAAAAGAAAACTTAGCCTAGGCAATGTTAACAGCAGGTTGCTCAGTTGAATTGGAAAACTCATCCCAACGAGGGCAAATAGGAGGCAAGAGAGTTAAAAGCATCTCTGAAGGAGTACATCAATTAACACAAGAATACATTCCGTTCAAGTGACTGGAGAATGAGTCCAGAAAGTTACTTCCATGAGTACCTGCTCCTTCTACCTGTGGTGGGTCCAGGCGGGCAGCATGAACTGTGACTGCGCATGCGTTGCGCATGCTCATGGGACACAGGGAGGGCAGCATGCACTGCTACTGCGCATGCATTGCGCATGAGCATGGGACACAGGGTGGGCAGCACGCACTGCTACTGCGCATTGCGCATGAGCCCGGGACACAGGGGACTGGGTCACACTAATGGGAGCAACTGCATGTAGCAACTCATATTTTCATCAGTAGAGAGGAGATCTTCCCTTCCTGATTTTGCTAGCTCCGCCCCAGAATCATTCCATTACTTCCCAAGTACATGACCCTAGGAGAGTCCTGCAGTACAGCACAGCCACGAGAGTTGGCAGAGCAGTTCACTGAGCCCTCTCCTCCAAGTACCCTTGCTGAGGGCTGTCACAGCATCTCAACCCTCAGACACAGCTCCAGCAAAGGGTGAGAAGCAGGAGCGAAGGGACTAGGTAGTCAGCCTCCAGAGCTGTTCTCTGACCCAAGTTCCCAACCTTTCTCCCTTGGCGACACCCACTTGACAATTATTAGTGGTCACAATGCTACTGGAACAAGAGCGCAGCATAGGAAGTGGGTAAGACAGACAAAAAACCTCCACTCCAGTGGTGGAGTTAACATCCTAGTAGAAGAGACAATGAACAACAGAACAGCAATAAAATGTTGATGAATTTAGAGAATGGAGTGCTATAGAGCCCTGGGCTTTTGTACCTGGTAGCTGGTAGGCCCTGGGGCACGGTGTAAGAACCAGAATGTGTTTAGTGTGGAATTTGGGAAGCCAGTTGGGAAATAACATGACTATGTATGTATGTATGTATGTATGTATGTATGTATGTATGTATGTATGCAGGTATGTACGTACGTATGTATATCATATATAAGTATATATAAATATATATTTCTATTTTATTTCTGAATCTGTTGACTGACCTACTTAGTAATTTACATGAAATTCTCTAG
The DNA here is from genome assembly GCA_036184795.1 of Tokudaia tokunoshimensis. NCBI lineage: Eukaryota > Metazoa > Chordata > Mammalia > Rodentia > Muridae > Tokudaia > Tokudaia tokunoshimensis. The sequence goes on along the minus strand of BTHU01000020.1, from coordinate 13,184,767 downwards.
GTTCTTCCTTTAAAATGCAAACATTTTCAACATCGGTAGTAGGTAGTATCTTAATTTCTCTCATTCCCTTTCAATTTCTCTCATTCCCTTTCAATTAGACAATGAAAGTGCTGGGCATCTGCCTGGGGGCTCTGAACCCAGGCAGATGCATTTTATACAGCAGCAACACATGTGCACTCAAGGGCAAATAAAGTTACCAAGGGCGATGATGGAAACAACTGAGGAGAGGTGTCAACCATGGAGCCAAGTGCTGCTAAATTCAGACGCCAAGTCCTTACTCCCTGCCTGCTAATAGTGCAGTCTTGGCCGGCTTCCGTTCTTAGAAGTCGGTAATAAAAGGACATGAAACAAGCATTCCCCTAGTTAGAAATTATTGAAATGTATCTGAGTCACCCCTGTGAGCTCCCACTGGACCACGCTGTAGGAGCACATTGGGACTTAATTCAGGATCGTAGCACTAAAGATGCCCAGCTAGGTGCTACAGCTTTGAGGATGAGTCAGAGAGCAATAATATCCACATGCTTCTTCTATGTGCATGATTTCACTTTCTCCGAAAGTGATGAGATTCTGGAAACAGACTTTGGCAAAGAAACGTTCTTCTGCTAAATATAACAGGGAGGGTAGACATCCTACTCCACCCCAGTTTCTAAGCACTTTTAAATGTCTGTGTGACTCTCTACCAGAATGAAAAAGTGTTGCTTTTTTGGTAAAATCTTATGCTGTATTAGTTGGCAAGGTGAGTTGGAATCCACATCTAATTCTTAGAGGACTTGGCAAAATGGCGGCTATTCTGCAGTGAGTAATTTGGAAGCGATCTAAGGCTGCCGTCCTTGACTTAGAGAGAGCACAGCACAGTGTGTAGCTGCTTAGAGGGCAGACAGGGCTTCTGACAGTCAGTCTTGACTTGATTACAACGACTGCCGGAGAAGGGAATCCATAAACCTTAAAAACCAAATCCCTAAAATAATAAATCGAGGAACCTGGAAAACGTTCTACAATGTGAAGAGGAATGTGCATGTGTGAAGACATAGGTGAAGATGCTAGAGAGAAGGTGTTGTGTTGGGACCGAGAGACAATGTCGATGAATGGACTGGAGACAAAAGACCAACATGAGACTCTAAAAAGAGGAGAGAATGTTAGGAAACTCTCACCTTCTGACTAAGCTTCATGTCCATTGCCACAGGTTATGTCCACCTTCTAATGGAGCACCACAGACACACACCTCCTCAAAGCAAGGGAAAACTCCTCAGTGTTGTATGCCTGACCATTTCAGCCTTCACTGTTTCAAATATTGTCTAAGGTTGAGACCTGATAGGACATCCCCTTCCACTTCAGGATTTCTATTGCTGTCCTTGTGCAGCTCATGTTTGGGTGACATGACCTTCCAGTCACCTCTTCTGCAATGTTTTCTGAGTCCGAGGTTCAGAGCAGTTTTGGAGATGTATCTGTAGGGACTGGGCTCCAACAACTTTGCATTTTGATTGGTGGTGGTTTCGTGAATTGAATGGTCTCTGTTTGTTGCAAAGAGAAGTTTCATGGATGTGGGATAAGAACTATACTTGTCTGATGGTGTAAGAACAAATATGTACAGTGTAGTTAGAGACTCTGCTTTTTTAGTAAAGTGGCAATTTTGGGCTCTCCTCCAAGATCCATGACATTACTAGCCTTGGGTAGTTGGCTAAGTTTTCAGTACAAGGCATGGTTTCCCTCTTGTTGAAAGGATCTTTGAATCGTAAGGTGGTAGACACCAATAATTCCAACACTTGTAATATGAAAACAGGAGGATCAGAAGTTCATATCATCCTTAGCTACCTAGAGAGTTTGAGACTATAGTGGGATACGTAAGGGATCTTTAACAGGTCCAAACATCGCCAGGTGGTGGTGGCGCACGCCTTTAATCTCAGCACTTGGGAGGCAGAGGCGGGAGGATTTCTGAGTTCGAGGCCAGCCTGGTCTACAAAGTGAGTTCCAGGACAGCCAGGGCTACACAGAGAAACCCTGTCTTGAAAAACCAAAAAAAAAAAACCAAAAAAAACCAGGTCCAAACATGGCAAACATGGAGCCAACAGGTCTCTCTCTCTCTCTCTCTCTCTCTCTCTCTCTCTCTCTCTCTCTCTCTCTCTCTCTCTCTCCTCTCTCTCTCTCTCTCTCTCTCTCTCTCTCTCTCTCTCTCTCTCTCTCTCTCTCTCTCTCTCCATAACCATAAGATTACATTTCTAAAGCTAGCTACATCTTTCTTTCTTCTATCTCTCTTCTTCCCATGGAGCCTCCACCCCTTCATCTCCCCAGTTAGATTATATGGACCTTCTTACTCCCTTTTCTACCCCCCCCCACCTGCACCCTGGCAATGGTTTACTTTTCTGGTTTCTGAGGATACTCCAGGATATATACTAGACCCTGGAGAGCAAAAGCAACTCCTTTGAGTATCAAAGGGAAGAATGGTCAATCTCTATTTGAGAATCATTAATGGAGGCTTCCTTATGGAAGAGATATTTGTTCTTGTCTTTGAAAAGAGTTGAAAGGCAGGGGTAGAGATCAGTTAGCAGAGAACTTGTCTAGCATACACAAAGTCCTAGAATCCATCCCCAGCACTGCATAATCAGGCTTTGTGGTATCCCAGCACTTGGAATGTGGAAACAGGAGATTCAGAAGATCAAGGTCATCTTTAGCTACCTAGAGAGTTTGAAACTGCTCTTTAAGACATATGATGATCTCTCTCGTAAAGGGGAAAAAATAAATGGGTTAAGACCTGCCAGGTAGTGAGATGGAGGAGAGACATGATAGGCTGGGAATGTGCAGAAGTGGGGTTTGAGGTTACAGTGTAGGGAACTCTGGAGTTTAAGATAAGTGTTGTGGTTTGAATAAGAAATATCATCCATGGCCCTATCACCCTGAATGCCCCTGATCTCAGAAACTAAGCAGTTAGTACTTAGATGGGAGAAATGTCCTCCATAGTCTTAGATATTTGAACACTGGGTGAAATTATAGAAGCATTTGGCCTCTAAGAGTTGAATGTCCTAAAGACATCTTTCAGTCCAGTTTTGCTCAGAGTCAACTGTTACTCTGGAAAACAGTTGCTAGTCTGAAAGATGCTTTCTTGGTTGTCTTAAATTTGTACATCTCACATTGTCCTGGAAGTTGGACATTTCTCCCCTTTCCCTTTCTTTCTTTGTGAGTGGTCTGTTTGTGTCCCTTGCCCATCTATCTAGTCCAGTTCAAAGGTTTCAACAGTCATTTTTAAGAGTTCTTTTTACCACAAATTTATTGACTCGATGTCTTGTAGCTGCAAACATTTTTTCTCTGCATGTTTGTCTTTTCAGTCGCGCTTTTTTGGAGTCTGACTCTTATGCCTCTTCTGTTAATTTGAGTTACAAAAAGATAAAGATAGTGTTACATGTCTGTTAGGTGTCCTTAACTACACTTGCTATGTGAACACAAAAAGGGCTCTTTCGCACTTCCAGGGCTTAAATCCATGCCAAATCCCCTTTCTACCCTCATCAAAAAAGATAGCACCCTGTTTTTCAAGATCTAGCCAAACCTCTTCTCAAAATGGCCAGCTTGGGATGGTGAGGCAGTTTAGCCAGTAAAGGCTGGCCAGGTCTGCCAAGCTCACTCAGTCTATGGTGCTCAAATGGTTCAAGGGAAGAACACACGCCATAGTAGACATGTGCTCCCACATAAACATGCACAAGCAATAAATAAACAAGTATTGCTGAAGATCACCAGGCTCAGGGTTACGGGCATGGGTCCCAGTTCTGTTCTTTGATAGCTACATTTATAAATTGACTAAACTGTCTAAGCCTCCGTTCCTTCATCTGTTAAGTGAGAATCAAAATTGTGGTTCCTTAAAGTGTGGAGGGAAGTTATCATTTGACCCAGAATCCTACTCTTGGACCTGTCCTCAAAAAATGAGGCATTCTGCTGTGGTTGGTCCTCTGAGTGATGGAATTAGGAAGAGGACTTGGGAAGGTGACTATGTAAGATTCAGATCAGAGTCTTTTGTTCTCCTTTGAGACAGTCTTATATAGTCCAGGCTGGACTCATTATGCTGTTAAGGATAGCCTTGAACTCCTGATTCTCCTGCTTTCACCTCCCAAGTGCTGGGATTTTAGGGGTGCACCCTTAATGGACAATATAGTGCACTTTTAAAGGTGATGCCACAATGCTGGCAGCCCTTTCCTTCACTTGAGGACACAGTGAAGAGTTGCCATGTTTGAGCTGGGAAACACATATGCTACAGACACTGAACCTTCCAGCACTTGGACCAACTTTCCAGCCTCCAGAGCTGAAAGAAAACACATTTTCATTGTTTAAGCTAACACTGCTATGTAATGGTGGCTAAGCCAACCAAAACAATGATAAGATACTGTTGAATTAGATGCCTGCTTGGTGCACCATCCAAAAGAGAGATGCAGCCCTAGTGACTGATGGGGAAAGTGGGGGAAAGGGCACAGGTCTCTGGGTCTTCCATCTGTCCCTTCCCTCCTGTTTCCTATCTCCACACCTCTGGTATGTCTAGCTTTGGGAATGTTTCTCTAACCTTGTCTAAAGGAAAGGAGAACCACACCTACAATGGGCCCAAACAAACAGAATGGGATGTATCTGAAAGTCAAACCAAAGTCCTGGCGGTCTTCTTCCTCCTGTATCCTGGGTGACCTTTTCCTATAAGTTAATCTTGGGGATTTTTCAAGACAGTACTGAGTTAAACATTTTCCATTGCAAATTTCCGTACTGTCTTCGTTACTCCATATGCCTGAAATTACTTTATTTTTAGTTAACACATTAAAAAAAAAGAATTAAATGCAAATCCTTGCAGAAGTTGTCGGACTCCTGTGATGCTTAACGACATGAAAATTTCACTGTATTATTTATATCCAGATATGCTGCAGCTGAATTTCATATGGAAATGTTCAGAATTTTAAGTTCCTTCACTGAAAAAATCTCTCTTCAAGGAAAGCCTTCTCCCATCTCTTATTAAAAAGCATTAATGTTAACACCTTGAAACAAAGTGTGGTCCTCTTACACACCAAAGACCCCAATCCAAGTTAACAGCTCATGTGATTCCCAGAAGAGCAGAACCCCCAACACATGTGAACATGTTTAACTTTTATATGAATAACACAAGTGGAGCAAAAGTCCTAACAAAATTCCTAGGGTGAGCATTCTCCTTGTCCTCATGGGATGAGAAAAAATTGACTTCTTCTAGTAGGATCCTCCATCTCTGAATCTGTGCCTCTAAAATCAATTATTAAACTTTCAAACCTTTAATGAGACCTGAAAAGAAGACAGACAGTTTCGAGCCGAAAAATCTTGAGGCCAATGGGATGCTGACTGAGTCAGAAGAAGCACCTGGGTACCAGGAAGAGAACTTGGCACTGTATGGAAGCAGGGGATACACCAGTAAACCTAGTAAACACCAGGAGGAATGGGACAGGAGAGTAGAAGGTGGAAGTGGCCAGAGAATCTCTTCCTTGCACAAATCACCATCTCCATTATTCTATGCTCGACTTGTTAACAGTCCAGTTGCATACTGGACAAAGAGATCTTGCTTTCTGTGAGTCTGGGGAAGGGGAAGCAGAGGAATATTCAGGGCACACCTGTGAAGAAAGGCCTTTACTATCAATGCTTGTGACCAGAAGAAAGAGACTCAAGTCTTGCCGTGCTTTTTGCTGTATTCACATGGCTTATAACAGTCATGTAATTTCAATCCTCTGAGCAGTTCAGTGTAGGCTGGTACTGTCTGTTGTTACTTGGAACGCTTGAGCTTCAAGATCCTAGTAATTTGTATTGGGGTCCTTGGAAGGGGCCTTGGAGCTCCCTTCTTTTCCCAACTCAGTGATGGTGTCCCATAAGCTCTAGGTGTCCTGTCTCTGGAGGAGACCTCCTCAAAGCATTCCAGGAGTAAGAAGAGGAACTGGGTCCCTGGACCAAGTTCACTGAGTCTCTGGTGGTGCCTCATTGTGCTGTTAGAAATCACTGTCTACAGGAGGTGAATTTCAGGAGCAAGAAGCTGTATGAATGAAAGCTGAGAAGCCTAGAGCCCCCAGGAATTACCGGTTGGGGGACTCTGTCTACAAAAAGTAGAGAGACTGGAGAAACAGATACCACATGCAGAAGGATACACACACCTAGGGAAGTGTGCCCTGCATGTTGTAGGCTTCGTGTGTGCAGTTGGATAGACCAGAAGGCATGACAGGACTAAGTAGTTTGTCCAGGCTGACAACTAGGAAATGGTCTGTCCTACAGAGGGTCATCCCTTGTAAATCACAGAATACTAGAGAAGAACTAGGCAGTGTTGGCCAAGATGTCTGGTTGATCACCAGCTCAGATCTGTTTCTGCAAGGAGGCTTGAGAAATCTTCATTGCCTGTGGAGATAATCTGTTCTGCCTTGGGGTGGGGTCGGGGGTGGGGTTGGGGGTGGGGGGGCCATCTATCTGTAAGCTTTGCTCATCCTACAACTCAGGATGACTTCAGGTTTGGGACAATGACTGAAGACTTTCAGATGCTTTTGTGGCCTGGAGCAGGATGTTGTAGCACTGACAAAAAGATCTCAGTTCCTCTTCTCATTATGCCTTCCGCACTGCAAGGAGGTGGACTGGGTAGGCATCCCTGGGTTTTAAGCAGACATTCCTCAGCCCTAGGCAGTCAAGCAGAAAGGAATCTGACCTAAATCCAGTATCCTGGTGCCAGCTTGACATGAGCTACAGTCAGTCACCTGAGAAGAAGGAACCTCAATTGAGGAAACTGATTGCCCCACTAGATTGCCTTGAGGGCGAGCCTGTGGGTCATTTTCTTGATTAATGATTGATGTGAGAAGCCCAGGTCACTGTGTGTGGATGCTGCCTTGAACAGGTGGTCCTGAATGCTATAAGAAAGCAGGTTGAGCAAGCAATGAGGAGCAAGCCAGTGAGCAGTGCTCCTCCACAGCCTCTGCATCTGTTCCTGCCTTGGGTTCCTGCCTGGACTGCCCTTCCTGGTGAATTCCAAGTTGCTTTTTGTTATGATGTTTTATCAGACCCATAACAAACCCAACTAAGATTGCCAGGGACACAAATACAAAAAGCAGTTGTCTGACTTTCATCTTGACTTTAGCTACCTTCTTGTTCCAAAAAAAGGAGTCAATGCTTCTTAGCAAAAGCAACCTCAAGACCAACACCCACTAGAATAGACTTGCAGGCATCTCCCATTTGTGTAGCCTGCAGTCAAATAATCTTCCTCATTCATGATCTACTATCTAGTCCTCAGCAACCAGGCAGTGGCGGGGAGAAGGTAGTATCCCCTTTAGCGTTTTCCCCAAAGGAAGCTACCTCTCCCAGATGGCAGATGCTGGCAGAAGGAAAAGTCACTGAAGAATGTGAATGTAACAGTATAGAGATAGAGTCTAGGCTTCAGAAAGGAACAATGCACATATTGGGGTCAGTGCTGCCCTGGTGACATGGAATCTGCTGAGGGTGGGAACCCTACCTTTCTCACCTACTGGCTACTTTTGAGAGCCCAGAGCTTCCTGATGTTCAGAGATCTGGGACCACAGGAAAACCACCTCTTCCCTCACCCTCCCATCTCTCCCTCCCCCCACCCCGACCCACTGCTATCTGTCCAGGTACAGGAAATGAGAGGGTAAGGGAGAGAAGGCAACACAGAGGAAAGGAAGTTGTAGGCAGGTAAGAAGCTTTGCCATAGCAGAGCAAAAGATTGCAGAGTCAACTAACCTGGACCCTTGGGGGCTCTCAGAAACTGAGCCCCCAACCAAAGAGCATACACGGGCTGGACCTAGGTCCCCTGCACATAGTAGCAGATGTGCAGCTTGGTCTTCATGTGGATCCCCCAATAACTGGAGCAAGGGCTGTCCCTAAAGCTCTTGCCTATCTGTGGAATATGCTCCCCTAACTGGGCTGCCTTGTCTGGCCACAGTGGGAGAGGATGTGCCTAGTCCTGCAGAGCCTTGATGCACCAGGGTAGGGGAATACGCAGGAGTGCCTCCACCCTCGCAGAGGAGAAGGGGAGAGAGAATGGGGGAGGCACTTGTGGGGGGAGAGGAAGGAGCAGCAATCAGGATGTAAAGTGAATAGATAGATAGATAGATAGATAGATAGATAGATAGATAGATAGATAGATAGATAAACAAATAAACAAATATTTTTAAAATGACTGCAGAAAAACACAAGAAGTAAGCAAATGGTGTGTTAGAGAGAGAGAGAGAGAAAGAGACCCTAGGACTGCAGCGGGCAGCTGTCAGGCACTGGGGTGGCCACTGTCCCCACAGGAACAAGCAGTGACTTCACCAAGCCCTTCCTCCATTTGCATACCTTGCTGTCTTTGGGCAAAGGTTTCTGCTTCCATCTGATCTCCCCCTGTCTTTGTTTCATTGTCTCCTGGCACCGTTGGGTTTAGGACAGAGAGTGACATAGACAAGTAGGCCCAGTACAGATCAGTCAAGGCGGAGAGAGGCAGAAGGCAGGGAGATGAGTACAATGATCATTTCCAAGAGTTTGGAGGCAAAGCCTCTGTGGCCAGCGATGCTACTGAAGACTCCTTAGCTAAAGCAGGAAAGGATACCCTTCCTCCAAGCAGATTCAGCTGGTGGAAGGCAGCAGCATGCAACCCCAGCTGTATCATTCCAGTCACTTCCCTGCTGGGTTCCTTGCACAGTAAAAACTCGCACAACTCTATGTAAGTATCTCTGATCAGTCAGGTCTCACAACCTCTGTGCCCATTTCTCCATCTGTTAAAAAAAAAATAAGAGTTACCATCCTGCTCAAGTTATATATGTATTATTTTACTTGTTTATTGTGAAACATAATGAAAAGCAGAAAAGTGAAGAAACAAATGTGAAATGCCCTATGGCTATTTCAGAGACAAATGAAACCGTGTCGTAGAAGAGACTTTGGGAAATACAGTATTGAATCAGTACTAGCCAGTAATTGAGTTGGAGCTACGATGATCTCATTTCCGGTGAGATAGCCTTGGTGGAGGGTTGTGGGACCCTAGGCACCAGCTACTGCTTCGGTCTCTGCTTCTCTTCCTCGTGGTAGCCAGGCCTGTTCTGCACTGGACTGAGCTGGAGGGAGGGAAGCTTAGGGCGAGTAGGTGGGTGCAGGCAGGATTTGGTTGTCAGTGAGTTGTGCAGGTAAAGAACACACACCTAGAAACGGCTTCAGAGAAGTTGTTCTGTTTATTGGGGGAAACAAAGGCTATTTAAACCGTTGGGGATGAATAGGGGTTATTGGAGTGAGTGTACATCATTGGCCAGATAGAATGCTGGGGACGCCTTATTTGCATGAAGAGGAATTCCAGGTGCTGCTGGACATGACCTTATAAGGAGAAAGGAAGTTTAACCTGGCTCTAGGGCTATGTGACCCCCTCTGGTGGGTTAGAGGGGAGCGGTGTCACAGGGCTATGTGTGCCAGGACATGCAGGCCTGGGGCAGGGGAGGGGAATGATCCTACTCCTGAGGATGTCAGGACGAGATTTCTGACATTTGGACATACCTCAACTCCATTCTCGCTCCAGGCCTGTTCCTCCTGGGCCCATGGCTGCCCAGCCCCACATTTCCCCTTTTTGTCTAAGTTGAGAATGATTTGATATTGAATCAGAACCTGACTGGTCTCTTTCTTGTTCTGAATTGAGTCCCTTCTGAGAGCTCTCAGGAGAATCTCTGTTACTCCTAAGCACAGTCATAGTGAAGGATCAGAGCTGAGCTACTACGCTGCTCCTGAGAGAAGCCCAGGGGCAGATGGAGAAACAGGAAGACCTGTCATGGAGGGAA